>JAPDVR010000014.1:7815328-8415328 GCA_026230005.1 Gila orcuttii | reverse complement strand
GTCTAGCCACAGTATTAAATAAAAACCTTGGAATATTTCGGTTGTTTTCTATTAATTTGCTGAGGTGCTCAGCCCTGGCCGTTTTAAGTGCCTTTTTATAACGTGACATACTGTCTTTCCAAGCGATTCAAAAGACCTCTAAATTAGTTTTTTTTTCATTTACGCTCTAAATTACGGGTTTCTCTCTTTAAAACATACGTAGTATTATTGTACCATGGTGCTATACTTTTTTCTCTGACCTTTTTTAATCTAATGGGTGCAACAATATCCAATGTTCTAGAGAGAATGGTGTTCATAGTGCTAGTTCGTCTAGTTCATCTAACATCTATAACAAAAGTTCGATAGGTGTTCCATAAAATGTTTGAAGCAGAATGAAACAGAGCTGCTTGTTTGAACCACACGCCACTGCAGTGCAAGAGCGAATGCATTTACTCGCTGACCATCTCAATCACATGACCACTAAACAGCGCTGACATTCTCAACAACTCTGATGCGGAGAACAGGATAAACAGAAGGGTACAGTTAGATGGCTTTTATTCATTTACCATGAATTACTGTAACATGATTCCATTACTGTAACATGATTCAGTTAACACTGTAACTGATTCCATGTTATTCTGACAGAAATGTGGGATATTCATATTGAATTTTATTAGATTATTAATGTAGACATTAAATGCAAATAAGGAGTAATGGAATTCAATTACAGTATTTATTGTTATTAAGCTACAGCAGTTTTTGTGCATTTGCGTTATAATACTAAATGTTTTAAGCAATTGTTTTTCATAATAAAAACCACAAAAACAATATAGTTACTTTTTAGCCGGTGGTTAACATGATCCAAATACTACAGAAGACCCAATTTTACCCTACAAAAATTAGGTTGTTACAATTTTTACAGACATTGCTGTTTTTGTTAAAGGATTAGTTCAATTCATAATTAAAATTTCCTGATAATTTACTCACCCCCCACATCATCCAAGATGTTCATGTCTTTCTTTCTTCTGTCGAAAAGAAATTATTCTAGGATTTTTCTCCATATATAGTAGTGGACTTCAGTAGGATAACGGTTTGAAGGTCCAAATTGCAGTTTCAGTGCAGCTTCAAAGATCTCTACACGATCCCAGCCGAGGAATAAGGGTCTTATCTAGACAAACCATTGATAATTTTCTTTAAGAAAAAAATAAATATATATATAGATATATATACTTTTTAATCACAAATGCTCGTCTTACACTAGCTTTGCGATACGCCACGCATTAAGTAATCACGTTGCAAGGTCAAGCGTGACGTTTACAAAGCTAATGTGCAAAGACTAAATTCTTCAACGTGATTACGTAATGCGTGGTGAATCGCTGTGCTAGTGCAAGACGAGCATTTATGGTTAAAAAAGTATGTATACATTTGTATTTTTTTTTTTGTTAAATGATCGATCATTTGGCTAGATAAGAGCCTTATTCCTCTGCTGGGATCGTGTAGAGCCTTTGAAACTGCATTGAAACTGCAATTTGGACCTTCAACCTGCTGGACCCCACTGAAGTCCAATATGGAGACAAATCCTGGAATGTTTTCCTCAAAAACTGAAGAAATAAAGACATTAACATCTTGGATGACATGGGGGTGAGTAAATTATTAGTTAATTTTAATTCTGAAGTAAACTAATCCTTTAATGAACAAAAATGTACATCTGCATCTGTTTGCATCAGAATCAGAAATCAGAAATGTTCACCTGTTTGGCAAGTGTTTGTCATGTTCTTAAGATTAACGGACAAATAACTGTTTCTACAGATTTCCCTCAAGAGGAATATAAAGATTTGACATTAATTATCATTATTGTGATAATTATTAATATCGAATTATATGAAACATTTTATCGTGATAATTTTTTGGCCATATCACCCAGCCATAGGTATTTGCGAAACAAAAAATGATACACAAAACAATCACTATAATAGTCAAGATCTGACAAAGAACAACTGAAAATGACGGCTATATATAGAGACAGAGAAACACTAGGGACTAAACAAGGAAATTAACATGACACAGGTGTGACACATGAGGGCAAATCAAAAACCAGATGATCACAGAAAACTGAACATGAAACCGTTCAAATCAAACAAGAACACAAACAAAACTCAAACCCAGAACAGACCCAGTATCATGTTTGTATCTAGAGTATATACTGTAGATATTATTATGTGAGAAGACAGACATGGTCATGTTTTTAAGGGTCCTTGAAATAAAAACTGGACACTTGTAAAACATGTACCATGTTTCTAATTTTTAATGAAATACATAAATATGTTTTTCATGTTGTAGTAGTTCTGGTAACACTATTTTACCGTGTCCTTGGTACAAATGTTGCTTGTACTTACTGTAATAATACAGTAAATTATGCATAATTACATCCAACTAACCCTAAAGAAAACTCTAACCCTTTTTTTCCTGTTAATGTTATCGTTGTTTACATGCACAACAAATTCCAATTTGAGATTTAAGATGAGTAACTGATGAGTTAATGTATCAAACAAAATATAAAATATGCTGTTTAGATATATGCTGTTTACAAGCTCTAGTTTTAGCACATCACGCGCTGACAGAGATGCGGTATAATGCCATGGGTCATCAATAAGGTGCATACTGAATTTTTTGCTCCACTTTCAGTGTGTTAAACCACGGGAAGCTGTTTTTCCACATTAAGTGTTTTAAAATGTCCCCAACAAGCTGCAGGACGCGCGTGGGAGACACGACAGTGCAGATCGTGCATACTGCGTGTCTCTATACACTGAAGAAAATGAATGGGAGTGGAAATTCACCACATTATGAAGGCACTTGTGGGAGTTATAACATTGGATGCAGTACCAGAAACCTTGCGCAAAATGTCAGGCCTGTAGATAGGCTAGCTTATATACAGATCATTAAGTAGAAATTAGGTAGAAATCCACAAAAAATCCACCTAGCTTGTTTCTTCAAATTAGAGGAAGATGCTGATATCTCAATTGAATTGATGCTTCCAGGATGTGCTTTTCTTAAAGTTTTCTATGCGTGATAGATTTGACGGGAGTCACAAAACTGATTACTTTCTTTCTATCCTATCATGTTGATGGATAAAAATAAAAATAAAGCAAGCATGAAATGACCACAAACGGAGAGAAAATAGCAGAGAAAATGAACTCAAATAAAAGTACACAATTTTAGAACTACTTAAAAAAAAATTCTGATAAAAACAGAACTACTGTAATGTGAGTTTTTTTAATTCGCAATGTGACACACATCCTGTTGCTGCCACTCAGGCTGCATTTACACTGGCACAATCCGATCTTTTACTCACATCTGACATATTTGAATTTGTTGCCCACGTGTAAACACAAAAATCCGCCTGAGATCCGATTTTTCTCGCTCGCTGTCTCTCTCTGGTTAATTTATTCAAATTCATTAAAAATATATATATTGGGCTACTTTATTTCACTTCAGAATTCTAGATCTGAGCTGTCGATAAACTTAAAAAAAATTCCGGACTATCTGTTCCGTCAGATTTTGACCACCCGACATGAATTATGTAAGTTATTTTTAATATCACGGCCATTCAAAACCAGGGTCTACCATGTGCGTAGTAAAAAGATCACCGAAAATCATTTTGGTCAGGAATTAATGTAAACACAGATCAGATACCAGTCCTGTCTAAAGTTAATGTAAACAGGCGGGCCAAACAAATTGGATATGGTCAAAAGATCGTATCTGTGCATCAGCAATTTTCTCACTCCGCCAAGCAGAAAAGTTGGCAACTTTCCCCACCTCCTTTCACTTTTCCCCTTATTTCTCAAAGATTCTCAGCTTGCAGGTGTCAGGCAGAAAGATTCCTTCAGGGTCCTTGCACAATTTCAGTGTTTGTAGAACAGTCTTTGAGTTGGCGTCTTTGGCAGTCTCGAGGGCACTGAGAAAGTGGTACGTGGTTGACAGGATTATGGTGTCAGGTTCACTCAGACTTAAACTTAGTCGATAACTTCATTCAGACAACCTCCACTCCTGTCCCTCCACACTTCCTCTGAGGCAAGTCATCTGCTGGCCAGACAAGTCATTTCACTCAAAGCAGTTTTAATATGTGCGAGACCAAGTCTTTTTCATTACAGTCCTGAATGCTGCCTGCATTGATCGCAACTCTCACTGTTTGCTGCATGAGGGTGTTTTAAAAAAAAAAGCTCTACAAAAAAAGCTGATATGGTTTGCATTCTCATTAAAAGTAGGCCAGCACTTACGTATAACACATTGCTTCCTGGGAAATTGCTTTAGAAAAAAAGACAAACATAGCTTTTGCCAGTTTCATGAACTTCATCAAAAAATACATGATTTCATCAGAACCAGATTGAATTGTTTTGTGCGTGCCTGTGCGAAACTCGCCATCATGATTGTTGTGCCAATGTGTTGCTATGCAGTTTCTAAAAGTTGTTAGGTATTTGCTTACCCAAGTCAAAAGAGCACACTGCTAATCTTGTTTTAATGATAATCTGATCTATATAGCTGGCTCGGATCACAAATTCTTGTTCAGGTCTGGAATGTTGTGTCCCCTTTTTATCATCAAAGTTGAAAACATTTAGTTTAATTTGTAAACAATGTTGCATGATTTTGAGGTATATGCATAGAGCTCATCAACCATGGTAAACACGGAAGCTCAACCGTGCATGCTTGATCCCCGAGAATCAATGAAGTGTGTACTCATGCGTCATGATGACAGAATTTTCATTTTTGGATGAACTATCCCTTTAAGTACAGTATGAACATTAGTGATGCTTTCGTTAGAAACACATTAACCCTCTGGGGTCGAGAAACGTGCCGGCGCGTTTTGCTCGATTTTTTTCACATAGCAGGAAAATAGACTTAAAATACTCTGTCATTTTTGGTCATTCAGACTTAAGAAATATAAAAAAATAAACTGTTGAATGTCTATTTTTGTATGTGTCCACTTACAATCGAAATAAAACATTGTGCTTTTGTAAAATAAAGAAAATAAACAGGGTGTGCTTTCTGTCTCTCCATCTCCGTTAACCTTTTTTCTGGAGCACGTCTCTAAACTTATCTAATTCAAAACTAAAATAAATATTCTCTGTTTATGTAATCTATAAAAAAGGAGAGAGGTGTCAGCCGATCTCATTATCGTTCTCTTAGCTCATTATTCTGCTAATGTGACACGCCCACGGAGAGCGCGCGGTATTCAAACGCAAATGATCTAAGGCAAGCCATTCAAACATGCCAACGCCCACTAGCTGGTTTATAAAACACATCATGTTTAATAAAAACTTGTACTTTACCTCGTCTTGCTACCTGTGAGGAATAATACTTTCTAATAACCCTGGAAAATGTACCAGAAGTGCTGGTAGTTTCATTTCGAGGAGCAACGGATCCAGCTGATGTAGTAAGTCATTTACTCTTAATTGCTTTGTTCTAATCGCGATTTTGAATTGTGTCTGTACACCGCAAAAAGACTGTTTAAATATGAATTGCGTGTCTGTGTGTAGGCTAAATGATGAATGAACAGCACAGACGCGCGCGCGTTGTTTACTACAGTTATACAGCGCATGTCTGTGCCGTTCATTCACTCTCGCACCTACATTAGTAAACGTTATTTTTACATGAACACATCCAAACTATATTGCTATAGCCTACTAAGATGAGTAAAAATAGACTGAAATATGTTGAAATATAAAATGTCTGTAGGCCTATAAGCAACAAACTGCAAATTAACATGTATATGCTAATATATCATACACAATATGTTATAGACTGAATATGAATGTTTAGACAAGATTTTGTGATTAGTTTTGGATAGATTATAAAGTTTTGACTGTAAAAAAAGACTACTGTCACATTAAATAGTTAAGCTTTTGTTCACCAATTTCTGCTCATATGTTAAATATACTATAGTATGATGTTTTGTCAAAAATAAAGTAGGTATATTGAATTATCAACTAAGATATTATTATAGTGTTTGTTCCAATATTCAAACTAATGAATCCTTACCTTTTTTAATATGTATGATAAAATGTATACTTTTTACAAAGAAAGAATACACTTGAAATATTGTTAAAATTGTAATTGTTGTTGTAATTGTAACCTATTTGTAATTGGTTACAATTTCTAATTGTAAAATATGTATATATAGATAATTTATTTTGTCCTTGCATTCTTTGGGACCCTGTGACACACCTGTGTGAAAGGCTAATTAATATGCAGCTCATTATGTATGTGGCACATTATCCGGCCTTTGTCTTCTCAGGTGTGAACACGCCTCCACGCATATTGCCTTTCCAAACAAAAGGTGTCTTATAAAATTTAAATCAATGTATTGTTTTGTGTAAATGATTAGGCAGGATGATTTTCCGATCATTTTGAAGCAAAAACTCTAGGCAACAACGCCCATTAGTCAAAAGTCTTGCGGACACATATTTAGTATGTGTTTTGTGGCCTTATTTCAGACACTTTAAGTTTTAGTTTTTTCAATAACCATGCATAAACAATATTCTCTCAAAAATGCAAACATGTACATACATTTTGCTCACATATTATGGTAGCCCTGTTTGTGCTAAATAGAGTGTAATTACACCTTTGCTATTAATATGTTTATAAGCAACTGAAAAAAACACAAATGTCAGGGCATGTCAAAACATCTCAAGGACCCCAAAAACACCTTGGACTCCAGAGGGTTAATAACATCATAGATCAGTCAACTGATCTTTGTCTTGTGAACTTTAGAGAAGCTTTAATCAGCAGAATAATGACTCCACTAAACGAAAGTCCTCAAAGTGCAGAGAAAATTAAGACAGGCTTACTGTTTGCTCTCTTGCCATTTTCCTTTGACATACTAAAGAGCTTTGTGCAGATTAGCAGTTGATTACCAGTGGTGTTTGTGAATACTGGCAATGAGTATCCAGTGCCTCTGAGGATCAAAGATTGGTTCTGATGAGGAAGTCTGTGGTGGGCGTACTTTGGCTGTTAGTGATCTAACACTCTTTCAGTGTTTTTTGACAGGGATGTTCAATCTTACCAAAACAGTAAATATGCTAGAATTAGGTCTTGTGTCCACCAAGGCGTTTTTAGCCAGCTGAAAATGCTAGGCGCTCTGCTGCAAACGCCTAGCTATGGGCGCTTGAGAGCGTTTTGGCAGCGCTGCATTTTTTTTTTTTTCAGTTCAGATACTTTGCTTGTTATGATACGGAATATCCACGAAAGTGTTACTAGTATCTCATTTCACACATATTTTGTTTCTGTGTTGATTCTATATTAAAATGTCGATACAATGTAACGTATTTTCTTTTGTTCTTGTTTTAAATTATTTTGTTCCGTTAGTATGCTTGTTGTTGTCATCTGTTGACGTTGAACAAGCAGAATGTGGCGGTAGGTCGGTGTGATATTTGTCCCGCCCCTCCTCCACTGTGATTGGACGGTTGGGTAAAAAGGGACAGGGATGAGCGTTGCGTTTTACCCTAAAGTTGAACATTCTTCAACTCTCAGTGACCTGTAAGAAACGCCGGGCGCTCAGTGCTTCAGCGTGAAAAAAAAAAACGCTCAGTGCTTCGTTACGCTCATGGCGTTTAAAAAACGCGGCACTCCCATTGAAAACAATTGGAAAAATAGGCCAGCTGCATGAAAAAACACTTTGGTGGACACACGGCCTTAGGCAAATGGCTGCACCTCAAAAAGTTTCAAGTTAATATAAACAGAACTTGTATAATATAAAGAGAATCTGAAAACTGACTGGATTTATTGGGATTGGGATTATATGTGCAAATTAGTGCATGTAAACATTTCTACTGTATGTAAGCACTTCCTTTCGTCTTCCTTTTTTCTCCTTCCACAAAGGCAGTTCCAAAAGATAAGATACCTTATTTTGGCTGGTTTATAATGCAGAGTTTGTGGATATATCCAAATCTGTTTCTGTTAGGATTATTTTAGTACTTGTAAGGAATAATAATTAAAAAGAATAAATGCAATTTTAATGGCAAATGTTTAGATAATTTTAAAAATCACGAAATTCAAACCAATTCTCTCAAATAATGTTTACACATACTTTATAACTTTTCATAGTCTTTTTAGAGGTGAGATCCAATAATTGGCATAGTAAAAAACATTTTTAATAAAATATTACTAAAAAATCTGACTTAAAAAATGTTATTAATATTTAATTAAATCAAATGACAAAGAGATCCCAAAGCATTGTTCATTTGTGTGTATTTTACTGCTGAATCTTAATGAATTATGCTACATAATACTAGTATAAATACACAGACAGCATACGTTTGTTATTCCAAATTACATTACTAATCAGAATAAATTTTCTCTTTAGTTATTTGTTAAGAGGTTTGCCGTACATGATACTTAACACGCACCTGTTTCCTTAACCAGAGGGAGATGACAACATAAACATATTTCTGATCTCAGAGGCCCAGATGTTTTCATCACCTTTCCTATCCTCTGTGGTAATGAGATTTCTCTGTGTGTAAATGAGCAATTTCCAATACACCTTTATGGTCTGTTTGTGATGGCCTCTGGATCAGGGTCTTTCGACCTTACACATAAAAGTTGGAATTGAGGAATAAAGCAAAGCTCTCACTTACGGCAAGGGTCTCCCTGTCTCTAACATGTGAAACAAAACAAAAGACAGTTTGCATCGGTAATGAAAGAGCGCTTGGAGAGGCACTTGGCTGTAATTGCAAAGGCTGGAGACAGAGATCAGTAAACAAAAACAGAAGCGGCAAGTTCTCATTCATTCATGTTCTGTCAAGACGTCCTCTATCCTATTAGCATCATATTGTAAGAAGATGGAGAAACGTTCACAGTCAAGATGAATTATGAGACCAAAAACAATGAGCTTGTCCCTATTCTTGCACCCCATTTCCATTTTCTTCATCAAATGTCATTTCAAATTCAAAGCTATTTCAAGACTGCTCATAAAACACCATGGCAAGTAAGTGCCTATGAATACAAGAGTAATGAAGCTAATAGAGGCAATTAGAGTTGTTCACAATTACTTCATTTTCTTCTGGCGTTTGTTGCCAATGATATGCACAAACTTACTTCCTCCAGGTATGTCCATTTCATTTACATTTCACCCTGTCTGTCATTACCACAACACTCTAGAATCAGCCTCAGATGACACACCCATGGACAGCCCACAGTCTGTTTGCTGATTGTCTGATGTATTTTACAAGCAAAACTGGTACTTTGTTGAACTAGTAAGCTCTAATCAGGGGTGTGCTTCCCGTACAACAACATAACTCGCTGCTTAACTACTATAGTACGATGCCTTGTTGAAGAAATCATCTAGCTAGTCACGACTGTTTCCCGAAATCATACTTTCGCAAATTGGTCATTCAACCACGTTGGTTAATGATGTCACGTAGGTGGTGGAGTAATAACTTCTTTTAATGAATCTGTTTGAGATCGAATGAATGCTAGATGTTTTGCTATCAATTACAGACATGGCATCTGAGGACTATTTCTCATTTTTCTCAGTTATTTTGCTTTATTTCCAGATTCAATCATATGCTCGTTCTTATGTACTAGACTAGAGCACGTACACACACGCCCACTCTTCAAAAACAATGCTTTAAATCTCTTGACAAACTAAAAGACGTAAATTACATTTGTATGTATTCTAAATAAAAGATACAGATTGTACTGAATGTCAGCTTGCTTATTTGGCTTAAGATTTATTGAGTCCAAATGTCATGCAAACAAGAAACTATGCTTCTAACCACAGGTGGAGAGCTGTCGTTCCAACCACACAACTCTGCGATGCTGTTTGCGAATGTTCCTTAGAACGATGGTTCCCTTTCAGTCTGTCACTACGAGTTACATCAGTGACTGACGAAATGGGGGTTTTGCTAGAGAGTCCTATCACCTTTGAGTATTAGAAAACGAGCCACTGGTATGAAAAATTTGCATTGCGAACTCCGCCCCACCGCGTGGGTATATCTCGCATTATGTTTTTGCTTCAGAGCCAAAGTGTGTATGTGCTTCTCCTTCGCTGCCTTCAAAGCAACGAGCGCTCTTCAGTCAGTGTTGGTGTTACGGCGTGTTTCAGCGGATCATCCTGCTGCTGGTCTGTGCAGTGGCTTGCACGTGGCTCGTGTTTCTCCCCTGGGCACTTCAGCACTACTAAAAGAGCTTTTCTTTCTAAAAGAGCTGCACGGGCACGTCTTTTTAAAGATGTCTCGCCTGTGTGTTTCTGGTTGTGGGCGCATGGTCCATCCGCCTGACAGTCACGAGCACTGCCTCACGTGTTTGGGCTTTAATCACGCTTAGATGAGTCATGTTCTCATTGTGGGAACATGGCCATCGCGGTGCTTATATCAAGACTCAATGACCTCCGTGGGGGAAGAGTCCCCTCTGCCACACCCCAATCTATCTCCTCCTCAAGAGGGGATACATTGGTTGGTGGCCAGGGTGATCTGAGGGTTACGGTGTGGAACAACCCGACGAGTTTTCCTCGGGCCACGCCCTCCTCCACATTGCAAGCCGTGGAGCTTCCGGGTGAGCCTGGTTCCTCTTGGGGACCCAGTGTTTCATTCGGGGCTCCGGCGGATGACGCTATGTCACTCACAGCATCACAAGGCGGGCTTGTTCCTCTGGAGATGAGGATTCGGCTGCGTTGCCTGCCTCGGGAGTGCCAATGTTGTCCGAGTCAGATCCAGAGCTGACGGCCATGCTTGCCCGGGCAGCTGAGAGCATCGGGTTAAAGTAACGTCCGCTGCCTGGGGGCGGCGCGTGCTGGTGGCCTTTCTTCCCCGAGGTTTATCAGGAAGTCACCAGGTCGTGGAAGTCCTCGTTGACTTCTCGCGGCCGGACGGCTTCCTCCGCCTTCTCTGCCCTTGATGGCGCGGCAGCCAAAGGGTACACTGGGGTCTCTCTGGTGGAGCACTCTGTTGCGATGCAGCTTTGCCCGCAGATCGCCTTCACCTGGCGTGGTGACCCTAAGCACCACTCCAAGGCCTGTAGGTTCTCTGCCACTCTCGTGGCGAAGGCCTACAGAGCTGTGGGGCAGGCCGCCAGGCTGACCCAGGGCTTATACAAGAGCTGCGCACTGCTACCAACCTCGCTCAACAGGCGACGATGGTCACTGCGCGATCCCTGGGCCAGGTGATGTCCACATGTCGTAATTTAGATATATTTTTAAGATGGAAGAATGCGGTTTTACAGATGCTAACAATCCTGAGATGGACAGCTCAAAGTTAGACCTCAGTTCTTTTCAGGAGATAGTGGCAGGACCACTCCTTCCCTCTAGAATCTTTTGTTCTCCCTTCCCCGCCGCTGGCCTCACGGTCGGCGGCACCCTAAGAGGCCACAGATGACAGTGTGCAACACTATCCCTAGCCACTCTCGTCCCCCTCTGTCGCCAGACCCCTGTCAGAGCAGGCCGCCGCGGAACGCTCGTCCTTCCCTGCCCTCCTGTGTCAGGACACAGAACTTAACCACGCCCCCACACCGGGACGCTACGCCTCCCATGTCTGGGCCGGTCGTTCCGCATCGCTGCCCCATCATGGGTACACCTGTAGTTCCAATGACCCCACTGGTTCAGTCATTGGGAGCCTGGCTAGAGCTTCCCAACCTGTCCCACTGGCTCATGCGAACGATCAGCCGAGATGAAGTCATTACTTACTTCATTGTACCCAAGAAATGCTTTGGGTTACGACCAATCCTGGACCTGCATGTCTTGAACTGCAATCTGCACATGCTTTCATTCAAGATGTTGACAGCCAAACGCATTTTCTAATGCGTTCGTCCGTCGGATTGGTTTGCTTCCATCGACCTGAAGGACGCGTACTTTCATGTCTCCATTCTTCCTCGACACAGACTGTTTCTACGTTTTGCTTTCAAGGGGCAGGCATATCAGTACATGGTACTCCCATTAGCTCCCACATGGTACTCTAATGGTTAGTGAGTTGGACTGGTAACCTAAAGGTTTGGCCTTCACATGTCACATGTCAACTTATCCCAAAATGGGCATAAAAATAGGCGGAAGAAAACATTGTTATTGTCACATGCTTATAAAGCACTACACCTCGCTGCTGCATTTTTCAATGCAAATAAAATGAAAAAATGCTGGGTTAAAAAAGACTGGGATTGCTGGGTAGTTTATTACTGATTTTTGCCTTGGTTCCAGCCTAAATATCTAATGAAATCCATTGAGAGAGCTTCGATGTGGAGAGGTTTGATGGTTGGGTTTTAATGCTGCAATGTCTTATGCAAATGTTGAACGTGCAGCTTATGCTAGGAGGCCTTTAGACTGTACAGTCTTGTTAGTACATGTGTTTTGCATTCATTAAGCATGATTGCCTCAGATACTTAATTAAGCCCTCAAGTTGAGTGTGTAAGTTGTTGTTTAGTTCTTAACATCAGCATCTCTGGGAGTGGAGACCGTGAATCATCTGCAACTGCTGCAAGCATGTTAGATACAACCTGTCATCTCAGCCAGAAAAGCCTTTTATCTGCTTAATTGTTCTACCTGCTTCCTTGTTATCTTAGGGTTTAATTGCAATGGCAACAACATATTTTGCCAGTAATGCACAATCCAGCTTCCTTTATAAGCATATGTCTGGGGTCATAACATGTGTCCCATACACTTGCATGCAAAGGAGGTACAATGGGACTTAATTGTTTGGATTGTATAAAGTGGGTATTAATGTGTCACGTGTTGGCTGTAATAATGAATTGCACGATGAAGGAGAATACACTGAAACAGTCTTTAAAGCTACACTGTGTATTTTTTTAAGTTGATTCTTAGCAAAAATACTTTGTTCTTTCAAAATTATATGTGCTCATTCAGGTGTAATTACTTCAAACTAATCAAGTATTCTTGTAAGCGTAGAATCTGACATTCAGAATACATACGAGCGAGTCGCTTGAATGGCGGCAGCCATGTTGCGCCTCCATCTTGAAAATATACTAGCCAAAGAGGGACATACCTGGAAATTCAAGCTTCGCCTTTCGCGCTTTTAAAGTCAGTGGCACCATGACGAATGCGAGGGGGAGATTACTCGTGAGTGCCTGTAGATTTGAAAGCCTGTTGAAGATGGAGGATCACGCCTATTCTCGAGGATATGTAACAGAGTCGCCAAGTTTTCCTTTCCCTCTACCTTTAGCTTTCCATCGCACCTCTACCGCATCAACTGATCTCTGACTCTGCTCACGGAGAAAATGATGTAGCCTACGTTGTATACATTGCCTTACATTATTAATCTCATACAATATACAGAATAACGATAGCATTGATACTTTACTAACATTAGCTTGCATTCGTTTGGGAACATGATAGCTGATGTTAGCAATGAAATGGTACCAAAATAACGAAAACGTAAAACTATTATTTGTTTTACATACACGTCATAACCTACATGTTTACTGACTAAATAACTAAATGCAGTTTGTAATAGTTTTCTAAAGTAACCTCATAACTTGAAGGAACACTCATGGATGAAGTCGAACTAGAAGCCATGTTAATCTTGAAATAATACGGCCACCGTAGGAGTTAAAACGCCCTCAGAATTGGAGGGACTAGAAAGTAATATTCAGTTGGTAGTCTCATTTTGGTAGATGGGAGAATATCTTACACAGTGTAGCTTTAATGATAAATACTTTGAGAACACAGAGAAACAACCAAACTAATTTATAAACGAAGACGGACAGAGACTTAGGATACTTACATGACAACGATATGCTTAAAACGGAGAAGTTTTAAGCATATTCAATCCCATTCACATGGATCCGCGAAAACGACTAAAAATGCTGTATTCTGCTGCCAAGCCATTAGATGGCGATGAAACACTATAGATTGAACGCGTAATACGCATGTGCATGACATCATCGTCTTCAGTGATTCGTGTTTTTGTTGTTTACACAGAGACCGTTTTCAAAAACTTGAAACACTTTTACCCACAAGTCAAAAAACACCTCAAGTGAGCGTAAAAACGAATTAAATGATTTTTTTTATTTATTTGCCATTTCCATCATTTGCAATAATATGCACCAATTAATCTAGTAGAGCTTCTTCAATTTCACATTAGTTTATTCTTGGAATGTTTCTGCTGCTGCTGTTCTGTTTTACCCATTCTGACATTCAGAGCCATGATTTATGGTACTCCATGTGAATAAGTAATCTTCCTCTGAGGTCCATAAATATGTTAGCTAGAGAAGGGAAAGACTTATGGTGGGGTCTACGCCTAATTACCTTCTCCAGGAATCTGCAGGTTTCTCCAGGTTAAAATAGTGCCATAGAATGGCCACTGGAGTGACTAAACAAAGCAACAAAGCATCTTTGACGGTTGTTGAAAAAGGAAACAGACCACTGCATACTCTTTCAAGAATGGTGCAGATTTGCTTGTACTGGGTTGAGACATGTCCGCTTTAGTTTAGCTGTTGAGTGTTAGGAATAACAATTTGACTTGCAACTTCAGTGTGCATCTTTACACATTTCACATCATGATGTTTGGTCAGGAGACATCTGAAGACTATTGGCATTTGATGTCTCTGATGTACAACAATATCACTGTTTTAGAATGTATTAGTACTCACTCGAATTAATGATTGGCTGATCACAGGATAGGCATACATGTAGACAATTCTCAGTCGGCAACACTCTCTTGCTTCGCAGAGCCGGTGTAGCTAGCTATATATAGTAAATGTCAAATAGATGCTGTTTTGAACTTTCCTTTTACTGTATCACAGTTCCCACAAAACTATGAAGTAGCACAACTATTTTCAACATTAAAAATAACAAGACATGTTTCTTAAACACCATATATATATATATATTAAAATGGAAATCATTTATTTACAATACTACTGTTTTTATTGAATAAATAAATGCATCCTTTGTGAGTACAATAGACTTCTTTTAAAAACATTAAAAAGCAAACAGGCCACAAGCTTTTGAACAGTAGGGTATATTTGCATTTTTTTGTACAATATTTGTCAAAGCCATACTTTCCATGCAGTATCAATTATGTTAGGCTACATGGTAAAATGAATCTTAAATTGTTTAATTAAATTAATGTTCCCTTTCGTTGTCACTCCGAGTTACGTCGGATGACGACGAATGGGGTTTCGCTTAGAAAGCCTATCAGCTTTGAGTATTACAAAACGAGCCTATGGCAAAGAAATGCCATGGGTCTGCGGAATTTGCATGACGTAACTCCGCCCCACCTCGTGGGTATAAAAGGAGGAAGTCCGCAACAGCAGTTTATGTTTTCGCTTCGGAGCCAAGTGTATTCTTCTCTCCACAAGCCATCTCTGAATTGTCAGCTTTACAAACGAGTACCTCGAGTGTTGGTGTGACGGCGATCTACGGCGAGCGCGTGCTTCCTGCTGATCTGTTGCAGTGGTCTGCCAGTCGTTGCGTGTCTCCCCGGGTGCCTCAACACTTGAGTTTTCTCTCACTAAAAGAGCTTGCACGCGGCACGTCTTTTTAAAGACGGCTCGCCCGTGCATTTCAAAAAAAAAAAAAAAAAAAATGAATGGTGCGGCAGCTTGGTATCGGACTCTGATGGGCACGAGCGTTGTCTAGTATGTTTGGGCTTGATCATGCTAGAGCAGCGCTCGTGGATGACTCATGTTTTCTCCATGGAAACATGATCATCTCGTCATTAAGGTCGAGACTCGGTGAACTCACATGAGTGAGAGTCCCCTCATCCACCCCCCGATCTTCGGCTGGTGGCCAGGGTGACCTGAGGGTTTCGGTCTGGAACAAGGCGCCGACTATGTGTCCGCGACCCCAGCCCCCCTCTTCAATGACGGTGCCCGCTAGTGAACAGGTGATTCCCACGGGTCTACCCTCTGGTGGCCCGTGTGTTTCATTTGAAGCTACAGAGGATGATATTATGTTTGTGGCAGCTTCACTAGGTGGGTTTGATTTTCCTGGAAGTGACGACTCGTCGAGTCTGATCCGGAGATGACGGCCATGCTTTCCCGGGACGATTGGTTTTTGGGTGAGGCCGCCGACCCTCGTCCACGGCAAACCCCAATACCGTTCTTCCCGGACGTGCATGATGAGATCAGGGGCCATTCGCTGATCTCATCCGCCTTTCCTCCCCTCGATGGGGCCGCTGCCCGTGGGTACACTGGGGTTCCCCCGGCTGAACGCTCTGTTGCGATGCTATGTGTCCTCAGAGTGCTTCTTCTCGGCGCAATCCTAAGCACCCGTCCGTGACCTGTAGTATTTCGTCTACGCTGGTGGCGAGATCCTATAGCGCCACGGGACTGGCGGCCGCCTCACTGCGTGCCATGGTCATTCTGCTGGTCTACCTGACCCAGATGCTCATGGACCTGCACGAGGGCGGGACTGACCCAGGGCTCTTCACTGAGCTGCGCGCCGCCACTAACCTTGCTCTCCGAGCGACGAAAGTGGCCGTACGCTCCCTGGGTCGGGTGATGCTCACCATTCGGTGGCCGTACCTGTTTGATGTGCTGGATGTCGCGCGGACCTGTCTGTCCGACATTCCCATATCCCAGGTCGGCCTCTTCGGCGGTGCGGTTGAGGGCTGGCCCAACAGCTCTCAGCCGTCCATGAGCAGACTGACGTTGATTCTGTCCCGACGGCCCCGCCGTCCGCTCAGATCCCTCGGTCTGCCCACCGCCAAGGGCGCCCTCCCGCGACTCCCACCCTGCCCGTTCACCCGGGCCGGCTCTGGGGGCTGCGGGCGGACGCCACAGCCCTCTCTAGCCCCGCCCCCCGCTACACGCCGGGTTAAGCGGCGCTCCTGAGACGGGCTCCTCGGGGATGGAGCAGGTTGAGGTCGACTCTGTCCCGACGGCCCCGCCGTCCACTCAGGTCCCTCGGTCTGCCCACCGCCGAGGGATCCCCCCCGCAGCTCCCACCCCGCCCGTTCACCCGGGCCGGCTCTGGAGGCCGCGGCCGGACGCCACAGCCCTCTCCAGCCCCGCCCCCCGCTACGCGCCGGGTTAGGTGGCGCTCTTGAGAGGGGCTCCTCAGAGATGGGACTCAGTTCTTTCCAGGAGTTGGGAGCAGGACCACTCCTTTCCCCGGTGGAGGGCCGGGGAAGAATCCTTATTCGCAAAGAACTGACTCTCCCGTCTCTGAGCACACAGAGTTCTCGGACGACACAGAGCGCCGCCCTCTAGCCGTGCTCTCCTCGTCCCCCTCTGTCCCAGAGGTGGTTGACACGGCGTGCCGTCCACGGACCGCTTCGCCCCTGTCCCCCTCTGTCGCCAGACCCCTGGCAGAGCAGGCCCCCGCGGGACGACCAGCCTGGTCCTCCCCTGGCCCCCTCTGCCAGGGCGCGGTTGCTAACTGTGCCCCCACACCGGGCCGCTATGCCGTCCACGTCTGGGCCAGTTACTCCGCTTCGCTGCCCCTCCGGGGGGACGCCTGTCGTCGCGTGATCCCGCCGGTTCAGTTCCTGGGAGCCTGGCTAGAGCTTCCCCGTCTGTCCCGCTGGATCGCGCGTTCCGTCAGGCTCGGCTTGCGATTCAGTTCGCACGGTCTCCTCCCCGCTTCAGGGGAGTCCGCTCCTCTTTGGTCGGTGGCAATGCCCCCGTCATGAGAGCAGAGATTGCCACCCTGCTGGCGAAGGGTGCAATCGAGACTGTCCCTCCAGCGGAGATGAGGTCCGGGTTCTACAGCCCCTACTTCATTGTCCCCAAGAAAACCGGTGGGTTACGGCCAATCCTGGACTTGCGCGTGCTGAACCGCTCCACAGCTTCACAGGCTGCCGTTCAAGATGCTCACCGCCAAACGCGTTCTCGAATGCGTGCGGCCCCAGGATTGGTTTGCAGCGATCGACCTGAAGGACGCCTACTTTCATGTCTCCATTCTTCCTCGACACAGACCGTTCCTACGGTTTGCTTTCGAGGGGCAGGCATACCAGTACGCGGTTCTCCCTTTCGGGCTAGCCCTGTCTCCTCGCACCTTCACGAAGGTCGTCGAGGCTGCCCTTGTTCCCCTTCGGGAACACGGGGTTCGCATCCTGAGTTATATCGGCGACTGGCTGATCCTAGCTCACTCTCGAGATCAGGTTTGCGAACACAGGGACCTAGTGCTCCGGCACCTAGCTCGTCTGGGCCTTCGGGTCAACTGGGAGAAGAGCAAACTTTGCCCCGTGCAGAGGATCTCTTTTCTCGGTATGGACATCGACTCGGTCACCATGTCCGCGCAGCTTACGAGCGAGCGCGCGCAGTCACTGCTGACTTGCCTGAGACATCTCAAGAGCAAGAGTGCGGTTCCACTGAAACATTTTCAGAGGCTCCTGGGGCATATGGCATCTGCAGCCGCGGTCACGCCGCTCGAATTGCTTCATATGAGACCGCTTCAGCTTTGGCTTCGCGACCGAGTCCCGAGGTGGGCATGGCAACAAGGCACGCTCCGAGTACCAGTTAGTCCGACCTGCCGTCAGTTCCTCACCCCGTGGTCGAACCTCAGTTTTCTCAGGGCGGGTGTCCCCCTGGAACAAGCTTCCCGGCATGTTGTGGTCTCCACAGATGCCTCCACCACGGGCTGGGGCGCCATGTGCAATGGACATGCTGCTGCGGGCTCCTGGACAGGACCCCAGCGGCTATGGCATGTCAATTGCCTCGAGTTGTTGGCAGTACGCCTTGCCCTGCACCGCTTCCGGGCGTTGCTCAGGGGTCAACACGTACTAGTCCGCTCAGACAATACCGCTACTGTAGCGTACATCAACCATCAAGGTGGTCTACGCTCCCGCCGTATGTCACAACTCGCCCGCCACCTCCTCCTATGGAGTCAGAAGCATCTGAGGTCGCTTCGAGACATTTTCATACCCGGAGCCCTGAACTGTGCAGCCGACGAACTCTCACGGCTTCAGCCCCTCCCTGGAGAATGGCGACTCCATCCCCAGTCAGTTCAGCTGATTTGGGACCAGTTCGGGGACGCACAGATAGATCTGTTTGCCTCTCACGACTCGACCCATTGCGCCCTGTATTTTTCCCTGACCGAGGGCACGCTCGGCACGGATGCACTGGCGCACAGCTGGCCGCCGGGCCGCAAATATGCGTTTCCCCCAGTGAGCCTTCTTGCGCAGACCTTGCGCAAGGTCAGGGAGGACGAGGAGCAGGTCATTTTGGTCGCGCCGTATTGGCCCGGCCGGACCTGGTTCCCCGAACTTGCACTCCTCGCGACAGCACCTCCCTGGCCCATTCCTCTGAGGAAGGACCTTCTTTCTCAGGGACGGGGCACCCTGTGGCACCCTCGCCCCGATCTCTGGAGCCTCCACGTGTGGCTCCTGGAGGGCTCGAGGTAGGTTTGAGTACCCTTCCACCAGTGGTGGCGGCTACCATCACTTCCGCTAGAGCGTCGTCCACGAGACACGTCTATGCGTTGAAGTGGAACCTCTTCGTCGACTGGTGCTCTTCTCACCGAGAAGACCCCCGGAGATGCTCGATCAGTGTTGTGCTTTCCTTCCTTCAGCAAGGGTTGGAGCGAAGGCTGTCTCCCTCCACCCTTAAGGTCTATGTTGCCGCCATTGCCGCACATCATGACCCCGTCGAAGGTAAGTCGGTAGGGAAGCACGACCTGGTCATCAGGTTCCTGAGAGGAGCGAGGAGACTAAATCCTCCTCGCCCTCCTCTCGTTCCCTCTTGGGACCTCTCAGTGGTTCTAACTGCCCTGAAGAGTGCTCCCTTTGAGCCCCTGCAATCAGTTGAGCTTAAGTTCCTGTCAATGAAGACAGCGCTCCTGGTTGCACTGGCCTCCATCAAGAGGGTAGGGGACCTGCACGCATTCTCCGTCGACGAAGCGTGTCTGGAATTCGGGCCGGCCTTCTCTCACGTGATCCTGAGACCCCGGCCCGGATACGTGCCCAAGGTTCCTACCACTCCCTTTCGGGACCAGGTGGTGAACCTGCAAGCGCTGCCCCCGGAGGAGGCAGACCCAGCCTTGGCACTGCTCTGTCCAGTACGCGCTCTTCGCGCCTATGTAGACAGGACGCAGTGTTTCAGGACCTCAGACCAGCTCTTTGTCTGTTATGGTGGGAAGCTGAAGGGAAAGGCTCTCTCCAAGCAAAGGTTGTCTCACTGGATAGTGGACGCCATTGCTTTGGCATACCAGCAGCAAGGCCGACCGTGCCCCCTTGGTGTGACGGCCCACTCCACCCGGAGTGTGGCATCCTCTTGGGCTCTAGCGCATGGCGACTCGCTAACAGACATCTGCAGAGCTGCAGGCTGGGCGACACCTAACACATTCGCCAGATTCTATAATCTCCGAGTGGAGCCAGTGTCCTTCCATGTACTCGCTTCAACTAGCTAGTACCGGACCCGCTCAGGTGTCTTCGCTTGCTCGCCATTCCACTCCACGGACTGGATACGTGCGATATTCTCCTCAGGTGAGCTTCCCCGAAAGCCCTGAGTTCCTCCAGCACTCCTGACGTCGGCGCCAGTGTCTCTTGCCTGCGCGTCGGCTAGGTGCCTCCCGTGTGCATGGTCCCTCCCCTGAGCGACCCCCACATGTGTATTTCCACTGTAAGCCTCTCTGAGCATGTGTCTTTCCCTTGGCAAGCCACCTTGCCACCCCTGGGGTTGAAATATTCCACCTGCGGCTGGACACCCCAGTGTTCTCCATATGTTTCCTTCGGGTCATATGTGTATTCTCTAAGTCCCCCCCCCCCCCCCTCTGGGTTGGCATTAATTGCATACTTCCCCTAGCTTGGGATATGCTTCCCAGTGTACCTTGGTATTCCTGTGTTAAATTGAGTCCTTCGTCCTTCTATGTCAGGGACCTCGATTTACGCAGGGCACTGGAAGACAGCTGAGAAGGTGGCGTGATTAGACTGGTAACCCCATTCGTCGTCATCCGACGTAACTCGGAGTGACAACGAAAGGGAACGTCTCGGTTACGTATGTAACCCTCGTTCCCTGAGTAGGGAACGGAGATGTTACGTCTGCCTGCCACTTTCCGCTGTACCGCGGGGATCGCCTGAGCTCAGTCTTGGCTCCTCAGCGAAGAAACATAAACTGCTGTTGCGGACTTCCTCCTTTTATACCCACGAGGTGGGGCGGAGTTACGTCATGCAAATTCCGCAGACCCATGGCATTTCTTTGCCATAGGCTCATTTTGTAATACTCAAAGCTGATAGGCTTTCTAAGTGAAAACCCATTCGTCGTCATCCGACGTAACGTTCCCTACTCAGGGAACGAGGGTTACATACGTAACCGAGACATTTTTTTAATCAGTATCAAGATCACATTACCAGCTTTCTTTAATTACTTCCCAGTCAGTATGTTTATTATAAACAAATTGGTTTCTATCATGCTAATGTCACCGTAGGCCTCATGAGACGTCTCAGTCAGGCTTATATGTTGTTCATTCTGTTCTCAGATATTTCTGTTTGCCCTTCAGATCAGATTCAAGTTGCTGATAGTGTTTCGGGTACAATTAGCAGGCATTATCTACCTGTCCATCAATAATCACAGCATTGTGTCCTCATCTGTCTGCCTGAGAGAACAGTCAAGGTGGACCATACCTCTACTTGGCTATGTTGAAATCTGCTTCATGAGCTCTTAAATGACCCCATATCAGGTTCCTAGAATAATTAATTTTATTGATCAGATGATGCTACAGTGAACATGGATAGGTTCTAAGTAAGGGATAAATGTACATCCAGCCGGTGGTTCTCTCAAAATAACCCCTGACAGGATGATGAGGACCCCGACACGAAGCGGAGTCCACGATACTGGATGGCATAATAAAATAACTGTGCACAAAATATTGATTCGGCTGAGTTTTAATATTTTATTAGCTCACCAAACGCAAAAATTCCACAATGAAAAAACTTTCCTAGCAGCAGGGCCGGCGCGTCCATATAGGCGAACTAGGCAATTGCCTAGAGCGGAACTTTTGTAAGGGTGGCAAAATGTGTGCCAACCGGGAAATGAACAATTCACAAAATAGGTTATTTATATGATTTACTGAGCTGCCGCTGCCCTGCAGCGCCGGCGCGCCCCTGCTCTCACGAGTCATGACTGGGTGATGGGAAGTTCGGATCATTTTACTGACTCTCTTGAGTCATTCGAGTCAGTTCGTTTATTTAAGTGGCTTTAAATGTTATACTTTTAACAGCCAAATTCCCCGATCACATCCACCTACACAATATTGATCATATTCTGAATTAAGAAATCATAATGCAGTAAAAAATTATTTACAGGAAACATAAATAATTGCCTGCCTAGCAGGCGTATAGTACTCCTGACTTCAGTAAACCGGATGAGCCTGCGTTATCTGTTTTGAGCGGTTCTTATCTGGAAATAATTTACCGCTGGATGGCCCTATTGACCAATCAGAATCAAGTATTCCACAGAGCCATGTAGTAAAAGTAAATGCTGTTACAGTCAGAGGTGTAAAGTCCACGTTCAGAAAGTAAAAGTCCTCCTGGATTTGCTAATTAGCACAGTTTTTTCAGCCAGGAGATAGAGCTAATTAATGAAATCAGCTGGCTGAGTTCATGGGTGGAATAAACATATGGCAGGACTTTTACTTTCTGGCCCCTGAACTTTACACCTCTGGTAACAGTTTATTTAGAAAAGCCAAGCCATTGATAAAGGTCCTATAGATAATTCATTTTGCAAGCATTTTAGCACAAATAATGTCTTCCTGCTTCAAACACTCCACCATCATCCCTGTACCCAAGAATCCAAAAATCACATTACTAAATGACAAACAGACCTGTTGCTTTGACGTCTGTGGTCATGAAGTCATTTGAGAGACTGGTGTTGGCCTACCTGAAGGACATCACTGGACCCTTGCTGGACCCCCTACATATTGACCAAACAGGTCTGTGGATGATGCGGTCAACATGGGACTGCACTACATCCTGCAACATCTGGACAAACCAGGGACTTTTACAAGGAACCTGTTTGTGGACTTCAGCTCTGCTTTCAACACCATCATCCCGGATACCCTCCTGAATAAACTGAAACAGCTCTGTGTACCCACCTCCATCTGTCAGTGGATCACCAGCTTCATGACAGACATGCAGCAGCCAATGAGGCTTGGAAAATTCACAAAGCTCTCTCCACTGTTCTTCTCCCTCTACACAAATGACTACACCTATAAAGACACCTCTGTCAAGCTCCTTAAGTTTGCAGATGACACCACAGTCATTGGCCTCATCCAGGAGTTGCTTACAGACAAGAGGTTGAGCAGTTGACTGTCTGGTGAAGTCACAACAACCTGGAGCAGAACACGCTCAAAATTGTGGAGATGATTGTACTCCCCCCACTCAGCATTGTGGAAAGCACTGTGGCAGCAGTGGAGTCATTCAGGTTCCTGGGCACCACCATCTCTCAGGACCTTAAGTGGGACAATCACATTGAACAGAGGTTGTACTTCCTTCATCAACTGAAAAGGTCAACCTGCCACATGCACAGATGACACAGTTTTACTCAGCTGTTATTGAGTCGGTTCTGTGCACTTTCATAACTGGTCTGGGTCAGCCAGCAAATCAGATATAAGAAGACTGCAATGGACTGTTAGGACAGCTGGAAGTATAAATTGGTGTGCACCTGCCCAACCTTCAGGATTTGACAATAGGACCCAGAGTTAGGTACGAGTAGCCCTCTGAGGTCACGAGACCGTGTGCCTAGGCGCCAGCATGTCCAAGGTGCCAAAAATAGGGTGCCAGTTGTTCACCTATCTGTAACAAAGAATACTAGCGCACACACAGATACACAGCTTCTTCAAGGTTGGATTTGGTCGAGCTCTAACTATAAACAGGAAAGTTTCCCAAAACATTCAGATAACATGTTCTTTATCTCAGTGAGAGGTTCAGACAATATTCCAATTATTATTATTATTTGAATATCGAAAAGTTTAATTACATGCTTTAATAAGGAAGTGGTCACTTATACGACAGGTGAAGTAACCCCAGTGACCTCAGCTCTCTTGGTAAGCTTGAAGAGTAGATATATGTGTAGTGTCATAGATCGCTCCTCTGTGGCTCTCTCCGCTCGCCAAAGGACACTGTCACCTGAGTACTGAACTTCAATTCCCATCAGCCCCGTACCTAGGTCTAATCACCGGCACAGGTGTACCCACTTTCCTCCTCCATATAAACTGTCTCTGAACTGCTACACATTGCGAAGTCTTGTTCTGCCCCGGCTAACATTTCCAAGCATTATATCTACTTTGATTGCATCCCTGTTTACTGACTCTTGCCTGTTCGCTGTTTTACGTCTCTTGTCTGCTGCCCGCCTCGACCCTAGCCTGGTATTGTTTATGATTCTGGATTTACTACTATACCCCTGTCTGCTGATCTCTGTATTTCGCCTGTCTGACTACTCTTCATTAAATACTGCAAATGGATTCGAACGTCTCTGACTCTGCATCACAGAAGACTTCGCCAGAACAGGATCCAGCAGCCATGTATCGCCTTACCTCTGAAGTGTCATCCCAAGCCTCAGTACTGGCTGTTCACCAGCAACAGCTCGTGAAATTGACATTGATGACTGAAGAGCTAGTAAGATCCATGCGGGCGCTGACTACAGAACATCGCATCAGCTCCTGCCGCCGCCTCTTCCGATCCGCCCATTCAGAGTGTGAGTACCAACTCCGTTAATCCTCGTCTGTCACTCCCTGATAAATATGATGGCTCAGCTGCAAAGTGTAAAGGATTCCTTCTGCAATGCTCGATATTTATCAATCAACAACCCAACTTCTATTCTACCGACGACAGCCGAGTGTCCTTCATTTGTTCACTTTTGACCGGGAGGGCTCTGGAGTGGGCAACGGCGGTCTGGGAAGGAGGAAGCTTGAAATTTCCCTCATATGCCAGTTTTCTCCGTCAGTTCAGAGAGGTGTTCGAGCATCCAGCCGGTGGAAAGGAGCCTGGCAAGCTTTTACTTTCTCTACGCCAGGGAGGATCTTCGGCCGCGGATTACACTCTTTCCTTCCGCACTCTTGCCGCACAAACGGGCTGGGAGGAGGATCCCTTGAAACTACTCTATCGCAAGGGACTCAATTCGGATCTTCAAGGAGAGCTGGGGTGTCGAGATGAGGGGAAAACGCTCAGTCAGTTAATGGACCTGACCATTCGCCTTGACAATCTGATGCGCGCGCGGCGCGTGCCTCAAATGCATCGAGCCGTCGAGTCTGCCTTTGCAAGTCCGGAACCCGAACCCATGCAGATCGGTTACACTCGGCTCAGTCCCGAAGAGAGAGAGAGAAGATATCGTAATCGTCTATGCTTATACTGCGGACAATCCGGCCACATGAGGGCAGCACGTCCTAATATACCCAAATCCCAAGACTCCGCTAAGGTGAGTTCCAGTCCTTGTTCCTCCCAATCCTTTGAACTGTTCGTCACCTTATGCTTTGGAAATAAGATAGTAGACACCAGTGCTTTAATTGATTCTGGAGCTGCAGGAAACTTTATTGATCTGTCATTTGCTAAAAATCATCATCTCTCTCTCAATCCATGTACATCTCGGGTGTCAGTGGCAGCACTAGATGGACGCCCTTTGGGCACCGGCCAGGTTCACTACATCACTCAAGAGGTTACACTAAGCACCAGCACCCTGCACACGGAGATCATTCAACTGTACACCATTGAATCTCCACGACACCCCATCATTCTAGGTCTGCCCTGGCTGGAGAAACATAACCCCACTATTTCATGGACTGATAAACAGATAATCCACTGGTCCAATACCTGTCAGAAGGAATGCTTGCACCCTCTCACGAGGCTCACTCCGATTTCAACCCACTCCGAGAATCCAGATCTTAAGGAGATTCCTGTAGAATACCACAATCTCACTCTTGCCTTCAGCGAAAGTAAAGCTGCTCAGCTTCCTCCTCACAGAACCAGTGACTGTGCGATAGATATTACTCCAGGAGCTATTCCCACACGGGGAAGAATTTTTCCCCTCTCTCAACCTGAATCCGAAGCAATGAAGGTCTACATCGAGGAACAACTTTCTAAGGGATTTATTAGACCATCCACTTCCCCCGCTTCAGCCGGTTTCTTCTTCGTAAAGAAGAAGGATGGAGGTTTGCGTCCATGTATTGATTATCGTAGCCTCAACGATATTACAGTGAAATTTCGCTACCCACTGCCATTGGTTCCTGCCGCCCTAGAACAGCTCCGCACAGCAAAGTACTTCACAAAGTTGGATTTACGCAATGCCTACAATCTAATCCGGATCAGGGAGGGTGACGAGTGGAAGACAGGGTTCTCAACCACGACCGGGCACTATGAATATCTCGTTATGCCGTTCGGGCTCGCTAACAGTCCCTCGGTATTCCAGGCGTTTGTCAACGAGATCTTCCGAGATATGCTCAACCAGAGACTCATTATCTACATCGATGACATTCTGATCTATTCCGAGACTCTCGAAACTCACGTGCAAGATGTCAGAGCAGTTCTCCAACGGCTCATAGACCATCAGCTATACGCCAAGATCCAGAAGTGCGAGTTTCATCAAACACAGACAGCCTTCTTGGGTTACGTCATCAGCGCTGAGGGGGTAACCATGGACAACGGCAAGGTACAAGCAGTAGTTAACTGGCCACAGCCCACCAATGTAAAGGAATTACAGCGTTTCCTGGGTTTCGCCAATTTCTATAGACGGTTCATTAGAAACTTCAGCACCACAGCAGCACCACTCACAGCTCTTCTTCGGGGAGGAAAACAACGGTTGAAGTGGTCATCCGAGAGTAGTACTGCATTCAAACAGCTCAAGGAGAAGTTCACCACAGCACCCATTTTGCACCATCCAGATCCTGAACGAGAGTTCATTGTGGAGGTAGATGCTTCCAATACAGGAGTCGGGGCAATCTTGTCACAACGGCATGGAAGCCCAGCTAAACTGTTTCCATGTGCCTATCACTCCCGCAAACTTACCCCAGCCGAACAGAATTACGATGTGGGTGACAGGGAACTTCTGGCGATGAAGGCCGCCCTCGAAGAATGGCGACATTGGTTGGAGGGAGCTCGGTGGCCATTCACGGTTCTAACTGACCACCGTAATTTAGAGTACAATAAGGCAGCCAAACGATTGAACCCCAGACAAGCCAGGTGGTCCCTCTTCTTTTCCCGTTTCAATTTTAAGATTACATATCGTCCAGGATCCAAGAATGGCAAAGCCGACGCCCTATCTCGTCAGTTTGACGGTTCCTCTAACTCACCCAGGTCTGAGCCCATACTGCCCTCAACACTTATTCTCGCCCCAGTACAGTGGGATATCACAACCGAAATTTCTGCAGCCCAGAGGGAGGAACAATCACCGCCCGAATGCCCTCCAGATCGCACCTATGTGCCACGAGACCTTCGCATACGAGTATTACAATGGGTGCATAATAATCCTAGTGCTGGACATCCCGGGATCACTGCCACAACCCATCTCGTTACCAACCGTTTCTGGTGGCCCACGCTCCAAGCCGACGTTATCACCTTCGTGCATCAGTGCATCACTTGCAACAATGTCAAGTCCTCCCATCAGAGACCTGCCGGATTACTCCAACCACTACCGGTACCACAACGTCCATGGTCCCATATTGCCGTTGACTTTGTCACAGATCTACCGCCCTCCCAGAACTACACAACCATTCTTACAGTGGTAGATCGCTTTTCAAAGGCATGCAGATTCATTCCCCTAGCCAAACTACCCACAGCTTTGCAGACGGCATGGGGTCAGCTTAATATCAATGTCAGCTTAACTTCCGGAGATCACCCACAGGCTAACGGACAAGTAGAGAGGCTCAATCAGGAACTTACCCGCTTCCTGCGCACCTACTGTCATCAGAACCAACAGGACTGGAGCCGTTTCCTCATGTGGGCCGAATACGCACAGAATTCTCTGCTCAAACCCTCGACAGGTCTCACCCCTTTCCAATGTGTACTGGGATACCAACCCCCTCTATTTCCCTGGTCCGGGGAGCCCACCGATCTCCCGGCCGTTAATGCATGGCTACAGAGAAGTGAGGAGACCTGGAACAATGCTCACGTACACCTTCAACGAGCAGTTCGTCGAGTCAGAGAACAGGCTGATCGTCACCGGAGAAGGGGACCTGAGTATACTCCTGGACAATGGGTGTGGCTATCATCCCGGGACCTTCGTCTTCGACTGCCCAGCAAGAAACTAAATCCTAGGTACGTGGGTCCCTTTAAGATTCTTAGACAAATAGCACCAGTGTCATACCGTCTAGTTCTGCCATCTACTTATCGCATTTCTCCTACCTTTCATGTTTCCTTACTTAAACCGCCCGGTAGTCCGAGAGGAGAGAGGGACCAGGAAGAGGTCGCGGTCGAGAGCACCCCTCCCATCATCATCGACGGCGAGGAGTCCTACCGAGTTAGAGAGATTCTCGACTCAAGGCGCCGAGGCAGGGAGTTGCAGTATTTGATCGACTGGGAGGGGTACGGTCCAGAACAAAGATCCTGGGTGAGGTCACAAGACATACTGGATCCCGCTCTTACCGTTGAGTTTCATCAGAACCACCCTGAGAGACCTGCCCCATGACCCCGTGGAAGACCTCGGCGCCGTGCTGGTCCTCGCTTCAGGAGACGCTCGCAGGGAGGGGGCTCTGTCATAGATCGCTCCTCTGTGGCTCACTCCGGACACTGTCACCTGAGTACTGAACTTCAATTCCCATCAGCCCCGTACCTAGGTCTAATCACCGGCACAGGTGTACCCACTTTCCTCCTCCATATAAACTGTCTCTGAACTGCTACACATTGCGAAGTCTTGTTCTGCCCCGGCTAACATTTCCAAGCGTTATATCTACTCTGATTGCATCCCTGTTTACTGACTCTTGCCTGTTCGCTGTTTTACGTCTCTTGTCTGCTGCCCGCCTCGACCCTAGCCTGGTATTGTTTATGATTCTGGATTTACTACTATACCCCTGTCTGCTGATCTCTGTATTTCGCCTGTCTGACTACTCTTCATTAAATACTGCAAATGGATTCGAACGTCTCTGACTCTGCATCACATGTAGATACCTGTGCTTCTCCGAATTGACTCCTTATGAGCTGGACCAACTGGGGATGCAGTCTACACTCTCCACGGAGCATAAGCTTTCGCAAGAACACATTGGCTGCGCAGTTGAGGTTGCCCAGAATGCGAATGGCTCTCTGACTGCAGAGGTGGAGATGGAGGGCGAGTTGTGACATCCGACAGGAGCGGTCCCTGCGTAATGTAAACAGCACTGTCGCTTTGTTGTCTGTCAGTGCTTGCCCTGAATCAACGGTCGAAAACTCATCAGGGCTAGTAGAACAGTAAACAACTCGACGCAGTTGATGTGCTAGTGCAGTCCAGGGTCCCGAGGCTGCTTGCCTGTTGCATACAGCACCCCAGCCAATCTTGGAGGCTTCTGTTGTGATAACAACACATCTGGACATTTGTTCTAGGGGAACTCCTGTAGAAACGTACGGTCTGACCAAGAGCTGAATAAACGGCGACAGGTCAGCTTGATGGCCACGCAACACTATGTCCATCTCGGGACTTGAGCCTGAAGCCAATACTGAATCGATCTCATATGCTTCAACCCCAGCGGTGTGACCGCAGCCACGGAAGCCATATGCCCCAGGATCCGCTGTTTTGTGCTTGAACAGTCTAAAGCACTTCAGAACTTACTGTGCTTTGTCTTGAGAAAGACGTGCTGTTAAGGCGATCCGACCCCAGGAACCAATCGTCCAACCGCAAGCCATAAGCCTGCCCTCCGATGCTGTGATTGATAGCTCGTCACACTCGTCACATTGATAGCTCATCACACTAGTTGCATCCCAATTCACCTACTTATACCATGCCCTAAAAGTATGCACTGTTTTTGTGAAGAAAAAGTCCATACTTTTGAGTGTGTAGCAGAACAGTAGGCATGCTTTGGGACATACTATTTCATCATAATTGCGTCTTTAACGGACCAATCTGTCGCTTACTTACGTGCATCCTGTCACCGTATAAACTGCCCTGTCAATCATCTTGTCACAGTTAAAATCCTCCACATTCAATTTAATTTAATTTCCTAAATTATTGGAGAGAAATATAGTAGCACATTGATCTGCCAGTAACGGGTCTTTAAAACTTTAATGTGTTTGCATAATGATGCATTTTAAAGTTAACCAAACAGGTCTTTATAAAAGTTTGCAATGCCGTTGCAGATGATATAATGATATAATGTGGATAACATTGAATAAATATATTTTCGAAGGTTAGATACTGATTATTAATCACTCAAACCTCTTTATCTATTCCTCCATGTTTGTAGATTCTTAGCACTTTTTATTCGTGTTTGTAGTTTTAATTGAATCCTCTCCAGTGTGCAATGGATTGCGGGCAATATTGGCCGTTAAAGAGAACATGAATCTGCTCTTTGGATTCTAACCAGAAAAAGTAGACCATCTAGGTATATTTGGAAGTCGCATTACAACATACTACTATTTGGGACACACTAATTCTAATTAAGAATGCTAATTAGGATGGATAATATGTCCTGATAACAAACGGAGTGGATGGATTTTTGCCATAATAGGGTGGTTGTGAAGACACTGCGGACACATAATTATGTTCAAAAACAAAATAAAAGTGAATTTTACATAGTAGGTCCCATTTAATAAGTTGAATTATCTATGAATGTCATGAATGTTTGATTAATATTATTTCATATTCATATTTAGAACTACAGACCTGTTAACCATAATATACAATTTTTAAGAAATCATGTTAAATTCAAGTTATTCTAAAATGTTACCAGTATACAGTAGTTTTGTTCATTTGGTTCATTTGTTCATATTGGTGGCCATTAATCACACACAAACAAGTAACTGCTTGACTGAAGCACCAAATGAAAGCACTGAATGAAGTAGATTAAATGCATTTGATATCAATCACTTTGATTTTGGATCACTGACAAATGACTTCATTGCATATGTTGAATGTTAATGTCACACCAAAGTGTCATACACCATTACACACATCAGTTTAGCTGTGGCTTCATAAATATTTCAAGATGAAAAGACACACAGTTTTAAATTTTTTTCACACAATTTTGATTAACATTGCAAATCCAGAGAAAAATGTGCATCAGTGAAGTGCACAAGAATATGGCTAAAAGCCCAATTACAAGCACATTTTTTGTAATACTGAACTTTGCCTAATTTTTTTTAGCATATAGCATTGTATTTATATGGTCCTTGTGTTCCAGGAGTTGTTTCTGGAATATTGGTTTCAAAAGCTCATTCAATGAGCTACTTATTGGTCATTAATTAATAAATTTTTTTCTAAAAAATTTAATCAGTCTCTAATAGGTCATTAAGTCAAGTCAAGTCACCTTTATTTATATAGTGCTTTTTACAATACAAATTGTTTCAAAGCAGCTTTACAGAGATAACAGGAAAGTAAAATTGTAATAGTATTGTTAAATTCAAAATTAAATGTTAAATGTCCCCAAAGCAAGCCAAAAGCCAAGGCGAATAAAGGCGGAAAAAGGCGTCAGTGGCAAGGAACCAAAACTCCATCAGGTGACAGAATGGAGAAAAAAACCTTTGGAGAACCCAGGCTCAGTCAGGGGGCCAGTCCTCCTTTGGCCAACAAACGAACAGTGTATGATTATGATTTAGGCGGCATAATAGGTCAGAAGTCTGATTGGATCAGAACTTTCACGATAATTATCCAGTTCATCTGGTTAGGGGTCAGAGTCATCACGCCGGTATGGAGATGAGTTTGTTGAGGTGTCGATGAGGCCTTCACAGTGTTGATGAGGCTGGCACTTCAGGGATACGTTGTCGTCGTGTCCATGTGATGGTCCTTCCTCAGATCTGGATATGGCCTGGATCCGGCGGTTTGCGGTAAACCTCGGGATAAACAGAAGGACTAATATTAGCGTAGACGCCATCCTTCTTATGATGTACAAAGTACATCATGATTTATGGGAAGTGTTCCCGGTTCCGGCTGATCTAAACTATGCAGCCTAACATTGAATTATAGCAATCTGGGAGCAATCTATAATGTGTTATGTGTATGCTAAGCCAAAGAGATGTGTTTTTAGTCTAGATTTAAACTGACAGACTGTATCTGCTTCCCAGACCATGTTAGGAAGATTGTTCCAAAGTTTTGGTGCCAGGTAGGAAAAGGATCTACCGAAAGCAGTTGATTTTGATATTCTAGGTATTATCAACCGGCCAGCATTTTGAGATTGCAATAGACGTGAAGGACTATAATGGGTTAAGAGCTCACTCAAGTATTGCGGAGCTAAACCATTTAGTGCTTTGTAAGTAATCAGCAATATTTTAAAATGTATACGATGTTTAATAGGCAGCCTATTCAGTGTTGACAGAACCGGGCTAATATGGTCATACTTCCTGGTTCTGGTAAGAACTCTAGCGGCTGCGTTTTGAACTAGCTGTAGTTTGTTTATTAAGCGTGCAGGGCAACCACCCAGTAGAGCATTACAATAATCTAGCCTTGAGGTCATGAACGCATGAATGAATTGTTCCGCATTTGTCAACGAGAGCATATGACGTAATTTAGATATATTTTAAGATGGAAAAATGCGCTTTTACAGATACTAGACACGTGACTTTCAAATGAGAGATTGGTATCAAAGAGCACACCCAGGTTCCTAACCGACGACGAGGACTTGACAGAGCAGCCATCAAGTGTTCAGTATTCTAGGTTATTACGTGTGGAAATTTTTTGTCCAATAATTAGAATCTCTGTTTTTTCAGAATTTAGTAGTAGGAAATTACTAGTCATCCAATTTTTTATATCAGCTATGCATTCCTTTAATTTTGTGAATTGGTAAGTTTCGTTAGGTTTTGAGGAAGTATACAGCTGAGTATCTTCAGCATAACAGTGAAAGCTAATTCCATGTTTCCTAATGATATCTCCTAATGGTAGCATGTACAGAGTGAACAGCAGCGGTTCCTAGTACTGAGCCTTGTTGTACACCATACTGAACTTTTTACCGATAAGACATCTCTTCATTTACTGCTACAAACTGATAACGGTCAGATAAGTATGATTTAAACCATGCTAGTGCAATTCCACTAATGCCAACATAGTTTTCTAGTCTATTTAATAGAATGTTGTGGTCAATGGTGTCAAATGCAGCACTAAGATCAAGTAACACTAATAGAGAGATACAACCACAATTGGATGATGAGAGCAAATCATTTGTGACTTTAATGAGAGCAGTCTCAGTACTATGATACGGTCTAAATCCAGACTGAAAATCCTCGCAGATATCATTTCCTTCAAGAAAGGAACACAGTTGTGAGGATACTGCCTTTTCTAATATCTTTGACAGAAAAGGCAGATTCGAGATTGGCCTGTAATTGACTAATTCTGTAGGATCAAGTTGCGTTTTTTTAATCATAGCCAGCTTAAAGGTTTTTGGTACGTATCCTAGAGACAAAGACGAATTAATGATATTGAGAAGAGGATCTATGACCTCTGGAAGCATCTCTTTCAGTAGTTTAGTCGGTATAGGGTCTAAAATACAAGTTGTCGATTTAGATGAGTTAACGATTTAGCAAAATTCTTCTTCTCCTATAACAACAAATTAATAAAAATTTTCCTCAGGGAGACTACAAAGCACTCCCTGATGCGATACTGTAGTAGACGGTTGCATAATTATAATTTTGTCCCTGATATTATCAATCTAATAAGTGAAGAAGTTCATAAAGTCATTACTGCTGTGTTTCTTGGAAACTTCTGGGCTTGAAGCTGTCTTTTTCGTTAGTTTAGCCACTATTTCAAATAAATACCTAGTATTATGATTATTTTCTTCTAATAGGGTTGAAAAATAAGCAGATCTAGCAGCTTTTAAAGCCTCTCTGTAAGCAATCGAGCTCTCTTTCCATGCAATCCGAAATACCTCTAGTTTTGTTTTCTTCCAGTTGCGCTCCATTTTTCTGGCTGCTCTCTTAAGGGCCCGGGTATGCTCGTTGTACCACGGCGTTGGACTATTTTCTTTAATCTTCTTTAAGCGCAGCAGAGCAACTGTGTCTAAAGTGCTGGAAAATAGAGAGTTAAAAGTTTCTGTTGCAATATCAAGTTCTTCTAAGCTATCCGGGATGCTGAGATTATGAAACTGATCAGGAATATTATTGATAAAGCAATCTTTAGTGGCAGAAGTGATAGGTCTAACATATTTATAACACAGAGTCATCTTTGCAGCCTTGGCTAAATGTAATTTACATGAGACTAGATAATGATCTGAGATGTCGTCGCTCTGCTGCAGTATTTCAACGGCATCAAAATCTATTCCATGTGATAATATTAGATCTAGAGTATGATTACGACAATGAGTAGGTCCTGACACGTTTTGTCTAACTCCAATTGAGTTTACAATGTCTTTAAATGCCAATCCCAATGCATCTTTTTCATTATCTACATGTATATTAAAATCTCCAACAATTAGTATTTTATCTGCAGCCAATACTAATTCTGATAGAAATTAAGGAATGCAATGTTTTGATTCAAAGTTGTAGTAAATATCTGCATTTGGTGTTAATAGGCCTTTAAACAGAGATGTCAGGTAGTATTAAATGTTAAAACCAAGGGGTCATGATTTTATATTATAGTAGATGTTTTGTCCAATTTCATCATTGCCATAAATGTGAAAGTGACAAACGGATGGCTTTCTCTGGGTATTATAGACTTCCTTGGTCAGAACCGCAGCCGTAATTAGCTTGGGCATATATTTCAGTGAACGCACAGATTTAAGATTATGTGTCTCATGTTCTACTATTTATATATGACTTGAACACACAATTGTATCTATAACTCTATAACCAGCATCCCAAGATCAATCAGTTATGTAACACTGACATTGTCTCAATAACTCGTGGTTTCGGCCTGAGCACATCAACCAAACAGAAATTTCAGTGACACAGGCACTCTGTCAACCAACTCTCCCAAAATAAGAAACTAGAACCATTTCATTTTTCTTCTTTTCTTTCTACAGGCAAACTCATTCCACTGTAGAGAAGATAACCAATATAACAATGTCTGCAGTCATTAAATTATTTAACAGCTCTGACATACTTTTTTTCTATTTTAAGATTTCTTACCAAATGGATTCTATCTGGCCCTTTACTCAATTTGATTCTCCATTCATTAAAGTCTACAGTGAAGGTCCATTTAAATGATTAATTCACTTAAGAATTATATAATTTACTCTCCATCCATGCAATTATCATTATTATTATTTTTTTTAAATTGCCCAAGAATGTATACAACAATTCATTGTAGACCACTTCTGACAAACTAATAATAAAAAACTATAATAAAGTACTTACAAATTATTAACAAACTATTAGTTTATAGTTTATTCACAGTTAATACATTGTAGTCTCTACATAGCTCTCCATTCATTGTCAGTGTAATTAACACAATTATTATTGTTTAGCGTGGTAAGGGAATTGTTGGCGGCACAGTGGCTCAGTGGGTAGCACTGTCGCCTCACAGCAAGAAGGTGACCAGATCATGTCCCAGCTGAGCCAGAAGTCCTTTCTGTTTGGAGTTTCCTTGTTCTCCCTGTAGCTGCGTGGGTTTTCCTCCGGTTTTTCGGCTACAAAAACCCGCCGAACTGATCCGAAACCAGCCCAATGTTTATCCACCCGCCCAAACCCATTTTTTGCCCGCAAAATAGATGGCAAAACCGCCCAATATGCGCGGCTTAATGTCGCAGCAAGGGAAATGCTATATTCAAGCATTGTTGGATAGGTATCAGATCATATTTTTTCTCCCCTCAGATCTCCGATCTAGCGTTCTGGGCCAGTATCGGCACGATACCGATGCTGTGGATCGGATCGGGACATCCCTACTAACTACTTTAGTTTACATGAATTTAGTTAACATTTATTAATCTTGATTTCAACATTTACATTTGATTAAAATCAAAAGTTGTATTTAAATTTGTTACAGTAATTAATGCACTGTGAACTAACATAAACAAACCATGAACAATAAAAAGTGATTTTTATTAACTAATATATACAAAGATTAATAAATACTGTAAAAAATGTATTGCTTATTGTTAGTTCATTTTAGTTTCTACATTAACGAATGTACCTTATTGTAAAGTGTTATTCTAAAGACATATCTCTCATGTCTGTGTGGCAAGTATTCGCTGAGATTCAGTTCATTTTGTGACTCGTTTCAGAAGAGTTCACAGAGACTGAGACGGCAGAAAGCGGTATTTTTCATTATTAGTTCATGTTAACAAATGTAGTTAACTAATGTTAACAAATGAAACTTTATTGTAAAGTGTTACCATAATATTGGTCTTCTTCACTGTTTTGTGGCCTAAGAACAACGACATAGAAACCAAACTTGAATTAAGCTGAATAACAATATCAGACTCTCAAATAAATTCATAAAATGTATTCATGTCCACAATGACTGCGTGCCTTTTGCGGTGCCCTACGGCAACATATACACTCTGTACGATGTGGAATTTTAGTTCAAATGTACAAATAGAGTACTTCATAGGGCATTATTGAATTGAAATGACAGGATGACAACCTGGTGGTGAGGGAAGTGGACTGAGGGTTTCTGATAAATCAATTTCAGACTAAAACCTCAATTAAACAAGTAGCATCTGCCTTGTGCCATTTATTTCTCAGGAATATCGATATACTGCACCTTTATTCTGTGAAAACATCTGTCAGCCATTTAAGTTTGCACAATGGAAGGACATAAAACAAGGAGAGGCAGTTGTATAACCATAAATCTAACACCTTTTCTCATCTGTGTTCTTTTTCACAGTCAAAGTTTGCTTGCTTTGCACTAGGGATGGGATGATTACCGGTTTCACTATAAACCACGATAAAATGTACTGACGGTTAGTAATATCGTTTAAAATTCAATTATCATTAAAACCGTGTTTGATTATCGCAATTTTAATAACTCACTATAAATCCTGTCCAGCCAGCAACAGTGTGACGCAGGCGCGCAATATTGTTTTTTTTTTTTTATTCGAGAAGGAATGGCGGAAGGCAGTGACCGTGTTCGGGAGATTTTTCAGCCTTTTAAGAGGACCAAATCTGAGGTGTGGTCATATTTTGGCATTTACAAAAGTCCTGAGGGAAACTTAATCGAGGATGGTTACCCTGTCTGCAGAACATGCACAAAAAAAGTCGCTGCGATGGGGTAAACACTTCAAATCTGCCGAGCCGTCCTGTGTGACCATCATTCACTGTTGTAGCGAACACAAGGCAAGTTAACTTTGATCTCAATACCAAAACTACGTCTGGGAAATAATTGGGCACAAAATGTTGTTTTGAGTTGAAATATTTTATCTCACTCGCTTGAAATAAACTTGAATCTTCCACGAAGAAAAGTTCGCAGCAAGTGGCTTTGAGCCAGAGACGAACGAACAAGTTCAGACAAGACTATTAAGAGATAATAATGTATATTCATTGTACACTTATAACACCGATTTTTTTTTTTACCACATAATTACGGGGACATATTGAATAGAGATTAATGTCTCTTATTCTTACCTGTTAAATCCATTTTGTACAGCGTACAAAACTCGTCCAGACAAGATGATCACAACAATATTATCAAATTCTGTTAACAATAAATCAACTCTGATTTCATTTTCAATACAATCAAAAACGGAGACGCAAGATGACAAGTTGTATTTGAATGAAATGAAGAGCGCGTCCGTTGTGATACATGGATGTGCTCTGTGTTATAATGCGTTGCTATTGACGACGGTCGTTATAAGGAAGGAAATGCCACAGAATAGAATCTTACTTTAAAAAGTGCATAGAGCTGCTTGTTTTATTTGTTGTTTGTTGATTCTCAAATATAAAACTTGTTGAAATGTTTTCAGTGTGAGCTCTTTTTTAACACTTTCATCTTGTTTTAACAAAACCGTGATAATATTGATAATCACGATAATTTCCGTCACTATAATAGTGATATGAAATTTTCATACCGTCCCATCCCTACTTTGCACAATATAATTTTTTTGACATGCTAAAGTTTGAACCAAGTGCTTTCATCCCGAGAGCTTTGACTTAACTGGGTTACACATCATTTAGCTAATACCACTGTGCTGCTGTAGACTTTTAAATGCATTGCATGATGGATGAGTGGGCAACATATATTGGCATCTATGTGCTGCCAAGGATACAGCAGCCATCGAAAGATTTAAACGCATTTAAGCACTTCCTTTGAGCGAAGCACATCGGGTTATGCCCTTATCAGATAATAGACAGTGAAAGCTGTATAATGAGAAGAAACCTGGAATTGCAGGTATTGCAATTACAATATGCCAAACACCAACGCTCGATTTTTGAATTTCTTAACTCATAGACTCCATGTTCTGGGTCTGGATTCAAGAATATATATTTTTTAATTTCTTATTGTTTTCTTACTGTAAATAAGAATAAAGTTATATATTTTATATTCCCAAAAACATTTCTTAAGAATGGTCATATCTTTTTTTTTTCTAAAGACAAAACTTGAGAAGGATTTGACCTCTCCCCCCACCCCCATACACAAACATAACTGTTATGGCTTGATTATTTATTTTACTCAAACCAAATATAGAGAAATAATAATAATAAAACAGCAACAATAAATCAATATAAACTCAAAAAACCCTAATATCTGTACATTAGGGGTGTAACGATACACGTATTCGTATTGAACCGTTCGGTACGAGGCTTTCGGTTCGGTTTTCGGTACGCATTTTTGAACCGAACGGTTCGTTGGACCATTTTTCCTGCCGACCAAAATTTCGTTATTTCAAATGTAGGCGCGTCGCGCGTGGCAAGCGCGCTTATAATGTGAGAGACGCTGGCGTGACCACAACATTGCCCAACATCAAATGGCAAATGTAATGTAAGCGGAACGAAACTGAGCTACTCGTTTATTGTGTGGTTGACGGACCGTTTATCAGTCTGGGCCAATGCAGCGCGAGCCGATCTTATTCAAGCAGCACTGTTACTACACAGCGCTGAGACATCCAGTAGAGAAAGCATTTGACTTCACCACTGAAGTAATAACATCGCTGCGAGATCTAGTGAGAAACATTCGCATTTCTCCGTTATTAACGGATCAAACAGCGCTGACGTGGAAACCAGGAAGAAACATTGTGCCATGAATGAACTATCAGTGTCCACAGATCAGCAATATTCACCATGGATTTACTTTAGTAACACTACTAACTGTAACCATGGAAGTTTGGCAGGAATAGTAGGCTATAATGCTTTCAAGTAACATCACGTCGGTTTTATTTTGACATTATGAATACAATTGCTGCCCTCAAATGTTAATCTGAACTAAAATAAACCTACTTGTAACAATGTTCAGGGAAGATGGAGGCGGGAACCGGCGAACATTCAAATAAACTTTATTAAAATAAAACAAACAAACCAAAATACCGCCAGCAGCCCCTCGCGGACGACTGCTGGCTAAAATAAAATACAAATACAAAAACCAAACACAACTAAAATACAGGCCTGTTCCTCTCTCGATCATCAACGTCGTCACTCCCCCTTTATGCTTCCGCTCCTCCGTGAGAGATGCGAGACCGGTGTGCTTCACAGGTGCTGCTCATTAGCAATATCGCACCACCGGCCAGGCTCGCGCCGTTCTCTCACGTCCCTCGGCCGTCCTGTTCGCCACACTACTATAATATTACATTTAATTTTGTCCAAGGAGCTGTTTTGTTTTATATGCTCCTAAGAAAAGTCAAGTATAGCTCCATCATTGCTCAAAGTTAAAAAAATATCATACTTCATGATGTTAGTTTTAATAAAAATATAATAAAAAAAATTAAATCAAGGAAATTTCTCTGGCATTTCTTTCTTTTTGCTGTATCGGAAACATACCGAACCGTACCGAACCGAACCGTGACACAAGTGTATCGTATCGAACCGAACCGTGAATTTTGTGAACCGTTACACCCCTACTGTACATATATAATATTTAATCTTTCTGCGATATTCAAAATGTTCTGTTGGCAGTTAACTAACTAGATGTCTATTCACTTATGCTTAACTATCTCTTGCACTCTTTAGTGAAGTGTGAAGGTGGTGTTGTATGTAGGTCAGACGGCTCCCTCATATTTGAATGGATGGTTCCCAGTCAGAATAAGTGAATAAGTGACAATATGCACCAAATGTAATGTCGATAGTGGCTTGCAAAAACTAACAGTCTTTGTCTAGCGAGAGCGACGGGGCAGACTGTCATGTTGAGCAGAGAAAGAGAGAGTCCTGTGAGAGCTGCTTTTATGCATGAATAATTACCAGTACAGAATAGCACAGAATTGTCTTTACTCTGGACTGTTGAGAGCTGGGGTTAAGGGGTTGTTAAAATACCTTACCGTGAGCTATAGTCACAGAAATGCCGAGCTGCATCTTCAATGCATAGCAAGTATGACATGACAGATTAGGCTATATTGATTAAAATAGGAGATATTTCATTATGTACTGTATGTTTTACTTAAAACTGATTCTTCATCTCCATACACAAAAAAACAATTCTTTTTCTCCAAATACAAAGTTTATCCAAGCAGAACAGAGCATGTTGTGACTACATGAAGATTTCAGCTGCCAAGCCATGGTGAGAGCAATCTAGTGTGGCAGAACTCAGCAGCCCTGAAGCCTGACAAAAGAGCAGATGTGTGAAAAGCTGTCACGTTGTGAGAAAGTCTGCAAGAGCCTGCTCATCTCCAAGTGGAGAAGTCAAGGAGAGCCAAAATATGTCGTACCTAATGACCTACCACATACTGGGACTGGTGCTGAAGACATGGAAGAGCAGATGATGTTTATCAAAGTGGAAATAGCAGTATTTTTCTCTCAGCTGCTGATGCAGAGTCTCCAGATTCTGTTCATGTTTATTTTTTTATTTGCCAGTGATTTGGTTTTATTGTGCAACCCACTAACTGACTGATCATGAGAGGTGCTTTTGAGATAACAAACTACAGTTCTGTCCTGACAACTCTTTGAGTGTTGGTATGGTAATGGGTTTGACAATGTTGATATGTTTGGTCTTGGCGGAATAGATCTGCTACGCTGCTGCTGCTGCAGAGCAAGTATGGGACTTGCTACTGCCAATACATACACAGACACGCTGCTCTGGGGTGCGTTTCCCGTACAACGACGTAACTCGATGCTTCACTACCATAGTACTATGCATCGTTGAAGAAATCAACAAGCTGATCCCGACTGTTTCCCGAAACCGTATTGTCGCAAAGGGGTCGTTCAACCACGTTGGTTTATGACGTCACGCCCGTGGTGGAGTTATAACTTCTTTTAATGAAACTGTTTGAGATCAAATTAATGCTAGATGTTTTGATATAAATTACAGACATGGCATCTGAGGACTATTTCTCATTTTTCCTCAGTTATTTCGCTTTATTTCCAGATTCAATCATAGGCCCGTTCTTACATAATAGAGCACATTCGCACATGCGCAGTCTTCAAAAATGGTACTTGAAATATATTGACAAACTCAAAGATGTAAATGACATTTGTATGTATTCTAAATAGAATACACAGGTTTTAGAATGTCAGCTTGCTTATTTTGCTCAAGATACGGATTTATTAAGTCCACATGTCATGCAATCTAGAAACTATGCTCCTAACCACAGCTCGAGAGCTGTCGTTTCAACCACACAACTTTGCGATGCTGTTTGCGAATGTTCGTTGGAACAATGGTTTCGGGAAACACTGACTCGTTCAACTATGCTGATAACGACGGGACTTGCGACCATAGTTGGCTAACGATGCTTTCGGGAAACGCAGCCCTGAGTGAGTAAGACATGCTGCTGCTGTACAATATAGCGTACATGAATTACCCTTAGCAGATCTATACAGGTGGAGCTGGAGAAGGAGGAAGGTTTTTGAAAGTGCACTGCATTGCTAAGGCAAATGCTAAGTGTTTGAAGGTTGAGCTCGCGAGCTCATTGGCTACTGATACAGCAGGAACCAATCAGCTGTGCCCTAAAGAGAATGATGTGATTGCAAGCAGGTTGAGTTAAGGATCTACAGTATTTCATGACAGAATTTTGTATTTCAATGATTTTTTTGTCCTTGAAGGGCTAGTTCACTCAAAAATGAAAAGTCTTTCATAATTTACTCACCATCATGCCATTCCAAACCTGTATGACTTTTTTTACTCCAGTCTTCAGTGTCACATGATCCTTCAGACATCATTTGAATATGCTGATTTGGTGCTCAGGAAACATTTCTTATTATCACAGTTGAAAATTGTTGTGCCGTTTAATGAAGTTTGGAAACCTCGACAGGGTGTTTTATTTTCATGGTTCTTTGATGAACAGAATGTTTGAAGAACAGCATTTATTCAAAGTAGAAATGTTCTATTATATTGTTGACTGCCTTTTTTAAATCAAAATAAAGCATCCTTGCTAATAAAAGTATTAATTTCCTTCGAGAGAAAAAAAAAACATAGCGACCCTAAACTTTTGATTGGTAGTATACAAACTATTTAAAATCAAAGTATTTGAAAATCATATATAATGACAAAGTAAAGACTTTGTACTTAAAAATCAATTTCTCTATGGACAAAATGAATGTGACTCTTTCTTTTGCTCTGTTGCCCTGCTCTTGTGATCTATTAATGGACAGCATTCAAGATGTGGACCCTGGATTGCTTTTATGTGGATTGTCATGACAACAGAGTCAAAATATGACAACAGCTCAAGTCTAAAGCTGCATTTATTTCACAGTTTATTACTTATTTTCTATACTGTACAGGTCCTATACTGGACAAAACTCTTCTAGAGCCCATTTTAAGAGGGACAGTCATATTTTTTTCATTACCTCTAAAAATAACATTGGCTACTGAAATCTCAGCAAGGAAGAAAATTAAGAGACTGGACCTCTTGGAACTTTAATTGAATACTCATGAAATGGAGCCAATTATAAAACTCTTTTGAGACACGAAACAGCACAAAAATGTGATGTTCTGCTGGAATTAACCTCCCATAATGGCCCATAAGGCCATTTGGTTGGAAAGGGGACTGAGAAATGTCTTTAGTCTACAAAAACAAAGTCATAAAGCCTTGCGGCCATGAGAAAATATGTTCAAAAAGGCGCACCTCATGTGCTTTAGTGGACAAAAACGTAATTGAATTTTTGTAAGTAGTGCAAGCTATCTTTCCCAAACCAGTATTAGCGTAAATTCTCTTCCTTTTAAAGGTTTATAAATTTGGACATGATGAAAATGTATGGACATATTCTATGAAATATTTTCAAGCTTGGGATGCACTTTTGTTTCAATAGGAACGTTTATTTGCAGAGCTGCAGACAAGCATATTGCTCAGTTAAAGATGAAATTAATATCCAACTTGCATATTTTAAGACCTTCACTAGTACTTGCATCAGCCTCTTTAAACCCTTGCCTGATTTTTTTGTGTTGTACATGCCACAACTAATGAGTCCCAGGAGAATCACGCCATTGATTTCCCCATGGCTCCTACTTCCTTTTGAAATTAAAGGCCAGTTTTTTTTGGTAAATATGGCAAGAAAAGCAAGTGAGAAACTGCTAGTGTCATTTTCACTGAAGCTACGTGACTGACAGCGCCACATAAAAATCTGTCCTTTTCCATTATTACAGTTCTCTCTTTAAGTATTCAGAAAGTGGTTTAGGAACTCTACTTTCACAAAGCAAAGAACCTAAGAACAAGAACAAAGGTTTTTAAGCACCTTTGAGTTAGAAAATAAAACTATTTGGCAGTTTGTTTTCCACTTCACTCTATTGCCTGTATGCTCCAGTTTTTGTTTTACCCACTCTGTCTCCATCAAACGTACTTGTTCAAAAAACATTTTCATTGGTTTTCTTTTTGCAGCTGTCTAATATAGGCTTTCTCCTTTCTGGACCTTGTTCACTATCCAGGCTTTCTAGCTTACATACATATAAGGCAAACTAGTGTCTCCTTTAAAATGGATGGTTCACCCAAAAAATGAAAAATTGTCATCATTTACTCAACCTCATGAGTCATCAATTTACTCAAATGTTGTTCCAAACTTATGAAACTTTATTTTATATATGGAACTCAAAATGTGAATTTATGAAACTATAAGAGTATATCAATGAGCACATTCTGGCTCATCTTGCTTCCAAAGTAATTTTTCCATAAATGGAAAGATATTTCCAAAGAGACGTCCTTACTTCTGTATCTGTTAATATTTTATTTTATTTAAAAAAAGAGAGAACAAATCAAACAAACAAATAGGTGGATTTCGGTGGAGTGTTGTCCAATGGCTCCATTTTCCAGTCTTCATCAAGAGCCTGAGCCATGTTTTTCTTCTTTAAATGCAACCGCTCACTGCACCTGAACACTCTAGCACATAGACCTGAAAGATAAGCATCTGGGTTTGGTTGTGGGGTGAGGCTGGAACCATGTCAAGAAGATTTATTCTTGATGCAGTATTGATCCAGTACCTATCACCCCTTTATCAGCCTCCATCACCTTTCCAGACTTTCACTTTGCTTCAGTTATTAAGCAAGCAAGCGTGTCTTTTTCCTGATTTTGTGACTCCGCGAGCAGTCGTTCAGCAGAGAGGGAGGGAGATCTCAGTGCTGCTCTGGTTTCCCGTGCTGTCACATAGTTATCGGCGGTCTCGATCTGCAGGTGCGGCACTAAATGCAGCATCAACACTTTCTTCCACTGCTCAGTTTGATAAATAAGCCCTGTCGATATGTTTGTTCATTGTAAGCACCACAGCAGGTGGCATGGAGACCTTGGCAGAAGTTGTTGCTTAAAAAAATTTACAAACAATGAACCACAGTATTTGTATTAACCAGGGCCGGTTCTAGACATTTGGAGGCCCTAGGCAATATTCATGTTGGAGGCCCCCCACCCCCAACAAAAAACTCTTGAAACAAATATGATTCCTAACCTTTTAATTTATACAACGTTTAATTTTAAATGTTTTTACTTACACAGTACATAAGTTTGGACACATTACTATTTTTAATGTTTTTTAAAAAGAAGTCTCTTATGCTCATCAAGCCTGGATTTATTTGATCAAAAATACAGAAAAATAATATATAGGCCTATTGAAATATTATTAAAATTTAAAATAATGGTTTTCCTATTTTACTATACTTTAAAATATATTTCTGTGATGCAAAGCTGAATTTAGTGTCATGTGATCCTTCAGAAAACTTTATAATATTCTTATTTATTATCAAATGTTAGAAATGGTGCTTAATATTTATTTTATAACCTGTGATAATTTTTTTCAGGATTTTTTTTTTTATTATTAAAAAGTTGTTTTAAAAAAGTCTTCACTATCACTTTTTATATATTTAACACATCCTTGCTGAATATTCCTGTTTTTTTGTTTGTATTTTTGATCAAATAAATGCAGGCTTGTAGAGCATAATAAAAAACTTATTTCAAAAACATTAAAAATAGTAATTGGTCCAGACTTTTTACCAGTAGGCTACTGTATGTACATATTAATCAAACTTCATCTAAGGTAATCTCTTTTTTGTTTAATGAAGATGTTATTGTTATTGTTATTTTGCTGTTTTATTCAATTTATTCACAGTTCCAGAATACCACTTCACTTTCAGTGATATATGCTTTTATCATCTTTTTTTCATAGCTGCGGTATGGGCAGGATTTTCCCCTCCCATTTAATCAATATTGACTGCAGATAATGTCATATTATTAATATAAGTAATATGATATTATGCATTGCATTGCTAGCTTAAATATGCTATACACAAATCAAGTGGAAGAGAAAGACACGATCGCTACTGATTAGAAAAAAAAATTCTAAACTAATATTATTGGCGTAAGTAGGCTGATGTCAGACAGGGTATAATCTAATCATCAGCAGAATTTAGAAGATAGACCCATGAGATCCTTTATTTGAAACATTTAAAATGTTGTAGTGTGTTGGCTTTTTAACTTTGAATACAAACGTCCTGTCTTTTACTTTTGCAGCGTTTTTAGTCAGCTCCCGACGCGATGTTATTCATTGTACGCGCAAATTCAAAGCGTCGCGTCTGGGCACGTTAAACACGCTCGCGCTCTTTTAAACTCGTAATAAAGCGGTGAATGATTTTTTCCAGAAATGACGCTGATCTACAGTACAAGTTTATATTTAGAATACATTGCAATCACTCCAAAATAGATGACGACAACGCACACACCTGCATTACAAGCTGTGCTTCTTTGCGTGCCTATTTAGACTTTTGCTTCGCAGCACCTGATGGGCTGGCGTTAATGTGACGTAATGCAACAGTCTATGGTTAAGATAAACATCGTCACTATTTTTAGTTAATTAATAAATATTGAAATAAATTGTAGATAGGACATTTGTACATTTTTTTATTTTTTTATTTTTGTCCTTCTGTCTGGGCCCCATCCCACCAATCGGGCCCTAGGCACGTGCCTAGTTTGCCTTTGCGTTAATCCGGCTCTGGTATTAACTAACATTAACAAAGATTAATAAATACTGTAACAAATGTATTGCTCATTGTCAGTTCATGTTTGATAATACATTAACTAATGTTAACAAATGAGACCTTATTGTGAAGTGTTACCAAAAAAACTGTACTTGACGATATCAATTAAATAAAGGCTACTTAAGTGTACTTAAAGAGAGTAGAAAGAAGTACACTTTTTAAATAAAACACTTTATAATAATGTCAAATGAAAAGTTTTACTTTCAAGTACATTTGAAATCATACTTTAAAGAAGTACACTTATTTTGATGTGTTGACTAACATACACATGTAAAGCACATGTAAAGTTATCATTTTAACTGTAGTGTGTTATTTGATTACATTTACTGTTAATATGTATTAAATGTACTAAACTGCAAAAATGTGTAATTACGTATATATATTTAAATACATTAAATACAAGTTTCAATAGAAATTACACTAAAGTATATTTTTATTTATCATAAATGCTTGTCAGTAGATTTGGCAGTACACTTTAACCATATTTCAGAGACAACAGAAGTAATTATGTTATGAAATGACATATAAAGATGCATTGAAGTCCCTTTGAAGTTCATCTAAGTGCATTTAATATAAATTTAAACTATAATACCTTTTCATTTAATTGTTAATACAATGCAGTTAAGTGTCCAAAAACATTACATTTAGTTTACATTTAAGTATATTTTTTTAAAGCATATTATTTCCATAATAAGTACTCTTTTTAAAAGTATGCTATATAGTACTTCTCATGTGCACTTGCTGTCTTGTGGACGTACAATGGCCTACTATGCGTGTCTGCTAAGTCCACAAGACCATAGAATGTCCCACTTGTCATTTTAGGTTGCAGAAGGGTGCTAAAGAGCTACCTGAAAGCCAAAGCAGCATTACGTCATAAAAGTGTGAATTCTGAGGAGCCCTAGTTTGAGTTTGGATGCAGTGATAGACCTGAAGGATAGTTGAATGAAAAAGGGCAACTTAATGAGAATATTGAATGGTATTAGTTGTATTCCCAACATTTTTGTAGTGAATTTCTTTAAGCATCAGTTAATTAGTCCCAAGGACAATGATCCCAATGATTTGGGATCTGTAGGAAATTCTATGGAAATGTCAGTATTTCGTTTTGTCATTTGGTTGTTGCAAAGATAAGAGCTGAACCTTAAAGATTACACTCTCATCCAAACACTGATTGTGATGGTATGATTTCTATAAATAAAATAATGAAGTATGAAGTCCGCACACTGAAAAGTACTGCTCCAAAAGAAGTTTCGACCCTCAGGTCTTCATCAGGCACAATATACATAAGTGAAGTCAACTTTAAATAGACAGATGATTACCTTAATTAGGCACACACAAAAGGTCACATGACAAATGCAAGTAACGTAACAAATACAAGTCATGTGACAGTTACAAAACAAAAACAAAAAAATAATAATTACTATAAGAATGACTTAATATCAAAATCCTCATTCAACCCTAAGGGTGACAAAGTACTTAAGGTGTAAATCCAAAAACATTCCCTCTGTAATAATTTATTCTCATAATTTCCTCCTCTTGAGGGTTTTGTTACTTTTTCTATACCAATATACTGCAAAGCGCTGATATTATGGCCTGCTTGTCTGAAATGAGCCGCTATGGGGCTACGCATATCTCCAGTTCTAATGTTACTACGATGTTCACTAATACGAGTGCGTAATTGTCTGAATGTTTTACCCGCGTATGCAAGACCACAAGGACAACGAATTAAATAAATCACATGAGTGGAAGCACAGGTAATAGTACCCCGTATCGGAATGTCACGACAGTACGTAGATGACTAAACGATTTACATTTGTGTGTAAAAGCACACTGGCCGCAATTACCACACCTGTAATTACCTGGAGGAAGAGTTGGAATACTTTGTTTTGTACGTGAAGGATATTCAGATTTTACAAGCAAGTCACAAAGATTATTTTGACGTTTAAAGACTAATTTCGGACCGTTTTTAAAGACACCTGATAATTTAGGATCACTTGAAATAATATGCCAGTGTTTATTTAAGATTTTACGGAACTCCGCACCCAATACTGAGTACTTCGTTGTGCAAATAGGAGCATTAAGAACTTGCGTTTTGTTATGTTTTGTACGCAAACACTGCAATTGAGATGTCTCGTTGAATTCCTTTTTGGCTTTTTCGATCCATTCTGTACGATAACCACGATTCAAGAATCTTTTAGTTAAATCATTGGATTGATGAGTATAAGATTCATCTGTGCTACAAACTCTGCGCACTCGCTTAAATTGACTGATAGGTTAACTCTTAATTAAAGGTCTAGGATGGAAACTATCGCCTCTCAAAATAGTGTTGCGATCCGTTGGTTTTCGGTACAGATCGGTATGGAGTTTCCCGTCACATATGTATACTCGAACATCAAGAAAACTAATGTTTACTGGATCGCATTCCATAGTGAAATTCACATGCTCAGTCCTTGAGTTAAGATAATTCAAAAACATCAACGTCTCTGCAGATGTGGCCTTGGTGATCATGAAAATGTCATCAATATACCGCTTGTAAAGCAAAATCTTAGGAAAAAAGGAATTTGACTCATTTAAAATAAACTCATTTTCAAAAATTCCCATATACAAGCAAGCATAATTAGGTGCCATTTTACTACCCATTGCAGTGCCTTTTACTTGTAAATAAAAATCATCCTGAAAATGAAAAAAGTTGTTACTTAAGACAATACTTGCTAAATCCAATAAACATGTGGTACTAGGTTTTACATCCACAGATCTTTGTGTTAAAAATTGTTCTAAATCAAATAAACCTTCAGTATGAGGGATGTTGGTATATAAACTCTGAACATCAAAAGTAACAAGAAGCACATCATCAACAGCAAAGTTAACACTATATAATGATTCAATAAAATCCATAGAGTCTCTTACATAAGATGACAACATAGGTACAAATGGTTTGATATGAAAATCCACATAATAAGAAATGTTCTCAGTGAGACTACCAATACCGCTCACAATAGGACGACCTTTCAAAGGGGTATCTAGTCCTTTGTGGACCTTAGGCAAAGTGTATATAATGGGTGTGATTGGAAAATCCACTTTAAGGAATTCATATTCATTTTTACTGAACTCACCGTTTTCAAAATGTGACAGTAACTTAGAATCAATACACGCTTTTAATTTGTTAGTAGGATCAACAGGTAAGGATTCATAAAAAGCGTGATCATTCAACTGTCTGTGAATTTCTTTTTCATAATCTGAAGCTCGTTGAATTACAATCGCTCCACCCTTATCTGCAGGAAGCACTATCACCATGTTGTCTTTGCTAAGATCGAGTAACGCATCCCTCTCCATTTTCGACAAGTTATTGTAGACTTTATATTGCCTTTTATTCTTAAGTACATTTTTTACATCAAATTCCACAAGTCTACAGTAAGTATCTAGAGATGAATTTCTATTCTTAGGTGGAATAAAGGTAGATTTTCTTTTGAAAGGGAGACGAGTAATGGGTTGTTCAAGAGTAACACTGCCCTGTGTGGTAGCGGGCGAAACTTCATTAGATGGAAACGACTGTTCATTTGTGCCAAAGAACTTACAAAGTCTCAGGGTTCTGAAAAACTTTTGGAAGTCAATCATAGTGTCAAAATCATTAATTTCAGTAGTAGGAATAAAGGAAAGACCCTTACTCAGAGCAGTCATACAAGAATTTGAAAGTGACTTTTCTGAGAAGTTCATTAACGTATCCCCTGGTTGCTCCTTGTCATCCGTGGAGGCAGGGAAAAGCCTTTTTCGCTTCCCCCTTCTACACCTCTTCTTGATCGATTTATCCTTCGATCCATTCGCTGACTGTCGGGCTGAGTACGGCCTAAAAAATTGGAACCATTTCGCCGTCGTCCAACATGATCAGAGTCAGAATCACATGAGGTTGAAGAGGCCCAAGTTCTATTATCACAGCAATACTATCATGCAGTTACCCTGAGCGATTATCTCCGCCAGAAAATTATACCAAGAGGTCTACGTCTGCAAAAAGCTCCTGCGTTTGGCTTGGAGAATCCAGACTTCTGTACCCGTTGGTGTGAGATATTGAATAAATGCTCATTTGACTTAATGGCATTGGAGATTAAAGAGACTACCAAACAACTTGAGTCAACGAAATTGGATTTTGGAGAAATGGAGATTCAACTTGGTGAAATGGTGTCAAAAAGTAAGCTCACAGAAATTAAAAAAGACCTTGAACGTCAACGTGTTGAGTTGTCTAAAGAGATTCGAGCGACTAAACGTACAAAGTTTGCAAGAGACAATGCTGACTACCAACATGGAAAGATCTACTTTTGGAAGGATGGAAAAGCGGAGGCTAATACGTCCCAATGGAATCGGGCTGCTACTGCGGGATTTCGTAAGCGCCAGCGACTGGGTGATAATAGAACTTGGGCCTCTTCAACCTCATGTGATTCTGACTCTGATCATGTTGGACGACGGCGAAATGGTTCCAATTTTTTAGGCCGTACTCAGCCCGACAGTCAGCGAATGGATCGAAGGATAAATCGATCAAGAAGAGGTGTAGAAGGGGGAAGCGAAAAAGGCTTTTCCCTGCCTCCACGGATGACAAGGAGCAACCAGGGGATACGTTAATGAACTTCTCAGATAAGTCACTTTCAAATTCTTGTATGACTGCTCTGAGTAAGGGTCTTTCCTTTATTCCTACTACTGAAACTAATGATTTTGACACTATGATTGACTTCCAAAAGTTTTTCAGAACACTGAGACTTTGTGAGTTCTTTGGCACAAATGAACAGTCGTTTCCATCTAATGAAGTTTCGCCCGCTACCACACAGGGCAGTGTTACTCTTGAACAACCCATTACTTGTCTCCCTTTCAAAAGAAAATCTACCTTTATTCCACCTAAGAATAGAAATTCATCTCTAGATACTTACTGTAGACTTGTGGAATTTGATGTAAAAAATGTACTTAAGAATAAAAGGCAATATAAAGTCTACAATAACTTGTCGAAAATGGAGAGGGATGCGTTACTCGATCTTAGCAAAGACAACATGGTGATAGTGCTTCCTGCAGATAAGGGTGGAGCGATTGTACTTCAACGAGCTTTAGATTATGAAAAAGAAATTCACAGACAGTTGAATGATCACGCTTTTTATGAATCCTTACCTGTTGATCCTACTAACAAATTAAAAGCGTGTATTGATTCTAAGTTACTGTCACATTTTGAAAACGGTGAGTTCAGTAAAAATGAATATGAATTCCTTAAAGTGGATTTTCCAATCACACCCATTATATACACTTTGCCTAAGGTCCACAAAGGACTAGATACCCCTTTGAAAGGTCGTCCTATTGTGAGCGGTATTGGTAGTCTCACTGAGAACATTTCTTATTATGTGGATTTTCATATCAAACCATTTGTACCTATGTTGTCATCTTATGTAAGAGACTCTATGGATTTTATTGAATCATTATATAGTGTTGACTTTGCTGTTGATGATGTGCTTCTTGTTACTTTTGATGTTCAGAGTTTATATACCAACATCCCTCATACTGAAGGTTTATTTGCTTTAGAACCATTTTTAACACAAAGATCTGTGGATGTAAAACCTAGTACCACATGTTTATTGGATTTAGCAAGTATTGTGTATAAGTAACAACTTTTTTCGTTTTCAGGATGATTTTTATTTACAAGTGAAAGGCACTGCAATGGGTAGTAAAATGGCACCTAATTATGCTTGCTTGTATATGGGAATTTTTGAAAATGAGTTTATTTTAAATGAGTCAAATTCCTTTTTTCCTGAGATTTTGCTTTACAAGCGGTATATTGATGACATTTTCATGATCACCAAGGCCACATCTGCAGAGACGTTGATGTTTTTGAATTATCTTAACTCAAGGACTGAGCATGTGAATTTCACTATGGAATGCGATCCAGTAAACATTAGTTTTCTTGATGTTCGAGTATACATATGTGACGGGAAACTCCATACCGATCTGTACCGAAAACCAACGGATCGCAACACTATTTTGAGAGGCGATAGTTTCCATCCTAGACCTTTAATTAAGAGTTTACCTATCAGTCAATTTAAGCGAGTGCGCTGAGTTTGTAGCACAGATGAATCTTATACTCATCAATCCAATGATTTAACTAAAAGATTCTTGAATCGTGGTTATCGTACAGAATGGATCGAAAATGCCAAAAAGAAATTCAACGAGACATCTCAATTGCAGTGTTTGCGTACAAAACATAACAAAACGCAAGTTCTTAATGCTCCTATTTGCACGACGAAGTACTCAGTATTGGGTGCGGAGTTCCGTAAAATCTTAAATAAACACTGGCATATTATTTCAAGTGAGCCTAAATTATCAGGTGTCTTTAAAAACGGTCCGAAATTAGTCTTTAAACGTCAAAACAATCTTTGTGACTTGCTTGTAAAATCTGAATATCCTTCACGTACAAAACAAGGTATTCCAACTCTTCCTCCAGGTAATTACAGGTGTGGTAATTGCGGCCAGTGTGCTTTTACACACAAATGTAAATCGTTTAGTCATCCACGTACTGGTCGTGACATTCCGATACGGGGTACTATTACCTGTGCTTCCACTCATGTGATTTATTTAATTCGTTGTCCTTGTGGTCTTGCATACGTGGGTAAAACATTCAGACAATTACGCACTCGTATTAGTGAACATCGTAGTAACATTAGAACTGGAGATATGCGTAGCCCCATAGCGGCTCATTTCCGACAAGCAGGCCATAATATCAGCGCTTTGCAGTATATTGGTATAGAAAAAGTAACAAAACCCTCAAGAGGAGGAAATTATGAGAATAAATTATTACAGAGGGAATGTTTTTGGATTTACACCTTAAGTACTTTGTCACCCTTAGGGTTGAATGAGGATTTTGATATTAAGTCATTCTTATAGTAATTATTATTTTTTTGTTTTTGTTTTGTAACTGTCACATGACTTGTATTTGTTACGTTACTTGCATTTGTCATGTGACCTTTTGTGTGTGCCTAATTAAGGTAATCATCTGTCTATTTAAAGTTTACTTCAATCTACATGTGATATTGTGTGTGCCTAATTAAGGCAATTATCTGTATCTATTTAAAGTTGACTTCACTTTACATGTATATTGTGCCTGATGAAGACCTGAGGGTCGAAACGTTGCTTTTAATAAATTCTTTTGGAGCAGTACTTTTCAGTGTGCGGACTTCACACTTCTTTATTTTGTTTATGTCACTTAGTTGTCCTGCACCTGCAGTAGCACCTCAATGCAGTACATGAGATCCACGGGGAGGAGTCGGATCAAGATCCAAGGGGTGGAGATGGGTAGGATTAGGGTTGGGTTTAGGGATTAGGGGTGGGTTTAGGGATCAGGGGGCGGAGTTGGGTAGGTTTAGGTGTATGTAAGGTGGGAGGAGTCGGATCTGGATCCGACTCCTCCCCGTGGATTTCATGTTCCGCAGTGAGGACCATCTCTGCACCTGAGCCCAATTTGGGTGTTTGGGATGTGCACACCAGTTTTGTATTTTATGATTTCTATAAATCCCTCTGAAACATAGAGGACCCGATGTAGTTGCGTTAATATGATTTTGTTCGTCATTCTATTCAAATAAAATTGTATTAATATTCATGATACAAACTTATAAAATTACTAATCTGAAATCTCTTTCTCTTTCTTGGCTTTAGCACAGTATGTGTGGAGGGATCATCTTTCCGTTGAGGACAATTGATGCGTGTTCCATAAACTTAATTTATTTATTGCAAACAATCGTAAATTTCGGAAAATAAGTAAAGGAAAACAGAGCCCGATCTAATCTCCCGCACTGTCTCAAAACTGTGTTCCTTTCCCCAACTGGCCACACCCTCACCTGACTACCATCTAACTAAAACACAATGACATCATAGGTTCAGCCCACCTCATTACATCTTTAGGGGAAAACTGAATATTGCTAAATACATATAAATTCATACACATTGTCACAAACTGCTCCGAGACACGAAGGTCCAAATGCAGATTTATTGAAAGGGTAATCCACAATTGTAGTAAAAAACAGGCAAAAGTCATAAACACCAGGTAATCTTTCCAAACAATAACAAACACAACAAGGCAGGGAACACTGGCAATTGAGTAATCCATGGAATAGGCAAGAAATCCAAAAACCAAGAGACATGAAACCAGGGAGTATGCTCAGAATTGCAGTGTAACACTAAACAAGACTTCGCAGATAATTAATGAGAAAACCAGGATTATATGGGGTGAGCTAAACAAGATAATGAGACACAGGTGAATGTGATAATGGATGAAGAGTCCGGGCAGTGAGTTATGGGAGATGTAGTTTGTGAGGGAATGACAATAGTCTGATGTCCAGTGCCCTTGAGAGCTGGTGACACATATAACAATTAAACAAAATAATTCACAGGCTCCTCCAGTATGCCCTTTTACAGTATACCAGAGTAAAACAAATAACAGAGTTGAAACTGGATGCAATTGGGGTTAGACTTGATTTCATCCATCAGAATTGATTGAATCTTAACAAACTGCTGTCCCATACCAGAATGAAGCCAGGTGTTTGGATGAGAAGTGTGAAATAAAAGATGAAAATGAAGGTTGTTTCAGAGCATGTCATTGCATTTTAATGCAAAATTAAGTCCCAAAATTTTTGCTGATGTATTGTGCACAATAAGACAAGGAAAATGTATTAAAGGTGTAGTTCACCCAACAACAAAAAATAAAATGTAAGTGTTGTCATCCTTTACTCACCGTCATTATGTTCCAAACCTGCTTGACTTTCTTTCATCTGCAGAACACATGGTATTTAACAAAATTGTTTTGTGAGACCAGCAATTATTAAAAAAATATAAAATTATTCAGCAAACTTTAAATGAAAATATGTCATCGGTTTCAAGGCCAGAAATAGATGGGCCTATAAGACAACTCCATCACTACAGAGAACCCAGCATGCTGGCTGACAGCTGGCATATTGCTCAGAAGTTGGGGCAGTCTTGCTTAAACTGTGCATGAAGATTGTCTTGGTGCTTGCTAGGAATAAAAGACACATGAATGAGCATGCTGACACACACACACACACACACACACACACACACACACACACAGTTGGACTCAAAAGAGATGGCTGTAGAAAGAATCATCTCCAGTTCTTCTTTCAGGTAGCAAAACACAATAGAGACTTTTTCATGCTCTGATTCAGACAGAACATCTGAAATACTCATTAAATAAAGCATTTAATTAGAACTAATATGCATAAAATGCAAGTTAATAATATAATGTGATAATTCAGTCTTGACATTAAGAAAATTAAATCTGTTGGTAACAAAATAAATATTGTAATGTGCCACATTTTGCATACTAATTCACTACAGTAAATTATGCCTAATATGTCCACTGATAGACGGATCCACTGATAGACACCTGCTTTCAAACGCTCCTGTGTGTTTCAAAGACAACATGTTTTTGAAGCGTTGATCATTGTAGCCAATCACAGACATATATGTTGAGCACGCAAACACAATGGCCAATCAGAGACATATATGTTGAGCGCGTGAATGCAATGGCCAACCAGGTGTTTAAGAATCCACTCAACAGCGTTCAAAATGCTAGAGGGAAATGCTGGTATCGTCACATTTGTAAAATTTCAGTAACGACTTGGTTACGAAGTCGATACTTTTGACAACACAATATGTAACCACAGACATTTCCCTGTGAATTGGAACTTTGATGCTGTGTCATGGCATTGATGCTATGGGAACTTACCACTGCCACGCCACGGGAGCAGAGCCTGCCGCACTAGGCTGTGTGATCTGCACAGACAATTGTTGAGCGCAGACTGATTCCTGGATCACTCCTCAAGGACTCGCGACCATGGGGTTGAATCCGCATCCAAAATGTAAAACCTGATGAATGTGTGCGGAGAGCAGCACATACATCATAATACCTCACTGCGAAAGAGACACTGTTGCCCCAGACTTTCTGTGCGCATGCTCTGAGACAGAGCCGAATGCGGATAAGAGAAGTATAATGTTGACTTTGGATAAGCGCCTAAACGGTCAAATAGACTACACACGAAAATGTCAAAATGCTGTTTTGGGTATTTATGTAAACACAGAAAACGTGTGTATTTTATTGTGTGGGTGTTCAAAACAGACTTAAAATGGCAGCAGGCTAATAAATTGGTGTTTGTCCTTAATGATAATAAAACAACAAAGGACAAATGAAATTCACTCACTGCTCTTTACTGAATATATTAAGTAGTTTTAATAAGGATTAATCTATATTTAATGTATATGGTAAGAGTAGGCAGTGTTATTTTATATTTGATTACTTTATTCGATTTCTGTTGTATGACTATTGAAATGAATACCACTGTTAGTACATCTTCTTGAAAAAACAGAAAATTATGTATTTACAATATGATTTGTATTTTTGTTTTGTTTGTAATTAGTTTCTTAGTTCTTATTGTATTGCTGACTGTTAACTTGTACTTATGTCATTGTTTTGAAGACCTTTACTTATGTTAGTTAACCTAGTTTTAGTTTTTAATTAAAAAAATGTAAAATGGCTCATATTGTAAAATAAGACTCCCACCAATAATCGTGTTAAAGAATAGTATTTAAATTTTGACCAAAATAATCATGATTATGATTTTTGCCATAATCGAGCAGCCCTACTGCTTAGTTACCGCATTACCTCTGTTGCGACCACCAAAAACCTGCAGGATAACCGGCTGACCAGCCGCAAGAGTACTTTCGGGATATAGTCCTGTCTAGGGTGCAGTGTGGCTACTGAATGAATGAATGAAGCATCTATATAGCGCTTTCATATGCACTACTGTACACCCAAAGCGCTTTACAATCATATCAAGGAATCTCTCCTCAACCACCACCAGTGTGCAGCATCCACTTGGATGATGCGACGGCAGCCACAGTACAATGGCGCCAGTGCACTCACCACACGTCAGCTATAGGTGGAGAGGAGAGAGAGAGACAATTCAATGAAATAAGGTAGAATTACCAATTACCAATTCTACTGATTTCTACAGTAGAATTCCACTGATAGGGCCTGAAGGTCTCGAAAAAGGAGCCACTAGAAGGAAGTGAACTCTGCCCTGGTGAACCCTTGAGAGAACTCCTGGGAGCAGAGCTATTAGAAGAAAGGCATGATCCATGGATCCAGGAGAGCTGGAGGTGTGAGGGGGAACCAGAGGGGACAGTTGGTCATCTCCTCAGAGGCGAACATATGGACTCCATCACTTGAGGATGGAGTCGCCATTCCCTGGGCTGCAGCCCCTGCCTTGACAGGATATCTGCTCCCACATTTTTCCCCCTCAGAATGTAAGTTGCCCTTAAAAAAAGCAGCATTCCTTCTGTAGAGAGCAGGATCTGTTGCGCCTGCCTGAAAAGGGGGTGCGAACTCATCTCGCCTTGGTGATTGATGTAAGAGACTACAGTAGTGTTGTCCAGGTGGACCAACACATGGTAGCCCCTCAGCTGTGGGAGGAAGTGCTTTCTTTTACTGCTAGAAATACTGCTCTCATACTGTCCACCTAAATGCCATGAGCTGGTCGGCTATCAAGAACTGCACCCCACCCCATAAGAGAGGCGTCTGTCATGAGAGACTTGCGAGTGCCCAGCTACTGTTCAGAAACCATGGCTTCTTCCACAGCTGAAGAGCACATAGCCCATGGCATGTGACCCCCTAAAAGCCTGAAATAATGATTCAGAGGATGAAAACTTCTGCTCTTGAGCCAGAACTGGAATGGTCTCATATACTGCAGGCCAAATGTAATAACGCTGGCCACTGCTGCCATGAGACCTAGAAATCGGTTATCGATTGATCACACTCACTTTCTGTTCCCACCTCCTGGAGCTCGGCCCTGGTTGAGCCCGGCTAGTCAATGCTGTTGCAAAGCTGCAAAGGAATCAGCTCCTTGAATGCTGCCGACTGAAGTTTTGCCTCCTGGTTCCTGTCAACAGCAGTGTTGATGTCATTGAACAGGCAAGAGGGCGAAATTGCGGCATCAAGGAGAAAAGCTTTATTGTTTTCTTTTATCCCTGTTAGTTTAAACCACAGGTATTGTTTTGTGGTGGCCAAAGCATCCATTGAATGGCCAATGGCGTGGCCCGTCTACTTGATCATACGGAGGGCAAGAAATGTGGCCCAGCTGAGCTCTTGAACCACCTCAGGACCCAACCCCTCACTGTGATCCAGCTCTTTTAGCAGGTCTCCCTGGTATGCCTGCAGAACACCAATGATGTGCAGGAATGCACCAACCTGAGCCGCAGCCCCATATGCCTTACCCACTAGATTGAATGTAACTCTGCATGGCTTTGTAGGTAAGGTTGATTTCTTCCGCGATGATGCACTTGAAGGGGAGAGATAGCCCGCAAGCGTCTCCTCCACCTTTGGCATTGATGCATAACCATGCTCACGCATCTCGACCACCATAGAATATGTCAATGTGGCCTGGTTATGTAACCGGGCTGAGTATGGGTTCTTCCACGCGTTCGACACTTCAGTGTGGAGGTCAGGTAAGAACAGGAGATGGCAGCGGGGAGGTTGCACTCCAGCTGAGGTGAGGAAGCAGTCATCAAACTTAGAACGACTGACAGCTTTCTTCTCAAAGGGTCAATTGATCTCTAATTTGGCCACTGCCCGAGTTACAACCTCAAGCAGCTCCGCAAATACAGCAGATTGAGGAAGTTGCTCTGCTGAAGCACCTGCCTGCTTTTCTATATCCAGCCCCTCAGAGTCAGATGCAGACAGCATGAGTTCCTCATTGTGGTCTGAGAAATTTGCAGAGCGAGCTTCAAGATCCAAAACGGGGTCCACTGAGTCCGCAGAGAGAGAGAAAAATAAGGTGTTTTTGCACATCTCTAACTCTGCCTTCACCAACTCGACCTGCAATCCCCATGACCTGAGTTGTTGTGCTGCCAGGGCAGCAAGGAGATCCAAGCCACGAGATGCAGGCACTTGACTCATTCCTCAGGAAGAGAGCCAAACAGGATCAAAGTTTACCCATACTGAAACATTCATAATATACATAGTCAGCCCCCTCAAGGACTGGCCTAGCATGCTCCTCACCCATGCACATCTTGTGTGAGACTTTTAATATTTTAAATGTAATGTATTCCTGTGATGGCAAAGCTGAATTTTTAGCATCATTACACCAGTCTTTGTTTGTCACATGATCCTTCAGAAATCATTCTATTATGCTGACTTGCTCCTCAAGAAACATTTCTTGCTATTGTCAATATTGAAAACAGTTGTGCTGCTTAATATTTTTGTTGTTGAAACCGTAATGCACTATCATTCAAAAGTCTGGGGTAAGTTAGATTTATAATAATAATAATAATAATAATATCCAGCAAGGACACATTAAATTGATCAAAAGTGACAGGAAAGACATTTGTTATTTTCATATAAATGCTGTTCTTTTGAACTTTCTATTCATCAAAGAATCCTTAAAAAAAAGTATCACAGTTTCCACAAATATATTTAGCAGTAAACACTGTTACATTGAATATCCATAATAAATTAGCACCAATAATACTGTATGTAATAATACTTAGAGTGTCATAATTCAATATTAGAATGATTTCTGAAGGATCCTGTGACACTGAAGACTGGAGTAATGGCTGCTGAAAATTCTGTTTTTTTTTACCTTTTCTAATATATTAAAATAGAAAAAAAACGTATTTTAAATTGTAATATTTAATAATATTACTGTACTGTATTTTTTGATCAAATAAATACAGCCTTTGTGAAAATGAGATTTGAGGAAAAATTAAAAACAATTCACTTTAAATATTTGTATCTTCCTGTCAAATGTTGCAGTTCTCTGCCAAAAATAAGCTGCAGTGTGGACCAGACGTTATGCCTCAAGTCATAAGTCACCTAACAAATGTATTACTAATAGCTTCTTAAATGTATTGCCTAAGTCATTAAAAAATTGTGCATCAGTGATGTGACAGTAGAAAACAAATTAAACGACAAAGAGAGGGATTATTTGCTCGCATGGCAGTGTCGACGTTTATCTTACCTTGCCATTTTCAGCATGTTGCCAAAGTATATGACAATAATCAATCGGGGTCCAATGGCTCAGACACCTCCACCAGCTGTCTGATGTATTGATACGGCCAGAGTGCGAGTGAAGATGGATGGCTGGGCGGCCGGGTGGGCAGATCGGGCCGGTGTGTGTTGGAACAGCAGATTGATCGGGGCTTGATGGTCGACACACGGAGGGTGTGAAGCTGTGACGGGGTGGTGCCCCTGTCAGCTGTTGTAAAAATGTTGAGGCTCAGCTGTCAATGGCGTGTGGACACTCTGTTTTAGATTGAAGCATGAATTATCTGATTTATTTGGAGCTTTTCTTGTGTCACTCATGATTGCAGCCTCAAATGAACTTGTGCTAATAGCATGTGCTTTATTTGTTATAGAACAACCAAAAAAGAAAAAAGACTATATATTAAAAGAGAAAAATGATGTCCTGTTTAAATAATCTCCTCCCTCCCCCTCTGAGAAGGGTGTGGGGTACAGTATGTTATTTTTAGTGGAGGGTACAACAAAGGCTTGTTTTAAAGGGAAATAATCTTCCTCCCCCTCTGAGGAGGTACAATAATTCTGCTTTAAGAGGAGAATAAAGTTTTCCTCCCTCCCCCTCTGAGGAGGGAGCTGGGGTGCAGAAAATTGTTTCTAGAGGCAACATCTTCCCTGAGTGTTTCCCTGAGAAGGGAAGGAGACGCCGCGTCATACTGCCATTCTTCGGCATGCCTGCACATCTTCCTTGAGACATTTGAAGCTGATGACGTGTTTTCAGGTGCCCTTTTTATATGCTGGGGATCACCCTGTGACGTCATCACAGCGTCGGCCAAAATGTACACATGCCTCAGACACCGGGTCGTGCGGGACACGTCCCCATTGCGTCAGCTGACGCGGCGTCTCTTTCCCTTCTCAGGGAGCCTGAGACGTTCTCTAGTTTCAGTTCAATTAGTTTATATTTTACTTTTACATATTTTAGGGGTTCCAAGGTTAATAAACTAACTCTATTATTTGTTTTATATCAGTTTAATTTCAGATTTTTTTTGTGAATAATGGTATGAATAATAACAGGCAGTACAGGTTTACATGACATACAGTACTGTAAATTGTTGAAGGAAAAGCTTCAAAACCTTTCTAAGCTGTCTGAAAACAGATATCTTCAGTAGGGGTGGGACAAAATATTGATAGGGTAATATATCATTGTACTTCTCCATGCGATACTAGAAAAAAAAAAATAAAGTAAACCCTTAACTGTAATATTTGTGGTGAACAGCACATTCCGGGGCCCATATTTGTATCTGGGTCCTCCTCTGACTGCAACACTGGAGAAAGGTTTGGTACATTTTGATTGGTTCTTGCTGGACTAGCACTAACAAATGTCCAACACCATCAGTCACCACGGATGCTAGAACAACTGACAGACACCTCAAACACACGAAGGACAGAACTTCTCATTGGTCCACAGGCAGTTTCTTCCCTTCATCCATCTTGAGACTAATCCCTATAGATTAATAACAGCCACCATAAAGATTCTTTAGGGCCCTTTGGATGCAAGAGCAGTGGCTGAAATAAAAAAAAATCCATCCAAATCCATTAATAACCATGTTTGGTAACCTTAAAACTGATGTAAACTACAACACATTAATTTCATACTTATTCAGGGATTTAAGTCTTCTCAGTGACAGCTATTTGTAGTGCAACATTTTACATTCGGCTCTTAATGTACAAATGAATGCATGCATGCATGACAGTTCAATCTTTTTCTATCTTGTTTGGACTTTATGTGTTCAGAACAATGCCATGGTATTATGGTGATGGTTTGGAAAGTGAAGAAAATGCATTGGTAAAACTTTAAAAGACACTGATCAAACTGTGTGCTTTATATTATGCAAATGAGTTCCAGATGGGAAAGAAGGGTGGAATGGAGAAGCGCTAGATTGCAATCTCCTACTCATCGGAAAGGGGTAAATGTATTGTTTTAACTGAAACTCCTGAGTCTGAGTCACTGGCCTGTTAAGGTTAGACGATAACAGATACAACGCCGTTCTGAGTCTCTGGTTCGTCCAGTGAGACATTAGCAGATACAAGTTCTGAGTCTCCGGCCTGCAAAGGTGAAACAGTAGCATATACAACGTTCTGAGTCTCTGGCCTGTGAAGAAAGAGACATCACCAGATTCCATGATCTGAGTCTACAGCTTGTGAGGCAGAAACATATTTCGACCATGTTCTGAGTCTCCGGTCTGTAAGGAAAGAGACATTAACAGACACACAACGTTCAGAGTCTTCATCTAGTGAGACAATAACAGATGCAGCGTGTTACAAGTCTCCATGGCAGAGAGACAAAAGCAGATTGACCAAGTTCTGAGTCTTTAGAGAGGCAGAAGACATACTGACACATTTGCAACAAGGTTAAAGGAGAACTCCGGGCAATTTTTAAGTTAATCTTGTTATACCTTTGTGAGTAATGTATACAGAAAAAAAAAACGAACCGGATTGGTGCTTGCAACACGAAGCTGTTCCCGCTAATGCCCAGAGCTCCCACTCAGCTAAAACGGCAGTTATGGGGGCATAGGCCTATACATAAAGAGTGTCTTTGTGCCTCATAACAGACACAAAATGCAATTAAAATGTCTGTCCAACATGAACAGGCCCCTTACATGTGAACAAGATGCGTTTAGCAACTTAGCCATTGTTTAAATTCACCTAAATAGTGTTTTAGACGGCTAGCTGTAGTCTCGCGCTGAAGTCCCGTGGGAACTCAGTTGTAGCCGGAAAAAGGTAAATACCAGTGTGCAAGTGAGAGTATATTATATATATAAATATAATTGAAGACATAGAAGCTAGTGAAATAATTTTTGCAAATAAGACTACAAAAACATATTACTGCACATCTCAAGCCGTGTGTGCCCAAATGGAAGGATAAATAAAGTTTACATTACCTACAGTGGTTGCACCCGTCTGGATTTTTTCTTCAACCGGCCCCGCTGTGTTGTGTCTGTGTAGTCATCCTCGTCAAAGTGTTCGCTGCAAATGCGTAATCTTTAGCGCGTAGTACTTGAATGGGAGTTTGCACATCAAGTTTAAGTACAACTAGCCACAACTGCAGAATCTCGAGGTCATGGAAAGGAAGATGATGAAAATGTAAGTTCTTGTATTTTCGCATTCTGTTGCCACAATTCGGAACGACACAAACGCGAACCATTTCTTCTTCACTTGTGAGCAACTCCGATCATCACTCTTCACACACTACGCTCCTCCCACGTGCACACGGTTTACTTTTTTCCGGCTACAACTGAGTTCCCACGGGACTTCAGCGCGAGACTACAGCTAGCCGTCTAAAACACTATTTAGGTGAATTTAAACAATTGCTAAGTTGCAAGGATGACTACACAGACACAACACAGCGGGGCCGGTTGAAGAAAAAAGCCATTCCGTGGACGAAGACCGGAAAAAAGTTTAGAACGTTAGGTGTTTGTCGGATAACGTTAAGTATGAATGAGCATTTAACAACATGGTTTGCAGAGCCACACAGCGTTGTCATTTGTTTACTTCCTTGCTGCAACGTACAATTAACAATACAAACTATGTATTGGACTTCCTCAGAGTCCACACTTCGGTGACATCATGTAGTGCAGACCTATAGTGCCCTTAGCGCGAATCCGCGAGGGCGCATTGAGAGGTATTTTTGGGACAGACTCGATCGTCACGCCGGAAACAGGAAGAAGGTCTCAGCTCAGACGTCGAAGCTGAATAAACTTAAAGGTCATCTCATCAGTCCCTTTATTAGAAAAATATCACAAATATCATTAAAAAAAATTACAGTCTTTAGCATCGAGAACAGGATTTATTTTATTTTCCCAAATCTTATGTCCATGTGAACTACACAGCCTGCTTTTACAGTTCTATAATTGTATGCCACCTGGGCATTAGAATAGATGTCATGGTTATGTAAATGATAAATACAGTTGTACATAATAATACATAATGTTCAATTTTAACACAAAATTAAAATGTAAATGAGTTTAAGAAAAATGTATAGGTTTCAATATTCATACTACGTTTATATGACTCAGTAAAGCCATGACATTCGGTTCTATTTATGTAATGAATCATAATGCGATCGTATTATTTACCACGCTATTATTATGTTTGAGATATCAACCACTGGTCGATAATGTTTGTATAAACTGTAAGTAACAACTGGTAAAATGTACGCCTATATCATAAAGCCATGTTAACAGTCCGTGAGCGAAATCTCCTCCCATCCGTTTTCTGATTGGCATTTCGCAAGGATTCCTGGGTAGTTAAATGTGCGTGGAGCCTGCATCTATGCGGGCTTCGCAGAAGACCGCTTCAAGGGTACAAAGGGGGCGCTGCTGAGCACACTTCAGAGCGTTAAAATGCTAAATGGGACGGCCTACGGACTCGTAGACTCGGCGAGCACGCGCAATTTAAGTCCACGAGACCGAAAGTCCGCATGAAGTGTGCCATTTGGCACAGGGCCTTTGCACACCAGAAACGTGTCTGATGCGGCGCTGCTGCTGCTAGGTGACGTACAGGGAGGGCTATCTCGGGACATAGGCGCCGTTTATGTATGTTTATATAAACATAAATATATTGCCTACTAATACAGAAAGACAACGTGCAATATTTGAAAATCGATAATTAATATATATTTTTTAAATTATATTTATATCTGCATTTATGTCAAAACCTATAGACTTTCAAACATAAAAATGTCATTTATTAATATGTATTCGTGTCAAAATGACATATGCATATCTTTTCCTATTCTATTTTGCCTGGAAACACTTCCAACACGCTTGCGTGTCGCGTGAAATATAGGCGTCGGTTCTATTTCTAGCTTGCACGTGTTTTCGGCGCGGCTCGAACGGCATGTCACGCAGGCAGTGTGCAAGCTCTAACCTGTTAACATGGGAGCCGAAATGAAAACGGACACGCCACGCAGCTGAGTGTGTCACCGGCCTTATAGTGATTATTTAGTAGCTGTGTTGATTACTCTTGTTTATTTTTTTGTTAAAATGTATTTTATTACACTTGCATCTTCCTTGTCTTGAAAATGCATAAGAGGTTCTCTTACGAGAGGTTCTCTCGTATTGCGTAAGCTAGCTTACGCTGCGGGAAAGATTCATCTTTGCTGAGAGTTTGAAGCCAAAAAATTATTTCATAATTTGTATCCATTGACAACGCAGTTCCTCTGCGGCAGACCTAGAGCAGGCTAGCTAGCAGCTCATTGGTTCGCTCAGAGAGAACTGCTTAAGCCTATGGGAGAGCGGGACTGAACCCGCTGCCAATGGGAAGCGCCCGCGCGTTCATTGCATCATGGCCCGCCAGAATGGGCGTGGCTATGGTGTATATAACAGTCTCTCCCAGGCTTATATGTTGATTCATTTCATCTTCAGCGAGCTACACGCTTCTGCTGTCCTGAGAAAAAGCCGTCGCCGTCGAGAAGGCATCACTCTAACGAGCTCCCGGACCCTGAAGAAGCCGGCCGTCTTCGCCACCTTCAGCCGCCCTGCAAGCTAGCGCCATCCGACGACTGTATCCTTTTCTCTATATATAAAAGAGCCGAGCGTCTTTGTAAAGATGTCTCGTTTTTTCCTGCGGCTCTTGCCGCGCTCCTCTCGAGGACGGAGACCGCCATGTCGTTTGCGCTCTCTGCCTGGGACTCGAGCACGCAGAACTCGCCCTCGCGGATGGAGGATGCGACTTCTGTGAGAGCCTGCCGTTGTCGTCCCTGCGGGCACGACTTCTGGCGGCACAATCCGCTCCCGCGCCGCGTCTCTCTTCGCCGCGTAAGAAGAAACGCCGCGCCCAGAGGCCGCCGGAGCCCCCTGCGGAACCATGCGGGCCGCCGCCGCCGCTTCCCGCTTCCCGCTCTCCCTCCCCGCCCCAGCCGGACATACAGTTGCCGCCGAGTGGCCGCTCTGTCGCTTCCGATGACGCCGCGGAGGAGAAGGATTCCTGTTCACTGCTCGCGTCAGACAGTGAGGAATGGTCATCTCTCGGATCCACGAGAGAGTCGGCGGGGATCCGTGTCGGAATAGAGGAGGAACTAATGCGCCTCCTCTCACAGGCCGTCGAACGCCTTGGTCTCGAGTGGTCTACTCCACCCGAGCAAGCCCCGAACCAGATGGACGGCAGCTTTTTTCATCGGCGCTCGACCCCCGCGTGCAACCGGGCCGCCCCATTCCTGCCTGAACTTCACGCAGAGCTGACGAAGTCCTGGAATGCCCCGCTCTCGGCTAGAAACCGCTCCGATATATCCGCCTCGCTGCGCTCGGTGGACGGAGCCGCCGAAAAAGGTTACTCAGCCGTGCCGCCCGTTGAGGACTTGGTCGCCGCACACCTCTGCCCGCCCTCTGCTAGATGGCGCTCTTCCCCCACGCTTCCTTCAAAAGCTTGCAGAGCGACCTCGAACTTTCATGCTCGCGCTTATGCCGCCGCCGGTCAGGCCGCCGCAGCGCTACATTCTATGTCTGTCCTCCAAGTGTTACAAAGCGCTATATTCTCCGTGAGTGGGCCGAGAGCGGTAGAAACCCCTCCTCCGCTGTCACGGATCTGAGAAGTGCTACGGACCTCGCCCTTCGCGCCACTAAAGCCGCCGCACAAGCTCTGGGGAGATGCATGGCCAGCGTTTGTGTATCCGAGAGACACTTATGGCTCACGCTCGCCGACATGGGAGATTCTGAGCGCGCCGCGTTTCTTAACGCGCCCCTCTCCCCGACGGGCCTTTTTGGATCTGCTGTCACGGGAATCGTCGATCGCTTTTCCGAGGTCCAGAAAGCCACTCAGGCCATGAATTTGTTTCTGCCCCGCTCTCGCGAGCCTCCTGCCAGAGCTCCACCACAGCGCCCTCCTCCGCAGACTCAAACAGCCCAGCACAGACAGGGCGGCCGCCCTCGCTCTCGCTCTGACAGCCGCCGCAGACCGCCGCCCCCACGGGGCCCGCGACCCAAGATCAGGCTGAAGCCTGATCATCAGAAGTCTGCCTAGCAAAGTTAAGAAAACGACGGCGCTCTCCCGCTGCGGCCGGACCGCCGTCAAAGCTTCGCCCTCTGCCAGTCCCCGTTGTTTCGCCGACTGCTGTAGTGTTTACCGCCACAAACAAGCCGGTGTCCCTGCCCGCTTGCGAGCGACAAAAAGCCGTTTTTACGGCTACCCAGAGAAATCTCAAAAGAGAAAATATGCCGGTTGTGTAGAAAATGTGCCCACAATCATGTGTTCACCCATACACACAAGCATAACATATCCCGTGTCTCTCTCAGAGCCCCATCACATGAAACGGGCACAGCCCGCTCTAATATCAGAGAACATAAACACGCCCACGAATTCCCTCTCTGCTCGCTCTGTTTCACGGCCCATAGACTCCTCTCTGAGTGCAAGTCCCGTTGCCACACACATTCAAAGCGCGCCCACACACTGTGTCCAGCCCGCTATGTACAGCAATCAGGGCGACATAGCCATTCGGCCACTAGCCGCATGCTCCAAAGCGTGGGAAGCCATTCCAGGCATTTCCCCGTGGGTGCTAAGCATTATAAAGAACGGCTATCTGCTACAGTTTCGCCGCCGCCCGCCTCGTGCGCGCGCTCGGCTCGAATCTACTGTCAGCCCGCTGGCCGCCGGCACGCTCCGCTCAGAAATTGCGACGCTGTTGCAAAAGGGCGCCATAGAGAGAGTCCCGCCATCTATGACCGAGTCGGGGTTTTACGGCCGTTATTTTCTGGTTCCCAAGAAAGACGGCGGCCTCAGACCGATTTTAGATCTCAGGTTTTTGAACAAAGTGCTCATGAAGAGACCGTTCAAGATGCTCACTACCAGGAAACTCCTCGCGCAAGTGCGCCAGGGGGACTGGTTCATCTCTCTAGACCTGAAAGACGCCTATTTTCAGATCCAGATAAATCCCCGTCACAGGCCATTCTTACGTTTCGCCTTCGAGGGTCATGTTTATCAATACGCCGTTCTCCCGTTCGGCTTATCCCTGGCGCCCCGTACATTCACAAAGTGCATGGATATGGCGCTCGCCCCCCTGCGGAGCCAGGGGCTGCGCATATTGAATTATCTGGACGACTGGCTGATTTTGGCCCAATCACAGTCGGAGCTTCTGTCGCACCGCGCAGTTCTCCTCGACCATCTGAAAACGCTGGGCCTCTCTGTCAACTGGACAAAGAGCTCCCTTCAACCCAGTCAATCGATTTCCTTTCTAGGAATAGATTTGAACTCGGTCACGATGACGGCTCGCCTGTCCGCACAGCGCGCACGCAGTGTTCAGCGACTAGCCGCCTCGTTTCAGATGGGCACCCGCACACCTCTGAAAACTTTTCAGAGGATGCTGGGTTACATGGCCTCAGCCTCCGCTGTGCTTCAGCTGGGCCTTCTGCACATGCGCCCGCTTCAGCTTTGGTTAAACAGCCGTGTACCCCACCGCGCGTGGAACACGGGCTGCCAGCTCATCAGGTTTACGCAGACATGTCTCACGGCGCTGCAGCCATGGACAGTAGCAGAATGGTTTCGGCAGGGCGTCACGATGGGGACCTTTTCCCGCCGAAAAGTCATCTCGACAGATGCATCCAACACGGGTTGGGGTGCAGTCTGCGAGGGCTCACCGGCCTTCGGCCATTGGTCGACTCAGGAAAGCCCCTTACACATAAACTGTCTGGAAATGCTTGCGGGTGAGAACGCGCTCTCGCGCTTCCTCCCGCTCATTCGGGGACACCACGTCCTGATCCGTTCGGACAACATGGCTGTGGTCTCCTATCTCAACCGTCAGGGCGGTGTCAGATCCAGGAATCTCTTTCTACTGACACACCGCATTTTAGTTTGGTCTCAGAGCCGCCTGCTCTCGCTCAGAGCGACGCATGTGCCGGGCCATCTGAACGACGGTCCAGACATACTGTCCAGGAACCTCATCTCCACAGGAGAATGGTCCCTGAACACACAAACGGTCCAAATACTGTGGCGGCTATTCGGCAGAGCAGAAGTGGACCTCTTCGCGTCAGAAGAGAACGCTCACTGCCCAATATTTTTTTCAAGGAGCGAGGACGCGCTAGCCCAGGAATGCTCCGCGTTGGGAGAGTCAGAATTGGGTTCCGGAGCTCACTCAGCTGTCACAGACAGCCCCGTGGCCCATCCCAGTCAGAGCAGATCTCCTCTCTCAAGCTCGCGGCACGATCTGGCACCCCCATCCACGGCGCTGGGCGCTACATGCATGGGTGATCAACGACTATTCGTCGATTTGCCAGAGGGAGTAAGAAACACTATCATACAGGCTAGAGCACCTTCCACGAGAAGGCTCTATGCGTCTAAATGGTCTGTGTTCTCAAAATGGTGCACCGACAAACATCTGGACCCACGGTCATGCGAGGTGCCGTCTTTGCTAGTTTTCCTTCAAGAGATGCTGGACAAGGGCAGGTCCCCCTCCACTCTCAAGGTTTACGTGGCAGCCGTCGCGGCGTTCTCTGAACCCCAACGCGCTCAGTCCCTGGGCAAAGACGAGTTAGTCATCCGCTTCCTCAGGGGAGCTAAGAGGATGAACCCTCCGCGGCCCCCTTCGGTTCCTATCTGGGATCTTTCTATAGTCCTCGAAGCTATGAAAGCACCCCCGTTCGAACCGCTCGAGTCTGTGGACCTAAAATACCTCTCGCTCAAAACCGTTTTTCTGACGGCTTTGTCCTCAGTAAAACGCGTGGGGGATCTTCACGCGCTCTCATCCAGCGCCGCGTGTCTTGAGTTTGGACCGAATGATTCTGTTGTCATTCTCAAACCTAGGCATGGCTATGTCCCGAAAGCAATTGGTACCCCGTTCAGGGCTCAGATTATTTCCCTATCGGCTCTGCCTTCATCCGATAGTGAGCGCGACGCCAAATAGAGGAGGAACTAATGCGCCTCCTCTCACAGGCCGTCGAACGCCTCGGTCTCGAGTGGTCTACTCCACCCGAGCAAGCCCCGAACCAGATGGACGGCAGCTTTTTTCATCGGCGCTCGACCCCCGCGTGCAACCGGGCCGCCCCATTCCTGCCTGAACTTCACGCAGAGCTGACGAAGTCCTGGAATGCCCCGCTCTCGGCTAGAAACCGCTCCGATATATCCGCCTCGCTGCGCTCGGTGGACGGAGCCGCCGAAAAAGGTTACTCAGCCGTGCCGCCCGTTGAGGACTTGGTCGCCGCACACCTCTGCCCGCCCTCTGCTAGATGGCGCTCTTCCCCCACGCTTCCTTCAAAAGCTTGCAGAGCGACCTCGAACTTTCATGCTCGCGCTTATGCCGCCGCCGGTCAGGCCGCCGCAGCGCTACATTCTATGTCTGTCCTCCAAGTGTTACAAAGCGCTATATTCTCCGTGAGTGGGCCGAGAGCGGTAGAAACCCCTCCTCCGCTGTCACGGATCTGAGAAGTGCTACGGACCTCGCCCTTCGCGCCACTAAAGCCGCCGCACAAGCTCTGGGGAGATGCATGGCCAGCGTTTGTGTATCCGAGAGACACTTATGGCTCACGCTCGCCGACATGGGAGATTCTGAGCGCGCCGCGTTTCTTAACGCGCCCCTCTCCCCGACGGGCCTTTTTGGATCTGCTGTCACGGGAATCGTCGATCGCTTTTCCGAGGTCCAGAAAGCCACTCAGGCCATGAATTTGTTTCTGCCCCGCTCTCGCGAGCCTCCTGCCAGAGCTCCACCACAGCGCCCTCCTCCGCAGACTCAAACAGCCCAGCGCAGACAGGGCGGCCGCCCTCGCTCTCGCTCTGACAGCCGCCGCAGACCGCCGCCCCCACGGGGCCCGCGACCCAAGATCAGGCTGAAGCCTGATCATCAGAAGTCTGCCTAGCAAAGTTAAGAAAACGACGGCGCTCTCCCGCTGCGGCCGGACCGCCGTCAAAGCTTCGCCCTCTGCCAGTCCCCGTTGTTTCGCCGACTGCTGTAGTGTTTACCGCACAAACAAGCCGGTGTCCCTGCCCGCTTGCGAGCGACAAAAAGCCGTTTTTACGGCTACCCAGAGAAATCTCAAAAGAGAAAATATGCCGGTTGTGTAGAAAATGTGCCCACAATCATGTGTTCACCCATACACACAAGCATAACATATCCCGTGTCTCTCTCAGAGCCCCATCACATGAAACGGGCACAGCCCGCTCTAATATCAGAGAACATAAACACGCCCACGAATTCCCTCTCTGCTCGCTCTGTTTCACGGCCCATAGACTCCTCTCTGAGTGCAAGTCCCGTTGCCACACACATTCAAAGCGCGCCCACACACTGTGTCCAGCCCGCTATGTACAGCAATCAGGGCGACATAGCCATTCGGCCACTAGCCGCATGCTCCAAAGCGTGGGAAGCCATTCCAGGCATTTCCCCGTGGGTGCTAAGCATTATAAAGAACGGCTATCTGCTACAGTTTCGCCGCCGCCCGCCTCGTGCGCGCGCTCGGCTCGAATCTACTGTCAGCCCGCTGGCCGCCGGCACGCTCCGCTCAGAAATTGCGACGCTGTTGCAAAAGGGCGCCATAGAGAGAGTCCCGCCATCTATGACCGAGTCGGGGTTTTACGGCCGTTATTTTCTGGTTCCCAAGAAAGACGGCGGCCTCAGACCGATTTTAGATCTCAGGTTTTTGAACAAAGTGCTCATGAAGAGACCGTTCAAGATGCTCACTACCAGGAAACTCCTCGCGCAAGTGCGCCAGGGGGACTGGTTCATCTCTCTAGACCTGAAAGACGCCTATTTTCAGATCCAGATAAATCCCCGTCACAGGCCATTCTTACGTTTCGCCTTCGAGGGTCATGTTTATCAATACGCCGTTCTCCCGTTCGGCTTATCCCTGGCGCCCCGTACATTCACAAAGTGCATGGATATGGCGCTCGCCCCCCTGCGGAGCCAGGGGCTGCGCATATTGAATTATCTGGACGACTGGCTGATTTTGGCCCAATCACAGTCGGAGCTTCTGTCGCACCGCGCAGTTCTCCTCGACCATCTGAAAACGCTGGGCCTCTCTGTCAACTGGACAAAGAGCTCCCTTCAACCCAGTCAATCGATTTCCTTTCTAGGAATAGATTTGAACTCGGTCACGATGACGGCTCGCCTGTCCGCACAGCGCGCACGCAGTGTTCAGCGACTAGCCGCCTCGTTTCAGATGGGCACCCGCACACCTCTGAAAACTTTTCAGAGGATGCTGGGTTACATGGCCTCAGCCTCCGCTGTGCTTCAGCTGGGCCTTCTGCACATGCGCCCGCTTCAGCTTTGGTTAAACAGCCGTGTACCTCACCGCGCGTGGAACACGGGCTGCCAGCTCATCAGGTTTACGCAGACATGTCTCACGGCGCTGCAGCCATGGACAGTAGCAGAATGGTTTCGGCAGGGCGTCACGATGGGGACCTTTTCCCGCCGAAAAGTCATCTCGACAGATGCATCCAACACGGGTTGGGGTGCAGTCTGCGAGGGCTCACCGGCCTTCGGCCATTGGTCGACTCAGGAAAGCCCCTTACACATAAACTGTCTGGAAATGCTTGCGGGTGAGAACGCGCTCTCGCGCTTCCTCCCGCTCATTCGGGGACACCACGTCCTGATCCGTTCGGACAACATGGCTGTGGTCTCCTATCTCAACCGTCAGGGCGGTGTCAGATCCAGGAATCTCTTTCTACTGACACACCGCATTTTAGTTTGGTCTCAGAGCCGCCTGCTCTCGCTCAGAGCGACGCATGTGCCGGGCCATCTGAACGACGGTCCAGACATACTGTCCAGGAACCTCATCTCCACAGGAGAATGGTCCCTGAACACACAAACGGTCCAAATACTGTGGCGGCTATTCGGCAGAGCAGAAGTGGACCTCTTCGCGTCAGAAGAGAACGCTCACTGCCCAATATTTTTTTCAAGGAGCGAGGACGCGCTAGCCCAGGAATGGCCTCGCCGCCCGCTCTATGCATTCCCTCCGATCGCTCTGTTACCGCAGGTAATTAAGAGGATCAGAGACACACGCCACTCGGTGCTCATCATAGCTCCGCGTTGGGAGAGTCAGAATTGGGTTCCGGAGCTCACTCAGCTGTCACAGACAGCCCCGTGGCCCATCCCAGTCAGAGCAGATCTCCTCTCTCAAGCTCGCGGCACGATCTGGCACCCCCATCCACGGCGCTGGGCGCTACATGCATGGGTGATCAACGACTATTCGTCGATTTGCCAGAGGGAGTAAGAAACACTATCATACAGGCTAGAGCACCTTCCACGAGAAGGCTCTATGCGTCTAAATGGTCTGTGTTCTCAAAATGGTGCACCGACAAACATCTGGACCCACGGTCATGCGAGGTGCCGTCTTTGCTAGTTTTCCTTCAAGAGATGCTGGACAAGGGCAGGTCCCCCTCCACTCTCAAGGTTTACGTGGCAGCCGTCGCGGCGTTCTCTGAACCCCGACGCGCTCAGTCCCTGGGCAAAGACGAGTTAGTCATCCGCTTCCTCAGGGGAGCTAAGAGGATGAACCCTCCGCGGCCCCCTTCGGTTCCTATCTGGGATCTTTCTATAGTCCTCGAAGCTATGAAAGCACCCCCGTTCGAACCGCTCGAGTCTGTGGACCTAAAATACCTCTCGCTCAAAACCGTTTTTCTGACGGCTTTGTCCTCAGTAAAACGCGTGGGGGATCTTCACGCGCTCTCATCCAGCGCCGCGTGTCTTGAGTTTGGACCGAATGATTCTGTTGTCATTCTCAAACCTAGGCATGGCTATGTCCCGAAAGCAATTGGTACCCCGTTCAGGGCTCAGATTATTTCCCTATCGGCTCTGCCTTCATCCGATAGTGAGCGCGACGCCAATCTCCTCTGCCCGGTGCGGGCTCTGAGATTGTACACTACGCGCGCTGCCGCGTTCAGACGCGCTGAGCAGCTTTTCGTGTCGTTTGGGGGGCGCACCAAAGGCCTGGCCGCCTCTAAACAGACACTGTCTAGATGGATAGTGGACGCTATCGCCTCTGCTTACGCATCTAAATGCCTGCCCTGCCCTCTGGGCATCAGGGCGCACTCCACTAGAGGCATGGCCTCATCGTGGGCATGGTCCTGTGGAATTTCCATTCATGACATTTGTGTGGCCGCGGGATGGGCCTCCCCGTCCACTTTTGTCAGATTTTACAACTTGGAAGTTCCCGCCTTGCAGGCAAAATTACTAGCTGTCTAAGACCAGCTCCCTATGAAGCTGCATTACTGGGAGTCCCTCACACAACCGGTTCGCCCCTTGTGCTCTCCTTAGATGCTTATGTATACACTTCATGTGCCCGCTCTGCCGGCCTCATATTACATTCACTCCACGATAAAAATCCCCCGGTATCACCCTGGGATTCATGAGTGGATTCATAGCGCGCACGGCGTTGACCAGGTGTTCCCGCAGCGTAAGCTGGCTTACGCAATACGAGAGAACCTCTCGTAAGAGAACGAATCGGTTACCTAACGTAACCTCGGTTCTCTCTAGAAGAGGGAACGAGTATTGCGTTCCCGGCCGTGCTTGCGCTACTAGCGTTTCGCTTCACGCTGAAATAAATCAACATATAAGCCTGGGAGAGACTGTTATATACACCATAGCCACGCCCATTCTGGCGGGCCATGATGCAATGAACGCGCGGGCGCTTCCCATTGGCAGCGGGTTCAGTCCCGCTCTCCCATAGGCTTAAGCAGTTCTCTCTGAGCGAACCAATGAGCTGCTAGCTAGCCTGCTCTAGGTCTGCCGCAGAGGAACTGCGTTCTCAATGGATACAAATTATGAAATAATTTTTTGGCTTCAAACTCTCAGCAAAGATGAATCTTTCCCTGAGTAAGCTAGCTTACGCAATACTCGTTCCCTCTTCTAGAGAGAACCGAGGTTACGTTAGGTAACCGATTCGTTTTACAAGTTAACAGTATCTCACAAACCAATGGTCACAAACAGGGTTGTGGACTCGAGTCGCATGACTTGGACTAGACTTGGACTCGAGTCCCAAATTTGATGACTTGCGACTCGACTTGACATAATCAAAGATGACTTGCGACTCGACTTAGACTTAGAAAACAATGACTCGCGACTTGACTCGGACTTGAGCCCTGTGACTTGGAAAGACTTGACCTACCTTCTAAAACCACAGATCACAGTTGTAATAATCACTGTAGTATAGCACTGTATCATTGACGCATGATCACAGCGCCGATTAGCGCTGCTTTCGCACGTTTGGCACTGAGCCAGAGAGCGCGTGATAGAGTGCGTTCAGCAGCGCTTGTCAGTTGTCATTTATCACACGTTCAGACAGTTTTCAACCAAATAATGTTTTTTTTCTTTTCTTTTTCAGGCATTTAAATACACAAGTACTAGCGAATCATTTATAATTGAGAAAAAAATTTGAGAAAAAGCAAACAAACTGATGTCTAAGTTAGAGGAAATAAATAGGCTACTAAACCTCTCAAATATAATTTTGAGACATGTTTTTTTTTTTCACACAACAAACGCACATTTTAGCCTATAGGTAACTATAAAGTCTTCTCCTTGTTCACCAGCAACTCACTTTCATGTCTCCACTCACACCCATGTCAAAGAAATGGGTGGATTTATGTTTTGTAGGCTTAATGACAGGCACGTAGCCCCAAAAAGTGTCACGTGACGCTTGATACGTCGCCGTGGAAATAGGAATGTTCTACAATTACTGTCGTGTTAACAAAATAATGTAACCAGGGACTCAATATTTTAAACTTAATGTGTAGCAAATCACGATTAATTTTCCCAATGAACAGTTACTTTTATTTTTAAATCTGCATTGCCACATTCTCTCTCACACACATACAAAATGTGTAGCAGTTATTTCTATTAAATGATTTTGCCTTTGTTACTGGGTTACCAATAAAATATTTTTTTTCACTGCCTTTTCCTTTTTTTTGTCACACGTAAGAAAAAAACCCTAAATTGAACTGAGATAGATGGGTGCCCTTAGTGAAAATTTTATCGCAATAAATATGAAATAGAGACCTAAGGGTATTTTTACACTAAATTTTCCGTCTGGTGTTATTCACTAAAAAAGCTTGTAAAACATCAACCCTTTTTTGCACAGACAATTGACACACCTCTTTTTTTTCAGGACAAATTGAACTTTCAGCATATTTGTGTTGCATTGATGTCACCTGAATGAAAAAATAAATCGGAAATTGAATCACTCAAATATTTATTGAAATCACACACAAATAAATAAAAGCTAAGCAAATTTCCTCTGGAAAACAGTTTGTTCATGTCTTTGGAGTCCTGGAGCACAGGAATAAACATTATAACTTGTACAGAACCAAAACTATTTACATTTTTCCATAAGAAGTCCAGGCGTTTTGGGCCTCATGAAATTCACTGGTGCCAAGCCTCAAAACAGTTCCTATCAGCAATCACACAGAGGGCCACATCACAGGCTTTGCATTTCTATTTTATTTATTCTTTTATTTATTATATTCTTTTTATACTTTTATACTACATTTATAATACTATAATACTTTTTATAATACTCATTTGTATTTGATAATACTTTTTTACAGTAAATAAATAAATGGCACTTCAGCTGGGTCTATCCTGGTAATCTAGTTCCTCATCTGTCAAAAAGCTCTGTTCTCCTGAAAATCCATCATTCTGCATGGCATCAAAAAAGGCCAGAGCTCGATTTACATCCATTTTTCTTTGTGTTTCTCTGTGAAACGCGCGTCTCTTCGTGCGTCTCTCTCTCCACAATATCAGAGCTTGGTTCGTGCGTGATGACGCACACCAATGTTTACAACGGATCAGCCTGTAATTGGTCAACAACCATCACGTGAAAACATCACGTGATATCCAAAATGGCAGCTTGCATCGAGCTAGCAGCAAAAATGACGGAATATTTATAAATTATGGACATCAAGAGGCTCATACTTGGATATAAGCGTTTGGATTTATTGCTGAAAAACTCCGAAAGGATGCACAAGTTCCAGGCTGGATAGAAAACCTTCTGTAAAGGCTAGAAAGACACCAAAGACACCCCCGTGATGGCTAGCTCGTTAGCTTTCTGCTGAAAAAAACGGTAAGAAAATCGATAAATCTGTCACCGAGTAATATAAATATTTATCGGAGGTGCCATGTGGCGTCGTCGACGATGCCGTCGGTTTCTGAGGGTCATAAACATATTTTAAAAGCCTTCCTGATATAAATTATATACATTCAATTTTTCTATAGTAATTAACACTGAGACACTAATTTGTGCAAAAAGCACTAATGACTTGTTTAAGACTTGAAGCTTAAACTTGAGGACTTGCAACTTGACTTGGACTTGCCTGTCTTGACTCGGGACTTGACTTGGGACTTGTCTGTCTTGACTTGGGACTTGACTTGGGACTTGAATGCAAAGACTCGAGACTTACTTGTGACTTGCAAAACAATGACTTGGTCCCACCTCTGGTCACAAATCAGATGACGAACTCCCTCCCATTTGCATCATTATATTTATATCATACAATCATCTTTGATTGTTATTTTCCTTAGCTGGTGCCCCTAGGTAAAGGGTGTAAGAGGTCATCTGACACTTTCACACTCACATTAAGTGAAATGACCGAAACTCACAATATTAATTTGGTGTCTCATGTGAGAGAAAGTAAAATTATTACATGATGATGTATTCTAATAGAATTCTCAATGGGTTAAAGCATTTTATCTATGATGACTTTGCTGGCAGACACAGTAATCATTAGCAAACATTATAATTGCAATCATTTTAATTCACTTTTCAGTCAGCCGTTAAGTTACCCGTTAATATATATATATACAGGTCCTTCTCAAAAAATTAGCATATTGTGATAATGTTCATTATTTTCCATAATGTAATGATAAAAATTAAACTTTCATATATTTTAGATTCATTGCACACCAACTGAAATATTTCAGGTCTTTTATTGTTTTAATACTGATGATTTTGGCATACAGCTCATGAAAACCCAAAATTCCTGTCTCAAAAAAATTAGCATATTTCATCCGACCAATAAAAGAAGTGTTTTTAATACAAAAAAAAAAAAAAGTCAACCTTTAAATAATTATGTTCAGTTATGCACTCAATAGTCAATACTTGGTCGGGAATCCTTTTGTAGAAATGACTGCTTCAATGCGGCGTGGCATGGAGGCAATCAGCCTGTGGCACTGCTAAGGTGTTATGGAGGCCCAGGATGCTTCGATAGCGGCCTTAAGCTCATCCAGAGTGTTGGGTCTTGCGTCTCTCAACTTTCTCTTCACAATATCCCACAGATTCTCTATGGGGTTCAGGTCAGGAGAGTTGGCAGGCCAATTGAGCACAGTAATACCATGGTCAGTAAACCATTTACCAGTGGTTTTGGCACTGTGAGCAGGTGCCAGGTCGTGCTGAAAAAAAGAAATCTTCATCTCCATAAAGCTTTTCAGCAGATGGAAGCATGAAGTGCTCCAAAATCTCCTGATAGCTAGCTGCATTGACCCTGCCCTTGATAAAACACAGTGGACCAACACCAGCAGCTGACATGGCACCCCAGACCATCACTGACTGTGGGTACTTGACACTGGACTTCAGGCATTTTGGCATTTCCTTCTCCCCAGTCTTCCTCAAGACTCTGGCACCTTGATTTCCGAAAGACATGCAAAACTGAGCAACAGTCCAGTGCTGCTTCTCTGTAGCCCAGGTCAGGCGCTTCTGCCGCTGTTTCTGGTTCAAAAGCGGCTTGACCTGGGGAATGCGGCATCTGTAGCCCATTTCCTGCACACGCCTGTGCACGGTGGCTCTGGATGTTTCTACTCCAGACTCAGTCCACTGCTTCCGCAGGTCCGCCAAGGTCTGGAATCGGTCCTTCTCCACAATCTTCCTCAGGGTCCGGTCACCTCTTCTCGTTGTGCAGCGTTTTTTGCCACACTTTTTCCTTCCCACAGACTTCCCACTGAGGTGCCTTGATACAGCACTCTGGGAACAGCCTATTTGTTCAGAAATTTCTTTTTGCCTTACCCTCTTGCTTGAGGCTGTCAATGATGGCCTTCTGGACAGCAGTCAGGTCGGCAGTCTTACCCATGATTGCGGTTTTGAGTAATGAAACAGGCTGGGAGTTTTTAAAAGCCTCAGGAATCTTTTGCAGGTGTTTAGAGTTAGTTAGTTGATTCAGATGATTAGGTTAATAGCTCCTTTAGAGACCCTTTTCATGATATGCTAATTTTTTTAGATTTTCATGAGCTGTATTCCAAAATCATCAGTATTAAAACAATAAAAAACCTGAAATATTTCAGTTGGTGTGCAATGAATCTAAAATATATGAAAGTTTAATTTTTATCATTACATTATGGAAAATAATTAACTTTCCCTTTCGTCCTGGGAACTCCGACGTGTCGTCGGGGGAGTTCCCTGACGAATTGGGATCACGCTAGGGAGCCAACTGCCTTCGAGAGAATTAAAACGAGCCAATAGACATTGGCATGCAAGGTTTGCATTCCGTGACCCGCCTACCAGCGCGGGTATAAAAGGCGGAAGTAAACATTGCGCAATGCTTTTTGCTTCGGAGCCATTCAGTGTCTCTCTGAGCTGCTGTATTCCGAGGAAATATTTAAAAACGAGTCTTCTTTGGCGAAAGGAATCCTCTGCTGCTGGTGTGACGGCGCTTCAAGTGGCCATCGCTTCCCGTTGCCGGCCGTTTCTCTCTCTCTATTCAAACAAAGAGCTGTTTTAACGGCTGGTTTTGGTAACGGTGAGTGCAGCACACGGGCTTGCAGTTTCCCCGCTGTGTCTGCCGCGGTGGTCCCTTTGTGCCTCGGCACATAAAAGAGCATCATCCGCACCGTCCGGTTCGGCTATGCAATTCAGTGTGCACGCCGGCCTCCCAAGTTCAGGGGCGTCCACTTCACCCGTGTGCGGTCAGTGGACGCCCCTGTCTTAAGGAAAGAGATCGATGTCCTGCTGGCGAAGGACGTGATCGAGCCGGTCCCTCCTGCCGAGATGAGGTCTGGGTTTTACAGCCCCTACTTCATTGTACCCAAGAAAGGCGGTGGGTTACGGCCAATCCTGGACCTGCGTGTTTTGAATCGGGCCCTGCACAAACTCCCGTTCAAAATGCTTACGCAGAAGCGCATTTTCGAGTGCATCCGTCCCCAGGATTGGTTTGCAGCGATCGACCTGAAGGACTCGTACTTTCACGTCTCGATTCTCCCTCGACACAGACCGTTTCTTCGGTCTGCTTTCGAGGGTCGAGCGTATCAGTACAAGGTCCTACCCTTCGGGCTGGCCCTGTCGCCTCGTGTCTTCACGGAAGTCGCGGAGGCGGCCATTGTTCCCATGAGAGAACAAGGCGTTCGCATTCTCAACTATCTCGACGACTGGCTCATTCTAGCCCACTCGCGAGATGTGTTGTGCGATCACAGGGACATGGTGCTTCGGCACCTCAGCCAGTTGGGGCTTCAGGTCAACTGGGACAAGAGCAAACTCTGCCCCATGCAGAGGATCTCTTATCTCGGTATGGAGCTGGACTCGGTCGCCCAGACTGCGTGCCTCACGGAGGAACGCGTCCAGTCAGTGCTCACCTGCCTCAGGTCTTTTCGAGGCAGGACAGCGGTTCCACTGAAACAATTTCAGAGGCTCCTGGGGCATATGGCAGCCGCAGACGCTGTAACGCCGCTCGGCCTGTTACATATGAGACCGCTTCAGCGCTGGCTTCACGATCGAGTCCCGAGGTGGGCGTGGCGCAGCGGCACGTTCCGGGTCAAAGTGACCCCGCACTGTCGCCAAACCTTCTCCCCGTGGTCAGATCCTGCGTTTCTACGGGCCAGAGTGCCCCAAGTCCAGGTTCCCAGGCATGCTGTGGTTTTCACAGATGCCTCTGCCACCGGGTGGGGGGCCACGTACAAAGGGCATGCAGTTTCAGGTCTGTGGACGGGGCCTCAACTGCATTGGCACATCAACTGCCTAGAGTTGCAAGCAGTACGTCTAGCCCTGCGTCGCCTCAAGGGGTTTCTCAGACACAGGCACGTACTGGTCCGTACGGACAGCACTGCGACCGTTGCGTACATCAACCATCAAGGTGGTCTACGCTCCCGTCGCATGTCGCGACTTGCCTCCCACCTCCTCCTATGGAGTCAGAAGCATCTGAGGTCGCTTCGTGCCGTTCACATTCCAGGGGAGCTCAACCGTGTGGCAGACGAGCTCTCACAGTTGCCTCCCCTGCCAGGAGAATGGTGACTCCATCCCCAGGTGGTCCAGCTGGTTTGGAGTGTCTTTGGAGCCGCACAGGTAGATCTGTTTGCGTCTCCAGACACGACCATTGCCAGTGGTTTTTCTCCCTGACCGAGGGAACCCTCGGCACGGATGCCCTGGCTCACAGCTGGCCCCGTGACCTACGCAAGTATGCGTTTTCCCCAGTGAGCCTTCTTGCACAGACACTGTGCAAGGTCAGGGAGGACGAGGAGCAGGTCCTTCTAGTGGCGCCGTATTGGCCCACCAGGACTTGGTTCACGGAACTCATGCTCCTCGCGACAGCTCCTCCTTGGCCGATTCCTCTGAGGAAGGACCTTCTTTCTCAGAGACGGGGCACTCTATGGCACCCGCGTCCAGACCTCTGGAAACTCCATGTCTGGTCTCTGGACGGAACGCGGAGGTTCTAGGTGGTCTACCACAGGCAGTGGTAGACACCATCACTTCCGCTAGAGCCCCCTCTACGAGGCGCCTCTACGCGTTGAAGTGGAACCTGTTCATCGATTGGTGTTCCTCCCGTCAGGAGGACCCCTGAACTTGCCCGATCGGTGTCGTGCTTTCCTTCCTGCAAGATGGGTTGGAGCGGAGGCTGTCCCCCTCCACCCTCAAAGTGTATGTCGCCGCAATAGCCGCGCATCACGATGCAATAGAAGGTAAGTCCTTGGGGAAGCACGACCTGGTCATCAGATTCCTCAAGGGTGCTAGGAGGTTAAATCCACCTCGGGTTTTGCACTCTGTACCCTCTTGGGACCTAGCTCTGGTACTTAGAGCTCTTCAAGGTCCCCCCCTTTGAGCCGTTGCTGACCGTAGAGCTCAATTTCCTGTCCATCAAGACAGCGCTCTTGTTAGCTTTGGCCTCTTTCAAGAGGGTCGGGGATCTGCAGGCTTTTTCGGTCGACGAATCGTGCCTAGAGTTCGGGCCGGTCCTTTCTCATGTTGTATTGAGACCCCGGCTCAGATATGTGCCCAAGGTTCCTACCACTCCCTTCGTGGACCAGGTAGTGAACCTCCAAGCGCTGCCCCAGGAGGAGGCAGACCCAGCCCTAGCTTTTCTCTGTCCCGTCCGCGCTCTGCGGGTTTATATTGACAGAACGCAAAGCTTCAGAACCTCAGATCAGCTCTTTGTCTGTTACGGAGGCCAGCAGAAGGGGAAGGCCGTCTCCAAGCAGAGGTTAGCCCACTGGTTAGTGGATGCTATCACCCGAGCGTATGAATCTCTGGGTGAGCCTTGTCCTCCCAGGTTGCGTGCCCACTCTACTAGAGGTGTTGCCGCTTCCTGGGCTTTGGCTCAAGGCGCCTCGCTGACAGACATCTGTAGAGCTGCGGGCTGGGCGACACCGAACACGTTCGCTAGGTTCTATAGCCTTCGTGTGGAACCTGTTTCCTCCCGAGTTCTGGCTACGGCCAGTGGGTCGAGGGAATAGGTTGTGTCGGCTTGCCACGCCACTCCGTGCCTCGGCCGGATACGTGCGTCTTTTTGCTCCGTTGGCGCCCTACGTCGGTGAGCCTCGTGAGTTCCTCCTTCACCCCTCGGTGCTGGGCGCGGCGGACCGCCCGGCGCCAGGTCTGCTACCTCTAGTAAGGAGTTGTTAGTAGACTGGGTGCCCCAGTGGTCTCTACTGTGACCCATGATGCCATGTGCAGTTCAGCCATGTCTTCCTCTTGACGGACTCGTTCGTCGTCCCCTTGAGTACGCTCCCACTTCCCTTGGATTGGGACTACCTCTGGGACTGCCATATGTTTCACTATTCCTTCGGGCTAGTACATATGTGTATTCCTGGCCTTCCTCAGTCAGGCTGGGGCTTCCGCAGCGTTCCCTCCTCTCTTGAGGGAACGCTTTCCCAGTGTTATCCAACCACTGTGCGGGTCTTGCGGAACAGCAGTGTGGTTCCCGTGCTAGCTCCCGCAACTTATTTCAAGAAACTGCTGCAGGGTAGCTTAGCTGGGCGCTGGAAGGGGCCAGCACCATGGCGTTTTATTAGGGATCCCAATTCGTCAGGGAACTCCCCCGACGACACGTCGGAGTTCCCAGGACGAAAGGGAATGTCTCGGTTACGTATGTAACCCTCGTTCCCTGAGTACAGGGAACGGAGACGTGTCGTCCCTTCGCCATGTTGCTGTACCTTCGCGAGGACTGGACACTGTTCGGCTCCTCAGCAAAAAGCATTGCGCAATGTTTACTTCCGCCTTTTATACCCGCGCTGGTAGGCGGGTCACGGAATGCAAACCTTGCATGCCAATGTCTATTGGCTCGTTTTAATTCTCTCGAAGGCAGTTGGCTCCCTAGCGTGATCCCAATTCGTCAGGGAACTCCCCCGACGACACGTCTCCGTTCCCTGTACTCAGGGAACGAGGGTTACATACGTAACCGAGACGTTATCACAATATGCTAATTTTTTGAGAAGGACCTTTATATATATATATATATATATATATACACACACACAGTGGATAGCATAAGTGAACACACCCATGCTAAAGTTGACTAAATGGAGGAATAAAAAATAATCTTTTGGAAATTGATCTTAATGCCTTAATTTAAAAAATGAGGAAAAATCCAACCTTTAAGGACACCAATTTTCTTTGTGAATAAATAAATAAATAAATAAATAAATGTTCTTCCTTAAAATGCAGGGTGCATAAGTCAGGACATCCCTATGTTATATTCCCATAGAGCCTGGCAGATTTTTATTTTTAAAGGCCAGTTATTTCATGGATCCAGGATACTATGCATCCTGATAAAGTTCCCTTGGCCTTTGGAATTAAAATAGCCCCACATCATCACATAGCCTTCACCATACCTAGAGATTGGCATGGTTTTATTTCTTGTAGGCTAATAGCTGGTTTGATTTGCATTGAGAGATGATCTTATGGAAACTACCCCATGCCAGTCTCTAGGTATGGTGAAGGGAAAAACAAGCCCCCCACACCCCACACCCCCTTCATGAGCACTAGAGCATAAGTGCACAGCTTTTAGGGGGAAGAGCTCTCCAAAAGAATGTAATTATCACATAAGAGCTTTTTTAAACAAGTCCAGCTATCAAGGATTCTCGTTACTAACATTTCTTAGTATGCACTTCTGAGATGGAAACAGGACAAAATCACTAATGGGAAAGCCTACAGTAAACCCACATAGATGATGCAGTGTATGTCGTCTTAAAATAATACATCACCCAAAAATTAAAATAATTATTTACTCATGCCCATATCATTCCAAAGCTGTATGACTTTCTTTCTTACATGGAACTCAAAAGGAGAATTTTAGAAGAATCTTCAAACACTTTCTTTTTATATAGAACAAAAGTTCAAAGTGACTATCTGTTAGGCTTAAATTAAACACACACACACACACACACACACACACACACACACCGTGAAAGCACTATAAACATTGTCCAAATATATTACAAGAATTCTTAAGCCACACACGCACACACACACACACACACACACACACACACACACACACACACACACACACACACACACACACTCAACGCATGCAACGACTTTAAAGAAGGGACAAAAATGTATTCAGTACATTAATGCACTTATCCAACTTACCCATGGCCGACTATATTATTCACTGAAGCTTTTAAATGCTTGGCATTTGTCAACACTGCTTTGCCGCATCCTGTTAATTCCGTTTAGACAAGAAAATTGGCCTCCGGCTGGTTTAGCTGTTTTGCTGGGCCATTTTTCAAAACACCAATTATAAAGGCCTCGACTAATCGATCAAAGGTCTCTTTTTATACTGAGTGACACAAATGAATTCCAGAGCAGACTCTGCCACATAATGAGAAACACAACTTCCTGTCATTTTTGTTGGGCCTCTTACTGTCCCAATAAAGATAGGTCGTGTTTTGATGACTATGGATATTTATTGGCACATTGTCTCCCTCTGATGTTATTGCAAAAGGGAGTCAGTGTTTTAATCTTAAAATCATATTCATACCTAATTACATTTGCTTGAGGAGGATCCCTAGAGGCGTGACGTCTGTTTTTGCAACTCAGCACAATAGTTTTATTGCAGTGTTTGGCAATACAAGGTCTCTATTGCTGGTGTGGGATCAATAACGATACCAAATAGTTTCACACCTGCAACATCTTTCTGGGATTTGTGGCTTTGCAGGATTGTGCACCTTGTGAATCCTTAATATACTATAAATAAAAATTCTGAATATATTTAGAGCTGACATTTTGTGATGCTTAAATAGATGTGTTGGGCTGTTAACAACATCTAATGATTAAATAAACAGGTTTAATCTTAGTCTAAAGATATTTTATTTATTTAACAAACAGCCTCAGTAAACTTTGTAGGTTTATATGCACTGGTCAAACGTTTGGAATTATTATGAATTTTTTTTTTTTTTTTTTTTTTAAATAAGTCTCATACCTGTATGCTCACCAAGGCTGTATTTATTTGATCAAACGTACAGTCAAAACAGTAATATTGTGAACTATTATTTATTACAATTAACAACAACTGTTTTCTATTTTAATATATTTTAACATGTGATGGCAAAGCTTAATTTTTAGCATCATTACTCCAGTCTTCAGTGTCTAATGATCCTTCAGAAATCATTCTAATATGCTGATTTGTTGCTCAGTTATTAATAATGGTTCTTATTATTACAAATGTTGAAAACAGGGTTTTTTTTGTGAGTGGAAACTGTGATAGAAAATATTTTGTAACAAAAAAATGGATATCACAGGAAAACATTACATTTTAAAATATATTCAAATAGAAAGCGGTTATTTAAAATAGTAATATTTCACAATAATACTGTTTCTGCTGTTTATCAAATAGATGCAGCCTTATTGAGCATAAGAGACGTATTTCCAAAACATGAAAGGAAAAAAAAAATATTAAAAACTTTTAAAGGGATTCTATGCAGTTTTTTTATCTTAACTGAACAGCTTCAGAGTTATTGAAATGGTTATATGACTTCTTTCGGGTTGAATGGTGGCCTTCTCGCACCCCCCTGGTGCCTGTGAGCGGAAAAATCTCACTTGCAACTTTGGTGCGGCGGGCCGCCGGCCTCAGCCTCAGGAAGTATCGCGTGATATCAGCTCTCGCGATGTAACATATTCCTTTACGGCACTGCACACATACACGCCCCCATCCAGGAAGGTAGAGAGGGATCGAGTTTGTCACACTATCGTCATGGCTGAGCCGGCATATAAGATGCCGAAAGCATTGTCGGAGGAACAGAGAAAGAGGAAACGGCAGACTGACCGAGCGAGGAGTCAGACACGAGCGTAATTTGCGGGTGTTATATGTCCCCATTGAAACATCTCGCGGCACGGATGTAAGTTACCCATACAAAAAAAATAAAACATCTCCAGGTAATTCTAGTAGAGCATTCATTTCGTTCGTTTGTTAAATAAGAGGCGATCTGAAATGTGTTGTTTTTGAAATCAAGTGACCAAAGTGCTTTTTGCCGCTGCGATCAGTGGCGCGGATAGAGTGTTCTGTTGTGACGCGCACAGTCTTCACACAAACGCGCGCCTCAATCCGTTGAGGAGAGACTCTATATTTGTTACGGTGAAATCACAAAACCTAATGCACAAAAAACGTGTCCCTGCTTGAAATACAACCACTAATAAACAATCGGTTTTGATGAGGAAAATAAACTATACTACTAGTACGGATTAGAACCCAGAACCTCTGACACACTTGGCAAAAGAAATTTACGACAGTAACGTGAAATACAAGTACTCCACAGCGACTCTAGGGGTCGCTGTTTGACAAAAACGGGATTCCTGCCTGGTGTCCCTTTAAGTGTATACTGTAGGATATATTTGTGCCATACTATTGTGTTTCACATTGGAAAATTATAATTTTTACACTGAGGATTTATGCTTGCCAAATCTAGATTGCTAAATGTGGGCACAGTTGCACAATTACCTTTTATATTATAGTTAATTATAACTATGTGGCCCTGACTTTGAGCATAAACACTCATATAGGCAGCTAATGGGTTTGATCAAGTGCCGCCACTCTCGCTGTGAATCATTTTTGACACCCCAACCTTCATTTGCATAATTAAATGCAAATGGATTGAGGTTGCATAATTAAAAATCTGACATGGATCAGTGTTGTGAAATAGCACAGATCAGTGTGGTGGAGAATAACAGACATAGTTCATCAGTGACAGGCCTTAGAAAACACAGCCTGTATAATTGGCTTCACTCTGTTAGGTGAATACTGAATGTTGTCTGTCTCGCACTCCTGGCTATAATGCTTTGTAGTTGACATAGTATGCTTTTGTGGATTAAGCCTTATTGTACTAATGCTAAGATGATCAATGCTTTCACCGCATGGGTTTTCAGACATACTGTAACACTATTTCCAGAATAACTGAATTGTTCTCGAGCCCAATACTATGAGTTAATGTGACGACTGCATATACTGTTAGAAACAGGAGCAGTGGCTTGGAGAGAACGGATGGTGGATTTAGCCAAATTGGAATTGGCCTTTTTCCAAACCCATTCTTAGCCCTATTCCCATCTACTATCAGGTCGAAGAGACATTTATTTGAAATAAAACTGAAGAAAAGAAAAAAAAAATGTAAATGAATTTGGTAATTTGGTATTTAATTGTATGCTGTGTCCTTGCATTGATCAGACGGGCAGGCACATCAACTGCAACACCATCGTATTGTTGCTGCGCTTAAAACTGTGGTTCACTTCTGCCAACATTTATTATTGCTTACAGAATGCTACCTTACACTATTTCTCAAAAACAGTGGGCAGTAGCACAACATATACGGCACAGCATACAGTAAGCAGTACTAAACATTGAGCATTGATACCTCTCAAAAATCTGCTTGTTTTAATTAACGTGTAGTCACACCTAACATGCAAACCAATAACCTGGCAACACAAGTAAAACAAGTTTACAAGACTAATGAAAATCAGGTTATTCCCCGAGGTGACATCAAACTGTAAGTTTGATACTGTACTGTACTTTATTTCATTTGTCATGTGGGTTGTTATATTAATTAAAGCATTACAAACTCCATAGTATACCAACATGTCAGCAGGAAACTCTGCTCTCATGCCGTTACGGATGCAGTATTTTGACTGTATCATTTGTACTTAGGCTGCACAAGATGAAAACACGTTTTTATTATTTCTTGAATCGAGAAAGAGTCTAAGTGTGTGTATTTTCTCTTCCCCTATCTGAAACACTCTGGCTGAATGCACTTAAATCTGCAGTAAGAACACTTTTCTGTCACATAGCTGAATAGAATTTGTTTCAAAATTGACAAATTTTGCAACATCGACACTGTTATTGAACTGAACTGAATCAACATTGCACTGACTAGAGCTGAATAACGACACTATTGTCTTATGTAGAGCTGCTTATAGCTGAATTGAATTCATTCATTGATGAACTTAAACAGTTATTGATCTGAAATGAGCTGCTTTACAGCAGAATTTAAATGTGACTCATATTTGATTAAGTTTGCATCATTTTCCTGTTTAATACAGCCGTGGACAAAAGTATTGGCAGTGACATAAATTTTGTTTTGCAAAGTTTGCTGCTTCAATATTTTTTACATGTTTCTATGGTATACTGGAAAACAATAAGCATTTCAAGTTTTAAAGGCTTTTATTGGCCAAAACAAGTCAATATTTTCAGTGTTGAACCTTCTTCTTCTTAGCCTCTGCAATTCGCTCTGGCGTGCTGAATATCAGCTTCTAGGCCAAATCCTGACTGTTGGTGATCCATTCTTGCCTTGTTAGTGCTCGGAGTTGATCACAGTTTGTGGACTTCTGCTTGTCCACTTGCTTTTTGAGGATTGACCACAGGTTCTTAATGGGATTAAGATCCGGAGAGTTGTCTGGCCACGGATCCAAAATTTCAATGTAATGATCTCCGAGCCTCTTGATTATCACTCTGGCCTTGTGACATACTGCTCCATCATGATGGAAAATCCACGGATCATCACCAAATTGATCCTGGATCATTGGGAGAAGTTGCTCTTGGAGGACTTTTTAATACCCTTCTTTATTCATGGCAGTGTTTTGGTCAGAATTGTTAGAGAGCCCATTCCCTTGGATGAAAAGCAACCCCACACATGGACAGTCTCAGGATGCTTCACTGTTGGTCTGACACAGGACTCAAGGCAGCGTTCACCTTTTCTTCTCTGGACAATCAGTTTTCCAAATGTCCAAAAAAGACAGAAGGGGGTTTCATCAGCTGTACAATCCTTGTAGTTCCTGCAGAACTTCAGTCTGTCCTTGTTGTTTGTCTTGGAGAGAAGGGGCTTCTTTGCGGCCCTTCTTGGCCCCAGGTCTTGGCCTCACTGTGCATGCAGATATATCCACACACACATGCTGTCAATATTGAGCAGCTCTGCACTGGTGGTGACACAATTTTGTAGCTGAATCCTCAGGAGCATAGTGTGGGAAAATGTATTTACATACAAATGCAGTATTTTTTTGAATACACAGTATACATGTGAAATTGTCCATTGAGTAAAGTATCACTATTAGCCTATTGCTTTTGGCTAACATTACTAAATAAATCACATCTAAAACTCTGGGAACTTTTCCTGCTATCTAGCAATGAGTAGGGATGGGCAATATTACCAAAATCTTACATCACAATATGAGAATTTTTCATAGTAAAAAAATATATATATATGATATACTCTTTTTTTCTGGAAATAAGTTTGTTATAATACCAAAATTTAGATACCAGTGAAATTTTACTATTCTCAATGCCAGAAAAACTAATACTAGGCTAATTAATATAAGTAAAAAAATTCTAAAGCAGTTAATAAAGACAAATGTCATGTCTGGTCTGTGTTTATGTTTTGCTTCAGTTGGACTTTGAGTTGGTTTTGGACTGTCTTCTGTTCTGTATCTTATGCTTGCATTTGTTTCTATGGTGATTCATTGGTTGATTAAGTTGCTACAACTGTTTCTCATTTCTGTTCATCAGTCTGCTTTTGTATATATATAGCCCTGTGTTTGTTCTGTTCGTTTTTTGATCTCGTCTTTAATAAGCAGTTGTTCTGTTCGCCGAATTTTTGTGTCCCGAGTATCCGAGAAGTGTTTAGTTGAGTTTGTTTTCATTAAAGAAACTGCTTGCGATTAGATCCAGTATTTATTTTCATTTTTGGCTCAACCCCCCTACTGACGACAAGTAAATTAATAACTCTTTTAATGACTCTTTTATTTTTACATCAGGCACATCCAGCTCTTTCTTACTCATTCATCCATGTTCCTTTTAACGCTCTAACATGTCAATAACTCCTGCCCACTAAAAGCTGCAAGGACACATTTCATACGGCGATATATAAATGATATAGAAAAAGTTAAATCAATTCACATTTTATAACCTAGTCCTTGCAAGCAATAATGCATCTCTAGCTAGATGATAAAACCAACAACCAATTAACTATCAAGACCGACTGGCTAACTCTATTTTTCTCCTTGCCATTGCTCTTTGCATGTTAACTGAAGGCAAATCTGAATTGTGTTCCATTTAAACCTTAATCAACAAGTAGACATCCTTACCTTGTCTTATTCCTTATTGAAGCAAAAAATTTGCTCACCCAGCGCTATATGGAGTCGTGCAGCAGCTGCAGCTCATGTTCATGAAAGCTGGCATTGAAAGGCCTGATCTAGTAGAAATAGGAAATCAGCAACCTGATAAAGAGGGTGACTGGCACAAAGTATTTTATGTATTTTGAAAATTCAAAAATACTTAACCTGTATGTATTCAAATACAAAATGCATTTAATTTTTTAAAATATAAAATAGCATTTTGTCTTTTCAATGAATGTATCTTAAATAAAGCCCATCCCTGTCTGTACTGTGAAGCTGCTTTGAAACAATCTTGTATAAAACACTATATACAGTAAATAAAGTTGACTTGACTTGATTTGACTTGACATAGCCAGACATACACAGTTCAGTAAGTAGATTACAATGCATGTTAAGGTGTTTACACGCTGAGCAAAATCAGAGTAATGGGCAAAAATCTAGTTGTGTCGATCGGTTTGTGCTCAAGTCGTTTATGACCTTACTCTGATAAAGGAAAACAGGTTAATGCATTGACTCCATGCATTGTCAGCATATTCCCTTGGTTTCACAGACAAGGTAGTCTAGTTTTAGACTAAAATCCAAGTTTGAGCTGTTTTAACTTAAAGCAACTTGCACTGATATATCTTAAAATATGTCAGTGCCATTGTTTTGTCACAAGATGCACACCAGTAATGTTTTTTTTTTTTTCAGAGGCATATTTTAAAAGCTACCTAAATTGTTTAACTGAACTAAGGCCTACACCTGGCCTAATCTAAGCCCTGTCTGTGGAACCCGCCATTTAGCATAATCAGCTTAAGTATGTGCATGTAAACACACCCATGGTCTATGTCACCCTGAAAACAAATACCTTCAGGCCTTGTTTGAACTCTTCTCTTCTCTTTTCCAGGTGGCCCATCTCGCTGGTCATCTCCACCTTGCGACTGCTGCTGCAAGGGTCACAAAGGTGAAGGCGAAGGTGAGAGTGGAACCTCATTCAACGAGCTCTCCACCTCCAGCTCGGAGAGCCACTCCGAGGCCAGCTCCCCGCAAGGTACCGTCATCCGTGGCCCGGTCAATCGGCAGACACACGTGCAAACATTGGACAGGCCTCCAAAGAAAGGCCCCGTTCAGCATCTCCTGCAGCAGCAGCAGTCCGAGCAGCGCCGCAAGAGCGACCTTCTCCGGACGCTCACCGCAAGTTCCCGGGACACCAGCACCTGCAAGAAACGGCCAGCAAAAGAAAAGTTGACTGTGGAAGAGGAGCTGGACAAATGCATCAAGGATTTCCGCAAGATCAAGATTCCTGAGCATTTTCCCGAGCACAAGCACATGTGGCAGACCGACCTCCTGCGCAAATACCGTCTTTGAGGGACGGCGGGTTTCAACCGTTTTCAAACCTTAAGCGCAAGCTACAATAATGTACGTGTTCACTACTACAAATACTATTGCTAGTACACACCACAATACTACTGCCTCTGACTTTCTTGTCAATGTCGGTCGATAACCCGAGCGACCACTTCATCTGCTTGAATGCTAATTGTTTACTTGTAGACACCTGCATTTTTGTAGACTTCCAGAGAGACGCAAGTGTTTTCGAAAGACACACAGCTACTTGTCTCTTTGGTTTCGTTCTCCCCTGCTGAGCTACACAAATGTGTGTGTAATTGTGCGTTTGTTACAACTGAATTTTTGACCTTGGTATGTCAGTGGCACAGCGATTGAGTTGAGGTGGCCCAGAGGTTGAAAGATGAATGTGTATCCACCTCATAAATAATGCATGTGGTCCCAACTGTGCACTTTCTAAGAATAGCCACTGCCTTGGCGGACATGTGAGTGGGTTTCCATTTCAACACTCCGAGAAGCACAGGAGACCATGGAGCCAAACGTGTTTTCCCTTTTTCGGATTCTCCACGTTCCATTTTCGTACCTCAGCTAAGCCACAATCAGTGGCTGTAAAGACCTCTCCACATATGGTCACGACATAAAAGGGATGTGGGTGGAAACTCAATAGCATGACATAAAGGCTTTGAAACTGCTGCCTGAAACATATTGATTTAAACATGATATTCCAAATGGGAGTGGATGATGACTTACTCTTGAGGTCAAAGCTTAAATACTGAATGTTTGGAAAAAACATTTGACAGGAAAAGAAATACGAAATTAGGGATATATTCTGAAATCAATCACACACCGAACAACACGGACATAGTTTAGGGTTGTGCAATCTTTTTTGCAGAAGACATTTTTGCTGCTGTATTCATTCCATCAATAACGATACTGAGCAAATTTGAGAAACGGATGGCTTTGATAATATGTTCCGGAAGGACTGTTAGACATAATGAGACCTATGAGCTGATATAATTCAGCACATAATGAGCTGATGATAATTCAGTGGAAACGTATTGGTGTATGTAATGGTTAATAATGAAAACAGTCATTAATAAACATCATGTTTTTAGACACATCAATACCAAGCAGCTTAGATAGTCTTTATATTTTTAATTTATCTTGAATTCTATTTAAAGTTTAGTTTAGTTTAACTTAATAATTTTGCAAGGATTTGAAAGGAATTTGGAAACCAATATAAGCATCATAACTTGCTGCTATTGAGCTATATTTATTTTAAACAATACTAGACAGACTTCAGTGTAAGGGGTATAGAGTAATAGCTACAAATTTATATCAATGCCATACATTTATTCAAATAACTGATACCAATGTTAATTACAACTGATAATTATGGAAAAAGGAATAAATGATCTGCCTCTTGCATAATTTATTTTCCATTCTTTTCTCCCGCTAATTTCCTATATATTATACCTTAACTGCCTGTGATGAACAGCCTTAACCTAATTTTGTTTAATGTTTTATAGTCAGAAATGTGACTTGATGTTAAAAGACAGGTAAATCCTCACAGATATAATGTATAAGATGCGGACCTTTTGATTAGCATTCCATTTTCTGTGCTGAGCATTTATTGTTAACTAGAAAAAATATCTATTTATTTATTTATTTCATTAAAAAATAAATTAAAACATCACTTTTTTTTCTGGTTTTAGACACTACCCTAAATGTATTACCATATATAGTAATATTGTTGTAACCTCACTGTGTGAAGTGTGATGGACTCCAGACGCACGCTTGTGATGAGATTGATTTAGAATGTTTGGGGGGGTAAATGACAGGCATGGCTTGTAAACTTCCTTTTCTCAAACTAACCTTTTGAATTAAAATATAAATTAAGATACATTGGGTGCTAATCAAAATGTAGCCTCCAGCCTCTCATTCCCATATCAAGAAGTCTATTTATATTAAATTAAAGGGCAGAGAGAATAGCATGTTAAATATTATTTATTATCTGGGTACTTAAAGGAAACAGTAAAATCATTATTTTATTGCATTGCACAGGTTTTCTGCTCTAATCCAAACACTAACGGGACTGTCAAATAATAGCATTGCAAACCACTTGTAAATAACATGATAATACAATGTATTTTAAATGAATTGCACTTGTAAACTGTAAGAGATTATTCTTTGACCACTCAAGACAGCTAAAATTATAATAAAAGTGTTTGGAATCCACTAATGGATTAATGGCAATTATATATGGTAATATTTATATAATAAATAAGCACCATATGAAGCTAGAGTAAGATAATGGGAAAAGAGCTCATTGTGGAAGTTAAAGTTGAGCCGTTACATGTAACACATGAGCACAACTCATCTAAAGCACAAACTCACTGCCATTTTACCAGGAAGAACCTGCCAAAGGCTTTGCTAAAAGACATTTTTATGGTAGCCAGACAGAGAGCCCTTGTGAAAAAGTGTGCTTAATCAATGTGCACTTGTACTTTAAATCTTAAAAGTAACATACGCACACACACACACACACGCACACACACACACACACACACACACACACACACACACACACACACACACACACACACACACACACGCTGACAATATAAAAGGCCATAATTGTACCTTTATGACTATGTTTATTATCACATGCACTTACGTACAGTTTTAAGTGCACTTTTTAAAATGGCAAATTTAAAACTTTAAATCATTATGTTTTAGTACACTTTTGTCATTCTTTAAAAAAAAACACTTTTAATGTTGACTAACACACGTAAAGTACTTGATTATAATTTTACCTGCAGTGTGTTATTTGATGATATATTTAAAGTTGATATATATTGTACTAAAATGACACTTGAACATTAAAAATGTGTAATGCCAAATATATTTAAATACATGACACAGGTTTCAATGGAAATGTCATTAAAGTATATTTTATTCATTCGACAGTACACTTATATTTCAGTATACATATTTTAAAGACAATGGAAGTAATTATGAAATTACATTTAAAGATGTACTTAAGTGGGTCATAAAGGCACTCTTATGTTTAACTAACTATCAGTTAAAACTTTACTATTTTTTTATTTAATTGTAAATTACCTTCATTAAATTAAACAAATTACCCTGCAAACATTACCCTCAGTTCTTTTAAAGTATGTACTTCCATATTAAGTACGCTTTTTTAAAGTATGCAAAAGTGTACTTCTTCACAAGGGAAATCAGTATAGTTTTATTTGATTAATTGTAAATTTACCGATTATATTAATTGCATTCTGATTATAATGCCGGTTACTTGGTGAAAATCCAGTGACATGTTGTGCTTATGGTTAAAGAGTTACACCATATCTTAGCTAGCCACAACACAATAAAATAGTATGCGTTAAAAGTTGTCTCTTCCATTTAAAGGGGCATTTACACTAGCAGTTACAGTACACTAGCATTTTACATTTACACTATATTACAAAAGCATATTACATTTACACTAGCAGTGGTTTATTGTAAACACAAATATTGACTATTATTGTGCTGCGTAATGTAGCATTTACACATTCATTTTGGACTGATTACTACAAACAAGACCTCTTTCATACTCCATGCAAAAGCATTGCAAAATCCACACAAATCTAATAGGTTACAGTATTCACACCTCCCCAAAAATACAGTAAAAATGCCATTTAAACATTTTTATCAACACAATCTTATGTAATATAGATTTTTTTTTAAATCAACATATAATACAGAATAAACTTCTCACTTTTTTATTTAAAGTGGCACAAACAGTGGTATCTATTCAGTAAATCTGACTGAATCCATACTGTCATTAGTTACAGCTTGGTGTTTGTTTTCCGTATTAGAGGATTTTTTTTTAATTTAGCAAGATTATGTACCGCTCCCAGCTAAAATATGTTAGATTTTATCCCACTCCTGCCCAAAACTTTCACGTTTTGTCCCGTTCCCGCCCGCAAAAGCCCATAGGAAGAGGTCTACGCTGATTTCTATAGGCAATTTTTTCCCAATTTCCACACACACATCGCATCAGATTTCCAGTGACAGACTTCTGCGTGCTGTTATTATTAGATAATTATAGCCCACGAGTTCCCACGCACATATCAGTATCTTTCCTCCCGCATCCGCACTCAGCAATTCAAAACTTGTCGCGCGCCACACTCCGTCGAGTCGACTCTGTCTACCAATCATCTGATCCCATCAGTCGACCCTGCGGATCCACCTCGATTCTGAATAAATACATGGATAAATATGGTCCCCCTCCTCATGTAAAAGAGATTTCAAGATAGCATAGTCTCGATAACCATTTAATAATTTATTATTAGAGGAGATGTTCAATGCAGTAACTAAGATATTACCCTGTTTGTTTTGTAGAGCCGCAGAAATGCAGTTGGTGTGAAGCAACATGATCCTGCTGTTGTTTTGCTCTCATGCTTGTGTGTGCAGTGTGAAACCGGCCTCTGAGTTCTACTGTTCATTTGAACTTCCGTGCCCATGACACAGGTTTCTTGATTCAAAGATTCATCTCACATCTCTCAAAGATATAGTTCTCAGCAGTTTCACATCGGCACCCTTTTCAATAGTCTGCAATGTTCTTTGTTACTGTCAAAAATAATGAGAATGGCCAGTATATATACAGTATATATATACATAAATATATTCTTAAATTATTGTTTTCTTTGTCAGACTGGATAGGATAGTCTGATTCCCCTTTCTATTTCAAATGAAAATCTCACATATTGCTATTATGATAATCCGCAGCCAGCTGTAGCTTGAGATCAGTGTTATTCTAGTGTTTGACATGTTTATTGATTATTCATTAACTCATAGCATTTCAGTGATCATATTCTGTTTCACAACTACCTGTAATTTCAATTTCAACTTAAACTTTTCCACTATAGGCTGGCTAGAATTGAGCAAGGTCCGGGTTAGGGTACAAATGCCAGCGAAAGTGACAAGAATCCCACAGATATTCAAAATGTGGTGCATCCTTTTGTTTTCTATTATTTAATATATGTTTAATACATGTTATTTAAGATATATTTCAGAATATTCTAATATAGGCCTTAGACATAAATGAAGACCACAATGTGTGATGTATATCTGAAAAATATAAAAAGTTATAAAAAAAACATTCCTTTAAAATCCATTCCAGGGGTGATAATGCAAAATAAAAAAGACACCGTAGCAAGTAGAAACATAAAACACTTGTTTATGATGTCACATGGTCTATTTTGTTTTTCAAACTAATAAAGCAGTTTAAATAAAGATGCTACATTCAAAAATATCATACACAAAATCCCAGAAGTGTGTAGTTGCTATTGAGAATTGAGATTTTAGTTTTTATATTGTGAAAGTTCACTATATTATAAAGAAAATGTGTTTAAAATACACTGTAAATATTCATACACGATAAAATATAATTTAGCACTGTAACCAACACAGTCTTCGTAACTATTTTACATTTTGGCAAATTGGTGGCTAATTTGTATGATCTCATTTGTGCATTTCCGTACTATCTGCTTACGCCTTTGTGACGGTTATGTTTAGGGGTGGAGCTTCATGCTCACTTGTTTTTTCTAAAAATCTAACATCTCCAAATTCATAAGAAATTGCCACCTCGTAAAATAGTAAAAAAAAAAAATCTGTGAGATCAGGTTGTTGTACCCATAAAAGAATTTATGGTGAATGTAAAGTTTTTATTTAATGCATCGTAATGGTGCATTGCATTAATGCAATGTTTTAAAGTTTACGGTAACACTTTACAATAAGGTCCTATTAATTAACATTACTTAATGTATAAAGTAACATTTACTAACAGTGAGTAATACATTTGTTATAGTATTTATTAATCTTTGTTAACGTTAGTAAATAAAATACAGTAGTTCATTGCTTGTTCATGTTAGTTCACAGTGCATTAATGTTAAAAGATGCAACTTTTGATTTGAATAATGTATTAATAAATACTTAAGTATTTTTTATTGTTAATTCATGTTAACTAATGCAGTTAACTAATGTTAACTTATGGAACCTTGTAAACTGTTACTAAATTGACTCTGTATTTTCACAAGCACACAGAGGAATGAAAGAGATGTTTCGATTTTTTTGTCATAGATGTGTCACAATGAACAATGAAAATTGTGCATCAAAAAATTGTGCAGGCTCTTTTGACTTTTAGCTCATTGGTTTTATTTGTTCATGAAAATTCAGCGATAATACATGTAATACTAGCTCAGTGTTATTTCAAGTCAAAGTGAAGCCTGAAAGCAGGTTTCTGAGTCTGTAAACAGAAAATATGATGATACCGAGCAAGGTTTTGAAATAGGCTAGCAAGAAAAAGCATTTGGCACGTATTTTGTGAGACATTGGGTCTGTTTCCACTCCTTTAAGATGTTCACACACTCATGATCCGCTCTCCTGCCAGGCACGCCTGTTTAAAGTGTTGCCTGGCGTATCAACAGCTACACCCCCTATTGTTTGGCCCTTTTTATATTTTCTTTTTAACCCACATAGAAATCAATCGCATAAGGATGATGAAACCGTGTGTCTGAGAATAACACCAATAAATGAATGCATTAAAATGCTCATTTGAAAACTTGCAGAGCACTCCACAAAAAGGATGTTTGGTGTCGTTTTGACTTCAAAAAGGTCCAGATGATTGTGCGCATGCCAGTGTATGAAATAGAAATAAATATTGCAAATGTTTGTCTGTTTGTGATGATGTAAAAACATACCAAAAACACAGGGAAAAAAGGTAAAGCACAAAGTGTGGGTTGTGTCTGCTAATGTTTGCCACAAATGTACTGTATATTGTTATGTATAAAAGAGAGCATAAAAAATAAAATTCTATAGAAACACTGTTTTGCCTGTGGTGCTGAGATATTGAATTAATGATTTATGAATACTTTCTGAAGTCATAGCAAAAGGTTGGGATCAAAACATTTGAAGGACATACAAAAGTATAAAGTTATTTTTGTTACATATTTAGACACATTCCATTTGTCCAGTATGCTGGACACATTTGTTGTCAATTTTCTTGGCGTATGATAGAAATTGTTGTTATCCAGCCACCTTATGGGATTCTGGACAACTCATATAGAACATATCGATGGGAAATTCCAACCCGATCTCATTATTTTACGAAGTGGGTAATTCGTACAAATTCATACGACCTCACTCGATTTTTTTATATATTTTTTTATATTTTACGAGTTGCCCAATTCGTATAAACTCGTAAGAATGACCTAGCCCTGACCCCGCCCCTAAATCTACCCTTCACTGAAGTTTAGTCAAATCCTACTCATTCGTATGAATTGGTCATGAGATAGCGTTGGAAATTTATGCGAAGACTGATTTTACCTGAAATATCTTTGTACATATGAAGATTATAGAATGATAGTGTTATAAAATATATTTTTTTTATTGTTATAAAAACATGAACAATATGAAACATAAAATATAATTCTCTTTAACCTGTTAAAGGATTAAAGGAAATAATTATATATTAAAGCTATGAAGGATACCTGGAGCAAACAGCATCAGCTTCTGATTGGCTGAAGTCACTCTCAGGCATGCCGGAAATACGGCAAAGTGACGCCGCATCTTGTTCGTTTCTCAGGCAACAAAGAACCGAGATGTTCCTTTTCGAGGGAACTCAACGCTGAGTCAAAATGTTGACACTATTGGAAGGTTCATATCCTCTACACCATACTGAAGAAATGCCTGAACGAGTGTGAATCATAAAGAGCACTAATTTAGGTAACAAGCATTTGTGATCCTGGTGTGGACATTATATCCAGGCTATAAAATCTTATGAAGGCGTGCGTAGTGGCCCAGCCGGCCACATCACCAACCTCCTGATGGGAAACCCCTGACAACAATGCCTTCGAGGCAGCCATACTCCTCGTAGTCACAGAGACAGCCTCTATAATCCACTTGCTTATTCTTTGCTTAGAAGCTGAGGAACCCCGTCGGGGTCAGCAAAGGCAGACCTACAAATGATCAGATTGAGCGGTGGACAAAACAATTACTGGGAAAAGCAAATGTACACACACACACACACACACACACATACACACACACACATTTTAGTAGAGTTTTTGCTACTAGCAAAAGTATAAATAATTTTGCTATTTCAGTATGCATTATCTTTGTTTCTCATTGTGAGACAGACTAACAACATGTTCAAAAGAAAGGCAAGAGACCCCACACATCTTGTGGTGTTGCTGTTGCCTGTTTTCCTAAGCAGGATTTCTGAGGACAGCATTTAGCTGGAGACAGCAAAGAAATCTGCCACAGATCTCCCTTTAGAGTGGGCTGTCTTTCTCTTTATCTCACAGGGAGGGGCTGTGGTACTGTCAGGATTACACAGATAAGGAAGCAGCATTCATCTATTTTTCAGCGTAATGGATGAGCGTGCTTCAGCTGGAGATGGGATCAGATGATTGGTAGAACACAGCACATAAACCAAAATGGATGCAGCCAGAGAAGTGTTATATAAAATCTTCCATTTAACAGACTGGAATAACTCATTAGCCAATTCTGCTATGTGATTATTAGCAAGTTAATTTTAGCACACAAACATTTTTAAAGAAACTTATTTATATGTTTTCAGGATTCTTTGATGAACTGAATGCTTAAAAGCACAGCATAGATTTGAATAAATATCTAGTTCAGTCATGAAACTAGATGATGAAGGCTGATCTGCAAGCAGTCGCACCATTGCCACGTGATGTCACAAACTGATTGTCTTCTGCTGATTCTGCAGCCAATGAGATTGCTTGCTGAACATTTGAATAGTCTGGTTAAGTGTTTGCTGTAGGATAGTCCTGCAGTTTATTATCAGAGTTCCTCTGAACGCCTCCACCTCCCCCAGCTCCACTTGCCTAGATCTGCTATGGGATTTATGTATGTCTATTTATGCAACAGTAGCATATCTCACACACTCACAGCAGTGTGTCTCTGTATCTATAAGCAGTAGCAAGTTATACTTGATCTACAGCAGCAGCAGCATAACAGATCTAGTCCATATTTATCAATATGCCAAAACTATCCAGAGAGATGTCATAATTGAAATGTCTGTGTCACTTTTTTTTGAACTATAAAGCCCAAAGTTTTGAATGGTAGTGTATCACAGTTTCCACACAAAATATTTACAACATTGATAATATTAAGAAAAGTTAAGTAAGCACCAAATCAGCATATTAGAATGAACACTTACATTTTTGTAAAAATATATATTCAAATAGAAAACAGTTATTTCAATATTTCACACTATTACTGTAAAAAATAAATGTAGACTGGGTGAAGATAAGAAACTTATTAAAAACACAAAAATAATAAAAATGTTAATTACTCCAAACTTTTAACTGGTAATGTTTACTTTAAAAAAAAAAGTCTTTAATCCAGAGTATCCAATTAAGAGATAGCAAACGTCTTGCAGTGATAATGACTGATAAGGCTTGGTTCTGTTCCATTTCTGCCATCTTTGATCATGTGTATGCATGAAGCTCCTCAGCCCCATTACTGGCAGACAGCCTGGCCGGTTTACGCCCCTCAGAGACAGTTAGCCCCTTGGATCCCAGCTCTGATTAAAGAATCAGATGGTGCCATTACATTTTCCATTCTCTCTCTCTCTCACTCCCATCAGTACCTCAGAACGGGAACAGGAAATGTGAAGTGTTATGGTGTAGTCAGAAATATAAATTCTGCCGTTAAAATCTTCGATGTGAGCCATTTTGTTTCTGTTACATTTTCCAGCCGTCGTATAACGGCAGCACATCTGTGATGAGATATTTTGTCAAGCACACTGAACTATTTGGAAATATACATTTTTTGAGATTTAACATTATGGTGGGTGATCTGTGTAAATCACATCGGTGCACTGACTCCAATGGTGCGCTGAACAGATTTAATGTAATATTTAGGTTTGCGCCATGAACATTGCACAGTATGGGTTGAAAATGAGCTGTCATTTGCAAGCTGCTTTTAAGATGAGTTCTACAAGCAAATTCCCATTTTACACCGTATCTGAACAAGTAGCAACAAGCAATAAAATCTCTTCCACGTTAATCCGAGTTTTTGCTCTAACCAAGGACGCGTTTTAAGTACAATGACGTAACACACTGCTTGACCACAGAATTACAATGCATACTTGGAAAAATTAACTTACTAGTCACAACTGTTTCCCAAAACCATAGTAATATCATGAACCTCCCTTGTTTGAACCACGTTTGTTCAACAATATAGTGCAACAGTCTGGTTCCAGAAGTAAAATCTACAAGTAAAAAAACACATAAGTAACGTAAGAACAATATGTGAACAGTAAACTTACATTAAAAGTAACCCAGCAAGCAACTTTGCGTTTAAAAGACGTCTAATAGCCGTCCAAACACAGCCATGATTGCATTATTGTGTGTCATGTAAGAGTATTTCTAGTTTTAATTAAATTAAGTAATTCCAAATGGTGTTCCAGTGCTAACTAAGAGTTGGTATGATGGTTGTAATTGAAATCAAATATGTTATGTTAGCTGCTTTGAAAACAGTTATTTATTTACTGGATGTTTTAATAGTGTCTGACATTGATATATAAGCCATAGAGATGGAAACTGAGAGAGAAGATGTGAACCCACATGCCTGATGATACTTTTGTTGATCACATTCAATAAAAGATAATTTTACAAACTGGCATATGCACAGGTTAGACTTTATTCGAGATCACTTGCACCTGCACGTCTTGTGTACTTCATGAAACATTCAATAAATAAAACATATAATGCAACTGGCCTTTCACTAAACTTACTAAGCTTACTGTTGCCAGGTCTGAAAAGGCCCCCATCAGACAAAGTTCTGGAAGCATTTTTCCAGTTCGTTTTCTCTACAGAATTTAAAAAATAAAACTCTACAATAAAGATTCATGGCTTATATAAGGCATCAAAACAAAATAAATGGTTCTGAGATGAATAACAACATTACAACATTTAATTTCAAGCAGAAATGTTATTTACAAGACTGTGAACATTATTTATGGGAGAACTAGGCTATGAGATTCAGCAACATGTGAACTATAAAGCTATAAAAGTATTAAATATACCTTTTTGATGTTTACTGATAAATATTCCAAAACATAAAATATAGCTTAAAGGTGGTTAAAGCGAGACAGTTATGTCTTTGGCTACGTTTACAACTGTAAGTTTTTGGGATTGACATCGCATTCATTTAAAGGAGTGAGTCTCGAATTGTCCTGTTCAAACAACAACATTCTCCAACAGCAACAGTCAAGCCCACATTCTCTTATCAGTAACCATTAAGACAGAGACCAAAGTAATAACAAAGATGGCGACGTCCATAAAACTGAAAAGTTTTATCACTTTTGACACGACAAGAGTCTAACCGAACCACAAGTTCATCCGTAAAATCTTTATTAAGCGACAACAGCTTCAATGTAAACAGGCGCTATAGGCTAGACAGACGTTTTTTGCAGCGTCTCATGCATTTGAGTTGCGTGTAGAACACAAAACTTATGGGAGCAGCTCCGGTGAAGAACAGTGACAGAATGCATGGGTGCGAGTTTAGTTATTGAATGCGGTTGTCACTCCTGAAGAACTAAACTGTGTGTGAACGTAACCGTATTACGGACTTAAATACAGGACTGACAACAATATTCTGTGTGTGAACGTGGCCTTTGTATTTATCTGCCAGTGGGGTAAGAAAAATAATTGAATTCAAACGGAAACCAGATTATTTTTCTTACCCCATTGGCAAATAACTAAAGTTGAATCATTCTTCAGACTTGTGGCTTCTACACTGAACAAGGTGGGGCCGTGTCATTAATTTAAAGGGGTCATGACATAAGAAATCCGATTTGCCTTGATCTTTTGACATATAAGAGATCTTTGTACCATAGCTTTAAATGTCCTCCTCGTTATAAACAAGCATTTACTCTCTTTTTTTTACCTTTAAATTACTACATTTGATAAATAAATAGTAATTTAAGCACATACCTCACATTCTTCATTAAAAAATATCTTACATTGGGTGTCTTTGCGAGCTCTTGTGGAAAAAAAAAAGAATATAACATGACATTCCTTGACTCTAGCCACTAGATGGCCTTATAGCTCTATTTGGAGCAAATTAGCTGTTCCGCTGGGTCCTGGAGTCAGTTTTTCTTCAGTGAGCATTCAGATACTCACGTAGACATTATAAAATAATTTTTTGGTAAAGTTTTAGTATTTTTAGTTAGTGAATTTTGAGCATTCTTAGGTTTTTCTATGTGTACTGAAGAATTCCTTGTGTAACCCGGGGAAAAATTGGGTAATATGATGAATCAGACCTGAGTCAGTTGTTTGTTAAATTTGTTTAATTTCATATTGTACCTTTTTCCAGTTCTGTAAAAATAAATTTACATTGTTATTGTTACTTGACATGTAAGATGTTAACTTTATTATATAAAGTGAAAGTTACATAGGCTCACTGGTTGTGTTGTGCGAGTATGGAATGGCGGAAGGACAAGGAAGAGAACAGTCTACAGAGAGCACGATGAATAGAGACCATAATATGTGAATAACATGTTTCTCTTGTAACAGCTAGTATATTAGGGTGACTAATCCTGACGAACTATCGGGTGATATCACAACGCTGAACAGTGCTTTGACGAAGAGCTCAATTCAGTTTGTTTACAGACAGTTTGTAGTTTGACGCGAGCTGCTGACGGCTAGTGCGTGCGCGGCGCGGCGCGGGACGAGAGACTTCCTGTCTGTTGACTAAACGGACAGGAGCTACAGTCTGGAACATTCGATTGCATTGAGAGAGCTGCATCGCGACCGAGACAATGCGCGCTATCGGCGGGGATGGAGCTGTTGCGCAACACACATGTGGTGAGTGCATTCATTTTATTTTATTTTGCTCTACGGAGTAAAGCAGCCACGAGTTTTAGGCTAAAACGAACCCGAGCGTCGATTCAGGCCTGCAACGAGAACTGTAGTATTTTTGGTATTGGACTATTTGATTTTCGCTGGTTATTAGTTTTAGGAATTACACTGTCAATCATCTTTTGGTTGTTTGCCAATTCTTGTGTGATTATTTTATTCAGTAAAAGGCTTGGCCATTTGTTTCAATTGTTGTTGCTATTGTTATTTCATTTCCATTTTCATTTTATAACAGTGGGTTTATTTGAGAACAACAGCAACCTGATTAATAATTTGCCCTTATTAAAATAATAGTAGAATTTGAGTGGATATTAGATCTAAGAGAACTCAGGTTAGCCTTCCCCCATAAATAACTGTTGGGGGTGCTACAGAAAATGGAGGCATCGCTGGGATAAGGGCTTCTGTTTAGCTGTTTCAAGTGTTGTGCATGGCAATAGCAACAGTAAAATGGCTGACAGATCAGAGTTGAGTAAAAAGATGGTGTCGTGGTGAGGGTCTAGATCAGTGTTTCTCAACCTCTCCTGCAGGGACCCCCTGACAGGACATGTTTTTGTTTTAACCCTGAAATGGCACACCTGATTCAATTAATTAAAGGCTCAAAGGCTTAATGTGTAGCTGACTAATTGAATCAGGTGTGCCATTTCAGGGTTAAAACAAAAACATGTCCTGTCAGCGGGTCCCTGCAGGAGAGGTTGAGAAACACTGGTCTAGATGAAGATCACTCGCTTATGGTTATGGTTCCTGAGCATGTTGAAATCGCTCAGATTGAGGATACACTGCATAGGCCTACAGTGAAATGTTTTGCCCGCGTTCGTGTACGAGGAAGGACATTAGTGTTAAACATAACATGATAATGGCTTTGTGTGAGTGTAAAGAACAGTTCAAATCTGAAAATGTCAAACAGGAGATATTGCCCATGGATGGTGGAGAGGCTTGGCCTCTTGTTATAATTGGTGAAGCCCCTGCCACTACTGATGAGTTCAGTCGCAAACTGTTGAGTTTGTTACAAGCAAAAGGAAAGACAGTGGAAGATCTTTGTGATTATTTTCCATGTTCTGAACTGACTACCAGCACTGCGGATGTTCTGCAGATAGTAGGTAATGTGTTGGATGTTCTGCAGATAGTCTCTTTTCTGGTGTGTTGCCCAACTCCATGTGGAGAAGAGCAATTTGATACCTGTTTAGAGCAAGCTCAGTTAATGGTTGAGGAAAGTGAATGTGCAGACAAAGAGAAAAGACACAGACTAATGGAGAGTCTTAAAGGGCCAGCTCTCGAAATAGTCAAGTCTGCAAGAGTCACTGATCCTGAGATACGTGCTGCTAAGTGCTTAGAAGCCCTTGAAAATGCTTTTGGTACTGCAGAGTCTGGCGAAGACTTTAAAAAGCTATATTTTGCGTTTCGCATGATGCGACAACAGCCAACTGAGAAATTGTCTGAGTTCCTGAGAAAGTTAGAACAGGCGTTAGTTAAAGTTGTGCAGCAAGGAGGTATTTCCGTCACCTACATGGACAGAGCCAGGCTAGAGCGAGTGCTGGTAACTCTTCGCTTAAGAGAGAGAAGAGATAAACCACCTACTTTCCTCCAATTGCTGAAGGAGATAAGGTCTGAGGAGGAATATGAGGCTTCAAGGAAAAAGGTTAATCCCTCTGTAAAGGTTAATCCCTCTGTATCCCTCTGTGTTCAAGCTAAACAGGAAGTGGATGTGAAACAAGCTGAGATTCAGAGTCTAAAGGCTGAGGTGAAAGAGCTTAAGACTATGGTTGCCTCGGTGGTAAGAAAACCCATACCTGTAGTACAGGAGTGTGTCGAAAAAAAGCCTGAAACGAGCACACATGGTCCGACCCCTCTGGATGCTGAACTGATAGCCCTGAAGAAACAAGTGAAAAGGTTACAACAGAAAGTTAGTAACAAAGAGATTGAATATGATGTCACAGTTTACTCCTTGTATAGTGGATGCCTTAAATGCCCTGTCTGGTAGTAGGTGGTTTTCGGTGCTTGACCTCAGGAGCGGCTATTTTCAAATAGCCATGGCAGAGGAAGACAAAGAGAAGACTGCCTTCATCTGTCCTGTTGGGTTCTTCCAATTTGAAAGGATGCTGCAGGGGTAACTGGAGCTCCGGCAACTTTTCAACTGGTAATGGAGAGAGCCGTCGGTGATATGAATTTGTTGCAAGTACTTGTTTATCTAAACGACTTAATTGTCTTTGGCCGATCGCTCAAAGAGCATGAAGAGCGATTTCTCAGAGTGCTTGATTACCTTAGAGAGGTGGGGTTAAAGCTCTCGCCAGATAAGTGTCAGATATGTCAGACACAGGTAAAGTACTTGGGACATATTGTGTCGGCCGACGGTGTTTCTCTGGATCCATCCAAGATTGAGGCAGTTGCAAAATGGCCCATGCCTACTAATTTGAAAGCATTGCAGTCCTTCTTAGGCTTTTGTGGCTATTATTGCAGATTTATCGCCAACTAGTCTGCGATAGTGAGGCCTTTGACCGACCTCACTAAAGGATATGCACCGACGCACAAGAGTGGCAAATTTGCCAAGACTGAGCATAAATTGTATCTCAAAGATTCTGAACTATTTTGGGAAGAGATGGGATCAGTCTTTTACAGACGCTTTTGGACAAATTATTTATTGTCTTATGCATACCCCAGTTCTTGCATTTGCCAACCCACAAAAGCACTTACATGTTGACCCAAGTCAAAAGGGACTTGGTGCAGTTAGGGTTAGAGGTTAGGGTTAGGGGTTCTCTGAAATGGGCGGTTGTTTATAAGTTTCATGAGTACCTTTATGGGGCAAATTTTACCGTTCATACGGAAAATACGGTTCATACTTGGTCTTATCGACAGCCAAGCTCAGTGCTGTTGGTCACAGATGGCTAGCTGCGTTGTCTGCTGAATTTCATAGCATGGTGCTTAGAGCAGTGCACAATGATTTTGGACACTTCGGAGTAGACCGAACTCTGGACATGATCAGAAACCGATTCTTTTGGCCTAAAATGTCAGTAGAAGTCAAAGAATATATAAAGAACTGTGGGAAGTGCGTCATCCATAAGTCTCTGCCAAAGAAAGCTGCTCCATTACACCAGATCATTAGCAATGGCCCCATGGATCTGGTGTGCATGGAGCTTCCTCTCAATGGAGCCTGACTCGAAAGGATTCAGCAACGTTTTAATTTTCATAGACCATTTCACAAGATATGCTAAGGCTTTCCCTACCTTATTTGTTTTTTTCAGAATTAAGTAGTAGGAAATTACTAGTCATCCAGTTTTTTAAAACAGCTATGCATTCCGTTAATTTTGTGAATTGGTAGGTTTCGTCAGGGCGTGAAGAAATATAGAGCTGAGTATCATCAGGATAAGTGAAAACGAATGCCATGCTTATATAGCACTAATAAGCCCCTTTCACACAGAGATTCCGGAAAATACACAGATAAAGTGACCCGGGATTTGACCCGGGTTTGTTTGATTTTGGTTCATTCACACTGCCAGTGATTTTTCCGGAATCAGAGAGTGCGTTCACACACAACCCGTAAAAATCCTGTAAAGACACGTGACATCGATGTGACATGTAATGTCTCAGCAGCGTCTATAGTTTGCTTATGAGCTGTGATTTCTCTCTCGAGAAACCACGCTTGTGCATTTTTTTCTCTGATTCGATCATAAACTAGCGGATTACGTACCGTTTCACTAGCCTGCTTTCACTTCACTTCAGCGTCATCATTACGACACGGCATTGGTTGCAGCTTTTGTTCACACAGCGTACGTTCCGGGACTGATCCCGGCAATGTTACTAGGTCCCCAACCCGGGATCAATCCCGGCATCAATCCCGGGTCGTGTTTGCGTTCACACAGAAGGTGTTCTGGCAATTTCCCGGGATCAACGCGCTGTGTGAAAGGGGCTTTAGAGAGATACAACCACCATCGGATGATAAGATCAAATCATTTGTGCCTCTGATTAGAGCTGTCTCAGTACTATTGTACGTTCTAAATCCTGACTGAAAATCCTTGCAGATACCATTTCTTTCTAAACAGGAACATAGACGATGGAATATTTCATTTCCATTTTCATTTTATAACTGTGGGTTTATTTGAGAACAACAGCAACCTGATTAATCATTTGTCCTTATTGAAATAATAATAGAATTTGAGTGGATATTAAATCTAAAAGAACTCAGGTTAGCCTTCCCCCATAAACAACTGTTGGGGGTGCTACACTTACAATCCATTAATTCCTAAGAGGGTCAAATTGACCCGCTAGGGAAGGATGTGTTTCATTTTTAAATTTCAACCAAAAAAATGTGAAAAAAAAAAAAATGTGTGTATTCATGGTTCAAGTGTGACAAAAGTCCTAGGGTCTTGGACCCCTCTGATGAACACTCAATAAAAATAAAATAAAAGTTTCGGGTCAAAATTACCCGAGGGAAGGATGAGATTAATTCCCAAAGCTGCTTGTTTGGATATTGGTGGACTTGTGACGTCACATGGGCAAATAGATTTACATATGACTGCCTCGAGAGCAAGACATTGACAAAGAGTTTTACATCATCGCACCATAGGTCCCGCCCACTGTGTACAGCTGATACTTGCCGACAATGGATGTGAGCGTCGTGTCACATCAAAAGCAAATAGAACCCAATATAATTACTGATGCTGGATACAGTATACAGATGTGCGTTCAGTTTCTGACATACTACACGCACTTGAGTCTGTCGACATCAGAACAAATGGAAGCATAAAGCAACATTAACACATCCTGTTTAAACAGCTCATTTGCTCATTTCTGTAGAGACTTCAGAAGGATACCAGCATCAGGAAAAAGTGGATTGTTTATTTTTAATGGTGAAATGGATTGCGTCGGATGATTATATGTTTGCTTAGTGAATAGAGTGGTGCAGGGATGACTTAAAAATCCCGATAACTTATTCGCCACTGGTTCCCTAAAGATTTTCCTATGTGTTTTATAATGTTTTTTTTTCAATTTATGAGTAAAACAAAGCCTGTGGTAAACATAACTTGACGATACTTTGAAGTTTTGCTCTACCACATAATCCCATACTGAAAATGTGAAATTATTTAAGCAGTTTATTTTTAGAAACGTATGTTTCTTATAAGCAACAAGATAAGACAGTTTGGGGCGTGAGTGTTTCAGTTTACATTGTAGAACAAAAAGTCAAAGCATCCTGAAGTTTTTTTTTTAAAGTTGCACCGAAGTATATGTTTCTAAAGTGTACAGAAGGACATATAATCACTTAACAACCTTAGACCCTGTGGTAGGTATATAGCAAGAACATGGATCTCTGGACTACTGGGTATAGTTTGAAATTGGAAAATGATTGCCTCTTCTCAGATGGTAAGGTCAGAATTTGCTGTACAAAGCCAAAATCCATTGATCCTTTCTCCCTTCTGTCAACACCACAGGCTGGTACTGGTGTGTAATGGCGTGGAGAATGTTGTCTTGGCACATGTTAGCCCTCTTAATACCATTCAAGCATTATTTGAATGCTGTGCACCATGTGCATTTTTTTATAGCCACATTTATCCCATCCTCAAATGGATACTTGCAAAAGGATCCAGTCACATTATTTACCAACTAGACACATCATCTGAAGCTGATTTCATAAATGATTTTTGTTACAATGTAATTACAATATTACATTAGGGCTTTTCACATATATTGAGTTTGCTTACATGTACATTCTCAAACCGATTATGCTTAAGGCCCACTGAAGTGTCTTGAAACGTGCAGCATTATTCAATGTGTTGATGTAATTTCCACTGAAACAAGAAGACAGGGAAGGACATATCGAACAGCCCCTCCCCTTTTTTTAAATGGCCAAAAAGCGTTTAATTTATATCACAGGGACAGCTTGGCCAGAACCATTGAACTTGGTAAAGCCGCAGTTTCCTCCTAATCTCTAACCGTTTCTCTTCCTAATCTCCGTATTGTATAGCAATCTGTGTAGAATTCGAATGGGTCCAATATGTTTTGTGGTTTGCACCGACTCGATCATTTGATCCACTTTGTGCTTCCACATCTATTTATAATGTAGGGAGCGGGAAGCTTCAGATTCTAGAGAACATTTGATTGGACAAAAGAATCTGAAGTGCAGAGTGATGTCATCAAAATCATTGATTCATAATGGCGGAAGCGAGAGACTGTACGTTTTGAGTGCTTATATCTTCTAAATGCAAATTTTGTCATTGTTTTTGAGGGCACTGGCTTATAAATAACCGTAAGGCTAACACAGAAAATTTCCATTTTGATTTCATGGGGACTTTAATAAGCCGACAATGTGTCTGATCATGGAAATGTTTTAGACCGTTTACCTTTATTGGCGTAAGGTCATACAGGTCCTTCTCAAAAAATTAGCATATTGTGATAAAGTTCATTATTTTCCATAATGTAATGATAAAAATTAAACTTTCATATATTTTAGATTCATTGCACACCAACTGAAATATTTCAGGTCTTTTATTGTTTTAATACTGATGATTTTGGCATACAGCTCATGAAAACCCAAAATTCCTATCTAAAAAAATTAGCATATTTCATCCGCCTAATAAAATAAGTGTTTTTAATACAAAAAAAGTCAACCTTCAAATAATTATGTTCAGTTATGCACTCAATACTTGGTCGGGAATCCTTTTGCAGAAATGACTGCTTCAATGCGGCGTGGCATGGAGGCAATCAGCCTGTGGCACTGCTGAGGTGTTATGGAGGCCCAGGTCTCTCAACTTTCTCTTCACAATATCCCACAGATTCTCTATGGGGTTCAGGTCAGGAGAGTTGGCAGGCCAATTGAGCACAGTAATACCATGGTCAGTAAACCATTTACCAGTGATTTTGGCACTGTGAGCAGGTGCCAGGTCGTGCTGAAAAATGAAATCAGATGGAAGCATGAAGTGCTCCAAAATCTCCTGATAGCTAGCTGCATTGACCCTGCCCTTGATAAAACACAGTGGACCAACACCAGCAGCTGACATGGCACCCCAGACCATCACTGACTGTGGGTACTTGACACTGGACTTCAGGCATTTTGGCATTTCCTTCTCCCCAGTCTTCCTCCAGACTCTGGCACCTTGATTTCCGAATGACATGCAAAATTTGCTTTCATCCGAAAAAAGTACTTTGGACCACTGAGCAACAGTCCAGTGCTGCTTCTCTGTAGCCCAGGTCAGGCGCTTCTGCCGCTGTTTCTGGTTCAAAAGTGGCTTGACCTGGGGAATGCGGCACCTGTAGCCCATTTCCTGCACACGCCTGTGCACAGTGGCTCTGGATGTTTCTACTCCAGACTCAGTCCACTGCTTCCGCAGGTCCGCCAAGGTCTGGAATCGGTCCTTCTCCACAATCTTCCTCAGGGTCCGGTCACCTCTTCTCGTTGTGCAGCGTTTTTTGCCACACTTTTTCCTTCCCACAGACTTCCCACTGAGGTGTGATTTTTGGTACGGCGTGTGGATTTTGTAGAGGTAAAGAGATTGAGCTCCCTGACACTCTGACAGCAATGTCTTGTGTGGCTCAAAAATGTGTTGAATACATGCTGTTCATGTATGTCTTTAGTCTGTTGGCTATTTAGGTTTTTTCCTGGCACACGTCACTTATACATTTTGCACTTACTGCGGAGTCTTGTGTAGACTGTTTACATTATTGTGCCCATATGTACATTTTATGTAGCTACTGGTGTTATTGTTGAATACATATTTTTTTGAGTTATTATTACACAATACTTTTTTCTGACCTTTTTGAATCTTGCCCCTGACAAATAACCCAATTTACAAAAAAAGACTAAAACTAACACTAAAACTAATAAAAACTAAGCATTTTCAAAAAATAAAAACTAAACTAAACTAGCAAACCCACTTTAAAAACTAATTAAAACTAAACTGAATTTGAAAACAAAAAGTCAAAACTAAATAAAAATAAAAACTAATGAAAAATGCAAACCTATAATAACCCTGATCTGCACACACAGCGAGGCCAAGACTTTTGGACAACGACCTGGTGTCAAGAAGGGCAGCAAAGAAGCCACTTCTCTCCAATAAAAACATCAAAGATTGACTGAAATTCTGCAGGAAGTACAAGAATTGGACAGCAGAAGACTGGTGCAAAGTTATTGTATCTGATGAAGCATCCTTTTGACTATTTGGAAAATCTGGAAAATCGATTGTCCAGAGAAGAAAAGGTGAACACTACCATGAGTCCTGTGTCGTGCCAACAATGAGGCATCCTGAGACTATCAATGGGAGTGTCAAATTGACCCCAAACCTATCCTTGATCAAATAAATTGTACAATGTAATAATATAAAGCTATTAAAACAAAAATATATATAATTTTTAAATTTTATGTCAATCATTTTATAGTGATTTGCTAATTTGTCCATAGTCGTTCAATAGGTATTCTGGATGTATAAGGGGCGGGGGCGGGGTTGGGCGGTTGGTGGTGTTTTATTTAAAGGGCTATTTAAGTAGTCAACAAAGAAACATAAAATACCTGACTTAAACCTTTGAAGAAAAAAATTCACATTCTGGGGGTTTAAATAGCTGGGGTCAAATTGATCCCAGTGGGTAAAAAATGTTGGTAGATTTGAGGGTAACAGGGGGGTTAACACAACAACTGAGCGGATGAACTGAAAGCATGTAAGTGGTAAGAGCAATGATAGATTGGAGAGTGGAATTCTGGCAGTGAATAGTATGTTTTTCTTCTTACAGGTGAGATGACTGGTAGATGATGCAGTGGATAGCTGGAACTCTGAACAACAGTACAATTGGAGAAACGGAGGAAGGACGAGACACTGGAGGAACCACACAGAGGAGAATGGAGACGAGACGCTGGAGATGACACTGGATTGGAGACTGAAGAAGAATCATTGGAGATATCAGGTAGATCGTCGTTAGGGCAAGGTAAGTAGTCCTCTTCATATGAAAGAGACCGGGCAATGAACTGCGGTGAAGTGTGAGTATATAATAAATAGTATGTGATTAGAACTCAGATGAGGAAGTGCGCTGTGATCGGCTGGTGTGAGAGCCTGGCAGATCTGTAACAGTACCCTTGATCTAAACTACGGTCGGTGGTCTGAAACGATGTCTTCTGGGATTCCATAGTATCTGAAGACGTGATTAAAGAGTTCTGTTGTTTCCATTGCTGTGGGGAGTCCTTTGACGGGGAGTAGACGACAGGATATGGAGAATCGATCAATTATTACCAAGATGCATATTACCAGGAGTATTACCATCAGAAGGTGCGAGGTCAGACATAGAGTCTTTGTCAGACGAGGACTCTTTGTCATGGCACAGTCTGCGCATCCTTGGACGAACCTTCTCACATCCCTAGCCATGTTAGGCCACCAGAAGTGATCCTTTAGCAGCGAGAGGGTGTTATTGGCCCCTGGGTGGCCAGTGCCCAAAGATGTGTGCGCAGAGTGGATAAGAGGTTTGTGTCGCGCTCTGGTGACATACTGACGTCCGGGGGGACAGCCCGGCGGAGCGGCATTGGAGGAGGTGATCGAGTCTGAAGAACACTGGATGGGACTCATGATTAACTCTGGTGGCAGGATGGGCTCAGGTTCTTCACTAACCTCTTCTGGAGTGTACAGATGGGAAAGAGCATCACCCTTCGCATTCTTTGGACCTGGACTATAGGAAATGGAGAAATTAAATTGAGTAAAGAATAAGGCCCAACGTACCTGGCGAGGGTTAAGTCTCTTGGCTTCCTTTAAGTACTGAAGGTTTTTATGGTCGGTTATGACTGTGAAGGGGTGTTTTGCACCCTCCAACCAATGCCTCCACTCCTCTAGGTCTAGCTTGATGGCGAGGAGTTCTCTGTTGCCAACATCGTAGTTACTCTCCGCCAGGCTGAGTTTTTTGGAGTAGAAGGCGCATGGATGGAGTTTGGCTGGGGTCCCCTGCTGCTGGAACAACACTGCTCCTACCCCGGTAGTGGAGGCATCCACCTACACGATAAAGGTTTTTTTTGGGTCTGGGTGGATGAGGAAAGGTGCGCTGCTGAATGTCTTCTTCAGCAGTTGGAATGCTTCGTTGGCAGACGGTTACCAGGACAGAGACTTGGGCTTGTGTCTCAAGAGACTAGTTGAAGGAGTTGGTGATGGAGCTGTAGTCATGGATGAACCATCTGTAAAAGTTGGTGAAGCCAAGGAAACGCTGGAGTTCTTTGATAGTTTATGGTGTGGACCAGTTCTGGATGGTTTCCACCTTCCTCTCGTCCATCTGAATACCTGTGTCGCTGATGTTATAACCAAGGACCTTCACTGAGGGTTGGTGGAAGGAGCACTTCTCAGCCTTGAGGAACAGATGGAATTCCCTCAGGTGTTTCAGGACCTCCGCAATGTGATCGCGATGGTCGGCCATGCTCCGGGATCAATGAGGATGTCACCTATGTAGAAGAGGACTGACCAGTGGAGATACTCCTGGAGCACCTCATGCATGAAATCCTGGAATACGGATGGGGCGTTGACTAAACAATATGGCATGACCAGATACTCATATAACCCTTTTCCACCAGCATGGACCGGGTGCTAGTTCAGAGCCAGAGCAATTGCCAGTTTGGAGCTGGTTCGACTGACGAGCCTTTTAAGAACCGGTTTGCCTTTCCACTGGCTAGAGAGCCACCACAGAGCCAGATCTTACGTCACTGTATACTTCTCATTTTGCCCAGCAACGCTGGCGCGGCACACCACACACCAGACACACCAGACTTGTTCGAGGTGTAACGGCTTCTCGCAGACCGATCGGCGCATGACATCAACGCAGTGCGAGAGCGATCTAAAAGCACAAGGAGTTGTATGCTCTCCAAACACTCCCACAGCTCCAATCGGTCCGCACAGCTCCGATGCATCTCAAATAAGCCTTCCATCAACAATGGCAGTCGTTGCGTTACTTTTGATGCTCATGGCTTTGCGAACCTACATCGGCATCCAAACACTGCGAATCCAACGCGTTCGCGCCGCTCACTATGATTTGCATAGATGTAGATTACAATTGAGCTGCTATTAGCTCGATTAGCTGCCATTTAAAAAATGGCGGTCACAAGTTTCTGTTCATCTTGTTGGTCACGGTAACCCTGCCCCCCAGCTTCTGACGAAAGCAGTTCTTACTTCTAGACCAGCAATGTTTTGGTGCTACTTAAGAACCACTTTTACTGGTTCAGAGCTGGTGCTTTGGGTGTCGAAAGACAAAGAACTCATTTGAAACTAGGCTCTGGCTCTAAACCAACACTCAAACTGCCTTGGTGGAAAAGGGGTATGTGTATCCAGTAGGGGTCAAAAAGGCTGTCTTCCACTCATCCCCCTCACATATCCGGATGAGGTTGTATGTGCTGCGGAGGTCCAACTTGGTGAACACCGTGGCTCCGTGGAGGTGTTCTAGCGCCGCTGGGTCGAGGGGAAGAGGATATCGGAATTTGACTGATTTTGAGGGCACGGTAATCAATACAAGGCCGCAAGCCTCCGTCATTCTTGGTCACGAAGAAGAAACTCGAAGCAGCAGGGGACATAGAAGGGCGGATGTAGCCTTGTTGGAGGGCCTCTTCTACATACTCCTCCATGGCCTTCTGTCCGGGAAATGACAGTGGATAGATCTTCCAGTGGGGCACTGGCTCAACCGGAATCAGGTCGATGGCCAGTGCGGAGGCAGCAAAGAGGCTCTTTTTGGGCAGAAAACGTCACTGAAGGGGGCATAGCAGGTTGGGATGTCGACCGACTGCTTCCCGACTGGACTTTCGACGGAGGTGGAGTTTACCGGGAGCACCTCGACCTGCTGGAGCAGGGCGAGGAATCAGAGGGAACCAGTCGGGGAAACACTTCCTGCCCTACTTCAGGACTTCACCGGTCTTCCAGGAGATGATGGGATCATGCTGCACAAGCCACAGGCGCCCTAGGATCACCTGGAATTCTCCAGAACCAGGAGATTGAGGGATTCTACATGAAATTGACCAACCTGTAGCTTGACGGGACCGGCGCTATATCGAACATGTCATTCGAACATAATCGTTTATTGACACATATTCCTTTGAGGGAGATGATACAGTTGCTCACCCACTGATGAATCTCCCACGGGTTTGCCGAAAACTTCACGAAAGTGTGTGACGAAATCATTCAGGGACTGGGTTACAGCTCTGGATTGAGTCCAGATAGTTTCAGCCGATTGGAACGCTCGCCCCTTCAGCAGGGAGATGATGAACAGTCCTTCCAGAAAAATGCTGAGTTTTTTTGTGATTGTTGCGGGCAAAAATCCTTGATTATGCGGCACGTTTTCTTAAAAAATGTGACGGAATATGCGGGATATTTATGCAATTTTATGCGATGAAATTGCAGGAACTTGCAAAAACTGCGGTTTGATGAAAAAGAGAAAAAAAAGTGATTCCCCCAACACCCTGTTCTCACTAGTCTACTACATTAATGTAAAGAGTAATTTCTTATTACTTCCTATGATAACCAAGCATACTACATCACAGAAAGTGCTGGGAATATTTAAGTTCTCATCTTGTTTTATTTCAGACCTTAATAAACACATGGCTCAAACTTACAAAACATTGATGAGTCAAAGAAGTTCTGTAGCTTTACAAAAGGAATATGGAAAATATTACATTACAAAAGTATTAATTAATATTGCAAAAGGAATACTTATGTAAAAATGAATAAATAAAAGAAAAAAAAGAAAGTGTGCTTCCTGTTTCACAGCTTTTCAATAATGTTCACGTCGCGTAATTAAGTCACTTCATAATGTTACCATGGCAACAGGGGAAAATGGCTGCTCTTGTGTGGAGTAAACGCAACATTTTTCAACTTTCTGCTAGGATATGTGACTTTCGTAACAAAAATGTGGGGATAAGTGCAGCATATTTGAAAAAATGCGGCCCCCACATAAATATGCGGACTTTGGCTGATTATGCATTGAATTATGCGATCGCATAATCACGTTTTTCTGGAGGGACTGGATGATCTTAGCCCGGTCGTTGGTAAAGAGATGCGGCTGCATCTCCAGGGTCAATGAGCATTGCAAGAGAAATCGCATGCAATCTTCCGCCGAGCCAGAGAAGGGTGCTGGTTTGGCCATGGGACTGGCGATCGCAGTCGTGGAAGAAGTGGTGGTGGTGGTGATGAAGGAAGAGGTGACTGGTGTGGTGGTGACTGCTGGTGTGATGGGTTCAGTGTCATCCTGGAGTGGTTCCAGTGACCTCATGATGTTGTCTGTCGGTATTGGTCCGGTCTTCTGTTACGGAATCAGACTCACAAGAAGGAGATTGAAGTTAACAGGAAGTTTATTGAGACAACAACTGAGCGGATGAACAAAGCAGTTAAGTGGTAAGTGCAATGATAGATTGGAGAGCAGAATGCTGGTAGTGAATAGTATGTTTCTTCTTACAGGTGAGATGACTGGTAGATGATGCAGTGGATAGCTGGAACTCTGAACAACAGTACAATTGGAGACACGGAGGAAGGACAAGACACAGGAGGAACCACACAGAGGAGAATGGAGATGAGACGCTGGAGTGGAAACTGTAGAAGGATCGCTGGAGATATCAGGTAGATTGTAGCTAAGGCAAAGTAAGTAGTCCTCTTCATATAAACGAGACTGGACAATGAACTATGGTCAAGTGTGAGTGGCAAAAATAGTGGCAGTGGTGATGGTGATGATGAGGTGCAGGTGTGTGTGATTAGAACTCAGGTGAGGGAGTGCGCTGTGATTGTAACTCAAAGTCCAAATAACGCCTGCTACAGACTGTGTGATTTCGGCAATCCTAAATGATCATTACAAATCCCACTGTACGACATTGATCTTATAAACTTGAGTACAACATGTATGTAGACTGTATGATGATGATACCTATTGAATCGTATGCTACGACGCAAGATGGTATAGAAAAATAAAACATCACCAGCATGTGCTAGTGGTAAGAAAATAGAGCAAGATGAATCGCACTTTGGCAATTGTGGTTTTTATGTGCGCTGATACAGTAAAAAGAAGAGAAATTGAAAGGGGAATATGGACACAGTCATGGCTAGGGAAAAGAGGCCAACTTGGCATGCCAATTTTGCAAATGGAGCTTGAGGTAAGTAGTTTTAAGTTTTAGCATCATGTCGCATTGATCAACATGCCATTTCATGTTGCAGTTTTATTGGCTAGTCAGTAGACGTAGGCCGTAGCAGCAAACACTGTAAGATGATCTAGCTAAATTTCTGATGCTGTCAGAAAATTATCGCTGGCTATTGTAAGAACTGATTTTCCTGTTAAAATAAAACTTACCCTGCAATAAAGCCATAAAATGCACTCTGGACAGAAGACCGCAAAGACAGAGCACCAGGACATTGTCCTGTCCAAACATTTGTCCCTTATCTCTGCATCCCCTCTCCCTCATCCCCTCAAGTCACCAAAAGTTCATTAAGAATGCCCATATATCACATATGATGTATCTTGTGAATCTATTGTTTTTCCTTTTCATATTTGGTTTCATTTTAAAAGTTTTGCGATTGGTAAAATGGTCTTAATTTCATTGCAGTCATTGGTATTATGAGAAAGATTGAACACTTAGGAGAATCCTGTTCTCCTCTTTGGGTGGTGTCTCTTCAAGATATCTGATAATCCTCCCCTCTCCCCCGAATCCAGGTGCTACCCCCTGGGGTACATGAATAGACCCAAAACAACTCTAAAACATATTTGTACAAGCCGTTCTGGTCTGGGTATATAAGGGTAAGTGGCAGAGCAGTCTTTGGGAAACTGTAACCAGGAAAACCCCCATGCAGTGCTGTGTCAGTGGCTTCTCGAGTCTTGGACTCAGAACACACTCACACACCACTGTGTGTCTCTGTCAGGAATGCATTTCTTATTCTTAGAGTCATCGTTGAGCAATTGATGTTATGTATTTATTATTTCTGAATTGGCTTTTAATCATTTACTTGTGGAATTGGCATGATACATTTTTTCCTGACAAAAATAAATGTTAACCTTGATTTATTCTGCATTTTTCTGAAATCATTGTTTCTAGTAGATTATGAGGAGGCTGGTGCTACCGCAGAACTGTGTCCAGGAGAGGTCAAACTAAAGGCGCATATGAACGGAGCAGTAGGCACGTCATCTGAAGACCTTTTGATTACTGTCTATCACTGACTTGGCAAATTGTACGGAAGTTGCTAAATAAACTACACTTTTTTGTATGAGTGAGCAGTAGGCAACCGACTTAAGAGGTATTAGCAAACCCTGCACCCTCTGACCAAGATCAGACTGGCGAGGCTGTGTCCGTGAGATCCACGTAAACCCAGGGCGTGTGACTCTGTGCGGCATCGGGTCCCTTAATGAATGAATTATTGAAATTATGAAATGCCCAGAATAATCAAATATCTAAATTAACTCATAATCAATATTTATGATTATTTTCTAAGAAGAAATACGATCTAAGTTTGATTATCATTCGAAATTGGAGTCAGATTAAGCGTAGAGCTAAAGTAATAGTGAAACTAAATTCTAATATATTAAGTGAACTTCACTGGAACGCTGAAAAGACATACACGCATTATCCCTTCGCCCACACCGTTGGATTCCGTCATTGAGCCAATGGGTGGCCCTTACACTATCTTTGGTCACAAGACTGTGACGACGGCCGTCTTTGAACCTGTACAAGGCTTTCTCACTGTACAATGTAGAACCACCATTTTGGAGCCACGACCACAGAAACCGCCATGATTGGTCATCTTTCGTCTGGGACTGCCCAAAATCGTACAATGTGTACCACATAAAACGCAGGCAAAGGTGTGAGGTGTGGAAATATGAAAAATGTATGTGAGTAACCTGCATAAAAGAAATTCATCTGTCTGCCATCATTATTGTGGTTTTGTTCCAGGGAAAATAGAGCAAAGAACAAAAACAAATAAAGCCCAGTGGGCATCTTTCTCAGAATATCATTAAGGCTTCAGAGCTAGCTAGAGCTGATGATGAAAAAGGAAAAAAGGAGGAGAGGAGGGGAAACAGTGTGACAAAGAAGATGTGTGAGGATGAATAATAATAATAAATAAAAAACCAAGGAGATAAGAACAGAGCTAAACAAAATAAACACTCTGAAAGTAAGGCCAATGAATATTATAAAAGGGGAGGGCATTAGTTCTGTGCACCAGATTGAAGGTCAAAAAAGAGAAGAGAGGTCAAAGCGGTTCGCATTATATGCTCCTACATTGTGCTGAATGCCAGATGTTCTCCATGCAAGCCATGTGTATTGACAAAACATTTGATAGAAAAGAAAAAGGGCACCTAATCTTGCTCCAGAGGCGTGCGACCTCTGAAATATAGCAATTGTAAGTCGCTTTGGATAAAAGCGTCAGCTAAATGAATAAATGTAAATGTAATGTACATTCCTTAGGACTCCCAGGAAAAACAAGTATTGCCACATGGGTGAAGCCATAAAGGAAGGACAGATCTTCACAGACTCAACACATACTTTTATTACACAAAATGGAGCAGGTCCTCTCTATATCCACTCTTTAGATACACTAACTTGGATGGGTTAAATGCAGAGGACAAATTCCGATTATGGGTTACCATACTTTTACTTCACCTAACTTTTTTTTTTTTTAATTGGGAAGTGGTTTTTAAAAGTGAGTTAATTCAATCATAGTTATTCAAAAACTTTTTAAGACACTATTCTAACTGTGATTGAATTATGCAAATAACCCTCACACCAAAGGAGGGTAGTATTGTGGCCACCTCTGACCACATCAGCTAATCACAACACTGAATCAGAAAAGTGCCAATTTACAATTCCCTCCTTCTCAGGAAGAATTAAAAGGTTTTTCTGGAGACAATGAAACTCTTAGGGGCTTGGAAGAAACTCATTTAGAAGAGCTCCCTCTCTCTCTCTCTCTCTCTCTCTCTCTGATGCATGCTGGGAGTCGGGTGAGAGTGGTGCTGGTGAGAGCTTTCTAAATCTTTATTTTTTGCCCCTTTTTCAAAGTTGAGTTGGAAAGTGTACATTTAAAAAAGCATTGTTTGTGTGGTAGTCGTATTTCGCTGAGACGCCACCATTATCACTTCGTAATGGTTCCAGGTGTGCTCCTGAATACAGGACAGTCACAGTGGAGGATGTGCTTAGTAGTTGGGGATCAGATTGGTCATGAAAACATATTATCTGTGTCACTTATGAATAAGGCTGTTGTGGTATTTTTAAAAAGAAAAAAAGTCAGTTGTTTAATAGTGAGTGGTCTTGTTATTAATAATGCTTTTGTACAACTTTCTCTGCTTTACACATCGTCCAAAAAAGTTACGATTTCAGATGTTCTGCCAATAGTATCCGATGAAGTTTAACAACGTGAATTAGCACGATTCGGGAAGGTTGTTAGTCCTTAATCTCTCTCGGCAGTAAACATCCTTCCTTTCAGGAGGCATGTTTTTATGATGTTGGAGTCCAATGATAATGCATTGGAAATAAACTTTCGTGTGAAGCATTAGGGAAGATCTTATATTGTGTATGCGACCACCAGCAGTATACGATGTTTTGAATGTGGAGACATTGGACACAAGCGTCTTGCGTGTCCGCACAAGAGAATAGATGCAGAAGTGCGGCAGGATCAGTTGTTGATGCTGCAGGTAACATCGAAGATTCGGCTGAGGCCGCTCGAGATGACGTTGTTTCGCTGCTGAGGTGAGTGCTGTTAATCCTGATGCTGTGTTATCTGTTGACGAGGCTGAAAACATCCAGTCTGTTCTTTCAGATTATAATGATGTTTGCACTGATGGGAATGTTGCAGTTAATATGGAACCTTGTGTTTGTACAAACATTTTAGTGTCTGATGTTAAAACTGATGAAGCAGTTCCTAGTACTAGTGGTGTTAAACAGTTGAAAAGTAAGGAAGGTGTAAATGATGTAAATCAGGAAGAATTTTGTTCTGATGTTTTTTATGATGAGGAAATGGAGGATGTGCTGTCTGATGATCTTGAGTTGCAGGAAGATTCTCTGTGTGAGAATGGTAATATAAAGCTGATTTTTCAGGACGATTTAACAAAGACTCATTGTATAGTTTAGAGGAAATCAACAGTTCCCTTTCAAGGGAACTCGAGCTGCGTCGAGACTCGGTGGGAACGCCCCTGCGTGATTGCGTCGTGAAGCATGTGTATAATCAGACCAATGGAAAGACGAGACGTCATAGACGGGTGACGTCATCGACCAGGAAACGTACTCGGTTACTAACGTAACCTCGGTTCTCTCTAGAGAGGGAACGAGTACTGCGTAATATCTTACGCTATGGGGGAAAACCTCTTTTCCACGAGATATTGAAGCCAAAAATTATCCTTAATTTTGAATTAATGTAAAACGCTGTGCAGCAGCATGCAGACATAGGCAGAACAGCTCGCGTGCCTATTGGCTGCCCTGCGGCAACAGCAGCAGCCTATCGAGAGAGGCGCTGCGTGACACAAATCCAGTGGGGGCATTTCGCGCCCATTTCGTCACGTCCCGCCAGAAAGGGCGTGGTCTCGCCCTGTAAATATAGCTCGATAAGGCTGGTACACTGGTTTTCATCGCCGAAGCGAACCAGAGCTGTGTATGCACGGCAAGATACGCAGTACTCGTTCCCTCTCTAGAGAGAACCGAGGTTACGTTAGTAACCGAGTAACGTTAGTCGGTTAGTAACTCTCGTACTGCGTAATATCTTACGCTATGGGGAACACAATGCAAAACGCCGTGCGTACTGGGATCCGACACCAAAGTCCCAAGGGCAGTAGCCCGGGGCTCATGTAGTGCATAATCACCATAGACTCACAGAGAGTTGGAGAAGAGAGGCTGCAAGCATCATTCCCCATGAAATAGCATCCTATAGGAGCTAGTTGTGTTAATAATGTTTCACACAGACAGGGTGAACGTGTTCAGCCTGAACTGGGTAATAGTACAGGTTATTCAACACCCATGGAGCCGTGTTATCGCTCAGTGAGCGATGCACAAGCAAAACTCAGCATCTGGGCCGGCACAGTGGGGCAGATAGTACTGAATTGTATACCGACAGAAGCTTGGCTTGTAAGGCAGGAACCTCTAGGTTATAAAACCTTATAAATGTAGACTGCAAGGCCCAGCCCGCGGCCGTACAGATATCTTGCAAGGTAACCCCACTATACCACGCCCACGACGAGGCCACGCCTCTCGTAGAGTGCGCTCTGACACCCAAAGGACACTGCAGGCCCTTAGAAGTGTAAGCCAGTGCTATGGCGTCGACTATCCATCTGGATAGGCTCTGTTTTGATGCGGCCAGTCCCTTGGATCGTCCGCCAAACAAAACGAAGAGCTGCTCGGTCTGTCTGAAGGCAGACGAGCGGGACACATAAGCTCTCAGTGCCCTGACAGGGCAAAGGAGACTCGCATCCTCCTCCTTATTATGAACCGAGAGAGCGCACAGGGAAATAACCTGGGCCCTGAACGGTGTGTTGAGGGATTTGGGCACGTACCCGTGCCTTGGTTTGAGTATGACTTTTGAGTCATTAGGCCCAAACTCCATGCGTGACGCGCTTACCGAAAGCGCTTGCAAGTCCCCTACGCGCTTCACTGAAGTGAGAGCCATAAGGAATACCGTTTTGAGAGACAGATGTTTCATGTCTGACAAATGGATTGGCTTGAATGGGGCACCTTTCATGGCTTCCAAAACCGTAGAAAGGTCCCACACAGGGACTGAGAGGGGTCTGGGAGGATTCAGCCTCCGAGCTCCCCTGAGGAATCGCACGACCAGGTCGTTTTCCCCAGTGACTGACCAGACGTCGGTTTTGCAAACGCCGCTATGGCCGCCACGTATACTTTGAGCGTGGATGGGGTTCTGCCCTTATCCAGCAGCTCCTGAAGGAAGGAGAGCACTTCCGTAACCCCGCAGTCTGCAGGTGAAAAGCCCTGAGCTTGACACCAGGCAGAGAACACTGACCACTTTGAGGAATAGAGCCGTCTAGTAGACGGCTCTAGCCTGCTTGATTGTATTTAACACTCCCTCTGGGAGGTTAGCGGGTACCCGTTGATGGCCCATGCATGTAGGGACCATAGTTGCGGGCGAGGATGCCAAATCGAGCCCTTGGCCTGAGAGAGGAGGTCTTTCCTCAACGGTATTGGCAACGGGGCAGTGCTGGTCAGCCGCATCAGGACTGGGAACCAAGTCTGGTTCGGCCAGAGCGGAGCCACAAGCAGCGCTGGGCATCAGTTTTCCCTGATTCGTTCCAGCACTTGAGGCAGGAGCGAGACGGGGGGAAAAGCATAGAGGGGACAGCGGGGCCAGACATGGGCCAGCGCGTCCTCGCTCTTGGAGAAATATTTCGGACAGTGAGCGTTCTCGTGGGACGCGAACAGGTCCACCTGCGCTTTGCCGAATGTCTCCCACAGCAGTTGGATCGTCTGCGGGTGCAGCGACCATTCCCCTGCTTGGACATTGTTTCTGGACAGTCTGTCTGGTCCCAGATTCAGGTGACCAGGCACATGCGCTGCTCTCAGTGAAAGCAGGTTGTGCTGAGCCCAGACCAGGAGGCGTTCCGTTAGCCTGTAAAGGTTTCGGGACCTGATGCCGCCCTGGCGATTTATGTATGCCACCACTGACATGTTGTCCGAACAGACCAAGACATGGTGACTTTTTATCTGGGGACAGAAGCGCCGTAGCGCGTTGTCAACTGCCATCATTTCCAGACAGTTTATATGTAGGAGCTTTTACCGTTCTGACCACTGGCCAAAGAACGGTCTGCCCTCTAGCAGCGCTCCCCATCCCGAGGTGGAGGCGTCCGTGGACACCACCTTCACACTCGAGGGAGTCCCCAGACTCTCACCTGACTGATACCAGTCGGTTACTTTCCAAGGTTCCAGAGCTGAAACACATTCTAGATCGACCCGGAGGCGAAACCGGCCAGCGGTCCATGCCCGGGTGGAACTCGCGCTTTCAGCCACAGCTGCAGTGGGCGCATGCGAAGCAGACCCAGCTGGAGTACTGAAGCTGCTGAGGCCATGAGGCCCAGCATTTTCTGAAACCTTTTGAGCTGGACTATTGAGCCGCGGCGGAAGAATTTCACGGCGCGCTGAATGTCCAGTTTGCGCTCTGGCGACAGACGCGCTGTCATGGATAGCGAGTCCAGCACTGTTCCCAGAAAATAAATTTTCTGTCTGGGAGACAGCGAACTTTTCGCCCAATTGACTGTGAGACCCAGGTTCTCGAGATGCTCGAGTAATGTGGTCCTGTGTTCTATGAGCTCTGATTGTATCGAGCTAGAATCAGCTAATCGTCCAAGTAGTTCAAAATTCGCATGCCCTGGAGACTCAGGGGTGCGAGAGCCGTGTCCATGCACTTCGTAAATGGGGACAGGCCAAGGGACAGGCCAAACGGCAGGACTTTGTATTGGTATGCCTGGCCCTCGAAAGGCGAATCTCAAGAATCGCCTGTGACGCGACACTATTTGTATTTGAAAATAGGCGTCTTTCAGATCTATTGACATAAACCAGTCCTCCTGGCGAACTTGTGCGAGGATTTTCCTGGTTGTAATCATTCTGAACTGGTGCTTCGTGAGTGCTCTGTTCAGCTGTCGCAGATCTAGAATGGGTCTGAGACCCCCGTCTTTTTTCGGTACCAGAAAATACCTGCTGTAAAGACCCCCTTTGCCCTGAGCCTAAGATAAAGGTTCTATAGCCCCTTTGCTCAGTAGTTTCGCTATCTTGGCTCGAAGTAGATGAGATACTCCGTTTTCTACCGTCGTTTCGACTCGCGCCGCGCAACGGCGTGGCGTAGAGCGAACTGCAGCGAATAGCCTCTTTTTATAGTCTTCAGCACCCATTCTGATACCCCGGGAAGCTTCGCCCACGCATCTGCGTGAATAGCTAGAGGTAGAATGAAAATCTGGGCTCTGGCCGCGGCATAACGGCGGCCGGAGAGCTCCGGTGTGCTGGGAAATAATCACTGTGTTTGCAGTGAGTGAGGCGGGGGGTGCGCTGATCACAGCGGGCAGCCCGGCCGCGCTCAGCTTCTCTCTGACAGGTTGTGGAGAGAATGCGAGCGGGACGAGCCCCGTAGGGTTCGGCATGTCTGTGAGGGAATGTGGGCGCGGGATAGCGGGCACACTCACTGCACTGGGAACACTGTCGGCTCGCGCCGACTGAGAATGTGTTGGTTTCATTTTTACAGAAACCGTGGGACATGCTTCGTGTAGTGTTTGTGGGCACTGTGTTGTGGGCACGTACACTACATTTATTGCACAGTCGACATGAGTCGATTTTATTTGTGCTAGCCCTGTATTGTGGCGGGCTGTGTCTGTGTGTGGGAATGGGCACTGAGAGTTGGGCATTCTTACAACACTTATAACACCATCGGCCGTGGCCGGAATTCCAGAAAATACACTCTTTTTGGGATTTATCTGGGTCGCCGTAAAACTGGCGTTTGTGTGCAGGCAAGCGGGCTGTGGTACCAGCTTGTTTACTGCAAAATACACTGGAACAGTCACATTGTTTGGAACTGAACTAGCGAGAAGTATCGGTAGAGTCTGGCCGCGGCGAGACTTAAACACCGTGGGCCTTAGCTGACTGTATGTGTGTTGGTTTCTTTTACAGAAAACGTGGCACATGCAGTGTGTAGTGTTTGTGGGCACTGGGTTGTGGGCACATTCACTATAATTAATGCACAATTGACATGAGTCGAACTCATTTGTGCGAGCCCTGCACTTTGGCGGGCTGTGTTTGTGTGTAGAAATGAACACTGGGCTGTGGCATTTTTAATACACTCATAACACCATCGGCTGTGGCCGGAATACCAGAAAATACACTGCTTACATGATTTTTCTGGGTCGCCGTGGAAACAGCATTTGTGTGCAGGCAAGCGGGCCATGGTACCGGCTTGTTTACTGCAAAATACACTGGAACAGTCGCATTTTCTCGGAACTGAACGAGTGAAAAGTTTGGGTCTAAGTCTGGCTGCGGCGAGACTAAATTTTTATCCGCTGCGAGAGCTGGGCTCGAACACGGGTCTCCCGTGCGAAGGCTTTGGGTTTCACCACTGAGCCACAGGGGGAAACGACAAAAGCTTAAAATAGCCCGAGCGGATAAAGAGCGTCATCACAGTTTTGTGTGTGTCGGCGTTTGTTTGCAGGCGTGCGTGTTATACAACAGGCTCACCGCTGCAATATTGACATTTTCAGCCGCTCAAACTAAGAGGAGCTGAGAAATGTTTGAGAAATGGAGATTGGTCTGGCCTCGGCGGGACTAAAAACAAAAGAAAGCTAGCCGCGGTTTTGAAGCTGGCCTTCTCTACAGATGCAGCTATCTCGTCGTCATTAATGGCGGAAGCGGCGGCGCGCGGCGGCCGTTGTCCGTCAGCGAGCGACTCGAGTGAAGCTGGAGAAGCTGGCGGGCGAACCGGCGAGCTATCACGGGCTGGAGAAGGCTCGGGGCTGTTTCGTCGACCTCAATGGCGGAAGCGGCAGCAGACGGCGGCCGCTGTCCGTCGGTGAGGGACTCGAGCGATGCCGGCGAAGCTGGCGGGCGAACCGGCGAGCTTTGGCGGGCAGGAGAAGGCTCAGGGCCGCGCTGGGCACGGTGCTTTTACGGCGCGGCGCTACAGCGGGCTGAAGAGCAGGCTCTGAGAAAGATGCCAGGCGAGTCCTCAGAGTCAACATAGGCAGTAGCTCACAGTGAGGGCATCCGCCGTCGACGAGAGCGAGAGCTGCATGATCCTCACCCAGGCAGGAAACGCAGATGACATGACGGTCCCCGTCGCTGAGTGTGGCTCGGCACGAGCCGCAGGATCTTTGCATCTTGAAAAAGACGCAGCTCTTTTAGCAGAGAGAGAGACAGTGAAAAAATGTGTGTTGCAGCGGCGAACACACACACATAGTTTGAAAGGATATAACGGCGGAAAGCGTAGCAGGTACGGCGGCTAAAGGCGGCGACGCCAGCGACTTCAGACTCAATGGCTCGTCCCGCTGTGTGCTTTTCCTCAGATGGCGTGGCTTCTCACTGCGGATCCAGCGATGCGTGATGCTTCGCTGAAGAGATGAAAATCAGTGTACCAGCCTTATCAAACTATATTTACAGGGCGAGACCATGCCCTTTCTGGCGGGACGTGACGAAATGGGCGCGAAATGCCCCCATTGGATATGTGTCACGCAGCGCCTCTCTCGATAGGCTGCTGCTGTTGCCGCAGGGCAGCCAATAGGCGCGCGAGCTGTCCTGCCTATGTCTGCATGCTGCTGCACAGCGTTTTACATTAATTCAAAATTAAGGACAATTTTTGGCTATCTTACCCCCATAGCGTAAGATATTACGCAGTACGAGAGATACTCTCGTAAGAGAACTATAAAGCACACCTGAAAACAGACCGCTCTAGCTTCTGTGCCTTCAGCAAGCGCTCTCTGTATACTGTCCCTGTCTATTTATTGTTGTCTGTCATTGCAAGCACAATATTTTACAGAAAGTAATATATAAATATATATATTTATATATTGCCCTGCCCTCATTTTATCACGGGTGGGGACACACATCAGCTTTGTGTTGGTTGTTTGGGAGTGGAGCATACCCAGTCAGTTCTCCAGGGAGCTGACTGTGAGCATTGCGAGAAACTGTCCATGAGGACGCTTCCCTCCCGCCGGGTGTTCTTTGCGGAGGGCATTTCGGTGCGTGCTCCTCAGGGTGCAGGTCCCGCTGCTGCCCGAGGCACAGCTGTGACGCACATCTTGGGGTTTGCAAATGGATCTGACAGCGGGGTTTGAGACGGGCCCAACCCTATCTCAGCCTTCACCTGCCAGATCCAGTGCCTTATCTCAGGGAGAAGCATGCGCTGTGGTTTCTTCTCCCCGGGATGAGGCACCAATGCTGTGATTATCCAGTTCTAAGGAATTGGATGTCATCAGCATTGATGCAGGGGATTATGAGAGTTCGCCATCTCATACCCCTGTTGATGAGGAGCTTATGGAGGTTGTGACCCACGCTGTTGCCAAATTAAATATTGACTGGCCAGCCAAGGAACAAGATGATTATAAAAAGATTTTACTAGATTAAAGATTTTTTTACCATCTAGATCACAGCCTCCTTGCCGGGGTTTGCCATTTTTTCCCGATCTCCACACTGAGATTTCGAAATCGTGGAATAAACCGGTCTCATTTAGAGTTTTTAATCCTCGGACTTCTAACTACGGCAATGTTATGGGTATTAAAGATTTTGGTTATATGACAATGCCTCGGGATGAAGAGACGCTTGCGAGCTATCTCTCTCCGGAGTGAGCGTCATCATTAAAAGCCCTGGCGGTACCCACCAAGCCAATAAAAGCTACTTCAATCCTGGTGGGTAAAGCATATTCGGCAGCAGGTCAGGCTGCGGCATGCTTGCCTACTATGTCTATTTTGCAAGCATACCAGGCTGATCTGCTTAGGGACATGGATGATTGTGGATGATTCGAGAATTGCGTTGCGCAAAAGATCTGTCTCTCCAGGCCACTAAGGAGACGGACAAATCAATAGGCCATTCTATGGCAGCCCTGGTGGCCACTGAGCGACAATTATGGTTGAACTTATCCGATATTAAAGATAGAGACAGATCTGTTCTTTTGGACACTCCGCTTTCTCCGTTGAGTCTATTCGGTGACGCTATAAACACTGTCGTCGATAGTTTTCACGAGCAAAAAAAGCAATCAGCAGCATTCCAGAAGTTTCTTCCTCCCTGATCTAATGTCCCTGAGACTGCTGGGTGGGAGCAGTCTTGGCCGTCTACAGGCTCCTCGCAGCACAGAGTGCAGCAAAAACAAAGCGTCGCCACTCAGGCTCCTCCACAATCAGGGGGGCCTGGGGGGTGGTCGCAGTCGAAGCCTGTTAGAGGCAGGCAAGATCTGAGGACTGTCATTTTCTCTAAAAAGGCTTCGACGAAAAAAAAGTCCTGATAGCAAGGCTATCAGGCTTCTGAGGGTGTTCCCCTCCGGGGAGAGACGGGTTCGACAATCCGTGTCTCCTCGGCGCCCTCTGGGGGCGACTCTCTGAGGAGAGTCGCAGCGCTGCCAGTTCGGTTGTTCCCTGCTGGTTTGCCGTTTCAGGGCACTGAGGTGTCAGCGTCCCCAAACGATCCTCCGAGGAGGGTCGTAAAGCAGTCCCTGCCGGTTTCACCTCTTCAGGGCGCCGAGATGCCTGCACATCTCAACGATCTTCCGAGGAGGGTCGTAGAACAGTCAGCTCGGTTGTTTCCTGCCGGTTAGCAGCTTCAGGGCACCGAAGTGACTGTTCGACCAAATCCAGAGGCCAGTCTTAAGAGACTGGTTCCCTTAGTAGAATTTCTGGCTGCGTGGAAACTACTGCCAAATGTATCTCATTGGGTCCTTCATACAATAGAAAAGGGTTACAGAATTCAGTTCGGTTCTTGTCCGCCCAGATTTATAGGGGTCCTCCCCACTGTGGTGGACCCCGAGCAGGCTCTGGTTATGGTGCAAGAAGTTCAGACTCTTCTGCGAAAGGGGGCTATAGAAAGGGTTCCTCCTCCCAGCAGGGAGTTTTACAGCCGTTACTTCATTGTTCCAAAAAAGGATGGGGGGTTGCATCCTATTCTAGATCTGCACCAACTAAACTGCAGGGTTCAGAAACTCAAGTTTCCTTACACCTCAAACATATCGTGTCACAGATTCAGTCCGAGGACTGGTTTGTCACGATAGACTTAGAGGACGCTTACTTCCATGTATCCATCCATTCTCATCACAGGAAGTTCCTGAGTAGGGATGCATCGGCTCCGATACTGCCATTTTTCCCGGAACGGGTATCGGTCAGATGAGGCCAATCCAAATCCGATATTGTGCGTATAGCCTACTATTCTGTGTTATTGTTAAGCCCCACAAAAGGCACAAAAACATTATAAAGCACCATAAAGTTTTTGTGCACTATATTACAAGTGTTCTGAAGCCATTATATAGTATAATGTGAGATAGAAATTAACATTTAAGTCATTAAATTAAAGATCACGTAAACTTTTCCCTCCGCTGCGGCTGTCAATCATTCTTCATTCAGCATTCAAACAGCGCGTCGCGTTCGGTTACGACAGTCAACTCGATGAAACTCTCTCCAAGATGATTTAATGTTACTATTATTATACTTGATCTGTAGATAAAGGTCTTTAGTTTCGCATAAAACAACTTTATCTTGCTGGACTTTATTGCTGTAACTTAATCATGTTACTTTCTCCCGGGTGTCTGTTAGATCACAACACTAGAGTAGTGTCAGATCACTATAATTGTTTCTTCACGCGCACAGTAACTGAAATTTAAAACTGTTAAAAGAAAAGGCTCAATAAACTATTGCATAGATAGATACTGTACAGTACGCATCAATATGTCTTTCCTTTGTCTAGTCAAGTCAAATATATTTATATAGCGCTTTTCACAATACAGATTGTATCAAAGCTGCTTCACAGTATCAATCAAAACAACTTAACAATGTTTGTTTATTACTGGAAAAAAAGACATCCAAGTTTGGTAGAGCTGATCAATGGTATGATTGGTTAATTAATTTGAATATCCCCAACTGAGCAAGCCAAAGGCAACAGTGGCAAGGAACCGAAAAACTCCATCCAGTGACCTAACCTTTGTGCTTTGAACTTTTCAATGCGGACTAGACGCGCTGCGTGCTGTGACTCTATGTTGCTTCAAGCACATCATTCTGCGCTCGGGATGCGCATAAGCACTTTGTGCTGCACTGTATTGCAGCGTTTCATATCATAAAACAGGAACGCAATGAGACTCCAGGGCATCCGCGTGTTGAATTATATTGACGATTGGTTGATTTTCTCAGTCTGAGCAGATGGCAGTTCGGCATCGAGATGTCGTTCTGTCTCACATGAAGATGCTGGGCTTGAGGCTCAACACCAAGAAGAGTGTGCTCCTCTTGTCTCAGAGGTCCACTTTTCTAGGTGTGGTATGGGATTCGATGATGATGCAGGCACGATTGTCACCCTTATTTCTTCGATTCTCTCAGCCATAAATGGGGTAAAACTAGGCCAGTCACTCACTGTGAAACAGTTTCAGAGACTGTTGGTCTCATGGCAGCTGCGTCCAACGTAATAAATTTTGGCCTTCTGTACATGAGACCCCTGCAGTGGTGGCTCAGGACCAAGGGGTTTTCTCCAAGGGGAAATCTGTTTTGGATGATCAATGTCACGCGGCGATGCCTCAGTCATGTGGAACAAACATTGGTTCCTCGCCCAAGGCCCAGTGTTGGGGGCTTTTTTCGACGCGTAACGCTATTGACGGATGCTTCCCTCACAGGTTGGGGGGCGATCATGAGTGGTCGCTCGGCGAAAGGTCTATGGCAGGACCATCTACTTTCTTGGCACATAAATCGGCTAGAAATGATGGCGGTGTTTCAAACTCTCAAGCACTTCCTGCCAGACCTGAGAGGTCACCGTGTTCTTGTCCACACGGACAACACATTGGTGGTCTCTTATATCAACCATCAGGGGGGTCTGAGATCACGTCACCTTTGCAAACTGGCTCATCAGATCCTCCTATGGGCCCAGGGAGAAGTACTGTCTCTCAGGGCAGTTTATATTCCAGGGCATCTAAACCAGGGAGCGGATATCCTGTCAAGGCAGGGGCTGAGGCCCGGGGAATAGAGACTTACCCTGAGGTGGTGAAGCTCCTCTGTGAGAATTTCGGTCAAGTTCAAGTCGACCTTTTCGCATCGTAAGATACAACGCACTGTCCAATGTGGTTCTCTCTCACGCACCCAGCTTCTCTCAGGTTGGATGGTTCAGGTGTGGCCGAGGCTACACCTGTACGCTTTTTTTTTTTTTTTTTTTTTTTTTTACGGCAGCACTGTACTGGCCGGCCTGAGTTTGGTTCTCGGACCTGGTGTCCCTTCTGGACGGCTCTCCGATGGAGATTCCAACCAGGAGGGACCTACTGTCCCAAGAAGGGGCTTTATTATCATGGGTTTTCCTCCATGACATCTGTGATGCGGCAGGCTGGTCCAAATTAGCCTGCTGGCTAACACTGGCACATTTACAGTGATGTTAATTAATGTGCACTGTCCTTAAATAAATAAAAGAAAGAAAGAAAGAAAAAGAAAGTGTGGCGCGCAGGACGAGGCCGAGGACTGTGAGAGAACGGCGTGAGGCGGGAAGGAGGGGAGAGGACCAGGCCTGGACTATTTTATTTGATGTTTTGTTTTATTATGTGTGGCTGCAGTCTACAGTGAGGGGCTGCCATCTTTACTTTCGTTTTCATTTTTGTATTTGTTTATTTATTTTATTAAAAGTCTTTAAATGTCCGCCTCCTCCTTCCCACAACATCTAACCTCGTTACAGATAGGTACTTTAAACATTAATGGTGGGAGAGATAGTTCTAAGCATGCCATTTTTAATTAAATTATTGAACAGAAGAAGCTTAAAGGGTTAGTTCACCCAAAAATGAAAATTCTGTCAGTATTTACTCACCCTCATGTTGTTCCAACCTCGTAAGACCTTCGTTCATCTTCGGAACACGAATTAAGATATTTTTGATTAAATCTGAGAGCTGGATCACTCCTCCATAGGCTTCTTAAGGGATTGAAACTTGCCAGCCCCGAAAAGTTATTAAAGATATCGTTAAAATAGTCCAAGTGACTACAGTGACTCAATCTTAAGTTTATCAAGTGACGAGAATACTTTTTGTGCGCAAAAAAACTAATTTCCTTCTCTATGGGCCTCTAGTCAGTTAACTTAGTGTGATAGCGTAGAGCTACGTCACACGTAGGCTCACTATTGGCCGACGCTGGTCATGTGTGTGATGCGTGTGACGTACAACAACAGAAGAACTGCGCTATATCACTAGTGAACTGACTCGAGGCCTACAGAGAAGGAAACGAATAGTTGAAATAAAGTCGTTATTTATTCATTTTTTGCGCACAAAAAGTATTCTCGTCGTTTGATAAACTTAAGATTGAGTCACTGTAGTCACTTGGACTATTTTAACGATATCTTTAATAACTTTTAGGGGCTGGCAAGCTTCAATCCCTTAAGAAGCCTATGGAGGAGTGATCCAGCTCACCCAGTTGCTCTGCTGCAGGGGCTCTACAGCCGGAACCGAACAATGTACAGAGTTCACTAAGCTAGTCGCATCCAAAGCAGTATCTAAAGCCCTTGCACTCTTACTATCCTCGATTAAAGTATGGATGTGTGTCTCTAGTTCTGAAATCTTCTCCGTCAGCCTGACTGTCTCCCTGCATTTATCACATGTAAATCCTTCAATGCTGACAGAGAAGGCTATACTATACTATACTATATGTGAGACGAAGTGCAAGTGACAATAACAAGAGAAGACATTACTCACCGTGTTTTTTGACTGATTCTACTTAACTTAGTTTCTTGATAGACTCGTAAAAGGTGCAAGCGTGCGAGAGAAAGAGATCTAGACAATGACCATAAGTTTAGTGCCACAGATTTCAGAACCTTCACCTTCAAGGCTCCTTCATTTGCATGTTCCAGAACAAGAACTTAATAAACAACGGAAGTATACTCAAAATACTGAATGTTAACATTTTTTTTTTATTACTGGCTTTCTGTAATGCAAATTAACTATAATAATGTTAAATGCATTAATTGCGATCTCGAATCAATTAATTTGCCTAAGTAATTACTCCACAACCTGCATATGACAAAATTAACCACAGTGCTATATTGTTGAATGTGTTTCAAACAACAAAGGTGCGACCGGGTTCGGGAAACAGTCATGACTAGCTAGTTAGTTTCTACAACGATGCATCATAGTATGGTTAAGCAGTGAGTCACTTCCTTTATGGGAAATTCGTTGTATCGTTGCACCCCTGCTCATTCCCCCAATCCTTGCCTGTGAAAAACACTCCCACAGCATGATAATACCAGCACTATGCTTCACCATTTTGATGTTATTGAACAGGTGATGAATAGTGACTGGTTTCCTCCAGACATGACACTTGAGGAATTGAGGCCAAACAGTTCAATCTTCTCATTGTTCTCCTCCAGAGAATATTGCCCTTTTGGTGCGTTTTTGCAAATTCCAAGCGGGCTTTCATGTGTCTTGCACTAAGGAAATGTTATCATTTGCAGGCCACTGTGCAATAAAGCCCAGATTGGATATGACATTTACTATAAAGCAAATTTCAACTGCTTTATTGTTTATATTGTTGCAAAATTACTATATTATAGTTATAAAAAAACTATATTATCTCCTAGCAATATATTAAAAGTTGGATACATCCATCTTTCCCTGCATACATACAGTACTCATGTAAAGCATATACTATATAGCAAATCCTGGCTGTGATTACTTATATTTTTATAAAATGTAAACTATTACTGCACAGCTCTATAAAGTTGAATATAAAGTATATCCAACTTACAATATATTCAAGTAAAAAAAAAAGATTTACCATATAGCAAATATTAACTGCTTGATTGTTTATATTGTTGCAAAATGTAAACTATATTGCTATATCTGATACAGCAGAAATGTTTTGTAGCCTTACGAAGATCTGTGCAGAAGTCTGTAGATTCTTCCATTTATGCATGAGCAATTATTAAAAAAAATAGTGAAATAGCTGAATGAAATGAAACCCAGATACATTTATTCATTGTAAATGCTCATGTTGTTAAAAGCTTTCAAGCAAGTCACTACTCTGTATAGCCTGTCATGCATATAGAATATGCATGAGATTTTTCATAACAAGAATGTCACATAAAGGTTTTTGTTTTGTTATTGTCAAAAAAATGTCAATGTGTACATGGTCTGCTTTACAAATGAAATATGTATCAATAACCTCCAGACTTCTATCAACACATTGGATTTCTTACTGTTTTTTTTTTTATTATTATTATTTTTATATGTCTAAGACTTACACCCATTTAACATATTTGTATAGAAAGTATCAAATCCTACATTTCCAGCAACATGGGAATTCTACTTTCAGTTGGCCAGGGGACACACCAGGGGAGTCCGATAATTGCCTCTGGGTCCCTGTATTAGTCTCCAAGTCCATGAAAATGCAGCACATGAATCATTGGTCATTAACAAAAGACCTTACAGGAGGATGACACGTTTATTCAAAACACTTTAATGAGGACAGGGATTCATCTGGTGTAGCTAGAAAATGGGAGGCCTACATACAGTAAATGTAGATTTATGTATCAGTGGAAGGAAAAAGTCTGTTCCTTATCTTTAAAGGAATAGGTCACCATACAATTAAAATTATGACATTATTTACCATCCTTTCTTTCCAATACTGTATGACTTCCTATCAAAGTCAAGATTTTAATTTGTCATATACATACACATGGACCACACATACACATGGCCTGACTGACCTGAGAAACATTTGAGTCGACTGAACCAGCGATTCTAATCATTCTTGAATTAATGATTTGGAGTTGGTTGAGTTTCTGTTTGTAAAAAGGTCTGAATCGATTCATATTTGTTTGAATTTGAATTTAATTATCAGTCAGTAAAACAAACAGACAGTATCAAGACACTTAAGAGCACAGAGAACAAACAGCACTGGATGAAGTAGATATTCTTCTACAAACAATTTGTGGCATTCACAATAGAAGCGTTTTTTTGTGTCTGCCCATACTATTTTGCCTATGTGATCAAGATGGATGTATTTGACCATTTTGTTTCTTTTTGCCGTTTTGGGTTTTAAACATGTCTAGAGATGCAGTACTTCTTTCAGTTTATTTTTTAACATTAGCATACATTGATTTTTTGTTTACTTGCCCCCTCTGAAAATCTTTTTTTCAGCAGGTCAACTCATGTTTAAAATTGTGGAATTGAAACATAACATGAATTAAAGAATGAGTGGTTCTTTGCCTCCACGTCATGCATGCTAATCATGTAATGCACACCTTTTTGTTATATAAAGGTGACTTTTTCCAGTGATTGAGATCTGGCAGCAAATTTTCCTGCTTGGATGTGCCATTCACTGACATCTTTCCTTGCTCATGAAACCCTGAAATCCCCCATGTGCCAGCAAACCAATGAGAACATAGAACTATAATGAATTGATGACAATGCAAAAGCAGGTGTGGATCCTCTTATGCCTGGTGCACATTGTACGATTTTGGGCTGTCCAAGACAAAGATGACCAATCATGGTGATTTCTTTGATCGTGGCTCGTAAACGGTGGTCCTTCATTGTACAGTGAGAGAGGTTCAGAGATGGCCGTTGTCACAGTCTTGGCATACTGATCAACGCGTAATGGCTTTAAGACTTAAAACTACATACCTCAAGCTCAATTTACAAGATTGAAATGCCAGGTTGGCCTATTTACCCTAGCCATAACCACATCAATATTCTCCTCTTTCACTTCCTCCTCTTTTTTTTCAGCGCACATAAAAAACACTTTATGATATTGCTCTATTTGTTTACCACTAGTGCAAGCTGATGATGTTTTATTCTTCTATACTAACTTGCGTCGTAGCCTACGATTTAATAGGTCCAATAAGAATAGTGTAAATAATGATTTGTACTACATTTTATTCAAACTATTCAACCTAAAAGAACAAATGGATCTAAATAAAAAATATATGGGAATTTGAAAGAAAGATTGGGAAAAAGATGGGGGGAGAGAGAGAGAGAGAGCGAGAGAGCGAGAGGTTGGAGAAGGGGGCTTATTTTCCTGATGTTGTAGAGCTGAAGGAAAATGCTTTTTTATATTGTTGGTTTTTAATTAACCATAAAGCACATTCAATAGACAACTGAATTCAAAGAACAATAAATATCCTCATAGGTTCAAGACATTACTGGAATTGCATTTTCTGTGATTGAAGTCTGTATAATACTGTATGTAAAATGTAAGACAAATAGCATATTTGCAGTTTGATTTACTTTTTTTTGTCCTGTTTGCCAATCAGTCCGTATACTGCACATTAATTTAACAACAGAAAGCGAAGGTTCATATATAGAGAATAAGAAAGCAGCTGCGGCTTTCATTTTAGTGTAAGGCTACGGTGTGTAGAACTCAGTCTAGATTGAGTAATGTCTCATACATCATGTAGGAGATGGGAAGTTCATTTTTCACATCCATTAAAATGAAGTGCAGTATAGCTAAGAAAAAAGTATTAGTGCTCCATCTCTCCTTTACTGCCCCTATGGGACAAATGCTTTGTATCTGGAGTTTTACAAGTAATACAAACCACTTCTTTCTGGAAAAGTTGGGTCCGTGAATTGTTGCCAAAACACAAGACTAATTTAATCCTAATACATATGTATAATAATTAATATTTTTGGCTTTCTGTATGATGTAGAACGTCTCGTTTACGTATGTAACCCTCGTTCCCTGAGTAGGGAACGGAGACGTTATGTTGTGACAACTAATGGGGTTTTGCTTAGAAAGCCTATCCACTTTGAGAATATAAAATGACCCAATGGCAGGAAAATGCCATGGGTCTGCGGAATTTGCATAGCGTAACTCCGCCCCACCTCGTGGGTATAAAAGGAAGGACGCTGGCAACATGCAGATATGTTTCTTCGCTGAGGAGCTGAGACTGAACTCAGGTAATTCCCACGGTACAACGGAAGTGGCAGGGAGACGTAATGTTCCCTTTCGTAGTCACTACGTGTTAGGGGTTAGGAGTTATGGGGTTACCAGTCTAATCACGCTACCTCGGTTGTTTTCCAGTGCCCTGCGTAAGTCTGAGCTCCCTGTCATGAGACTAGCACGGACGAAGGACTCCTACTCCTACTCCTACACAGGAATACCAAGGTACACTGGGAAGCATTTCTCAGTGGAAATATGCAATTATTGCCTGCCCGAAGGGAGGACTTAGGAATACACATATGGCCCGAACGGGGTAACATATGGAGAAACACTAGAGTATCCAGCCCGTAGGGTGGAATGTTTCAATTCCAGGGGTGGCAAGGTGGCTCGTCCTCCCTGATCTTGCACAGGGTCCTCCCTGATCTTGCACTAGTGCATGTTGGTTCTTGAGCAACGCAAGGAAGCGGTGCAGAGCAAGGTGTATTGCCAGCAACTCGAGGCAACTGACGTGCCAAAGGCGCTGGGGTCCTGCCCAGGAGTCCGCTGCGGCATGTCCATTGCATACGGCACCCCAGCCCATGGCGTAGGCATCTGTTGAGACAACAACATGTCTGGAAACTGGTTCCAAGGGCACTCCGTAGAAAACTGAGGTTCGACCACGGGGTGAAGGTCTGACGGCAGGTTGGAGTAACTGGTACTCGGAGCGTGGCTTGTTGCCATGCCCACCTCGGGACTCGATTGCAAAGCCAGAGCTGAAGCGGTCTCATATGATGCAATCCGAGCGGCGTTGCTGTGGATGCCATATGCCCCAGGACCCTCTGAAAGGATTTCAGTGGAAACCGCACTCTTGCCCTCGAATTGTCTCAGGCAAGTCAGCAGTGACTGCTCGCGCTCGCCCGTAAGTTGCGCGCACATGGCGACCAGAGTCGATTTCCATACCGAGAAAAGAGGTTCTCTGCACGGTGCAAAGTTTGCTCTTCTCCCAGTTGACCCGAAGGCCCAGACGGCTAGGTGCTGGAGCACAAGATCCCTGTGTTCGCAAACCTGGTCTCGAGAGTGAGCTAGGATCAGCCAGTCGTCGAGACTAGGATCAGCATGGTATCGTCATCTGGAGGACCGAAAGACACGCGGGACCTCCGAAGATGGTCCTGCGGGCGTCATCGGTGCACTCGCGGGTTGCGGCACGCAAGAGGGGGGTTGTGGGCCGAGGAATTATCGTCGGTGCTTTGTTCCACACCGTCACCCTCAGGTCACCCTGGCCACCAGCCAAAGTACCACCTGTCATGGAGGATGTAGATCGGGGTGTGGATGAGGGGACTCTCACTCTAGTTCATGGAGTTTCGACCGCAGTGCCGTGATGGTTATGTTCCCACAATGAGAACATGAACCATCCACAAAAGTTGCTTTAGTGTGATCAATGCCCAAACACACAAAGCAGCTATTGTGCCCATCAGATGGGGAAACCATCCGACCGCAACCAGAAGTGCACGGGCGAGACATCTTTCACTGTTGTATTGGAAAGACGCTTTAAAACCGCTTTAAATATTGAAATATTGTGGGCCACAGTTTAAGAACTTGTTTTTCCACCTCCACGAAGAGACGAGTAGGCTGCATCCATTATGTCCTGTTGTTGAGGTAGCCTACTGTGTAGTTTTCCTTGCTTTAATTATCCCGGGCTTAAACATTAAAAAGAAAACGACTGTGAAAAATATAAGTATACTTTAATTAAATGCATTTATTTACTATATTTTCATGTCAATCCGTGTTCAGTTTGACCACGAACCATGCACTGTCACTTTATTTCAGCAGCAGAACTCGGTGCGGAAACGATCTCTGCACTGCTGTATATGCACCGCAAATGGAACGCATCCAGTGTGAACGCTCTAACTTGTTAACATGGGTACGGAAAAAAATATGCACTGCAAACGGAATGTGTGTGATACAGGCGTTAGCGAAGCGGCTAGTGTAAACACATGCATTGACTAGAGTTCGCAGCCGTAACGCGCTGCAGACGTTTGCAGTGTAAGGGGTTACATTAACCTATACAATTTGTATTATGCATTTCCTGAACATTTTCTTGCCAACTAATCAAACACTTTATATGAACAAACTACTGATCTATAAAACACAATCAGAAAGAGCTATATTTTAAGTACACATAGCCTATAAGGAATTTTTCTTCAGCGACAAATCTTTCAGTGTTTTATTTACATTTAAAAATTAAATATTATATTTTAAACGTATTTTAACGACGAGGTAAGCTTCTTCTTCATTGAAAGGGCAAATCACAAAATAAAACACTTCATTACTGCCATACTGTTAGCCTAGACAGACACTCTCCAAGCTCCTCTCCCCGGTATCAAAGCAATTTTTAATAAGCAGGTAAAATTTCCGACTTTAAACAAATACCCATTTAAATGCTTAGGATGTTTGCATTGTAAGAATGTTCAGGGAGACTTTAGATTTAAAAACGGTGTCTCGTTAGGCAATGTTTTCTCAGTCAAATCATAAAATTTCCTATTGATTCAATAGAACGCGTGAGCTCACTGGGGAATACCAATATGGCGGCGTGGTGGCTTCACTGTTTATGACGTCATGAGCTATCCAGTCATTCTGTATAGATCAGTGGCTCAGACCCGCGGTTGGAGTCACGTGACCGTGGTATTGCGGTAATGCGGTAACCGTCCCAGCCCTAACGTGTAGACTAGAGACCTGCACTCCCGCGGGACCCAACGCAACAGAGTGCGGCGCGGGAATACAGATCTGATAGCCGAGTGCAGGCGGTAATGCACTCGTGTGTGTGCTGGTTGTGGGAGAATAAAACGATTCGCGGGACTCCCGCAAAATAGAAATCTATAAATTGAACATCTAAAAACGAATAAATTGTCATTCATCTGTTGCACAAAAGCAACAAGAACTAAAACAAAATAGACACGATTTACAGGCCAGAGTCTGTCTATTTATAACATGTTTGCAGCGTTGAACAATGTAGCCAATCACAGACATGTGTTGATTACTTGAACGCAATTGGCCAATCAGATGCATTTAAGATAGAATCCCCTCACCGCTCAAAATTGACTTTTTGTTCAGTGCTGATTTCTGCATACTGGCAAATAATCTGATTATAGCAAACAAAGTGTAGATATTATGAAAGTTTAATTGATAAGAGGAGACATTTGTGAGATCGCGATGAACTGAAATGTTTTTAGAAATTATTAAGGGAAAAATCCATCCTTCCATAAAAAGGACGTCACCATTTGCACGCCCCACATGGCCGCCGGACTTACCGATAGCATTCTGAACATGATTGTAAAGGATATGAGACCTTGTTCTATTGTAGAGGGTCAGGGCTTTCGTGAGATGATCAACGCGTTCTACCCAGGATACACACTTCCCTCCAGGTTCCACATCACTAAGTTGATGGAGAAGAAATATGAGGAGAATTTTGAGAGAGTAAAAGCTTCACTCGAAGTAAAAACCAAAATCACTCTCACCACAGATGCATGGACCAGTATTGTCACAGAGGCATACTTGGGTGTCACCTGCCACTTCATTAATGAAGACTGGGAGCTTACTTCGTTCAACTTGACCACCATGCCACTTGAAGATCGGCATACAGCTGAAAATATTGCCTGGGTGGAAAAAGCAGCTGAGAAGTTTGAGATATCCATGACCAATGTAATGATGGTTGTACATGATAATGCTGCAAATGTTGTTGATGCTCTAAGGATTTTGGAAGAAAAGCATGGGATTGCTTCTCTCAGGTGTGCTGGTCATACATTACAGTTGGTTGTCAACCATGCTCTAAAGCAGTGGTTCTCAATCCTGGTCCTGGGGTCCCACTGCTCTGCATATTTTATATGTCTCCTTTATCTGACACAGCCAGTTCAGTTCATAGAGCTCTTTCCTAACGAGCTGATGATCTGAATCAGGTATGTTAAATGAGGGAGCCATACAAACTGTGCAGAGCAGTGGGTCCCCAGGACCAGGATTGAGAACCACTGCTCTAAAGGATCCCCAGATCAGCAGGGCACTGAGGGCTAAGAAGAGCCTTGTGGAACATTTTTTAAAAAGTGAGCTGGTCAGCACAAGGCTGAAAGCAAAGCAGTAACAAATGGGTACCCCTGAGCTTACGTTAATACAAGATGTATCCGTAAGATGGAACAGTACTTTGCACATGATCAGCCGCCTGCTTGAACAGAGGTGACCTGTGACAGCAACGCTTTTAGATCCTGATGTCACACCACAAGGGAAGAGCTTCCTGGATTTAAAAAAAATGCTACCGTCTTCCTGAGTGGAGAGTCCTATGTGACTGTTTCCGCTCTACCTCCGCTGGTGAAGGGCCTACAGAAGTCCATAAAGAGCACATTATTTGAGAATGCAGCTGTCAAGGCTTTCCAAGGTGATGCTGCACAGGAGATGACATCAAGATGGGAGTGGGAAACTAAATTCAGAGATGATGGAGAAAATGTATGTATTATTGCAGCAGCCCTTGACCCCAGATTCCGCAAACTAAAATTCCTGCAAGTAGAGGACATTTTAAAAGTTCACCTCAAAGTTCAAAGTCTTGCACTGGAAGAGAAAAGAAGAGAGAGGAAGCAAACACAGCAGATACAACACTTTCAGAGAGGAGGCCAGTTTCTCTGCTGGACACTTTGATCGGTTCGGATTCAGATGAGCACAGTAACGGTGAAGAAGACACTGGTCACGTCCAAGGTCAAGATTCTCACAGTGAAGCAGCGAGGAATGAGATACTCATGTCCGTTAGCAGGCTATCCCAAAGGATGAAAATCCATTAAAATGGTGGAAAGAAAATGAAGCAAGATTTCCCACCTTGGCCATGCTGGCAAAGTGTTACTTGTCTATGCCTGCAACTTCAACCCCATCTGAACGCCTTTTCTCAGTTGCCGGCAACATTGTCACTAAAAAAAGAGCAAGCCTGACTTCAGAGCATGTAAACATGCTTACATTCCTCCATTGCAATGCTATTTGAGATCTTGCTGACGTACAATACTGACATTGATATGCAGAATTTTTGTTAGATTATCTGCCTCTTTTTTTTATTATCCGTTACTTGAACCGAGTGAAGTTATTCAAATTAGTAACACAGTCCCCCAACTTTTTTTGCACTGTTTAGGTTGGGCAGTATTTATGTTGGACTTTGCTCCTTTAAACTACTTAATGCCTTCATATTAATGTATTTTTTGCACAGTGTCTGGCAGAATTTATGTGGCATTAATGTTACATGATGCACTAAAGTGTTGTTTGCATTTTAATTCTGGCACTTTATTTTTTATACTGGGAAATTTCAAAGTATTTTTCAGAAAATGAATTAATAAAAGTTTGAAATACTAATGGAAGTTGTACTTATTATTTATTGGAAAGTTTGGCAATGGATAAATCACCTAATCCAAAAAATAATCGTTAGATTAGCCGACTAATCGAAGAAATAATCGCTAGATTAATCGACAACAAAAATAATCGTTAGATACAGCCCCACATGATTATGTATTTCTGCTCTGCTAGCAACACTGGACATCAACCACACGGCAAACGCTAATACCTTTTCATTACAGTCTACTTTATAATAGTTGTATCTAATAACGTATTAGACAGGACTGATCATAAACTAATGAACACGAAGAATGCGAGCATTCAGCGCCGTCAAAATAAAGGTCTGCCGCGGCGTCAAAATAAAAGTCACAACAATAAGCGCGGCTTACGTCATTTCAGAGTTCCTACTGGCAAAGCGAATGCAACGAGGAAAACGTTCCTATGGGAACCATTAGTTCTCGGGGAACCACCCTGGGGGCTAGTTCGTAGAACTATCTGGTCCGAAAGCCCCTTTTGTTTCACTATGTCTTTCTAATCTTGACAAAACACATATTGTCAGAAAGGTCTGAGTCTCAAGGTTCCATATTTTTTGACAGAAGTCATATTTGGACAGAAATGTATTAATTTGTTACGGCAGAATACATACTATTAAATTCAATGGAATGTATGTCACCCGGTGGCTATTTTTGGTATTACGCTTAAACAAAATCTCATGGGAACGTCAATTTTTGTGATATCAACTTAATTTGGAACACAACTTGGTTAGATATATGGCTTTAATTTTATAGTAATTTTAGAGTAAAAAATATATTTTATATAAAAGAAAAAATATATTAAGTACAGTATATTTGATTTACTGTAAATTTAAACTTCCATAACGTTTTCATACTTTCATTTTTTTAAATGCTTTCACTTCAACAATAATCTGCTGAGTGTTTTCTTAAAAACAAGACTGAGGTCTATATTCCAACGCATTCTTGAATTACAACTATTTAAGTTTTGAATAGTGCATTTTAATGTCCATTCTCAAAAAGGGGGGTGACAGTTAAGGGGTTAAAGCAGACGACGACAGAACTGCAGTGAATGCTTATCCCCCTTGTTTTGCAATGCCGAAGTAAGCTGTTTTCTGTTTGTGCTACAAAAATGTGTTTACAATTACGACAATATTAAAATGGTAGGAAATACCAGTTTACAATAGCAAGCATGGTTACACTATTTTAATGGTCCACTTTAGACATTCTAACTAGAATTAATTAAATTTGCAACTACATGTCAACTAGCAGTCATTAGAGTATTAGTAGACTGTCTAATCGCCTGACTGATTAGTAGCTTAATATCTGCTGACATATTGTGATGTCCCCCAACAGACATTCTACTACACAGACTATACGTAACTTTGTCAACTTATTCTACCAACCCTAACCGTCTACTAATACTATAATGAGAGTTAGTTAACATGTAGTTGCAAAGTTACTTATAGTTAGTAGAAGGTCTAAAGTGGACCATTGAAATAAAGTGTAACCCTAAAAATAACTGGAAGCAGATGACACCGGAAGCCAGACAATTTACAACTGATCATACCAGCTCTTATGCTAAAAATAAATGGATAAGAAACAGAACTTTATCATGCACTGATAGAGAATAATATATTTATCATTATGGCTATATTTATAGTTATCGTTCTTGGTGTGAACTGGCCTAATGCGAATGAGAGAAAATAACAATCATAAAGGACAGAAAAAATCTGCTTCAGTTAAGCAAAATAACAGTAGAAGTAAGGTTTTACAGGAAGCACATTTCTTCCAAAGTCTTTGGACTTCTTTGAAACTTTTGATGAGCTTCTTTGAAACGTTCACAAACTTTTGCCACTTAACTTCGTAATAGGGTTGAATAACATGCAGCTGAGCTGTAAGGGCATTGTGTTTCATAGGTGGCAGGAAGTGCGCTACGTTATCTATTTCTGCTCACGCTGAAATAAGCGTGTCAGAGCAACAAAAGTATAGCACCAGACCATCTGGCTTTGGGTGTCCCAGTGTCTGATGACTTTAGCAGCACTACAAAAGAAGCGTATAAGCATCTCCCTCGCTCCCTGTGGGGTGAAGCTGAGCCAAATGCAGCAACTGGCATCAACAGAAAATCTGAGAAGGAGCAGTTTAATTTTGGCTTCTTAATGCCAACACCACCCAAAGTGGGAATCATACTAAGCTGCTTCAAAATGTAGTGAAACACTTCACAGCTATAGCTATTACAGCTCTCAGCATACAACAACACACAACCAACCTGAGATCAAATAATTTATCAGAACTCCAAGTGAATTAATTATCAGAAAAAAAAAAATTTACAGTAGGGTAGCTGCCTATTTAATTTATTTAAATAATTAAATGAATGAAAAGATTTATACTCATGCAAACAGTTTAGTATTGGGACTGGGATATAAGTAACAGTACTTCGTAACAGAAGTTAGTTACTAGCTCTGTACTTAGTTTGGCTTTATCATTTGTTTTCATGGCAAGATTGAATTCATCCAATAAGGCGTTCCTACACAAACGCCAGGCACTTCTATGATTCTTCAAACTTCTTTTACCTCTTGTGTCAATGGAAATAATTGAAATTCCCATTCAGTATATACACAATACAAATAAACATGAAATTTTATTAATACTATTTATGCATTTTTATATAAAAAAATATTCAGATCTTTTCCTCAAATTTATCAGGGATAATAAATAAATATGGTCCAACTTTATATTAGGTGGTCTTTAACTACTATGTACTTACCTAAAATGTGTACGTTGTAAGGTCAACAGTGTAATTATAGATTACTTAATTAGTTGTAAAAACAGTTGCAATTACATGAAAATATTTTTAAAATATAAGTACTATTTACTAACATATAAATTAATCATTTGATACAATGCAGTTAATTGCACTTAATATAAAGTGAGACCATAAATCAATAAAACAAACTTGGAAAATGTACTGTACATTTAATATTGTGTGTGTGTGTGTGTGTTGCAGAGTGATTCAGTAAAACATATTGCATAATTCTAATTGCAGTGGGTTAGTTAAATGCAATCAGTATCACCGTTCCAGTTTCGCATGAAGCCAATAACAAAGTGGCATACACTTGGCTTGCGGAAAGTGTGAAAGAATCGCTAAGATGTAACTTACATTTGGCTGGTGTGACTGTCCCCTGAAGAAGCAATGAAAACATCAGGAACAAGGATATTTTAAACAGGCACCACCAGATGGTCATGCCAAAAATAGGTTTAGACATAAAATCCAGCTGTACGAATCACTACACACATCATTCAAGATCTTTAAATCTGAAATCCAGAATTAGGAATGCTATTCCCGTGGTATTATCCTCAAGCTTCTTGAATCCACTAAAGTAGACAAATCTTAAAGAACATCAAAGAACTTTTGTCACTCTCAGTAAGAGGGTGTTTTTATTTAAAGCTCGGCACAGGTAAGTACAGTTCGTTCTTTTTACAGCAGACAGTAGAAAGAATCATTTAATTGCAAATGATATTGTTCCAAACAAATGGGAACAAGGATGGCTTTGTACTTACACTGGTTCTGTTCAAAGAAGTATGTATTACTGTACCTGGAGAACAATTTCTCGGTTGGCACAGGACCAGAGTCATACACTATATATATATTAAGGTGGCAAAAAGAAAGAACAAAAGTGTATTTTGCAGTGAAGCACAAGATTCCAATTGGCATGCAGGTGCAAAAGAACATTTCTAAAACCAACACAACTAAATATAATATTGGCAGCAATGTGCTGTAATGATGTAGGCTATATTGTATCTGGATTGCAAAAAAAGTGCAAAAAAAACTATTTACACTAAGTACTAACAGCTTGTCTTGTTGGCAGAAGCCTTTTATATTAACTCTACCCACCATCGTCTCATTAAGCCAGCCAAAAGTTACAAAAGATATCTATCTGATAACAGGAGAAGTGGAAAGTGTAGGCCGGTCCAGACCAAGGACTATAACTAACTTACTGTCACACTCGGTTGAATATAATAAAGATACAGCAGTAAAAGTTTTATTAGCCAAGAACTAGAAACAAAATACTTTTGACGATGAAAATGGTAAAAGAACAACCGAGAAAACGCAACAACAACAGATAACTACACAGGGCTTATATACACAGCAAACAGAGGGAGAAACTAACTAGATAATTGACAAGACACACCTGACCATAATACAAAGCAATCAGTGACCATGGCAAACAGGTTGGAAAGTGGGAAGACAGAACCAATTAACACACAAGAAACACATTCATGAATGAAAACAAACTACACGTGAACAAGCAAACTCAAACCAGAGGGTTGTTACATAAAACAAGATTAGAATACAAGCCAGGCTTATTTTGGTTAGTCAGACTTATTGTTAGTGGATTCCGTTTCATAAAGGAAACTTAAAATTGTTCAAACTCAGTTACTCTGGCAACTTATGCTGGGAAACTAAATTGGTCCGGGGCAGGCTAACTGTCAGGCTGAGTCTGAGTTGATGCTTTACCAGAATACCGTTTAACACTGACCCACTGGGAATGTGATATTACATCGGACTCGCTGGCATGCTGCCATTTTATTTCATGTAACCACTATCAGTCCAAAAATGAAAGCAAATACACTTTAATAATAAATGTAATAAATTTGAACATACAAAAAGTGTAAAGAAGTAAAGTTATATTTGTTTAGTTGATGTGATTTTTGTAATGAATCAAATAAATGTCTATAAATAGGGAGCTCAACCCATATGTGTGGGACGCATAGTCATGGCTTGTCCTTTCATTGATGAGGTGGTGGATGAGGGAGCGATAATCACACGCAGAGCATTTTAAAGAGAACGTACTTTCAGGGACAGGGCAGACCCGTTGACTTTTTCTGACAACCTGCATGAGTGGTATAGATTCTCTAGGGAAGGGATAGCATATATTTGTAGATTACTGAGCCCACTCATCGCAAATAGCACACGGCGCAATAAAGCGCTCAGCACAGACTATGCATTGCACTTCGCTTTTTTGCACACAGTTGGAGATGCAGAGAATATCAGCAAAGCATCGGTTTGCCGCTCTGTACGAATTGTGTACCCGTCTTTAAAAAAATGTGTTCATCACTTTCCCTGGCCACAGAGCGATTCATACTATTAAACAGGCCTTTTATGGAATTGCAGGTAAGTTCAAATAATAACTATATATAAAATGGACATATTTATTGTCTGTTAATGTTAAACATGGCAATTGAAAGACAAACACTTAACTTTTGTAGCTTTCCCAAATGTTATCGGTGCTCTGGACTGCACCCACTTGTGCATAAAGCGTCCGTCTGGTCCTCATGAAGCAGACTTTGTTAATAGGAAATCATTACAAGCATCAATGTACAGGTACAGTCCCACTTAGATGTCCCACTACATTGCAGGCTACTACTGTAGAACCAATTATTCTGTACAATAAGCTGGGCACCAGTGTTCTGTTCATTACAAATGCAGTAACAATCCTCATTTTATATCTAAGTCCAGTGTAGTGACCTACATTTTTATTATTTAGATGATCTGTGATGCAGATTGCATCATCACAAATGAAGAGGCAAAATGGCCTGGCTCAGTGCAGAATCTTTCAGGCCTCTTCTCTTTCCCTCCAACTGGCACAAGGTATGTCTGTCACTTAACATATGGCAAAAACTACAGCTTTAAAATACCTTTACCAAATTCTCAGGAGTTTGCTGGGAGACAAGGGATATGCATGCCTGCCTTATCTCTTGACTCCCTATCAGGAGCCCTAGACTGGAACAGCACAACTACAATATTGCCCATGCACGCCCCAAGAGCTTGTATAGAGATGGCATTTGGGCTCATCAAGTCAAGGTCCCAGTGCCTGAATTACCTCTGAGTGACTCCACAAAGGACATGTGACACTGTAGTTGCATGTGTTGTGCTACAGTACATAACATTACCTGTCTGAGGAGAGAGAACCAATGATGGTTGTAGAGGAAGACTGAGGCATTGAAGTCGTTTTTGAGGACAATGAATTTCCCCTTAATTTACCAGACACAAGTCACAATTATTATTATTATTTTTTTTTAATTATTCAGGTTGATGGAGGTGAACATAAAATTAAATGTCAAAAAACAAAAAGGTAATTGTTTTAAATATGGTAGTTCTAATTGCATTTTTCTCTAGCTGTTGGATTTTCATCTCCAACTTTCTTATCTTGAGTTTTTTATATTGGATGTCTGTATCTATGGCTTCCATTTGTTTCAGGAGATAGCGTTTGTAGACTCCCTTTATGTTCTCTGGGTTCTGTAGGAACAGAGATTTAAATTATTTGATTGAGTGCTCTTGGTACTTTTTTGTAATTTCTTAATACTCACTTGGTCACATGTGGTCTCAGACTGAGAGGGCTCTAGAAGGGTGTTAGCATCCTGCAGCCAATAATAATAATAATAATAATAATAATAATAATAATAAGGGCAATACACACTATTAGCACCTCACAGGTAGGCTTTTAAATATATAATGTGCAAATCTGTGCCTACCTCAGGCCTCCTTGAACATACTAACACAGTCTCCTCATCCTCCTCAACCGTGGATGGGCCTTCAAACTGAAACCATTTATAAACTGAGTTTAATAAATCACCACTTGACAATAAATCAGTGCTTTAAACTCTGTCATACTCACAGGGTGCAGCATGATGTCTGGTGGATCTAGCAAGCACACCGAATTTGGCATCACTATGAAACGAAAAGATTTGGTTAGGAATGCAAGAATAAAAAACTAACAAACACCTTTTATGTAGTCATTTCTTATACTAGGTGGGATGGATTCAGATGCTGTTACCCCCTCTATTCCCTCAATGACAGGCCTCCCTTTGTTCATTTCTAATGCCAGCTTCTCTGCAGGAGTAAAGTTGGCTGTTGGTGGCCCTCCCCCAGTACCAGCAACCTCACTCTTCTTTTTGGCAGCTGCAATTAATAAACATCATGAGACTGGACAGCTGTAACATCAAGCTTACTATGCTTAAGTATTTACATAGGCTATACTTAGCATTCTGAACAATATTTTTATATTTTATTTTCACCTGCTGCCATGATCTTTTTTTCTTCACTTAAGTTGCTGCTGTAAAAGTTAGTCATTATTCACACTCTCACACACACACACACGCACACAAACACGCGCACACACACACACACACACACACACACCAACTTGCGCATTGAGACGATCAGCAATTTCCTACCAGCCTTTCTCTCTTGTTTTAATAATAGCTGCGGTATTCCCTTTTTTGGTAATGTTTAAATTCTTGATAAGTCTCGAGAAGCAAACGCTACTCAGTCGCCAGTGTGTATTATCTAGATTATTTGAAACTGGTTTAAATTAGTAAAATCACATGATCTTCAATTTACCCTCATGGAATCGATTTAAGCGCAGCTGATTAGTTCGGTTCATTCAAGTCAGGTGTTGGACTTTAATCTCTGCTTTTCTAAGCGGCCTTTATGGAACAACCCTCAGGACAATAACGATAACTATAAAGTTTTAATAATCATTCAAATTCTGTGCAAATAGGCAAGTCCACATCACATCTATTATTATAATGAGAGGAACAATATAGTTAGAATCACTTTTAAGAATTTTTTTTTCCAGCTGATCAACAATTTATTGTTACTGCGCTCAAACCCGTGGCTCATTTTTGGTATATACACACTACCCCAATTGTGCATTTATTTCTCTTTACTGAACTGGTTTAAATCCCTACATCAAACAACTGCTACTGATGGTTGTCTAGGGAGATTCATGGATTATGTTGAGCAGGTGTTAATTGATTGTGGATCCTTGTTCACCCTAGTGGAGGTCGATGAATAGCCCGTATATATGTTGGGACGGGATACGGGCAAGTAAGATCCCAAAAAGGCAGTATTCCATTTATTTTAATAAATATAATTATTTACAGTACCCTGAATATTATTACCACATACTGTTTTATGTTTAGTATAAATATCATCTAACAATATTTACACTTAGAGCAAAGAAAATGTTTTATTTATAGCACCTATAACTATTAGAACTTAATTTAAATATCATCTATGCACATAGCCACTGCCAAAAAAAAAGTATTTTGTCAAATGTGTAATTTTGACACACTAATTGAGAAAGAGGCTTTTAAGATCCAGACGGTGTAGTTATGGCATCTGCAAGCAGAGACTAATGTACTAATCCTAGCAGTCAAATCTTCACCTATTTGTTCTAATCAAAGTAAAAAGATGGATGACATGGAATAGTTTTGACTAATGTTCCAACCTTGCTTACCAATCTTAGAAATCTAAATGTGGATCCAACATCAGGCTTCAACTAACAGATTAATCATATATTTGTTTATTCTGTCTGAGATTTTGTGTGGTTTGGACCACACAGATAACACTTGTAACACTTGTTTACCTAATTAAAACCTAATTAACTAATTAAGCAATATGCGCATAACTAATTAATTGTGTGGGGCGCACAAGTGCTTGGTCAACACAAATATCATAGACTACTTTGTTGAAGTTGAAAACTTCAATTTTTCGTGATGGACAACAAGTCTAGGTTTGCAACATAAATACCTGCAGTGGCATTTTATCTATTCATTTGTTTGTGAAGTTAGAACTATGAGGGGGAGGCAGGAATGTGCAAAGTCATTACAAATTGTTCTACCCCATTATAAGCTTTTAGGTCCCATCATTTCTAATACTTGGGTTTAGAGGCGGATGTGTGCTGAGATGAAGTCTCATGCATATTTATGCATTTATGATTGTCTTCCAGTTCCATTGCATGTGATTTCCAAACAGCTCAGAAAATATAGTTTAAGCTTGAGCTTTAGAAGTTTTGACTGCTTCCCACAAATTGCTAAATCCTTAATTTCTCAAATGATACTTTTAGCCTTAAAGGGGTAGTTAACCCCAAAATGAAAAAAAAATTATCTGTCATTTGCTCATCATTGCCATTCCAAGCAATACTACTTTCATTATTCTGTGGTTGTCATGTGTTATTTGGTAGCAGGGCATGATGATGACGACAACGAAGATAGAAATAACCGTATTTATTTATCTTCAGGAACTTTTTTTAAACTCAGGAACACAAGAGTAATAACAGTAACACAATACATTAATGAGAACTGACAAGGAATGACTAAAACACAGGGTATAAATATACAGGGCAATCAAAGGGAGCTAAATGAAATGCAGGTGAAGCTAATCAGTCACTATGAAAACAAACTAGGGCATGCTAAGTAGCCGAGAGGGAAAACAAGAACAGAAACAACTATACAGAACATAAAAGGAACATAAGGACATATTGGAGGAATGACGAGGTGCAGCCAAATGCCCGGAATTACATGGCACAAGCAGAGCGACGAATGACCAAGGCAGAGCAGGAGGGACAAGGTAGCCCGGTGAAGTGAGGACGACGGTCCCAGGTGGACCTGACTTGATCAACAAGCCGAGGTGGAGTGACGGGCTCGGAGGTCCGAGACAAATCCATGCAGCATTGTGCTAGCCAACAGAGGAGGAACTGAGGAACTAAAGGGTGCCAGTGAAGGTGGGGCAGAAGGACTGGCTGGCTTAGAGAAGGCAGGAAAGGACCATCTGCGGCAAAGACTTGGAGATGGGAGGGACCAGCAGAGACCGGAGACTTGGAGCTGGAAGAGACCAGCAGCAACGCAGAAGACTTTGAGCTGGATGGGACCAGCATATGGGAATATGCTGGAGACTTGGAGCTGGGTGGGACCAGCGAATATGCAGGAGACTTGGAGCTGGGCGAGACCAGCTGAGATGTAGGAGATTTGGAGCTGAGCGAGATCAGCGAATATGCAGGAGACTTGGAGCTGGGCGAGACCAGCTGAGATGTAGGAGACTTGGAGCTGAGCGAGACCAGCTGAGATGCAGGAGACTTAGAGCTGGGCAGGACCAGTGGAGACGCAGGAGATTTGGAGCTGGGCGGGACCAGCGGCAATGGGAGCCTTTGTGGAAGAACCTCTTCTAATTCCTCCCATTACATTGTGGGGACTGGGCACAGCTAAACCTTCATGCGCTCATACTTCACAAGGATGCCCTCTGGGATAAACAGTGTTGCCGGTTCTTGCACCTGGTCAGACTCACTGTGGGGCTCAGGCTCTGGGGCAAAGTTGCGCTCAGACTTCGGTTCTGGTATGGGCTTCGTGTTGGGCTCGTGCTCCCCATCTGCGATTGGATCTGGCTGCTTGTCCGTGTAGGGCGTGGTTGGCGGCTGGCTGGGGTCTGGGTCCTTTACGGGTGCGAGACCTCCAGTAGGGTGAACAAGGATCCACAATCAATTAACTCAACATAATACATGAATCTTCCTCGAGGACCATCAGTAGGTTGGGGAACAAGTTGTTTGATGTAGGGATTTAAACCAGTTCAGTAAAGGGAAATAAGAACACTATCAGGGTAGTGTGTTTGGTAGGCGAAGTCCAGGAGCTCACTTGTCTGGTCCTTTATGGACCAATCATCTTTTGGGTGAGGAGGAGGAGGCAAACAAATCCACATTAAATCCTCTTTTCTTCCTCATTCGTTCTGTGAGGTCACTTCTTCTGTCACATGCTGTCACAATCACAACAAAGAAGATAGAAATAATTATTTAATAATAGATAGAAAGAAATGTATTTATCTTCACAAAACTTACCCCTAAAATCCACTGGATCCGTCTACGGCGCGGAACGTCAGCGCCACGTTTTTGATGCGTCCCTAGCTCAGCATCAAAGTCCACTGGAAGCGTCTCAGACGCATTTCATCAGCGGAGCGTTGGTGACTTCGTCATTTTTCCTCAGAATCGGAGCATTGTTTATTTTTTGTTCATTTGTCCTCTTTTGGCTCAGGAGCGGACAGTTGTGCTACCTTATTGAATTTTATTTTTTTTTTCAATTTTCCTCTTTGTGCTTCTACAAGGTGTTTTATTTTGAAAATCAACCGGATCCTCTATGCCGTTTTGTGTCTGACTTCCTGCCCGGTACGATGTGCTCTGTGCTGCTTGACGCGGCAAGCGGCGAAAATAGACCTGCTACCTATTCTCTGCGGAGCGGAGCGGAGAGACACTTCTGGGACGCTTCTGAGAAGCGCTGCGTCCGCAGCTGGTGGACTTAAGAGCATTGACTATAATGGCCGAGATTAGCTCCGGCATCCGCGACGCTGACTTTCCGCGCCGTAGACGGATCAATTGGATTTTAGGGGTTAGGAACACTGGAGCACAATAACACAATATAGCCTATTAAAGAGAACCGACCAGTAGTGAATAAAACACAGGGTATAAATACAAAGAGCTAACAAAGAAAGCTCAGTTAAACTAATCAGTCACTATCAGTCACAGAAACAAACTAGGGCATGATACTGTAAGTAAGTAACCAAGGAGACTGAAGGGGAAAACAAGAACACATGAACAATTAAACAGAACATAATGTAAAATCCCGACAGTGGAACACAAAAAAATATATATTTTTAAAGAATATCCTTGCAACTCTTTAGAAGGAAAGCTAATTTCGATAGAATGTTTTTATTTGGGGGGTAAACTATCCCTTTAACAAAGTATTCACCCTTTAGAATGCTAACTAGTATTTAACAAGCTAACTAGAAGTTCTCTTTACGTTACTCTATGGTTCTTGACTGTAGGCATGTCTTTCTTTTAGCTTTATTCCCAAAGAGGCAGTATGTGAAGTGTTGAAGAGATTATTGATGTCTGTGTGATTTTCCCCAGCTCTCTGGACAGCTCAGCATCTCTTTCAGCATTGTAGCTGGCCTCTAGACCTGACAATTGACCCTGATGTCTTATATGAGTAGTTTGTTGCAATAGACTTTATGATACTTCATGCAGGGAAGGTCCAAAGTTTTACTAGTCTTTTCCTAACCTTCATCAGGTTCCCAGGGAAAAAACACTGTATGATTCACAACTGAAAGCAGGACCAAAGGCAGGGAAATTTAAGGTGAAATTAAGCAGTTGGCACATGTGGGTTTGAAATGCATATGGATGTAACTCATATTTAGTGTGATGAGTAAATGAAGGTGAATATTTTACACGCTCTGGGATGAAATTAAGAAATTTACTTTACTAAATGTAGGCTACTTTACTTCAACTGTGCTTCAAAACAGAGTTGTAGTGCATCAGTCACTCTCATCAGGAAAGTGACTAAAAACAGTCACAGTACACAGTTTTATCGAATCATACATTATCAATAGCAGTTCACTTCCGTGAATTAGTGTGTTTGTATTTATATTAGTAGTAAACCATACCAGAGTTCACATGAACCGTATCAAAAATCACCCTTTTTAGGGGGACTCGGGTACAGTTCGTGGGTGCAGCATTCGCATCATCCAAACGAACCAAACTCTGACATCATTCGAACCCGGGTGCGCACCAAAAGAGATAGTGTGAAAGCAACTTTAGGGTGTGTTCACACTTGTAGTTCGGTGCTCTTAGTTCTTTTGGTCTAGACCAAAAAAGAAAATAATACATTTAGTCCTGTTCGTGAAGTTCGTGAAGTGGACGAGGGAAGTTTATATGGACAGACCCTTGTCCCCTCAATTTTGACAGAGGGAGCGAGTCTACTCCGATATACACTTCAAGCAGCTCTATATCCCGCAATTTAACTTCATTGTACTTTTTCCTCACACAGACATGCACTGAAAATTTCAAAAACTTTTAGCCTTTTATGTTCAAACCGGAGTCAGACAAAGATGGAGAGACTCAAGAAGAAGTGACAACATGTAGAATGCAACAGGACATTTCTGAATGGTTAGTTGATGAATTTATGTAGCTGATGTGTAGTTATCTTCTAGTCATTGATTAGCATATTCTGTCATGATGATCTATAAATCGCGTTCCCGGGGGCGGGGTTTATGTACATTTTAGGGTTAGTGATGTTACTTACCCGGGAGGAATGTCTTGTAGTCCCTTCCAGTCGTTTGTTGTAGTCCTTAAAAAGCAATTTCTTTTAAAGAAAATATCTCCCTTTGCTTTGAACTTTGAGTGTTGTAACTTTGCAGATGTTGTTTATGCTCAAACAGCAACATTACACACTAAATAAAGTTAGGAAAGTGAAATCATAATCAACCACCCCTTTAATTATTTTGAGAATTAATCGCATAATACTGTATAATATATTAATTATGTTGAGATCAAAGTTTTTTTTTTTTTTTCGTTTGTGTAATTTTACTTTTCTCCAACAGCTCATGTACCTATAGGATTTGATATATTTCCTCCCACAACTTATATGCATATAGAACAGTGCATAAAATAAATTAATAAGTAAAAAAGGGTTTAAAAGTTTAAAGGGGACATATCATGAAAATTTGACTTTTTCCGTGTTAAAGTGCTATAATTGGGTCCCCAGTCCATCTACCAACCCAGAAAACGTGAAAAGTGACAACCCAGTAACTTTGTTTTGGTAAGTCTTTCTATGCAAGCATGTCAAAAAATAAGCTGATCAGATTTCGCTCCCCTTCTGAGGTGGGAAGGGGACCTTGTTATAATATTATTAATCTTATATTAATAATATTGACATAATTGCCCCCCACGGCGCCGGCAATTGGCTTTATGCCCAGCTGCACTACTTCCTGAACTTCAGCCAGCTCCTTGTTTCCTGTCTGCCATTATTGGGCAAACTTGATTAATTCAGGTGTGTCTGATTATTGTTGCCATGACTACTGAGGTCAGGCACACCTGAATTAATCAATTTGTCCAATAATGGCAGACAGGAAACAAGGAGCTGGCTGAAGTTCAGGAAGTAGTGCAGCTGGGCATAAAGCCAATTGGTTTTCACAAGCAGAGGTTTAAAGTCCAGGTTCAGAAAGTAAAAGTCCTCCTCAGTAGTTTGTTCCAATCACCTGGATTTGCTAATTAGCAGTTTTTCAGCCAGTAGATAGAACTAATTAGTGAGATCAGCTGGATGAGTTCATGGGTGGAATAAACTTATGGCAGGACTTTTACTTTCTGACCGCTGGACTTTCAATCTCTGTTCGCAAGCGACAACAGTGTAACCAGTTCTAACGCAATGGCAAAATTTTGAGCAAAGCATGCACTCTTCTGTTGTTGGCTGCACAGACGAGCACATAACACTATTTAGAGTCCCAGCCTCAGATGAGACAAGAGAGGAGTGGATTCATTTTATTTTCAATGAAAATCCCCCAGAAACGGATGAATCAATGTAACTCCACAACAACTACATAAATATATCCAGTATCCACTAACCATTCAGAAACATCCAGGTGCGTCTAAAAGTTGCAACCTCTTCCTGAGTCTCTCTGTAAGGCTGCACTCCGCTACTGGTTATTTCTGAGATTTTGGATGAGTGAGATTATTCGAGTGTTGTTATTGTATCCGAAGCTCGTGTAAAGGATTGTCGTCTTCTGAACGGAGGCGGGGAGCAGCAGCTCATTTGTATTTAAAGGGACACACAAAAAACTACTCGTTTTTACTCACACCCAAAAAGGGGCAAATTTGACAAGCTAAAATAAATGATCTGGAAGGTATTTTGAGCTGAGATTTCACAGACATATTCTGGGGACACCATAGATTTATATTACATCTTATGAAAAGGGCCATAATATGTCACCTTTAAATAATAAACCAGCTCAATAGTGAATTTTAAGTGATCAAGGGCTTAGTGCGTTCCATTTAAACCTCATTCACGAGTTCCGCTAGTAGTGGGCACTCGTGCAACGTAAGCAATGACGCACATCCGAGTGAACCAGACGGAGGGAAGTTAGCAAGTGAAGGGCATAAAAATTTGGAGTGGAAGGCAGCCAATGAGTCTGCAGCATGCAGGGCGGGGCCAAGAGGTGCGGCCGGTGACGCGATTGCTAATGAGCACACCTGCCTCATACCTCACAGAGGATAAAAGGAGGAGTGACGACAGTGAAGGACGAGAGATTAACAGGCCTGGACTATTTTACATTGTGTTTTGTTATGTTTGCTGCTTTACTTTAGTTGTGTGTTTGTTTATTTTGATATTAAAGTTTGTTTGAACATTTACCGGTTCCCGCCTCCTTCTTTCCTGAACTTTAAACCTTGTTACACTGGTGCCGAAGCATGGGAGGAAGGGGGAACAAGCTGTCATAGAGCCCCCGTTGTGTCATCAAGCATGGATAGAGCATGGGTATGTGTTTCGTTCAAATTTCAGTCAAACCACACCAGAGTTTGTTTGGAATCCGCTTATTTGGTGCGCACCAGGGTTCGGATGGCAGCATTTGCATTTTTTCAAATGAACCGCATGTGAACAGAACAATCACACCAGACTGAATTTTAATCAAACCAAACTTGACAAATGTTTTTTTCTTTCTGCTCCTAATTGCCAATCATAAATGTTAATTTCTACATCATTCTCCGTCATTTTTCTGAGATCCTCTATCATTTAGAGATAATTATGACTGAAATGTTTTTGGTTCATGTAGAAGCCAAAAAATAAAAACGCTAAAATTAATTGAAAGCCCTTATGAGTGATTCAGCTCACCTTTGTGTCTTAGAAAAAATGTATTAGGAACAGGCATTTTACCAACCACCTTTTGAAAAAAATGATCAAATGGAGGAAGGCCAAAGGCAAGGGCGTAGGTTTGGTTTTGAGATCGGTGGGGACATTCCCAGAAGCTGAGTTATCAGGAAATTAATAGGATTAATGGGATAATATTAAGGTTTTTAGTCTATATTGACCTTAACAACAGTTAATGAATTCTGTAATGTTATTATTAAAGACAAGAAGGGAGTTTAACAGAGAGTTAACTTTACTCCGTTCATAGTGCAATGCAATTGTGCAATAAATCTTGTTCCTTGCGTTTTGAAAAAGCCAAACACGTCTGCATCTGTCATTAAAGGGATAGTTAAGGGGATAGTTTACCCAAAAATGAAAATTCTGTCTCTCCCACAAGTTGTTTCAAACCCTTATGAATTTCCTCCTTCTACTGAACACAAAGGAAGATATTTTGAAGAATGTTGGTAACCACACAGTTGATGGACCCCATTGACTTCCATAGTAAGAAAAAAAAATACTATGGAAGACAATGGGGCCCATCAACTGTCTAGTTACCAACATTATTCAAAATAACTTCTTTTGTGGTCAGCAGAAGAAAGAAACTGGTTTGAAACAACTTAATGATGACAGAATGTTATTTTTTTAAGGAAACTATCCCGTTAACAGAAATGAACTTTTGGTATATTTGTTTCACATCATTACTGTCCAGTTTATCCTGTTGGACATGTTACACAGCAACTGGTGCCATTGTTCTGAGCCATGTGTTCAGTGTCCTAAGAGCAATGAAACTTATTTCAGCCTCAGCTGATGAGACTGGGATGACAAGGGTTTCAGCTTGATCAAACAGACCTCTCATTTCAAGAGACCAAGCAATTTTGTGTTTTCATGTTTAATGTGGACTTTCCATAGTCATAATGATTTTTATACTGTACAAACTGTGTATTCTATCCCCCTTCACTAACCCTATCACAGATAACTTTCTGCATTTTCTAAAAACGTCACTTAGTATGATTTATAAGCTGTTTTCCAAAAAAAAAAAAAAAATTCCCCTCAAGGATTTCAGGAATTGCCATCTTTGTGGGGACATTTTGTCTTTGTCCCTACAAAAATGGCAATATACAAAAATCTTGTCCTTATGGGTATTTTCTTTCTTTTCTTTTTATTCCCCCTTTTTGGGAAAACGGCTTATAAATCATACTAAGTGATGTTTTTACTACGTTTCAGTGCTCTTTGCGCGCACACACTAACGACATGTTTGCCACTTATCCCTCGATTGTCATACATTATATTGTAAAAACTGAACTGTCCCCGAATCATTATTTGACGCAATTTGCCCGTATTTTTGTTCACAGAACTGTAGATCACTCCCTAGTTTACCCAGTTTACCGCATCTAGGTTTCCTTCGGAGGAGCTTTGCCGCTTCGCACAACCAAATGTAGCTACAGCCTCTCACAAGTTAGAAAGAAAACACAAAGCCAATTAGTTTAGCGATGTGTGTTCAACAGGCGGGACCTAGATCTATTAACCGTTTATGTTCCAGGATTAGCCCATTTTTATCAGAACGCTCTTGTAAGAGATTTTAATCTAAATGAGATGTTTCCTGGTTAAATAAAATAAGAAATACATAAAACCCACAAGATCCAACCAGGCAACAGTGGTTATATATAAATATATTTTAATTTTTTATCGAAATTATTGCTAGGGACAAATCAGTGTCATTGGATATTGGTAGGGACACGTCCGGTCACCGTGATTTTGCCAAGTAAGACATGGTCCTGGATCAACATATTTTGTTGATCCTGGATCAACATTCCTGTCCCAAAATGTAGTCCTTACCCAATCCCTACCCCTAAACCTAACCCTACCCATAACTTTTCTCTAAAATCAGAGGGTAATGATAGGTGAATGACACTGATGTTTAAGTACTTCACCTTGGTTCTAAGTCTAAAATTGACATAAACTGTAAACTTGTCCCTCAAATCTGATTGGTTAATTGGAAAGTTGATCCAGGATCAACAACGATGTTGATCCAGGAACATGTGGTACTTGGTGAAATCACGTTCACCGGACAGGTCCCTAGCGTCCCTACTAAATTCTACGCCCCTGGCCAAGGGTACATATTATGGCAGGGCTGGCCCGTGGCATAGGCGGAATAGGCAAATGCTAGGGGCGCCACTCAATAGGGGCGCCAAAATGAGTGAACGGGTGAATTTTTTTTTAGATTTTTTTTTTTACTAATACTATCTTAAAAACATTAATTCAAAATACTACAAAATAAAGCGAAAAAAACTCCACAAAAACTTAACTAAGTCCCCCGACTCCGGTGCATCAATCTTCCCCCGCCCAGTGAGTGCTTGAAGTGCGTCAGAAACAGAGCGCGTGCGATCAGTTTACTGTTGGTAATTTGTTGTGTAGCGTCGCCCCTCGCTGCATCCAATGTAGACAGCACTGCTTTCGTTTGAGGGCACTTAACACACTCAAGCACCCTGTAGAAACGGGCCTGGCAGCTCGCGCCAGGTCTAGACATGGTGAAAGTTACCTGATTGTGACGGATGGCCAAATTTACATGACATATTTTAGATTAGCATTATAGTCTGCAATAGATACAGTGCCAAACGGAAGAGAAGAGGATAAAAGGGGATAAAGACAGAGGTAATGTAATGAATGAAAAGTTTATCTAATTGCATAGTAGTAAGATATATAATTTAATGGCAGTTATTTTTACCTTAAACTTTATGCTAACAATTGTTCTGAGTTCTCCAGAGGCCCCAGACAGTGTGATTTGTAACAATCACGTCAGTTTTTTTAGACGCATTCACTATCACTTTTATTAATTAATGTTTTACTCTACAGTTGTGCAGTTTTGAAGGGGATATATGGCATTTTTAAAATTTATTTGCCAAAATTATTAATGATATTTATATAGGCTACAGGTTTATTAAAAGTAGCAACGTTTTATGTAAAATTAACATTAAAGAAGACATTTCGCAGTTTCATTCATGGTGAAAACATGAAACGTGCCATAGTTTAGTGGAAGATTGCTGCCATCAACTGCAAAACAAACACTTTTGCTAGCGCTCAATGAATAGTTTGTGCATGAATGACATTTGGACGATGACATCACTGTTTTATCCAGAGCGGCTTTATATACTGAACAAAATTATAAACGCTACAAAACTGTAAAGCTGTAAATCTGCCTTGAAATAATATATATTGTAAAAAGCGCTATAAAAATAAATGGGACTTGACTTGAATGCTAGATGTAATGCTCTTGCTATTTGTGTTTAGGCTGTAATGTGTATATATATATATATATATATTTATATTTATATTAGTGCTGGGCAACGATTAAAATTTTTAATCGCGATTAATCGCATGGTTTTCTTGCGATTAATCGCGATTAATCGCATTGTTATGCACAAAATTGAATAATGACTTCTAAAGTAGTGTATTGCGCACTTTTGATTTAAATGTACTGCTATATACACAAAAGTGCAATAACTTTAAACAAATAAGGTGCTTTTATGCCAGCAGTATTCCCTTTACACAGTAATCTCAAATCTCAACTTAAACATTAATGTAATCAAATCAAATATTTAAACAAAGCTATTTGCCACTGCCAGGGCATTACCTTTTATCTAGTTTGTTAAAACGAGTCCAGTTTTCTTGTTTTTTTTCTGAACAGGTATCAACAGGTATCTTTTATCAGGGAGCAGCAGAAACAGTCTATGTAGTAGTCAGAGGTCATGATCACTACTATATAAGTCGACCAACGTTACTTATAGTAGCTTAGGTTTGGTCATGCCATGGTTTCCCACGTAAGATTACATTAAACAGAGTAAAAAAAAACAATTTATACTTTATACTTACGCTGTTGCTGTGTAGCGCGCGTACACTTCGGCGTACCCTGACGTGCACCTCTCCAAAAATGTAACGTCAATTCTACGTGTACCGCAAGCGCTGTGATTGCTACAACCGCTCCCCGGGTTTCACATGCTCCCTCTGCATGTGTAATTGTGCGTCAACGCGGACAACGACGCAGAGATATAAATGAAAACCAACGCGTAGTCTATAGCGTATTGTCTTCGGCGTAAGTCCGACGCATTAGTATAAATCAGCCAAGAGTGAGGTGAAGTGGTCGAGCACAAGGTGCAGCGACAAGTGGGTGCGTTCCTGTGAAACCTTTGCGGTCATGCTCGCCTCAAGCACGCGCCCGCGCCCGCTCGTTGCCGAAGTTGAATTGTCTATAACTTTTTATAAAGGACGCGCAGCACAAATCATTAGAAGAGAGACTGATCCTCGGCTCGCTGTTAGTGAGTTTCCAGAATCTAAATAGATATTATCTATAGGTTTTATAGGTAATATCCATAGAGCGCCTGTCATTCACTCGCGGAGCGCAACCCTTTAACTGTTCACCAGAGAGAACCTGCCTCTCTCCACTGCTTGTTTGGGTGGGTTATTTGCTGGCTGACCAACATCCCACCCCTCCTGTGATCATGGTTTGACTGTAGGCCTATGTGTATTCAGAGCCAGTGAGCAACGGACGTTCAAAATAATAATAATAAAAAAAAACTGCGTTAACGTGCGATAAAAAAATTGTCGGCATTAATTAATAAATGCGTTAACGCGATAATAACGCGTTAACTTGCCCAGCCCTAATTTATATATATAGGATAAATAATCATGAACACAATGACAGGGTGAAATGGGCTGTGATGCATGGGGCACCAGGTAAAATCTTGCCTAGGGCAGCAAATTGGCCAGGGCCGGCCCTGTATTATGGTCATGGTATTTTATAAATTTAATGAATGAAATGTGTTACCATATTTTTGTTTGCTTAGTATTGTTATTTAATATGTTGTTTAGACTTGTTAGGGGCAATTATTGAATTGCATTTATGTCACCACTAAAAACATTACAAAAAAATGAATGAAATGAAAAATAATTAACAAAGACAAAAATTCAAACACAAATTTTGCAAGAATTGTTTTACATTTATTTATTATTGAAATTATCTGGTTAGGGACAGGTTTGGGTTAGGTTTAAGGGTGGGTTAATAAGGGAAGGGTCAACAGTGTAAATATAGATATAATTCTTCTTTTTCTTTGGCGTTTATCCTACATAGTAGCAGGGTCTGCTTTTCTGGATCGCTGGCGCCATTTGATGCAATCGTCGGTAAGGCTGCAAACCGGTAAGCTTGAGATCGTTGTGCAGCGTGTTGAGCCACTGCTGCTTCGGTCGTGCCTTCGGTCACTTTCCGCTGACTTCCAGCTGGAAGCACATTTTGGCAAGCGTTGTATGGTCAGCGCGCAGGACATGGCCGTACCACCATAGCCGGGCTTCACGTAGCTTGTCAGATATTAAGGCAACACCATACCGTTGCCGAATGTCATCATTACAGACGTGGTCGATCGGTAGATCTAGATGTAGACGTAGATGTAAATATAGATGTTATTGCAGAAAATAATTAGAGCTGTAATTACCAGCTGGTATTTTTTAAAATAAGTATAATGTAATAACATGTATGTACACAATAAGTGAATTGTTAGTAATACTAGTGTCACACCCTCACACCACATGAACTCTTGGGCTGTGTCCGAAAACTGATAAATGCTGCCTTAGGAAGACTTAGGAGGACAATTTCAAGGTCGCAATTCATCAAGGATCATCCGAATGCAATGTTAGTTTCACTTTCCGTCTCTTAAGATACTTTCATCTAATCGATTTTTGAAGGCAGCATAGACATCCCACAATCTTGTGCTTACCATTTTGTGACAGTTGAGCTAGAAAAATAAAGATGGCATCTGAAAGTTGCGGCTCGTCGTCAGGTTGTGGGTAAATGTACATTTTTGATCAATGTTTTTCACTTATGATGTCATTTCTAGCGAGAAGTTACTATTGTAGTCATTAAATATTCACTTAGTTTTCACCAAAGCTCGCTCTATTTTGCTGTAGATCATTAAACCGTAACACTGCCTCAGAAGTCTGTCTGATATCAGTTTCGTGAGATACCTTCTTGCGCAAACGCTGCCTGCAAAGTCATGCCTGATAGGGCAGCGAGGCAACAAGTCAGCTTTTGTTTTCGGATGCAGCCTTGTTTTCAGTCAGTACCGTTTTCCCTTGGTTAGTTTGTTGTCATGGACACTCATTAGTTTCAGCTGTGCACTGATCAATAATCTCATTATCCTCTCACTGTTTAAGTTCAGTTCTGTTTGTGTCTTTGTCTGGTCTCGTTTCTACTACTGTTGTGTTGGATTGTTTGCCTCTATGTTGGATTTAACCTGTGTGGATTATTAAAGATTGCCTGTTTACTCTCATCCTCATCTTCATGTGTGTTTACACAACCTGACTTACAACTAGTTAAAGCCACTTAACATTAAAGCAGGACCACATTTGTTAAATATTTATTTAAAGGTTTGTGATTTTGTTGTTGTTAAAATACTCTCTCCTATCCCTATTTAAACATGCAGTATTCATAGGTTGAGTTCCCCTCTATCAAGCCATGAAAATATTGTTCTATATGTTTGAGCATCCGAAGCAGCCTGACACAAACAATTTTTTTTTTTTTGCAATTCTATTTTGTGCTCAATGGTGCAGAAATGACACTTCACCAAGAATATCATCTCAGTTTCAATTCCAAGTAGCTACAGATTGTGGAATTGGATAACTCAGTGGGGTTGCCTCTCAGACAGATTAAGTTTGATCCAAAATGTATTGAAGTTATGATTTAGGGTGTGTTTCACTTGCAGTTCGATTCGCTTGGTTTGTTTGGTCCGGACCAAAAAAAATAGTCCTGGTCCACTTAGCGTTCACATTGGCATAGTGACACCCTATCTAAAGGCATAGGGATATGTTCACAACCTGATTGGTCGGCTTTTATTATGTACAGTATATTTCGTGAACTTCCGTGAACATCCAAAACAATACTGTGTGCTTGGCTAAATGCACTCGTTGTATGTGCTTAGCCTACATATGGTATTTTGACCAGCTTTTTTTTCCACAGTCTCTTGTTTCAATAAACCTGTTTCTCCACATTACATCCTTGTTGTGAGTCTCTGTTCCATAACAGTAATACTGTATGATAATTATTCACATTAACCCACATAGATTTTTGGGTGAATTTCAGGTGATCTCAGCATGATAGAAAGAGCGAATGGGGGAATGGGGGTCAAGCGAAAAAGATGTAGATTAGGATTGCTTAGGTGGGACTTGCGTCTTGAAAGATGGCGCCAGTTTCACAAGAGAGAGTTCAAATGTTTATTTCCAGAAAGGTCCTTTGTCTCAGGGAGTGGTCATTCCTCAAGTAGACTGCCTGGCATTTATCTAATTTCTCAAGACCTCGTGGGTCAAATTCAGATGAACACTTACGGGGTCACAGTTAAGAGGTTTGTTGTAATCCTTGAGATGTAACTCAAAATTTGTCTTTGCGATGTTAGCATCTGTGGAAGCTTTCAGATGGCTGTGTTCACCTGCAGAACACCTGGTCTCACCAGGTGTATGTGGCTTGAGTCCAGCAGGTGGATGAATCGGTTCAGGTTTTCTTCCTGTGGTTCAGCCTAGAATGTGAGCAAAGTTCATAGTCAATCTGGACCTTTGTGACTTGTTCAGTTGACGTGTTATTCCTTCATGGAGAAACTTCTGCTTCTGTGGCACCTTCCCCATGACGATAATCTGTCGCTTCTTGACCAATCTTGTCACCTCCAATAGTGTGGTTGTCTGGGCAGACCTCAATGGGATCTCTTTGGTTCCACACTGCTTTGTGTGGAAAAAAGCGTCTTATATGGCCACTTCACGATTGAGCACTTATGAACTTAAAGCCATAAGGAAATGCATAGGAACACATAATGCAACAAAGCATAAACAATACATGGGGTCATGTCAGCAAGTGTTATAGGTGCAATTATATATAATAATCACTGTATTTGTTCAGGAATCTTCCAATGCAAGCCACCTATGCAGATCTAAGAAGTGACTTGGAACATGCTTAGTCATACAAGAATGGAGATTGTTAATTCCTTGCAACTCTGTGTGTGTGTGAGAGTGTGTGTGTGTGTGTGTGTGTGTGAGAGAGAGAGAGAGTGTGTGTGTGTGTGTGTGTGTGTGTGTGTGTGTGTGTGTGTGTGTGTGTGTGTGTGTGTGTGTGTGTGTGTGTGTGTGTGGGGCTAAGTCACAGTCGATGACAGGGTTCAATTGTAAATTTTGTAATTGATTGAAGCGCTCACACTTCAGATCTATCCTTTTTTGTTTCTGTTATTAGTGGTATGTTGAGAAATCAGGGGCCCTCTGATTTTCCAACCACCCAAACAACAAATTAGAAAGTTTAAACATTTTGAAATTTAATAGCAGGTCTGTCTCTGCTTTATAATTTGCATCATCAATTTGAGACTGTAGCCATTCATATGTATATTACAGTGTTTTCCCATGAGTTGGCAGAGTGTTGTGAATAGCGTATGCTATGTGTGTGTCTGTTAGACTGTCATCATGGGATCAGCTTTACCATCCTATGTGTGTGAAGCTATCTGGATATGTTAGTGTAAAGATGGACAATAGATCTTTAGTGAAGTGACACTTTTGGACTCTATGGCATCTTTATCTTCTTGTGATGTGTAGTGTTCAACCTGGATAGACTTGATCTATTCCAGGTGATGATGATGTGAGGGTGTAGTGATGGAGGAGTGTGTTCAGTGTTCATGTCAGGAGATGGGTGGAATCCAATCTATAATAATTGTGTTGTAAATTTAGTTCCAGTTCTATACTAATAGGAGGCCATGCTTATGCAGTGATGTGCTATTGTGAGATGTTAATGGCCTCTTGAAGTGTCTTTTCACCCATCTCCCGAATCTCAAGTTATGTTCTAACAATGCCGCTGTCCTGGCCCACCCTGGCATCCATCCTCCAAGGAATTGCTGTAGTAAACCTGAGACAGAAACACATGCAGAGATTATCATGTCCATTGCAATTTTAATTCCAGTTGTCACATGAAACTGAGTTTCACTGACCAGGTCTGAATTATTGCTGTTGTTTCAGTGCAGTGTGTGACACCTTAAAGCTGCTCTTGCAGTTGAGCCTTCACAGTCTGCTGTGTCATGAGCATTAGAGATCCCAGTTCTGCTGGGGAAATTTTCTGGATTAATCAGAGTTTTTCTCACTCATATTGTCATGAGATCAAATGGGTCGATGCCCATGGCTTTACATCAAGTTGCTCTCATTACAGCCAGATCTGTGGGCAGAAATCAGTTCACCTGTTTCGGTGTTGCCTGCTTAGCATTTGCTGTTTTGTTGTGTCGTTCATACATTTGGTTAGTGCAGATCTATTGTGACCTGACGTTCAAGCTGGCAGTTATAAAACCTCTTATTAAGAAACCACAATTAGATACAAATAACCTAGCAAATTACAGACCCATTTCAAATCTTCCATTTATGTCAAAAATATTAGAAAAAGTTGTGTCCGCTCAACTCGGCTCTTTCTTGCAAGAAAACGACATCTATGAAAAGTTTCAGTCTGGATTCAGGCCACATCATAGCACTGAAACTGCCAACCCAGGCTCATGTGAAATACGTTACTCTGCCTACATTTTTGCAAAACCTGAAATACGTACCTCCAGGTGCGTTTCCCTGCACTTTTCGAGTGAAAAGTCCACTAGAGGCGCTAAGTGGTATCATTTTTTCTCCGTTCCAGATGGTTAAATAAAGGTTATAAAAACAATAATATGAGTAATGTACAGACTTCTCAGTAGGCCTATACACTCATTTTAATATAAATTAGGAATTATTTCCACGCTTTTGAGGTGCCGCTGAGGTGCAGTTCGTGAAATGGTCACGTCATTTAATCTACTGGTTCGTGATACTGACACGTTTATTTCGTTATTTGCGTGATATCAGTATTTTTATTTATTTATTTTATTTATTTTTTTACTAATGTAATGCACGATTCTTTCTGCCAGTCGGGCTGGAGCAGAGAAAGCTGTTTAATCGACATTTATTCACGATATCTTATCATGTTTATATATGTATTTATTTTAATGTTATTATTTCGGTCTTATTGCCAGGGAAGCTGGACTGCTTTGCTGTTTATTGATTTAAAAAAAAAGTATAAACGACTACGCGAATTTTATCAGTAGGAAATCGCGTTGAAGAAGTCTCCTTCCGTACACATCGCGCTATTTGGCATCAGTTCACGTGTTCCAGATGTTGGTAAGCAGTCGAAAATACACTGTCCTAATAATGTTTGATATAATGTCTTTTCTGATGGTCGAAATGAATCAGATTAGCTCATGTTCAGTCACTGCATTATCTGTCATCTCCACGGAGGCTTTGCGTTTCATTGCTTTCTAATTCAAAACAGGGTGATTAAACACTATCTGTCACGTGACGTGCTACAGGCCTAGACCTTCTATCAGTTAATCATACTCATATTAGGTTTAAAGTAAGTTAGTACAATTAGTTCCAAAGTGGTATTTGTCGTAGAATCACAGTAAAAACAACACTTACCTTGCTTTTACCACAGTAGCCTTAGTTTTACTGTGATAGGTGTGGTAAAAGGACAGTAACCACAGAACTTACCATGCTTTTACCACATTATTTGTAGTTTTAATGTGATATTTGTTGTAAATGCATATTAAACACAACACTTACCATGCTTTTACCACATTATTTGTAGTTTTAATGTGATATTTGTTGTAAATGCATATTAACCACAACACTTACCATACTTTTACCACATTATTTGTAGTTTTAATGTGATATTTGTTGTAAATGCATATTAACCACAACACTTACCATGCTTTTACCACATTATTTGTAGTTTTAATGTGATATTTGTTATAAATGCACAGTAACCACAACACTTACCATGCGTTTACCACCGTAACCTTAGTTTTACTGTGATAGGTGTGGTAAAAGGACAGTAACCACAAAACTGTCCGTACTTTTACCTCAGTATTGGTAGTTTTAAAGTGATATTTGTTGTAAATGCATATTAATCACAACACTTATCATGCTTTTAATGTCTAACAATGTAACAACAAATATTTGTAAGGTAAATCAGTAATTTTTCCATTAAATAATCCGATATATATAATGATATTTTCTTTTCTCTTTTTTTCAGCTGAAAAGACCAAAAGGGCCTTTCGGACTCAGTCAGCTCATTATTGTTTGAGGAGAAGTAAACGGGAGACGAAAAGCTACAAAGGCAAATATTCGCAATGGTATGTATGTGTTGGTTTTAACCCTAAATCAAACATTTTATCAAGCATTTGTTGTTTCTTAAACCTTTTCTTACAAAACCCATAGCCCAATCAGTACAAACATAGTCTAAAAGTCTTAATAATTCACAAGATTAAACAAGTTGTCAAATTCGTACAATACTTGTACATAATCATGCAGCTTTTACTCCTAGTGCTGTCAATGGCTAGTGCCTCAATTCCTGTACATATTTATCTCCATATTTGTAAATCAGTTGCGCGCCTTCTTGGAAAGTAGTCGGATGTCCCATACACTATCAGAAAAGTTTATATTAATTGCATTGTATTCATTAAAATTATTACAAATTGGACCCTGTCTGTTGATATTCCAATGATACATGATGTCTCTCCACACCTCATAACCTTCCTCTGTTTGCAAGAGTGGAAAAGCTAATTTGACTTGTCACATGACATCAGATACTCGATTATTTTGTCGTAATCAGATCAGTTACACTGCTGATAACTCTCCCGTTTGCATGTAAATATGATTATTGCATGCTATTAAAGACATACTTGTATTCATAGAAATGCTCACATATCAGTGAACTTATTACACAAAAATGCTTTTAATATATAATTATGCAACACTCCTTACATAAATAAATCCTACAGTTATATATAAACTGACTACTTGCAAGTAATGTATTAAAATTACCTTCCTTTCTGTTTTGCAGGATTATCTTTTTTAAAGCTCTACAATATCAAACTCAACAGCTCTTTTAGGAACCAACCCTCACAAGATCTACTAGTGAGTCTCAGTGAATCTTGCCGTGATCAGCCCTTCCCAGGTAAAGTTTCAACAATATTTCAATCAGTATTTACTCATCAAATGTTCTCCCCTGAATCGTATGGTAAATTAACTTAATTATAACTGTGTTAATTGGTATGTTTCAAGAACAATAGTAATTGCACATAGAGTAAGTGGAGACTTTCTTGTTTTACAGCAGAGAAGGAAGACCAGTCCTATATCAACGCAAGCTAATCGAATAAGTCCTTTGTTTTCGGGTGAGGAAGAAACATCTGGTGCCCAAAGAAGACATAAAGGTGCGTAAGTCCATTGGTATGTCTTGTATTTAAACAATGCTGTGTATTACATAATTTGATCTTGACAATTTTACATTGTACAGATTATCACTCGATTTTTATATGGGTAAAACTGTTTTTCTTCAGTACTTAGCTTATATTACGTGCTGCAATATTATATATATATATAATACTTCAATGTGTATATTAATGTACTGACTGCTGCTTTGTAAATTTAAACAAGGAACAGGCAACTCTGGCCCTTTTACGTTCTCCTTTTTGTGGTTGAGAGTTTACATCAAACCCTAATTGAGCACATCTGAAAATTTTAACCAAAGTCTTCAGGTTTACTTGTAGACAATAGGCAGAAGGGTTTGAGGTTGGAGCTAAATCTGCAGGACAGTGGACGCTGAGGGCCAGAGTAGTCCATCACTGCTTTAAATAAAGCTACACTGTGTCATTTTTTATGTTGATTCTTTGCAAAAAAAACACTTTGTTCTTTCAAAATTATATGTGCTCATTCATGTGTAATTACTTCCACCAACTAATCAAGTACTCCCGTAAGTGTAGAATCTGCCATTCAGAATACATATGAGCAAGTCGCTCGAATGGCGGCAGCCATGTTGCGCCTCCATCTTGAAAATACATTAGCCAAAGAGGGACATACCTGGAAATTCAAGCTTCGCCTTTCGCGCCTTTACTTAGTGGCACCGTGACGAATGCGAGGGAGAGATTACTCATAATAATACGGCCACCGTAGGAGTTAAAACCCCCTCGGAATGGGAGGGGCTAGAAAGTAATATTCAGTTGGTAGGCTTATACAATTTCACCGCTATATGGGAGAAAATCTTACACAATGTAGCTTTAAATAACGCAGAACATAAGCTGACCTGACTGTCCATTAAACAGTTTAATTTGAATTGTTTGTGTTTTTTGTTTTACTTTCAGACCAGGACTGGAGAACGCCTGACGATGGGATGTTGAGACTTCTTCCTCTGAGAAAAAGCTACACCACATCAGTGATCACATCTTCTGTTCATCAGTTATACTGTAGGGCACAACTGAACAAACTGTTTAGATGAGGAAGAAGAACAGGAACACGATAGAGACATACAGGGAAGAGCAAGAAACCAGTTTAGCTGTGATAATTAATTATTTTTTTCCAACACAATATAAAATCTGTTTTCTGTATCATAGGTGACTGAATATGATTCTCTGGCACTCATTTGTGTGGCTTCAGCAGTTGTGAATGGATTAATTTGATGTTAATGTATTTGTGAAGGCTCATTGTTATTTATCTTGAATCTCATTTGTCTTTATGCTACTTTATCAACTTTATGTTGTGTCCTCAAATAAAGTATTGTGTAATAAAGTATGGTGAATATTGTGTATTGAAAGTGGTGTTTGGGACAGAATTTTATTTGAGAAATTTGAATTTCTTATTTATTTAGTTTAGTTCATAATTTAAAAACAACTACAAATAATTAATTACCATAATTATTTTACTTAGGACATAAACATTTTGTTGTGGTTAATGATATTTGGGACAACAATGCAGCAAAAGTTGCACATACTTGCATGTATGCCAATTTTCAGTGATATAAAGAGAAGGTGTGTGAATAACAAGAGGCTGCAGTGGGCTATCTTGCTAAAAACACTTCAAGTATAATTGAAGATGATCCATGTTGATCATTCTAGTACATCTACTACTGCATTTAAAATGAAAGCATAGACATTACTGATGTCAGGCAAATAATCAGCAGTCAGATGGGGTGAAAAGGATATTTTGGCACTGTTGTTGTTTTACTGAATGGTGCATTATCCTTGTGATATAGTAATAGTTCAAAATCTAAAATGTGTGTAGACTGTACTGCCCGTCCACCCCCAGGGGCCCAGCAACAACCTAGTAACGGCCCCCAGAAGAGCAAAAGAATGCACATTTCAAATGGCTGTAACTCAAAGTCCGGTTAGTGTATCAAAGAGACAATATGAAGGACAACTGCTTATGCTATGTTTACTAAATAATATTGGGCACAGTTTTCAGACATATATGGCAAGCTGGCATAAAGGTTATTTTAAAAGTGCTCACAGTAAAATATCAAATTGCAACCTATCCCTCATATATATCATAAAGGTTTGCACAATTAACAAGTTTAGATATCCAGTTGCCCATTAAAGATATTATTTATTTAACATTTACTGTTTCATTACTAAACGTTTTAAACTACATTACCCACATATCTCTGTCATTATATCAATGGAACAGGAAACATTGTGCTGTAGTTCATTGAAATATGCAGACATGCTTAGGGTTAGGGTTGGGATCTCGGTAAAGGAGAAATTTCTCACAACATAGATACACTTTCTAGTTACCTTAATGTATAACTAACGTAATAATAACACCAAAACATACTTTGTAACATGAAGCGCCGTTTTATATGGGTTAAAAGATAGTCCAATCACAGCGTGTTCTGCGATAAAGTCACAGCCAATGACAACCCAGCTGAACAGAGGCGTCACACTTAACTTGCCCATTTATGGTAAATGATGACAGATCTCTTCCGGTTCCGGCTGCAGGGATAACAAAAAGACTCCTTTGTGTGGTTACCATCCAAAAACGTTGGATTCATATGATCATGACACAAATTTGCATATTTGATTAGACTGATGCATACATTTGAAAGAGAAACTTTTTTTCTAAGCAATGACACAATGGAAGGGTAGTTTGCAGTTTTTTTTTAATTAAAGATAATTGCATGTACTTAAGTGCTTCTAACATTTACAGTGTATGTATAGTATATCAAGTATATTATATAACAAAATGTAACAAAAGCATAATGAATGCACACAATTTTTAAAGCAAATTCCAATATTTAATGTCAAACTGTTTAAAGACAAATGTAGTGCCAAAACTACTGCACAACAGAATAAAAATCAGTTAATTGTAAACAAAACATAAAATCCAGATACAGGGGCAATCTATTATAGTGACACATACAGTTATTTTTAAAAAAATCGCTGATGAAGTTATATTTTTACAAACCACGAGTTGAGATTCAACTTTGTTATGTGAAAATATATTTGTTTCTTCCCTTTAAAGAACAAATAGGTGAAAACTTAAGCACAACATTTTACATTCTCAACTTTAATTCTATATCCTTGTGATTATTGGTCACTTTTATTGTAACTAAATGAAAGGAAACCTAAAATAGTTAATTATTATAAATGTCAGCAAGAAAATGCTTCTATAAAATACATTCACAGGTAGGCCTGTATTACAATTACATTAACCAGGTAGTCATATAATGATAACATAGATGTAGTTATGGTGGATAAATAGTGACCACTGTAATTGAAGGTTTAATGAAGCTAAATGTAAGACATTAAGTCCATCTAAATGTAAAGGTAACAAACTCAGAATAATGTCCAGTTGTCAAGTGTGTCATTTTCTGTAATACTCTTTCAGCACCAAACAGAACTCCATAAATATTGCTTGTTTCAAAAGGTTTTCTTGAACACTCTCACTATCTTCAATTGTTCGGACAAACACCTGCTATATACACTTGCAGAAAAATACATTTGACTATTGCATATTATATTGCATATAAGTCGCTGCATGGCTAGAACTAATGGATGTCAATGAATATGTCCTTTACCAAAACTCCTGATGAGCACTGACGCTTGTTTGATAAAGGCATTAGGCAGACCTCAAGTACAGTTTATGAAGATGAAAGAGAAAACAAAATTCTTTAACAATATGGAAAAAGATAAATGACTATTTTAAATAATGGTTCTGCATATATCAGAGATCATAAGAGTGGGACTCCACATAAAGACTTTCAGAAACTGTGACAGAAAAAAAGGGAGCACCTCGCTGGACACATCCTACACATGCCCAAACTACACAACCCAAAGACAGTTATGAAGTGGACACCACCAGGAGGATGCTGGAGACAGGGAAGATCAAGGAAGACATGGAGACAGATGTTTCACGAAGACCTGAAGAATGTCAGTGTCCCATGGGAAGATGAGGAGAACTGGTCCACGGATCGAATACGTTGGAGGACACTTGTTGCCCAATGTGCCCAGCACAGGACTTGATGATGATGTTGTGAGTTTATCCATAACTGTGGGATATTTTTCTGTAAGGAGTATTGCATAATTAAATGTTAAATGCATTTATGTAATAAGCTCACTGATATGTGGTCATTTTCTTTAATAGCAAGCAATAATCATATAAACTTGTTTAAAAATAACATGATTTACATGCAAACGGGAGAGTTATCAGCAGTGTAACTGATCTGATCATGACAAAATAATCAAGTATCTGATGTCATGTGACAAGTCAAATTAGCTTTTCCACTCTTGCAAACAGAGGAAGGTTATGAGGTGTGGAGAGACATCATGTATCATTGGAACATCAACAGACAGGGTCCAAATTGTAATAATTTTAATGAATACAATGCAATTAATATAAACTTTTCTGATAGTGTATGGGACATCCGACTACTTTCCAAGAAGGCGCGCAACTGATTTACAAATATGGAGATAAATATGTACAGGAATTGAGGCACTAGCCATTGACAGCACTAGGAGTAAAAGCTGCATGATTATGTACAAGTATTGTACAAATTTGACAACTTGTTAAATTCTGTGAATTATTAAGACTTTTAGACTATGTTTGTACTGATTGGGCTATGGGTTTTGTAAGAAAAGGTTTAAGAAACAACAAATGCTTGATAAAATGTTTGATTTAGGGTTAAAACCAACACATACATACCATTGCGAATATTTGCCTTTGTAGCTTTTCGTCTCCCGTTTACTTCTCCTCAAACAATAATGAGCTGACTGAGTCCGAAAGGCCCTTTTGGTCTTTTCAGCTGAAAAAAAGAGAAAAGAAAATATCATTATGTAAAATATATCGGATTATTTAATGGAAAAATTACTGATTTACCTTACAAATATTTTTTGTTACATTATTTGGCATTCAAAGCATGGTAAGTGTTGTGATTAATATGCATTTACAACAAATATCACTTTAAAACTACCAATACTGAGGTAAAAGCACGGACAGTTTTGTTACTGTCCTTTTACCACACCTATCACAGTAAAACAAAGGTTACTGTGGTAAAAGCATGATAAGTGTTGTGGTTACTGTGCATTTACAACAAATATCACATTAAAAGTACAAATAATGTGGTAAAAGCATGGTAAGTGTTGTGTTTAATATGCATTTACAACAAATATCACATTAAAACTACAAATAATGTGGTAAAAGTGTGGTAAGTGTTGTGGTTAATATGCATTTAGAACAAATATCACATTAAAACTACAAATAATGTGGTGAAAGCATGGTAAATGTTGTGGTTAATATGCATTTACAACAAATATCACATTAAAACTACAAATAATGTGGTAAAAGCATGGTAAGTTCTGTGGTTACTGTCCTTTTACCACACCTATCACAGTAAAACTAAGGCTACTGTGGTAAAAGCAAGGTAAGTGTTGTGGTTACTGTGATTCTACTACAAATACCACTTTGGAACTAATTGTACTAACTTACTTTAAACCTAATATGAATATGATTAACTGATAAAAGGTCTAGGCCTGTAGCACGTCACGTGACAGATAGTGTTACCCTGTTTTGAATTAGAAAGCAATGAAACGCAAAGCCTCCGTGGAGATGACAAATATAATGCAGTGACTGAACATGAGCTAATCTGATTCATTTCGACCATCAGAAAAGACATTATATCAAACATTATTAGGACAGTGTATTTTCGACTACTTACCAACATCTGGAACACGTGAACTGATGCCAAATATCGCGATGTGTTCGGAAGGTTCTTCAACGCGATTTCCTACTGATAAAATTCGTGTAGTCGTTTATACTTTTTTTTTTAAATCAATAAACAGCAAAGCAGTCCAGCTTCCCTGGCAATAAGACCGAAATAATAACATTAAAATAAATACATATATAAACATGATAAGATATCGTGAATAAATGAATTTTTAAGAAATTAAGAAATAATTAAGAACGATTAAGAAATAATCGTGCATTACATTAGTAGTAAACAAATAAATTAAATAAATAAATAAATAAAAATGCTGATATCGCGAAAATAACGAAATAACGTGTCCGTATCACGAACCAGTAGATAAAATGACGTGACCATATCACGAACTGCCGTGAGACTGGGCTGTGTGGCACCTCAAAAGCGTGGAAAAAATTCCTAATTTATATTAAAATGAGTGTATAGGCCTACTGAGAAGTCTGTACATTACTCATATTATTGTTTTTATAACCTTTATTTAACCATCTGGAACGGAGAAAAAATGATACCACTTAGCGCCTCTAGTGGACTTTTCACTCGAAAAGTGCAGGGAAACGTACCTGGAGGTACGTATTTCAGGTTTTGCAAAAATGTAGGCAGAGTAACGTATTTCCAATGAGCCTGGGTTGGAAACTGCGCTTGTTAGAATCACAAATGATTTACTTTTAGCTTCGGACCAAGGCTGTATCTCAGTACTAGTTTTACTTGATCTTAGTGCTGCGTTCGATACTATAGATCACACAATACTCTTAGATCGACTACAAAATTACACTGGTGTTCAAGGACAAGCATTAAGCTGGTTCAGGTCATACTTATCTGACCGCTACCATTTCGTCTACTTAAATGGAGAAAAATCGATTATAACTTCGGCAAACTACGGAGTGCCGCAGGGATCTGTGTTATGCCCTTTATTATTCTCAATATATATGCTGCCACTTGGTAATATTCTAAGGAAACATGGAATTAGTTTCCATTGTTATGCTGATGACACTCAAATATATATTTAATCACGGCCAGATGAATACGCTAAATTATCCAAATTGACAGATTGTGTTAAAGATATAAAAGATTGGATGACGCGTAATTTTCTTTTATTAAATCCAGACAAGACAGAGGTAATACTTATCGGTTCTAAAAACCGTCCACAAAATCTTTCACAGCACGACTTTAACATAGTAGGATGCCCTGTTACTTTATCCGCTACAGTAAAAGACCTGGGTGTTACATTAGACTGCAACCTGTCTTTTGAAAAGCATATTTCATATGTTACAAAAACTGCCTTTTTCCACCTTAGAAACATTGCTAAGCTACGTAATATGCTATCAGTCTCTGATGCAGAAAAGTTAGTTCATGCATTCATGACCTCGAGACTAGATTACTGTAATGCTTTATTAGCTGGTTGTCCTGCATCTTCAATAAACAAGCTACAGTTAGTCCAAAATGCAGCCGCTAGAGTTCTTACTAGATCAAGAAAATATGATCATATAACACCGATTTTATCATCACTTCATTGGTTACCTATAAAGTTCCGTATTAAATACAAGGTATTGCTTTTGACTTATAAAGCTCTAAATGGTTTAGCTCCAGTCTATTTAATTGCGCTCTTTAAGATCACTAAATTTGAGGCTTCTGGTCATTCCTAGGATATCCAGATCCACCAAAGGAGGCATTTAGCTCCGAAGATCTGGAATAGCCTTCCTGATATTGTTCGTAGCTCAGACTCGCTCTCCCAGTTTAAAACTAGACTGAAGACGCATCTATTTAGCCAGGCATTCATATAAATTTTTTATCTTACAGTTACTGTAAATTCGGCCTCTAGTTCATAAACGCCAGAGGAGAACTGGCCCCCGACTGAGCCTGGGTTCTCCCAAGGTTTTTTTTCTCCATTGGGTCATCTGATGGGGTGTTAGGACACCATTAGGTCACTGGATGGAGTTTTTCGGTTCCTTGCCACTGTTGCCTTTGGCTTGCTCAGTTGGGGATATTCAAATTTATTAACCAATCATACCATTGATCAGCTCTACCAAACTTGGATGTCTTTTTTCCAGTAATAAACAAACATTGTTAAGTTGTTTTGATTGATACTGTGAAGCAGCTTTGATACAATCTGTATTGTGAAAAGCGCTATATAAATATATTTGACTTGACTTGATTGACTTGACTTGACTTGACCTGCAAAAAGCTGTGCTAGTTCTGTCTGATGTTTAGCATTTCACACCCTCCTTGTAAATTTACTTTTTTGATCAGATTCAATTTTAGTTGGTGCATATTATAATTTGAGTTAAAATACAATTATATTATATTAAAAAGAATATAAATTAAATAATATTATTTCTGGTCTCTGAAGAGTCTCTAGAACAACTTAGTTTTCAAAGTATTCGTTTTGCAAAAGAATCACCCGTGATGCGAAGTATAAGCAAAACACTTCGCATCGTGTATTTTATAATGTCATGGTATTACATCTTCTCTCTTTATTCCAGAGCATTTGATGTTTGTATCTATTACCTTTAAACTGATTTTGCAATTGGCATGATACATTTACCTGACATAATAAATTGTAAACATTTAAGTTTATTCTAATCGACTCACATTTAATGATGTACAGATATCATTAAAACTTTTTTCATTTATGGAGTCAGATGAAATAACGAGTTAATACATATGAGAAAATGTTTTTCATTTAATCAAATTACTTTGTCACGCGGAAAGACAGAAACGCGCAGAGACATTCACCCGCTGATCGGAAAACCTCCATTGGGCTGATTGAGCCGGGCTTACAGCCCCGACACTGCCCACCAAACCCTGCCGAACTATACTTAATGTGGTGGGCAGAGCATATATGGTGGCAGATCAGGCTGGTGCATGTCTGCACACAAAAAAAAAAAAAGGATGCAGGCCTACCAGGCTGACCTATTAAAGGACCTTGATGCTTGTAATAGGTTCATCCTTCTCCGCGCTCGGTCCCAAGGGGCTGCTCCCCAGCCGTCAACCCTGAGCTCCTAGTTTAGGCAGCAGCGAATGAGCGCTACAGCACGCAAACAATAAAAAAAATGCAGTTTAGTACGTGAGGATGCCAAGGAATAATTCTGAGTGTAAAAGTAGGCTACGTCAAATAATTATTACAATAAGTTAGGCTCCATTGAGTAACAAGCAAATTAAAATGATACACATTTATTATTCATAATATGGAAAGAGGAAATAATACATAGTTTGTTAAGAGCATGACTCAAACATGCCTTTTCAAGTCCTCTTTTATTTTTTAGTTAGTTAGTTATTTTTATCCATTCTGCATGTCCCACATATGTGTGTTTTAGCAAGGCGGTCTGTGTTGCAAGTTGGTGAATGAAGTTACTTGCCGGGTTACGTGTCACTACTTCTTTATTCATTTATCCAGTGTAAAACCCGGACACCACCACACAAATGTGGCTTTTTGTTAATGGCTGTCCGACTGCAGGATTTAACACAGAGTAACTGGTCACTACCAGTCACAAAAGCCATTGTAACAGTCTGGCACAGGCAATTCTAGTAGCATTTTTCATCAATTAATTTCTTAAATTATCCTTTGACTATGTTCTGGCTCGCCATCTAGTGGCAAAATTTTGGTTAGGGACTGTTCGTTTTTTATTTAAGGGGCTACCGGAGGAGTTTTGAGATCTATAGTCAAAATAGACTTGACCCTCCCTTCGCCAGCAATACATTTTTTTATGACCCTAAAATGATCGTGAAAAAAGGCATGACCCTCCCCGATAATATATTGATTACTTCTGTACTGGTTTGCGCTTGGCAAAGATGTTCAGATATCTCTATGCTAGTAGACCTACACCAAACGTTCATTAAAAAGGGTCCTGTACAGTGCGACATATATCTACGAAAAGATTGGTCTTTGCGATGAATAAATGTACCACTGTAGCACGCGTGCGATACAGTTTTGCAAACTCCGTTACTTGTGTTTGTTTTCAGACATGATAACAGTCATTTTATACTTGTGCTTTTGGATATCACGATTTTTGATTGTGGATGATTTAATGTCTCCACGATCTGATTTTGAAGAAATATGGTAGTATCGCCTCAAGCTTGGTTTATAGGCTACTCGCCGCGTCCGCACGAGCACGAAGGTGCGCAAGGGCCCATTTCGCTTGGCGTGTGCACGGCAGATTTTGTAACTGCGCGAGCGGCTCCGCATCCGAAGATGCATGACTTCGAGCCGAATCTGGCCAAGCATATACGTCTCATCACACCGGCACACAGTTTGTACATCTAGTAGTTGCTTAAATTTACAAAATGAGCCTACAATAGCAGACATAAGCCCTTTCAATTATGGTCCATGTTTTATAGAAAATGTTCTAGAAACTAAATGAACATGTTTAGTGAAATTAGAAAATATGTAAGTTATTGTTAATTTAATTGTAGCCTATAGGCTATGTTCTCAGATTAATTTATTTTGTTCTAATGTAACAAGTAGCCTAAGGCTAGAGACACACTGGCTGCGTGACGTGAGCGTGGCGTTTTCTGTTAGTGGTGGCTGTGTGGCGTTTCTGTTGCGTGGCGGCTGCGTGGCGTTTTCTGTGTCTTTACACACCAGAAACGTGTCTGACGCGGCGCTGCTGCTGCTAGGTGACGTACATATATATATATATATATATAGAGAGAGAGAGAGAGAGAGAGAGAGGCTGTATATATATATATATATATATATATATATAGAGAGAGAGGATATATATATATATATATATATATATATATATATATATATATATTCTCAGGACACTGCACTTATTCGCAATCCCAAAAGTTCATTATTTGCTCGTACTTTAAACCTTTGCCGGGTAAACATTTCATTGGCCTTCTGTTCTGACATGATGAACTTTTTCTGAGCGCGTACGCCCGAAACGCGCGCGCGCACTGTCAAACAGTGCCAAACTGGACTTTATCTTTCGCGTCTGATTTTTATTGGGTCAGACCCATCTGCTAGCGATGGGGGGCCGAGACTGAGAGAGCTACATGGACAATTATGCACCAAACAAGCCACTTTGAAATGTTGCTGTTTTCATGAATACAAAAGTTGGGTGACCCTCCCCCTAGACTAAAAAAAGTTGGATGACCCTCCCCTCAACAAAGAATAAAAAGACATGACCCTCCCCTATTTTCCTCCGGTGGTCCATTCCATAAATACCGAACGGTCCCTTAAGGCGGGCGTACACGGTGCGATTTTTTGCTGTTTTACGAGCTCGCAGATGATTTTTTTCACTCGGGAGAAATCGCATGCAAGTCGGTTAGTTTGCATTCGTGAAGTGTGTGCGGTTGAATGAGCCGATTTGTCGATCTATCTGAATTTGACCAATCAGGAGCTGAGAAAATCCACAGAAGAAAGACGAAAATGGTGTGGACTAGCCTACTAGAAACACTGCTTCAATTAATGTTTTTATGATGACTTTGTGAAAGGTTAACTAAACAGCATCTGCCGTGTTCCTGCTGGCCAGTATTTGTCATATTTCATTCTGTAACATACAGGTACAGAAGGTAGATACCAAATACAGAAGGTATTATGCTATTGTTTTTGATAGTGTTATACATTTCTTACAGATTCTTACATGTCACGATGATCATTGCGTTTGAATCTTCCTAACAGCAATTACAGTTTGTCTACAGCCTAATCTTTTTTTTTATTAATGCCGACAGAACAATGTTGCCAGATATTGCTACGAAAAACAAGCAAAAACAAATACTACTGTCACCTTTCCATTATGTGGATCTGGCAACACGGGATCTGGCACCCGCGCCCTCAATCACAACACGCTCAAGCTCACTCAAGCCCCGTTCACTGTGCTAGCTTCTCGCAGCAAAATGAATTGCAAACACTCACATGATGAGGTGGTTTAAACGGCTAATTTTTGAATGTGTAGCCGTAACTACGTTTTTTAACTCATTCACACACACACACACACACACACACACACAAGGGTGACCGGACGTCCGGTTCCCGGTGCTGAAAACGAGCCTATATATGTAGCAAAATAATCACGGCTTGTATCAATATTTTATATGCAGTTATGAGAGAGTTTTTGGCGCGGAACTTCGTGCGATTTCTTCGGAATTCAGCAGGTCGTAAAATCGTGTCGTATATCACTGCCTCCGTACAATTTTAGGATGAACTCACTCGTAAAGTGTGCGTGGTCATACGATTTTCCGACCGTCAGAATTATCACCGTGTATGCCCGCCATTACACTTTATTTCGATAGTCCACTTTAGACATTCTACTAACTACAAGTAACTTTTCAACTACATATCAACTAACTCTCATTAGAGTATTAGTTGGCTGTAGTAGACTGTCAGTAGTAGGGATGGGAATTGATACGATTTTATCAATATCAATGACACTGACGATTCTGCTTATTGATCCGATTCTTTAACGATTCTCTTATCGATTCCTGATAGCACTGTGTGGAAAATAGTCTCATGCTTTTTCAGCAAAAGAAAAAAAAAAGTTTTTATTTGTTTTAAAGCTTACCCTTGAGTAAGCAAACTGTACTTTTTATGTAATAAATGGAACCTTATTGTAAAGTGTTACCGATTAGTTATACACCGATTCAGATGTCTGGTGAGTTCAGTGTTGGAAAGATCAGTTGTTTTAACCATTCATTAAATTAATCGGTTCAAATGAGTCACCAGTTTGCGAATTGGACGTGTCATGCGCGTTGTGTGATTATCCCAGCAGTTAGGACATGGACATCCCACAAGATTTGTGTCAACAAAGAAAACATTTCATCACTGGATCGTTTTTTTTTCGTTTATTTAAAGGGTTGTTTTATGTCGGCTGAATGTGTGGAACGCTTTTCAGAGAAGATAGGTAACTTATTTTAGCACAATTCACACCCAGCGGTAATTCAGGAAAACAAAATCTCCGAATGCTCCATATGAAACTTTGGTCTTCCGACCTTTTAACATCGTGTCGATTTATTTTGGTTAATATGTGTGAGGGAGAGAGAGCAAGACAGTGCTTAGTGTGGAGATGGTGAAGACTTGTTTACACTTTCGCCTGGCTCCGAAGTGAGAGAGTGTGCGCGCGCGACCAGGTCTCTCTCTCTCTCTCTCTGCTCGTTCTTTCAGTTAAACACGTGACCTGTCACAAGTGCAGCAGTTCATCTACATTACTCACCGGTCAAATAAGACTTTAGCGGGACAAAAATTCGCTTTGGCGGGCGCTAAAAAAAATTCAGTGCAGGAAAAACCCTGTTTTTGCAAACAGGAAACAGCATAATTTGTCTCGTTTAGTAAAATAAAGCCAAGCTTTAGATCGCCTTTTCCACTCCATGTTTACCTCCTCTGCTCAAATCGCTTTGACATCATGATGCACAGATGCATATAGGACGTCGTGCTATGGTGCCCGATAAAGGACAAAAGGGAAAGTTGTGAGGTCTGTATATTATGGCTGGGACTCGGAGCAGGAGCATCGATAAGAGGAATCATTAACGTCGAGGGCATACAATATCGATGGTTCGTAAAACTTAGAACCGGTTCTCGAGTGGAACCGGTTTTCAATTCCCATAGTCAGTAGACTGTTAGGTTAGGGTTCGGGTTAGTAGAATAAGTTGACTTGTAGTTGCCAAGTAACTTCTAGTCAGTTGAATGTCTATTGGGAAGCATCAAAATAAAGTGTTAGCAGATATTAAGCAGACAGTCTACTAATCCTCTAATGACAGTTAGTTGACATTTAGCTGCAAAGTTACTTATAGTTAGTAGAATGTCTAAAGTGGACTGTAGATATAAAGATAGTGAATAAAGATTTTGTCCCGATGCCAAGCTTACTTTCCGACCCCTGATCTAAAGGATGCATACTTCCATTTATCTGTCCTTCCTCAATACAGGAAGATCCTGAGGTTCGCTTTCGGGGGCTTTCCAAAATCAGGGGCCTCATGTACAAAGACTTGCGTTGAATTCATACTAAAACATTGCGTACGGAAAAAGCTGTAAATGTGCGTACGCACAAAAAAAAAGAGATGTATGAATCTCTGCGTACGAAGGATCCCACGCATATTCTCTTTGTACATCCCAATTAACGTAAAAATGACCGCACATGCACGAGCACAACGACCCACCCAGTCTCCACCCTTAATTAAATACATTTAAATATGGTAATGAGTCCACTTTGGCAAAAGAAAGGAGTAAGAAAATGGCTAAAGCAAGCGGCAAGAAGTGAAACTTTACAGAAAGTGAATCGGAGATGCTACTATCGGAGGTAGAAACGAGAAAAAAAAAATATTTGGAACTTTGTCCTCCGGAATTAATAACAAAAGGAAAAAATATGAGTGGGAGAGTTTGGCTGATGCCGTCAATGCGGTGGGATCTGAAAGTCGCACTGTAAATGGACTTAAAAAGAAATGGTCTGATATAAAGGTGGACGTTAAATGGAGAACTGCTGCGCACCGACAAAGTGTGGGCAGAACAGGCAGTGGTAAAGGGGTCGATGAACTTACACCCTTTGAGCAGAGAGTTGCCTCAATTATGGGTGACACTTTACTCTCTGGAGTAGTATCTGCTGCTGTGGGAGACTCAGATTTACTACAGGACTGCCACGGAGTATTATCTGCACATTTATTGAATGGAAATGTTTCCGATTCACATATGCAAATTCTTCTTCATATGGCGCCTTTATAGCAATGTGTGTGCAGTCGATCGCTCCGATTACATTAGGAAAACCGGCTATCGCTGCAAAATTGCGTTTTAATGTTTGGCTGGTCAACTGCATCATATGGGAACCTTATATACCTGGTAGACATGTGGATGATCCCGACCCATACCGCTGGCATTGCGTGGCTCAAAGACGACTGGCTTATTCCTGAGCGGTCTGCCAGTTCCCTTTGGAAAGAACCAGTTGCCAGAAAACCAAGTGTTGTCAGCACCTGCAAGGGAACGGGTATTGCGTGGCTCCTCGCTGTCTCTCTCTCTAGATTCGGACCCAACTCAGCACAGAGCTCCAAGAGGATAGCCCTTGGAAATCTGAAACGGCTGATAAGCCAGTCATCATCCTGGGCCAGAAAATCATTGTGGTCCCTAAAAACTCGTTCTCTTCGGATTCTGCCATTGGCAATGTCCTCTAATAAGGCCAAAGCTGCCATTGCCATAGACTAAGGGTTGTATCAATTTGCATATGCTTTTATATGTTCTTACTTAATTGCATAATTGATAGAATATTCCCATAAGGCTCGTGTGACAATATATGTAAATTATTTTATAAATTGCAAATTAATAGCAATGCTTCCCACAGGTGGTAGTGCGATATACTTGTAGAACAATTCGTTGTGTAATGTTTGCAACGTAACTTCATTGCCTGTAAGATTCGCCAACGGACAAAAACTATGAGAAATGTACGTACACCAGACATGAAATGTCACGGTGGAAACGGGAAAAGGAGACGGAGAACTCAATTGCAAAACAAGGAAGGTTTATTACAAAACAGAACAAACACAAATCAAAAACCCACGAGGGGGAAAACATAAGAAATGAACATGAAACAAACACTGGATCAGGAATACAGGGAACACCAACCGGGAACAAAGAAACATCTGACAACGACAACGAACCGACACAGACTGCAAACATGAGGAGGCTTATAAAGGGAACAAATCAAAAGGGAACAGGTGGAGAAACTCAAACACTAATCAGATAACGAGGGGGAGGGAACAACAATCAAAACAGCACATGGCACAACATAACAAACACCCATGTGCAACACAAGACAGGACAGACATGTGACATAACCCCCTCCCTACGGAGCGGCTACCAGACGCTCCATGAGCCTAGGGCGGGGCAGGAAGGAAACATCAGGCGGAACGGGAGGGACAGACCAGGGCGGGACAGGGACATCGGGCGGCCAGGGCGAAACAGAGAGTCCATAGGCCGGTGAGGGAAAAACACAGAGTCCAAAGGGCGGTGAGGGAGAAACACAGAGTCCATAGGGTGGTGAGGGAGAAACACAGAGTCCATAGGGTGGTGAGGGAGAAACACAGAGTCCATCGGGCGGCCAGGGCGGCGAAGAGCCCTCGGGTGGCCAGGGCGGCGAAGGACCCTCGGGCGGCCAGAGCGGCGAAGAGCCCTCGGGCGGCCAGGGCGGCGAAGAGCCCTCGGGCGGCCAGGGCGGAGCAGATCTTTCAGGTGGCCAGGGCGGTGAAAACTCCTCGGGTGGCCAGGGCGGAGCAGACCCCTCAGGTGGCCAGGGCGGTGAAGACCCCTCAGGTGGCCAGGGCGGAGCAGGTCTTTCAGGTGGCCAGGGCGGTGAAGACCCCTTGGGTGGCCAGGGCGGAGCAGACCCCTCGGGTGGCCAGGGCGGAGCAGATCCCTCGGGTGGCCAGGGCGGAGCAGACCCCTCGGGTGGCCAGGGCGGTGAAGACCTTTCAGGTGGCCAGGGCGGTAAAGACCCTTCGGGTGGCCAGGGCGGTGAAGACCCTTCGGGTGGCCAGGGCGGATCAGGCCCTTCAGGTGGCCAGGGCGGTGCAGACCCCTCGGGCGGCCAGGGCGGTGCAGATCTTTCGGGAACAGACACCGGCTCGGGAACAGACACCGGCTCGGGAACAGACACCGGCTCGGGAACAGACACCGGCTCGGGAACAGACACCGGCTCGGAAACAGACACTATAACAGAAACAATCACAAGGACAGACACAAACACAGACACAAACACTGGGTCCGGAACCAACATGAGCTCCAGCTCTGGAACAGGTACTGGCTCTGCCTCCGGCTCAGGAACAGGCACTGGCTCTGCCTCCGGCTCAGGAACAGGCAACGGCTCTGCCTCCGGCTCAGGAACAGGCACCGGCTCGGGAACAGACACCGGCTCGGGAACAGACACCGGCTCGGGAACAGACACCGGCTCGGGAACAGACACCGGCTCGGGAACAGACACCGGCTCGGGAACAGACACCGGCTCGGGAACAGACACCGGCTCGGGAACAGACACCGGCTCGGGAACAGACACTGGCTCGGGAACAGACACCGGCTCAGGAACAGACACTAGAACAAAAACAGTCACAAGGACAGACACAGACACAAACACTGGCTCTGGCTCTGGAACAGGCACTGGCTCTGGAACAGGCTCTGGAACAGGCATTGGCTCTGCCTCCGGCTTTGGAACAGGCATTGGCTCTGCCTCCGGCTCTCGAACAGGCATTGGCTCTGCCTCCGGCTCTCGAACAGGCATTGGCTCTGCCTCCGGCTCTCGAACAGGCATTGGCTCTGCCTCCGGCTCTCGAACAGGCATTGGCTCTGCCTCCGGCTCTGGAACAGGCATTGGCTCTGCCTCCGGCTCTGGAACAGCAGACACTAGCTCCGGCTCTGGAACAGCAGACATGGGCCTGTCCAGGATCCGAACCAGACGCTCCAGATATTCCAGATCCAAAAAGGCAGACGGCACTGGCTCTGCCTCCGGCTCTGGAACGGGTACTGGCTCTGCCTCCGGCTCTGGAACAGGCATTGGCTCTGCCTTCGGCTCTGGAGCCGGCAATGGCTCTGCCTCCAGCTCTGGAACCGGCAATGGTTCTGCCTCCGGCTCTGGAACGGGCACTGGCTCTGCCTCCGGCTCAGGAACAGGCACCGGCTCTGCCTCCGGCTCAGGAACAGGCACCGGCTCGGGAACAGACACCGGCTCGGGAACAGACACCGGCTCGGGAACAGACACCGGCTCGGGAACAGACACCGGCTCGGGAACAGACACTGGGTTCAGCTCCGAAACGCCGGATACCGGCTTCTCCAATATCCGAGCCAGCCGCTCCAGATAGCCCTGGCTCAGGAAGGCAGACAGGACGTGGACAGTCTCTCGCTGGGCAGACGGGACGTGGACAGTCTCTCGCTGGGCAGACGGGACGTGGACAGTCTCTCGCTGGGCAGACGGGACGTGGACAGTCTCTCGCTGGGCAGACGGGACGTGGACAGTCTCTCGCTGGGCAGACGGGACGTGAGCAGTCTCTCGCTGGGCAGACGGGACGTGAGCAGTCTCTCGCTGGGCAGACGGGACGTGAGCAGTCTCTCGCTGGGCAGACGGGACGTGAGCAGTCTCTCGCTGGGCAGACGGGACGTGAGCAGTCTCTCGCTGGGCAGACGGGACGTGAGCAGTCTCTCGCTGGGCAGATGGTTTTCCTCTCCTCCGTCTATGACGGTGAGGAGCCGGCTCTGAACTGCCCACCACTGGTGTAGGATTGTAAGGAGGCCAGGACGGAGAGTGATGTTGACCCTCCTCTCGACCACCTCCTCCTCCTTTACAACCTCCCCGGGTCCCACGAAAGATTGCCTGGCGGGTCCCCCGAAAATCTCTCCTGTGACCTCCACGGGACTCAGCAACCCTGGCCAAGCGCTCCGACTCCTCCCTTTGATGAGCCATCAAAGCGAACGCTTGGAAGATGTTCATTCCTTCAGATTCCTTACCGGGCCGAGTCCTTCGGTCCTCGCCGATAGGACGGAACTGGGTTGCTCCAAATGTGGAGATGACGTAGTCCGGGCAATCCAGATAATAAATGCCTGGGAGCGACTTACCTTAGCCGATCAAAAGCTGACGTTGCTGTGTTCCTGGCTTCCCTTTGTAGCACCAATCGGGATTGGACAAGTTGCTCACATGCTTCAGACACAGTCACGCTGGAGGCGTTCCCAAAAGTGTCGTCATACGACGCAGCGTCTCGTTCCCTTCTCAGGGAACATGGGTTACTGTCGTAACCCGAGACGTTAGGCTTGCTGCGGTACACAGTGTTCGGCCATACAGCGATGACATTACTTGCCCACCATAGCACCTATCCCTGCTGTCATTTATCTTTTATTATAGATATAAAAAAAAATTGTTTAGTTCGTCAACAAACGCAACAGTTATTAACTGAAAGCGTCTTCTCTGCTCCATACAGCACAAGCTGCAGAGTGGCAGCACAGTGCAGCAGGTGTCAGATTTCACTGATCACATGACAAAAGTAAGGAGCAATGACTGACAAGATGATGGCAGAGGATTTGGTGTACAACAGATCCTGAGCGTCATTGACAAATATATTGTAAAATGTGCTGTCAGTACCTCCACTCCCTATACATAGAGTATGCATGATTGCGAAAGTGAAAAGTGAGCACGCATTCAAATGCGATTTTCAATACCTCGCATATTGAAGGCTCCCTGATGCCTGCAAATTATATAAGCCTACAATAAAAATGATCACCAACGTATATAACTGTGAGATAACACAAAAGCATTGAAAAATAATTATGTTGAGAATAATCTAGTTACAGTTTAGTCGAGAGCAGGGGCGGGGCGCATATGACCCCTGTGGCCACCCCAAGTATGATTTTGCAGTGGGTACTATTAATTTGAATACATAATGTAAATTCACAATAGTTCATTAAGTGAAATAAAATAAAATGCAACACCCGCTGCAGCCACCAAAAAAAGATTGTAGATGGATTGGCGCCACCAGAGTAGCTGTTTCAGTGAAGCACGGATGTACCTAATACAAATAAATAAAACATATCCAGTTAACTAGCAGAGCATTCATTGAGTTCGCTATTAAATAAGAGATCTAGCGCTAAAATGTGTTGTTTTTTAAATCAAGCTGAGTGCTCGTTGCCCCGGCGATCGGTTGCATGGACACAGTGCTCTCTGTGGCTCAAGCAGTCTTCACTCGGACGCGCTCTTCAATCTATCGCCGTTGCAGAGACTCTCTATTCATTTCGGTGAAATCACAAAATAAAATGCACACAAACGTGTCCCTGCTTTATATACACTGTAACCACTGATGAACATATTCAGTTTTGATGAGAGAAAAAAAAAACTATACGAGTGCGGATTAGAACCCGTAACTTCTGACATGCTTGGCAAAAGATCTACCACTTGACCATTTAAGAACTCAAACAAAATTTGCGGATCGATGCATTTATTTACGGGTTGAGCAGAGAGGCTGCACAGTTTGACCAGCGGGCAGCGGCCGCACACCAGGCCGCCGGATGGTGTTGCTAAGAACTTGCAGTGTATAACTATTATCAGACAGAAACACTACCGGCCCACCGGGAAATGTCCCGACTCTCCCGTTTGCCACTCCAATTTTTTTTCTGTGAAATGAATTTCAAACTCTGGTGATAGCTAGCCTTGTAAACGGAAGAGTGCTTTCTCTGAATCTGATAGGCGGATACCTCATAGGTGTTGTTCTGGATTAATGGGAGTGGCTTGTAGAGCTGTGCAATGTGGTGCATTGTGCAAGTTACTTTCTGTCTTTACTCGGTCAAGAATGCAGCAAATTCGAAATTTTTGTAACATTTTGACTACATATATGACCCACTTTCAATAAAGATGAATGTTCCCACGGGTGAAATGCTCCTTTAATGTTTGTATATATAAAGTATACATTCGTTATTATACATCATTTATTAATGTTTATTTATTTATTTACTTACATTTTTCATGTTAATGTAAATTCCAGATATGTCACAACACGCTTTTGGGGGCGTTTAATCTGTCAATTATCATTGAATTGCATATACAGTATGAGCTATAAAAACCTGATCTATGAAATATACATTCATATCTGATGAATGAAATATGATACTCAAAACACACACATGCACGCACGCACGCACGCACACACGCACGCACGCAGACAGACACACACATATTTTATACATATAAGGGCACAGTTTTGCCATTTTACTTTAACTCCTAGCACTTACATCATGTCCCATTTTCAAACACTCATAAGAGGGACCCTGACTTTTACTGTATTTATTTTCAAGTAATTTTACTGTATAGTTTTAAAGAAAAGAAAAGGCCAATTCACCACAAACATTTAAGTGCATTCTAGCACTTACACAATGTCCCATTTTCAAACACTCATTATAATCTTTCCTTTATAGGTTTGTTCATTCTTTCAATTGATATTTGTTCAGAGTGACCCTGAATATTACTGTGTTTATTTTCAAGTCATTATACTGTATAGTTTTGGAGACAATTAAAGGCAAACTCACCCCAAACATCAAAGTGCATTCTAGCATTGTGTAAGTGCTAGAATGCGGTTTGATGTTTGGGGTGAATTTGCCTTTTCTTTTCGGACTGCGGCTTTAAAGCCATATTGTTACATTAACCAGGAACAAGCATAAACAAATGTAAACAAGTATAACACACATTGCACTGAATTTTTTGTTTGTTTTTGGTGCCACCCCAAGATTTTGCTGTGGCCTCCTCTGGCCACCCCTATTCAAATTTTCTGGGGGCGCCACTGGTAGAGAGCCTGTGCAGGCAGTGTTGAGTAGTTAGGGTGAGGCATTGTTGACCTACTTCTGCAGTTCCCAAGTGGATCGAAAGTGTGAACAACTGACAACCCAGCATAGGAGGAGCACACCTCTTTGAATTTGAGCTGAAATGGGCCTGAAATTGCTATGGCAGTACCTTTTATCTCACAACATAAATTTTACACTTCAGGTATATTGTCTAAGGGATGACATAAACTTCATCTTAAAAATCACCAATTCATGAACTCTTAAACCCTTCTTTTTATGAATCAGTATTGTAGTAAAAACTGTTCAAAACACATTTTACATTCAGCTCGAAAAATTTACTAAAACTTGATTTTATAAAGTGGAATTGGCTGCAGCAGGAAAAGTTGCATTTAAAGCTAGACCTGAGGGTGAGTTCGTTAAAACAATGGGTAGCTATTTTGCCCCAATTGTCAAGGTTCTGTCCTGGCAGCCTTGTCTTTGTTTCATGTTTCTATGTTTGTCTTGTGTTTGAGCACATAGCTCTGTCTTGGTCTATGTTTGCCATGTGCTCCTTGTTTCTTGTTACCATGCCCCCTTGTTTAGTCCACTTCTTGCCCTCATTTCACTATTTGTGGTTACCTGATCCTCATGTGCTCTGGCCCCTTTATATTGTGCCTCTTTCCCTCGTGTCTTTGTTGGTTTGGTTTGTGTATATATTTTGTGGTGTTTTCCGGTTTGTGCTCTTGAAATGATCCTAGCACTTACTCTGTTTATTGTTTTTTAATCATATTCCCAGTATCAGATTATCCTTGTTGCTATTTTGTTTAGCTTTAGCTTTATAATCTAGTTTGAGTTCTCTTTTGTATTAGAATTTTATTTTTAGTTATTTTCTTCAGTTCTTATTTTCCCTGTCAAGGTGAAGTCTTGCTTTGTTTAGCAACTCCAGTTTTTTTTTTTTACTTTTTTACTTTTTTCATTAGTTTGCTTTTTTATATTTATTTCTCTACTTTTTGTTTCTCTAGTCATTGATTTTATCAGTATAGTTTTGGCTCTCTTTATTGTTGCTATATCTTGCCTGTCTTGAGTCTCGTCCTGTGTGTTCCTGCCCTGTATCCCGAGTTCCCTGGCCACTGACTCTTAACTGCTTGGCAGCCTGACTGGTGCAGCTATCTAACCCCTGTGTCAAGCCTCTGGTTCTCTGAGCCTTTACCGGATGGCAAGACTGGTGCTACATCTGAGATCTACATCAAGCTACGAGTTCCTTGTGTTCCCGCCTGGTCTTTTCTTTGGAGCTGCCTCTATTGCGCACATGTCATTGCCATCTTACTGATGGTCTCAGTGGTCACCCATCCTGCCTGTCGTTGTGTCGTCTGCCCTGCCCTACTGTTTGAACTGTGGTTCACGCTTCACTCTCCATGCTGTTTCAAGTCTTCTATCTCGTGAATAAAAACCCATTGTCTGCTCATGTGCATTTGGGTCCTATCTGTTGCAGAATTGTGACACCAATAGACTGCACACTCTTAGTGATGTAGGCTACTATACATTTTGATACGATTATAAAAACTACTTACTGTCCATTTTGATTTCATGTTGACTGCAGATGAAAACCGATAGCTTTGCATTGCTCTTAAGTGAATTCTATGTGCACAAAACACTGTAGTTTTTGATAGCCAAGAGCTCCTGCTTTACATTGGATTATTGCTGGGTTGTTAAAATCACTCTTAACTTTCATTACACTGCTGACGATCTGCCAGTGGATTATTTTAATCTTTAGCACCATAATCCGTGATACAGAGTGCAATTTTAGCTACTATCCACTCCTTTTACTTAAAGTATTTAAAATTACTTTTTTCTATTGTCATTTTAATAAAAAAGAAAAAAAAAATCCCTTTTTACTTTTTAAAACAGAATACAAAAGAAACTGAAAAAATGTAATGTTATGGAGCCTTTAAAAAGGCATAATAAAACCATAAATGTAACATGGTAGACTGCAAAAAAATATTGTTGAACTTATTGGAACTTTACATTAATGCAAGACATTTTTTTTATTTCAATTTGAGTTAAATACCACAATGGGTCAAAATACGTATTTTAACTTCCATTTGTCTGCTTTAATTAATCATTAGTAAATAATTTGTAAATATTTTATGTTTAATTATTAATATTTAATTTATGTTATGACTACTTGTCGAGGCACAGAACTAACTCATTATTAAGTATATGTATATTTGTCTATAAACTACTAAGAATATACTTATTACACATATACTTTAAGTATGTGTCATTAGCTACTGAGAGCTGATAAACAGTGTCTAAACCGAACACATAGCGCTGCAACTGTCAGGGTTGGTGTAGGAAGTGAGGACCCAAATGCAGAAATCACTTCAATGTTCTTTATTTAGAATATGACTCAAGACAAACTAAAACTACCCATAGGAGTAAAACACCAAGGCCTCCAGCACAACAGGTAGAGTAGGACTTGAGCACAAGGCTGTGAGCAGGACACAGCAAGACTTGGAGTGTGGCAGGACATGACAAGGCTGGGAAAAGAATAGCACACATGAAGGGTGTGACAACGAACAGGCACTGGACAGAAAACACAGGGATAATAAATAGGAGAGTAAATTAGGAGGGTAACGAGGGAGAGTAGGTCTAAAGAAGGGCAGAGTTAAGATAGAGGAGAGCACATGGCAGGTACATAGAAACAAACATGACAAGCCATGTGCTCACACCAAACACGACACAAACCCATTGCAAGCCCATGAGAGCTTTCACCGACCTCATGTCCACATGTAATTGGACAACAGGAAAGCACGCGGCCCATACAAACACAAACTGCATGCTACACAGAAGACAACAAACTCAAAACCACATGCTCATACAAAGAAACAGAGCACATGGAGAATGAGCGAATGCTTATCCTGTGTGCTCACAACAGACAAACACACGTAGTATGAATGTCCGAATCCTGACACAGATTAAAAAAAATCTAACTAGACCGAAGTGTCGAGACCCGAACACCACGCTCCAAACACAAAACAACTCACCACATAGACAAATGAGATTACAGCTGGAGGAAACTCAAAACCACACGCTACCTCAAAGACAAGACAATACATGAATGTCAGGGCTCTGTCACCAAACCAAGAATAAACTAGACCGAAGTAACAGCAACAGCTGTCTACACTGAATGTGACAGACCATTGCAAACCCTTTGTCCTTCATATCAGAAGTAGCGCAAGCTCTTGGAGAATGTCAAAAATAGAATGAAATGTTCTATCAATCAGTTTACTTTAGGGATTTGTTGTGTTGCATCATACCATATCCAGTGTAGACAGTATAACTGATTATACTTGGTTGTCTTTTGTCGTGTCGTGTTGCACCGCTCGCGTCCAGTGTAGACACGGTGTTAAGAAATAGCACTAGTGGTTTTCAGTGTCCCACCTTTGAATCCTAGACCTCAAACTTCAACCAGAAATATTCCTGTGCCATGAACAACAAGGCACTGCATGCGCCAGTGGAATCCCGGTTGTAGACGCCTGAAAATTGAAATCCATGGCTTAGTGTGAATGCCAAAACCAAAATTACATATTTCTTAACATTGAGTTAATAGTCATGAGCCTCAACAAGTAAAGTCATACAATTATATCTTTGCAAATCATTGGCTAATGATTAATTAAATCAGACAACTGAAAGCTGAAATACATGGTTTCAACCCACTGTGATAATCAACACAATATTTGATGTCAAGTCAAGTCAAATATATTTATATAGCGCTTTTCACAATACAGATTGTATCAAAGCTGCTTCACAGTATCAATCAAAACAACTTAACAATGTTTGTTTATTACTGGAAAAAAGACATCCAAGTTTGGTAGAGCTGATCAATGGTATGATTGGTTAATTAATTTGAATATCCCCAACTGAGCAAGCCAAAGACAACAGTGGCAAGGAACCGAAAAACTCCATCCAGTGACCTAATGGTGTCCTAAAACTCCATCAGATGACCCAATGGAGAAAAAAAAACCTTGGGAGAACCCAGGCTCAGTCGGGGGCCAGTTCTCCTCTGGCGTTTATGAACTAGAGGCCGAATTTACAGTAACTGTAAGATTAAAAATTTATATGAATGCCTGGCTAAATAGATGCGTCTTCAGTCTAGTTTTAATCTGGGAGAGCGAGTCTGAGCTACGAACAATACCAGGAAGGCTATTCCAGAGCTTCGGAGCTCAATGTGAAAATGCTCTGCCTCCTTTGGTGGATCTGGATATCCTAGGAATGACCAGAAGCCTCGAATTTAGTGATCTTAAAGAGCGCAATGGATTGTAAGGCGATAGAAGATCCGTTAAATAGACTGGAGCTAAACCATTTAGAGCTTTATAAGTCAAAAGCAATACCTTGTATTTAATACGGAACTTTATAGGTAACCAATGAAGTGATGATAAAATCGGTGTTATATGATCATATTTTCTGATCTAGTAAGAACTCTAGTGGCTGCATTTTGGACTAACTGTAGGTTGTTTATTGAAGATGCAGGACAACCAGCTAATAAAGCATTACAGTAATCTAGTCTCGAGGTCATGAATGCATGAACTAACTTTTCTGCATCAGAGACTGATAGCATATTACGTAGCTTAGCAATGTTTCTAAGGTGGAAAAAGGCAGTTTTTGTAACATATGAAATCTGCTTTTCAAAAGACAGGTTGCAGTCTAATGTAACACCCAGGTCTTTTACTGTAGCGGATAAAGTAACAGGGCATCCTACTATGTTAAAGTCGTGCTGTGAAAGGTTTTGTGGACGGTTTTTAGAACCGATAAGTATTACCTCTGTCTTGTCTGGATTTAATAAAAGAAAATTACGCGTCATCCAATCTTTTATATCTTTAACACAATCTGTCAATTTGGATAATTTAGCGTATTCATCTGGCCGTGATGAAATATATATTTGAGTGTCATCAGCATAACAATGGAAACTAATTCCATGTTTCCTTAGAATATTACCAAGTGGCAGCATATATATTGAGAATAATAAAGGGCCTAACACAGATCCCTGCGGCACTCCATAGTTTGCCGAAGTTATAATCGATTTTTCTCCATTTAAGTAGACGAAATGGTAGCGGTCAGATAAGTATGACCTGAACCAGCTTAATGCTTGTCCTTGAACACCAGTGTAATTTTGTAGTCGATCTAAGAGTATTGTGTGATCTATAGTATCGAACGCAGCACTAAGATCAAGTAAAACTAGTACTGAGATACAGCCTTGGTCCGAAGCTAAAAGTAAATCATTTGTGATTCTAACAAGCGCAGTTTCAGTGCTATGATGTGGCCTGAATCCAGACTTAAACTTTTCATAGATGTCGTTTTCTTGCAAGAAAGAGCCGAGTTGAGCGGACACAACTTTTTCTAATATTTTTGACATAAATGGAAGATTCGAAATGGGTCTGTAATTTGCTAGGTTATTTGGATCTAATTGTGGTTTCTTAATAAGAGGTTTTATAACTGCCAGCTTGAACGTTCTTGGAACATGACCTAAAGATAAAGATGAGTTAATAATATTGAGAAGAGGCTCTTCCACTATAGGTAACACTTCTTTCAGTAGTTCAGTTGGTATAGGATCTAATAAACATGTTGTTGTTTTAGATGAAGTGATAAGTTTATTTAACTCTTTTTGTTCTATGGTTGTAAAGCATTGTAATTGTTCTTGCGGGGTGATAATTGCGGCCGAATTATAAGGCGCGAGCAAAGATCGAACGTTTACGATTTTGATTCTGATGCTTTAAATTTTCTCGGTGAAGAAGTTCATGAAATCATTACTACTAAACTGTAACGAGGTATTTTGTTCAGACGACGTCTGTTTATTTGTTAGTCTAGCCACGGTATTAAATAAAAACCTTGGATTATTTCGGTTGTTTTCTATTAATTTGCTGAGGTGCTCAGCCCTGGCCGTTTTAAGTGCCTTTTTATAAAGTGACATACTGTCTTTCCACGCGATTCTAAAGACCTCTAAATTTGTTTTTTTTCCATTTACGCTCTAAATTACGGGTTTCCCTCTTTAAAACATACGTAGTATTATTGTACCATGGTGCTACTGTATACCTTTTTCTCTGACCTTTTTTAATCTAATGGGTGCAACAATATCCAATGTTCTAGAGAGAATGGTGCTCATAGTGCTAGTTAGTTCGTCTAATTCATCTGTTTGTTTGGGTTCAGGCAGCAGCTGAGACAGATCAGATAAGCTATTTGAGAAATGATCTATGGTGGATGGAAGAATTGTTCTACCTGGTCGATAACGTGGCGCAGCATGACATATTACAGCAGTCCGTAATATGCAAGTTACCAAGTAGTGGTCAGTGACATCATCACTTTGTGGAATGATATCTATATCGGTTGGATCGGTTCCATATGATATAATTAAATCGAGTGTATGATTAAGACGATGAGTTGGTCCGGTGACGTTTTGCTTGACCCCGAAGGAGTTTAATAAATCTGTAAACGCAGCCCCTAACACATCATTTAAATTATATACATGCATGTTAAAATCTCCAACAATTAATGCTTTATCGACGTTGACCAAAAGATCTGATAGAAAGTCAGCAAACTCTTTATAGGAAATTGGCGTAAGGCCCTGGAGGTCTATTTACGGTAGCCAATGCTAGAGATAATAGGGATTTTTTTCTTACATCTAAGAGCGTAACATTTAGCACTTCAAACGAATTAAACCTATGACGAGTTTTCTGAGTAACATTAAGGATATCTCTGTAGATTGTTGCAACACCGCCGCCACAACCGATCAGACAGGGCTCATGATTATAACAGTATCCTGGCGGAGTAGACTCATTTAGACCGAAATAATCATTTGGTTTAAGCCAGGTTTCAGTAAGGCACAGAACATCGAAATTATTATCTGTGACCATTTCATTTACAATAACCGCCTTAGGTGTGAGCGATCTAATGTTTAGAAAAACAATTTTTAAAGCTAGGTCTTGTTCACTAATAGCGAGATTTTTTGTTTTAATAACAATTAGATTTTTTCTAGATCCCGCAGTAGATTTATTATTTGATCTTAGTAAACGAGGAATAGACACAGTTTCTATGCAATGTTCTACACTAGTATTAATATCAATTAAATTGGTGCAGTAGAGACTGTGATTTGGATTTTTGGTTACTAGTCAAATGGTAATGTACACTAGTTAATACTAGTGTTGTCAAAAGTACCGACTTCGGTACCAGGTCGGTACTGAAATTTTACAAATGTGACGCTTTGAGCGGTGTTGAGCGGAATCGTAAACACCTCTGATTGGCGTGTGTTCTCTCAAACGCTCCCGTGCGTTGATCATTGTAGCCAATCACAGACATATTCGATGAGCACGTTAACACAATGGCCAATCAGATGTGTTTACGATTCCGCTCAACAGCGCTCAAAGTTTTAATTTTTAATTTCAGTACCGAATTGGTACCGAAGTCGGTACTTTGACAACACTAGTTAATACTATAAGATCATATATGACAATCTACTTAATCAGATATACTTTTTATATTTATTACTAAACATAATTTTTATATTGCTGATACAGTAATCATTATTGATTGGTTTAGTTCTTCATGGGTCTTGTTACTTGTGCATTAGTGAAGCATAAATTAATGCATATTAGTGCACACATTGTAAAGTATTTCCAAACCTTTTTTTTTTCCGGCCTAATTCTAAAGGATTCAAAACATATGTGGCCACTGACAGAACTTGATTTTCACATCAGCAGTATTAGTGTGGGGTGGAGAACTCTGCATTCCAACTGGATGTGTCGATACCATTCCTGTACAGGAGATTGTCATTCTTAACAGCCGGGGTGCAATCAAGAAGCTTGAGATGAGGAAATGGCAATTAGCATCCTACCGAGCAGCACTTCAATTCATGCCAGCTAGGCGGGCTGATTTGTAGTGTTAGAAGCCGGTGTGGCTTATGATTATTGCACTAGTGAGAGTGGCAGATTGCAAACGGATGGAAGCTTACCAATCTAGGTTGCTGGAATGGTGTTAATGTGTTGGCTTGTGTGGCAATAAAGATCAAAGATGAGAGATAAAAACCTACACTGATTGGGAACTGTAAAGGCAGCTTCACAGGTTAACAGTCTGGTGAATCTTTCTTTAAAATTATGGGTAGTTTAGCTTAATTCTTTTTTCAGAAAAAACCGACTTTTGACTTCTATAGAAGCATATACCATTGGGCCAAGGAATAGTTCACCAAAAAATGAAAAGTCTGTCATAATTGACTCACCCTCATGTCATTGCGAGCCTGAATGAAAAGATATTTGAACCCTTTTAAATATTACTGAATTAACAATATCTTCTTTCGTGTTTCGCAGAATAAAATAAATCATATGAGTTTTGAACAATGTGGGGGTGAGTAATTGATGACAGAATTAGATTTTTTTGGTGAACTATCCTAAAAATCAGTAAGTTTCTTACTGAGATAATGAATGGAATTTTACCTTCTGCACCCCTACTGCTGCACTCTATTATAGTTAAAAGTTAAAAAGATTGGAATCAGTAAAATGAGCCATCAAGCAAATGGCTCACTGCTCAAATTAGGATCTCACAAAGCAGTTCTTAATAAATCATTGAGTAATTGCATTGGTTCCATCAAGAGACAATTTGTACATCTGTGACTCGTTTGAGAATAACAGTAATGGGCTAAACAGGTGAAAGCAAATGAGCACCATTTATCTCCTTCTTTTTCTTCACAAGACAAACTAATCACCACCAGTAACTCTGATCAATCCTCTCGGTCTCGCTGTGTATTATCTAGATGGAGAAATGATTTAATCATCCCTAATTTGCTCATTTGTTTCATTCTGAGTCACGTATACTTAGTCCAAGGCTAAGTATTTACTCTGTATATCCCAAATGAACTGGCTTGCTTGACAAAGTCAGAGAACTGAGACTGTATTAAGGGCTCATTGTGAAAGGCAGTGGAGTGGTGCCACATACTGTAAGTGACCTCATTTTAACCATGACTCATATGAGAGCCTCAAATCTACTTCTAATAATGATGAGGGTTTTGGTGTAATCATCAAAGAAAGATGAACTTTCAGACAGTAGATGGATTAATTTCATAAAAACATGTCTGGGTTACATTTCACCAGTACAAAAATAGAAAGAATGAAAGAGCCTCATTAATGTGTATCTGCACATTTTTTATATAATTCCCATTATTTTCAATGGTAATTTTAATTATTTTAAACAGTAACGTTTACTATATTACAGTACAACAATAAGGTAATACACATGAGTTATAAATACTTTACAAATGAAATATATCTTTGTTGTTTTGCATTACAGCAATGAGAATTAGATTTTTGTTTAGCATTACAGTATGACTATAGTAAAATTGGACCCACTTTATATTAAGTGCTGATAACGCTTTACAATAAGGCTCCATTTGTTAACATTAGTTAACTATACGTCAAAGCACCTAATGTATCAATATATTCTAGCTGTCGTTAAGAAGCTGCCAATGAATGAAAAAGTAATAGTAATAGAAGTTGTCATGTATTTAATTGATAGATAAACTGCAAGACTTGACTCAATTGTGAAAAGCTGTAACCATAAGCTGGTAGGGTTCATCTCGCAGAGCTAAAATATCTTTTTTTTTTTTCCTTTTTTTTTTTTTTACTGTATATAGCATTTTTTAATTTATTTTATACTGTATATAGCACAATTAAATGAAGTTTACTCTGATGTATTTGTGAGATGTAAATATTTAATAAAAGAATAAATAATGACAATGTTTAGAAAGCTGTTAGAGTTACTTTTACATATGCCAAATCTACTAAACCTTACTTAAAAAAAAATCTAAATAATTACTAACAATTTCATGATGTTAAAAGTTTTAATTTTTTTTATTTAAAAATGTTAGTGCTTTTTTTTTTAAATGTTAAAGCCAATGTGAAAGTGAAAGTGACACGTAATGGCCAAGTATGGTAACCCATACTTGGAATTTGACCTCTGCATTTAACCCATCCAAGTAAGTGCACACACATTAGGAGCAGAGTAGTGAGTAGTGAACACACACACTGCAAACGTGGATACACATACCCGGAGCAGCGGGCAGCCTTGAGTGGCGCCCGGGGAGCGATTGGGGGTTGGGTGCCTTGCTCAAGGACACCTCAGTCATATTCCTGCCGGTACTAGAATCGAACCAGCAACCTTTGGGTCACCAGTCCAACTCTGTTACCATTGGGCCATGAATTAAGAGCTTTCATTACTAACCCTTACGAAATAAAGGGTAACTAAACCCCTGGTCAGAGCTTGACTCGACCCACTGGCAATATTTGAAAAATGCTGTAAAAGTGGGCAGAGCCCAGCGGAGGTGGAGGTGGAGGTGGAGGCGGAGGGGGAGGGGGGCGTGCACCTGAGACGCAACTCTCTGTAGGCAAGGGCGTGGTGAGCTGGTGTCTGCTTACTGTACATCACGCAGTACCACAACATCCAATAGGAAAATTCAACTGTAGTAGCCACCGTTCAACCTGAAGAGGGCAGCACTCAGACGTTTTTACACTATATATTGTGGAATTAAAACACTTTATACCCAAATGTCAAAAAATGTACTCGAATCAATGAACAGCATTAATAAAGCCCCAGTCTAAAAAAAGTTGTTTTAGGGTTTAGTTACCCTTTAAGAAATATACTAAACACAAGTATACTTTTAATATATTAAAATATATTTAATATATACTATAATACATAAATGTTTATGCATTGTAAACATTTGTCAACTATTATTAAGCATTGCAATAAGCATACTTAAAATGAATATGTTGTTCACTTTTACTTGTTTGTACTTGTAAAAGGATACAAATGTTGTTGTCCATTACATGATACGCTCGTAATAGGCTGAAATTCCCAGAAGGATTTCAACATCATATTATTTGAAATGCATCATAAATCGATTTTTTAAATTAAAACAACATGCGTAACACATGTGACTAAACCTATTTGGCTCTGATTGATTCTTATGATAATGAGCTGAGATTCTGTTTATCAGATATGCTGTGCGTGCCCAATGCGCATGTTACTTGAATGTGATTAGTAGTTAAATTTAAACTGTTAAATTATATAGAGCGATCGTGTCTCTTCAGAGGACTTGGAGGAAACCACATGATTCATATGGATTACTTAGGTGATGTTTTTTTGCGATTAACTTTTTGAAACGTGAACCGTTTTGGTGAACCGTCTTTCATCAGAGGGATATAAATCTCTCAGTTACCTTTCAGTTGGTCACGTTCTACGTATATAGATGTACCGACTCGCATAAGAGAGCCCCAATCATCTTCGAGTGTAAACAGAAAGAGCCAATGCACATTGGCGTGCGAGATTTGCATCTTCGCAGCGCGAGTATAAATAGGTAGTGGATGCAATCAGTTGTCTTTTGCTTCGGAGCCAAACAGGTCTTCTGTATGCAGGCTCTGAGAGCAGCAGCTAGCGCTCTTGTCTCTATAATTTAATTTTATATTTAACAATATTATTACAACATTATTTTCCTGTTATCTCTGTAAAGCTGCTTTGAAACAATCTACATTGTAAAAAGCGCTATATAAATAAAGGTGACTTGACTTGACCATAAAGGTTGCTCCCATGAGATAGCGTGGTGTTTGCATCCTTTAACTACTAATACTAGTTTAGTTTTGGGATCAGTTGTGCAATTTCAGTAGTAGCCTATTACGAGCGTATCATGTAATGGACAACAACATTTGTAGCCTTTTACAAGTATAAACAAGTAAAAGTGAACAACATATTAATTTTAAGTAGCCTATGCTTATTGCAATGCTTAATAATAGTTGTTTACAATGCATAAACATTTATGTATTATAGTTGGTACATTAGTTGGTACATTGTAAATGTTAAAAATGTTTTTCAAAATAATGTAATTTTGAAAATATTAAAATGATCTATACATAAATATTTAAAATAGTATGTCGCTTTAACAACGATCTGAATGCTACGTGGTGCGGCGCAACACTGTTGGAGAGGGGTCACTTTTCACTGTTGCACTGTGGTGAGGGCACAGCTTTATGTTACTAAGCTTGGCGGTGAAGATTGATAGGTTAAACTATAATAGATAGCTGTCAAATTATATTAAAGTGTTTCCCATACATTGGTTCAACACAGCCTTTTGGAAAATCTATTTGTGGTTGGCATTGACATCGTTGAATAAACATGAGCACTGCGTGTTTCAAAGTCAAAAAGCGGCGCGGGTGTTATATGAATGTATCTGAAGTGAACTGACGGTCTTTAGAAAAGTTTCGATGTTATTTTCATTTAATCTTTCTTTATCTTTGCTGATAAAGCAGCGTTTATGAGCGCTGCTGCTTTGTGTACAGTCGTTACCAGGGAAACCGCTATTTCTGCCGCTCCTAAAGCACCTCCTACTGGCACCTCTTTGTAAACAGCCTTGCAAAACCTGTATTAACACTAGTGAGGATTTTTTTCTACAATATTCACTCATGACAGTAAAATAGGGCATTCTAAGTCAATCTACTGCAATATTTCCTCCCTCAATCAGAAGAAAATGTGGTTAACACCCAGTTATGCTTGAAATAAAAATACCGCGTCATATATTGTGAAACGTACTCGGCTACTAACGTAACCTCGGTTCTCTCTAGAGAGTACTGCGTAATATCTTACGCTATGGGGAAAACCTCTTTTCCACGAGATATTGAAGCCAAAAATTATCCTTAATTTTGAATTAATGTAAAACGCGTTGCGACAGCATGCAGACATAGGCAAGGCGGCTCGCGTGCCTATTGGCTGACCTGTGGCAACAGCAGCAGCCTATCGAGAGAGGCCCTGCGTGACGTGATACCCAATGGGGGCGCTTCGCACCCATTACATCACGTCCCACCAGAATAGGCGTGGCCTTGGCCTATAAATATAGCTCGATTAGGCTGATACAACTGGTTTTCATCGCCGAAGCGAACCAGAGCTGTTGTATGCACGGCAAGATACGCAGTACTCCTTCCCTCTCTAGAGAGAACCGAGGTTACGTTAGTAACCGAGTACGTTCTCTTACGAGAGTATCTCTCGTACTGCGTAATATCTTACGCTATGGGGAACACTATGCAAAACGTCTTATGTACTGGGATCCGACACCAAAGTCCCAAGGCCCAAGGGCAGTAGCCCGGGGCTCATATAGTGCATAATCACTATAGACTCACAGAGAGTCGGAGAAGAGAGGCTGCAAGCATCATTCCCCATAAAAAAGCATCCCATAGGAGCTAGTTATGTTAACAGTGTTTCACACAGACAGGGTGAACGTGTTCAGCCTGAACTGGGTGTAAGTACGGGTTATTCAACACCCATGGAGCTGTTCTATCGATCAGTGAGCGATGCACAAGCAAAACTCAGCATTCTGCGCCGGCGCAGCGGGGCAGATAGTACTGAATTCTAGACCGACAGCAGCTTGGCCTGTAAGGCGGGAACCTCTAGGTTATGAAACCTTATAAATGTAGACGGCGAGGCCCAGCCTGCCACCATACAGATATCTTGCAAGGAAATCCCACTAGACCCCGCCCACGACGAGGCCACGCCTCTCGTGGAATGCGCTCTGACACCCAAAGGAGACTGCAGGCCCTTAGAAGTGTAAGCCAGTGCTATGGCATTGACTATCCTTCTGGATAGGCTCTGTTTTGATGCGGCCAGTCCCTTGGAGCGTCCGCCGAACAAAACAAAGAGCTGCTCGGTCTGTCTGAAGACAGACGAGCGGGATACATAAGCTCTCAGTGCCCTGACAGGGCAAAGGAGACTCGCATCCTCCTCCTCATCATGAACCGGGAGGGCGCACAGGGAAATAACCTGGGCCCTGAACGGTGTGTTGAGGGATTTGGGCACGTACCCGTGCCTTGGTTTGAGTATGACTTTTGAGTCATTAGGCCCAAACTCCATACATGACGTGCTTACTGAGAGCGCTTGTAAGTCCCCTATGTGCTTCACTGAAGCGAGAGCCATAAGAAACACCGTTTTGAAAGACAGATGTTTCATGTCTCACAAATGGATTGGCTCGAATGGGGCACCTTTCATGGCTTCCAAAACTGTAGAAAGGTCCCACACAGTGACTGAGGGGGGTCTGGGAGGATTCAGCCTCCGAGCTCCCCTGAGGAATCGCACGACCAGGTCGTTTTTCCCCAGTGACTGGCCAGACGTCGGTTTTGCAAAACGCCGCTATGGCCGCCACGTATACTTTGAGCGTGGATGGGGTTCTGCCCTTATCCAACAGCTCCTGAAGGAAGGAGAGCACTTCCGTGACCCCGCAGTCTACGGGTGAAAAGCCCTGAGCTTGACACCAGGCAGAGAACACTGACCATTTCGAGGAATAGAGCCGTCTAGTAGACGGGGCTCTAGCCTGCGTGATCGTGTTTAACACTCCCTCCGGGAGGTTAGCGGGTACCCGTTGATGGCCCATGCATGTAGGGACCATAATTCCGGGCGAGGATGCCAAATCGAGCCCTTTGCCTGAGAGAGGAGGTCTCTCCTCACCAGTATAGGCCACGGGGGGAGTGCTGGTCAGCCGCATTAGGACTGGGAACCAAATCTGGTTCGTCCAGAGCGGAGCCACGAGCAGCACTGGGCATCCGTTTTCCCTGATTCGTTCCAGCACTTGAGGCAGGAGCGAGATGGGGGGGGAAGAGCATAGGGGGGACAGCGGGGCCATACGTGGGTCAGCGCATCCCTGCTCTTGGAGAAAAAGTTCGGACAGTGAGCGTTCTCTTGGGACGTGAACAGGTCCACTTGCGCTCTGCCGAATGTCTCCCACAGCAGTTGGATCATCTGCAGGTGCAGCGACCATTCTCCTGCTGGGACATTGTTTCTGGACAGACTGTCTGGTCAAAGATTCAGGCGACCAGGCACATGCGTTGCTTTCAGAGAAAGCAGGTTGTGCTGAGCCCAGACCAGGAGGCGTTCTGTCAGCAAGGTTTCGGGACCTGACGCCACCCTGGCGATTTATGTATGCCACCACTGACATGTTGTCCGACCGGACCAAGACGTGGTGCCCTTTTAACTGGGGACAAAAGCGCCGTAGCGCGTTGTCGACTGCCAACAGTTCTAGACAGTTTATGTGTAGAAGCTTCTCCCGTTCTGACCACTGGCCAAAGAACGGTCTGCCCTCGAGCAGCGCTCCCCATCCCGAGGTGGAGGTGTCCGTGGACACCACCTTCACACTCGAGGGAGTCCCCAGAACCACGCCTGACTGATACTAGTCGGCTATTTTCCAAAGTTCCAGAGCCGAAACGCATTCCATGTCGACCTTGAGGCGAAACAGACCAGAGGTCCATGCCCGGGGTGGAACTCGCGCTTTCAGCCATAACTGCAGTGGACGCATGCGAAGCAGGCCCAGCTGAAGTACCGAAGATGCTGAGGCCATGAGGCCCTTTTGAGCAGTACTATAGAGCCGTGGCGGAAGGATTTCGCGGAGCGCTGAATGTCCAGTCCGCGCTCCGGAGACAGACGTGCTGTCATAGACAGCGAGTCCAGCACTGTTCCCAGAAAATACATTTTCTGGCTGGGAAACAGCGAACTCCTCGCCCAATTGACTGCGAGACCCAGATTCTCGAGATGCTCGAGTAATGTGGTTCTGTGTTCTATGAGCTCTGAGTGTGATGGAGCTAGAATCAGCCAATCGTCCAAGTAGTTCAAAATTTGCATGCCCTGAAGTCTCAGGGGTGCGAGAGCCGCATCCATGCACTTCGTAAATGTACGGGGTGCTAGGGACAGGCCGAACGGTAGGACTGTGTATTGATATGCCTGGCCCTCGAAGGCGAATCTCAAGAATCGCCTGTGACGTGACGCTATTTGTATTTGGAAATAGGCGTCTTTCAGATCTATTGACATAAACCAGTCTTCCTGGCGAACTTGCGCGAGGATTTTCCTGGTTGTCAGCATCCTGAACTGGCACTTCACAAGCACTCTGTTCAACTGTCGCAGATCTAGAATGGGTCTGAGACCCCCGTCTTTTTTCGGTACCAGAAAATATCTGCTGTATAGCCCCCCTTCGCTCTGAGCCTGAGATAAAGGTTCTATGGCCCCTTTGCTCAGTAGTTTCGCTATTTCGGCTCGAAGTAGATGAGATACTTCGTTGTTTACCGTGGTTTCGACTCGCGCCGTGTAACAGCGGGGACGTCGAGCGAACTGTAGCGAATAGCCTCTTTTTATAGTGTTCAACACCCATTCTGATACCCCGGGAAGCTTTGCCCACGCATCTGCGTGAATAACTAGAGGTAGAATGAAAACCGGGCTCTGGTCGCGGCATAGCGGCGGCCGCAGAGCTTCGGTGTGCTGAGACATAAACACTGTGTTTACAGTGTGCGAGGCGGGGGGCGCGGCGGGCAGCCTGGTCGCGCTCGATTTCTCTATGACAGATTGTGGAGAGAGAGCGAGCGGGACAAACCCCGTGGGGTTGAGCGTGTCTGTGAGGGAATGTGGGTGCGGGACATCGGGCACACTCACTGCACTGAGAACACCGTCGGCTTGTGCTGACTGAATGTGTGTTGGTTTAGTTTTTACGGAAACCGTGGGACACGCATCGTGTAGTGTTTGTGGGCACTGTGTCGTGGGCACATTCACTACATTTTTTGCACAATCGACATGAGTCGATTTTATTTGTGCTAGCCCTGAACTCTGGCGGGCTGTGTCCGTGTGTGGGAATGGGCACGGAGACACGGGCATTCTTACAACACTCATAACACTTCCGGGGAATGTTGGCTTCCGGGGTGTGAGAGGACGCTGGCTCAGCTGGATGCCGCTTCTCAACCCATGTGTTTTTAGTTAATTGTTATTTTAACATTTGTTTTACTCTGTTACCAACTTTTTAAATAATTTAATAGCCTATTAGGCCTACCTCTCATCACAACATTTAAATGTGAGGTACCTGTTGAGCTTGGATTGCCGATTGCTTGAGGTGATTCCTCGGCATTCTTCTTGTTTCGTGTGGCGAGTGGCGGGTGCGGCACCTGAACGAGGCTGGAAACGGTGTCATCTCCAACCTGAAGTCGGTGTATGTCTGCGTGTGTGGATTCATTAACGGTCCGATGCTGCTGTGGCCTCTGCATTCAAATCGCTGAACGACTCCCGCGACTCAGAGTGTTGTGATCTTCACAATTTTATCAGGATTCCATTGGATATAAGCATGCTGTTTCCCTTTACCACATTCTTTTCACTGGTCTATGCTATAACTGGATTCTGTGGAACACTGGAATCAAGGCTGTGGAATACCAACATGATAAGGTACTCATATTCTGAGCTTTTTTCATTGGATCATCATCTGCCTCCCAGCACCTGTATTATTAAAACCTTGCGATCATTCAAACTTTTGCATCGGCCAAGATATTTGCATCGTGGCTCCCGCCGATGTCTCTATCCTTCGCCGGTTGGAATAAATGTACTTTATTCCTCATCTAGGCGTTCAAGACATCTTAATTCCCGTGGCATCTGTTCTTCTAACCTACATTTTCCTCAGAAGACGTTGCAGAATCGCGTAAAGAACGCAAGTTCTAAAATTAGACTCGCTCAATTAAATGTGCGTTCAATGAACAAGAAAGCCGCGCTGCTTCACGATATAATATTGGACAGAAAACTTGATTTGCTCTGTCTCTGTGAGACATGGCATCAACCAAATGACTTTTACAACCTTAATATAGCCAAACCACCTGGATTTACGTACATTGACAGACCTAGACTCACTGGTAAAGGTGGTGGTCTTGCTATTCTATATAGATCAGATTTGTCTATTGCAGAAGTTACAACACCTGGGGCCTCATGTACAAAGACTTGCGTTGAATTCATACTAAAACATTGCGTACGGACAAAGCTGTAAATGTGCGTACGCACAAAAAAAAAAGAGATGTATGAATCTCTGCGTACGAAGGATCCCACGCATATTCTCTTTGTACATCCCAATTAACGTAAAAATGAGCGCACATGCACGAGCACAACGCCCCACCCAGTCTCCTCCCTTAATTAAATACATTTAAATATGGTAATGAGTCCACTTTGGCAAAAGAAAGGAGTAAGAAAATGGCTAAAGCAAGCGGCAAGAAGTGAAACTTTACAGAAAGTGAATCGGAGATGCTACTATCGGAGGTAGAAACGAGAAAAAAAAATATTTGGAACTTTGTCCTCCGGAATTAATAACAAAAGGAAAAAATATGAGTGGGAGAGTTTGGCTGATAACGTCAATGCGGTGGGAAATTCTTCTTCAGATGGCGCCTTTATAGCAATGCGTGTGCAGTCGATCGCTCCGATTACATTAGGAAAACCGGCTATCGCTGCAAATTGCGTTTTAATGTTTGGCTGGTCAACTGCATCATATGGGAATATCATATGCTTTTATATGTTCTTACTTAATTGCATAATTGATAGAATATTCACATAAGGATCGTGTGACAATATATGTAAATTATTTTATAAATTGCAAATTAATAGCAATGCATCCCACAGGTGGTAGTGCGATAGACTTGTAGAACAATTCGTTGTGTAATGTTTGCAACTTAACTTCATTGCCTGTAAAAGTCGCCAACGAACAAAAACTATGAGAAATGTACGTACGCCAGACATGAAATTGGCATGGAGGAACGCACATTCTCACGTTAATTTCACTGTTAGTACATCCGACCGTGAGCGTGAAAGCTGGCGTACGCAAAGTTTTTGTGCGTACGCAAGATTGATACATGAGGCCCCTGCTGTGTCATCTTTCGAATGCTTGACTATCAAAGTTAACAGCACTACACCAGTAGTAGTTGTTTTAATCTAATCGCCCACCTAAGGCTGATGCAAGGTTCTTTTCTGAACTTGCAGAATTATTGACTATGCTAAGTCCTATTTGTCCAGACATGCTGCTAATAGGGGACTTGAATATTCATGTCGATAATCCTGACTGTTCCTCTGCAGCTGCCTTCCTGCATGTGTTAGAGTGTTTTAACTTCATTCAACATGTTGACTTTTCAACTCATAAATCTGGACATATATTGGACCTGGTATGCTCTGTGGGTATTGGTATAGATCAGCTTTCAAAAGATGAAGTTAATTTTAGTGATCATAAATTACTGACAAGTGAATTTACTGTATCTGCCTCCCTGCCGTCTTCTAAACAGCGTGTCATAGCCTATAGAAATATTAGGAATATTGACCCTGAAAGGATTTCTTACCTTGTTGCGGAGCTTCCTGTACTTGGCTCTATTGACTGTTACAACTCTGCACTTTCCTCAATTCTTAATGTTGTTGCACCAGTGAAAGAACGAGTTGTATCTTTTTCAAAGTCATCTCCCTGGTACACAAATGATTTACGCGCACTTAAAGTTGAAGGAAGGAAGATTGAGCGGTTGTATAAAAAATCAGGCCTCACCATTCACAAACAAATGTTTGAACAGCACCAGCTGCAGTATCATCTTGCTTTGAAGACTAGCAGAGAGGCATATTACTCTCATGTTATCAATAAAGGTACTGCTAATCCTAGGACGTTATTTAAGACAATTAATAGCCTTCTTAAATCTCAAAAGAAAACTGTCTGTCCTTCTGATGAGATGTGTAATAATTTTAACAAATATTTCACAGAGAAAGTTCAGAATATTTATAGCTCCATCTCCTTTGACTCTCCTTTGTTGACTAGTGAGTCTTATTCAAAAAACCCACTCTCTACTGCCTTTTCGAACTTTGCTACTGTCAATGTAGACAATGTTTTTAAATTGATCATGACTATGAGTTCATCCACGTGCTTTCTTGACCACTTGCCTACTGAGGTTCTAAAAAAGTGTTTACCACATGTCTGCCCTTCCATCACTGAAATTATTAACAACTCCCTAGCCACTGGCCAGGTTCCTCCGGCCCTTAAGGTGGCCGCTATCACACCTGTTCTAAAAAAAACTGGTTGTGATGTTCAAAATTTAGCTAACTACAGGCCTATTGCGAACCGGCCCTTTGTGGCAAAGGTTCTCGAACGTGTTGTTGTTAGTCAGTTACAGCAATATCTGTCCAATAACAACTTATTTGAACCATTTCAGTCGACTTTGTTTTGCATTTATATGCTCCCACTTGGTGACATTATTAGAAAATACGGTCTGGGGTTTCATTGTTATGCTGATGATACGCAGATCTATGTTAACACACTACCGGATCCTAATCTTGCAATAACAGCTCTGAGCGCATGTATGGAAGAAATAAAGTCATGGATGCATGCCAATTATCTTAAACTTAATGAATTAAAAACAGAATTTCTACTTGTTGGTATGCCGACAGCCTTGCACAAGTTTAACTGTCAAAACCTGTTCACTGATTCGGATTTACTGGCCCCAGCATCACAGGTGCATGATTTAGGTGTTATTTTTGATTCACATTTGTCTTTTGATGCCCATATCAAATTGGTTTCAAAATCTGCTTTTTTTCATCTAAAAAATATTGCCAGAATTCGGCCTTTTATATCCCTGCCAGATGCGGAAAAGCTTATTCATGCATTTATCACGTCGAGACTGGATTATTGTAATGCACTATAGTATGGTCTCCCTGATAAATATATTAAGAAACTACAGTATATCCAAAACTTGGCCGCACGTGTATTAACACACACAACTGTTCAGCAGCATATTTCCCCTGTTCTTTACGAACTCCATTGGCTTCCAGTAACGGCACGTATCGATTTTAAAAATCTTGATTTTAACATATAAAGCTATTCATGGGATAGCACTGGAATACCTTTGTGATCTAGTTGTTCCTTACATCCCAAATCGTCCTCTACGCTCGTCTGACTCTTCTACTCCGCAGCAACCCACATTTAAATTAAAGTCGATGGGTGGTCGCTCCTTTACGGTTACTGCCCCTCGGTTGTGGAATAAACTTCCTTTTGCGATTAAACATTCCCCAACTTTAGACTGCTTTAAGAGGTCTTTAAAGACCCATCTTTTTAAAAATGCTTATTGTCTTTGAAGTGTATTATGTCTGGTATTATCTTGTATATCGTTGCTTGATTCTTCTGTTTTTAATTATCTTATATTTGTTTACCATACTGTGTAGCGCTTTGGGTTGGAGAAAAGCGCATTACAAATAAAATGCATCATCATCATCAACACCATCGGCCGTGGCCGGAATACCAGAAAATACACTCTTTTTGGGATTTATCTGGGTCGCCGTAAAAAATGGCGTTTGTGTGCAGGCAAGCGGGCTGTGGTATCGGCTTGTTTACTGCAAAATACGCTGGAACAGTCACATTGTTTGGAACTGAACAAGCGAGAAGTTTCGGTGGAGTCTGGCCGCGGCGAGACTTGAACACCGTGGGCCTTAGCTGACTGTATGTGTGTTGGTTTCGTTTTACAGAAAACGTGGCACATGCAGTGTGTAGTGTTTGTGGGCACCGGGTCGTGGGCACATTCACTACATTTAATGCACAATTGACATGAGTCGATCTCATTTGTGCGAGCCCTGCACTTTGGCGGGCTGTGTTTGTGTGTAGAAATGAACACTGGGCTGTGGGCATTTTTATTACACTCATAACACCATCGGCTGTGGCCGGAATACCAGAAAATACACTGCTTATATGATTTTTCTGGGTCGCCGTGGAAACGGTATTTGTGTGCAGGCAAGCGGGCCATGGTACCGGCTTGTTTACTGCAAAATACACTGGAACAGTCGGATTTTCTTGGAACTGAACGAGCGAAAAGTTTCGGTGTAAGTCTGGCAGTGGCGAGATTAAATTTTATCTGCTGCAAGAGCTGGGATCGAACACGGGTCTCCAGTGCAAAGGCTTTGGGTTTCGCCACTGAGCCACAGGGGGAAACGACAAAAGATTAAATTAGCTCAAGCAGATAAGAGAGCGTCATCACAGTTTTGTGTGTGTTGGCGTTTGTTTGCAGGCGTGCGTGTTATACAACAGGCTCATTGCTGCAATATTGACATTTTCAGCCGCTCAAACTAAGAGGAGCTGAGAAATGTTTGAGAAATGGAGATTGGTCCGGCCTCGGCGGGACTAAAACACACTCTTTCCTCATTTCGCCGGTGACTCACGCCCACGGGGGGCGGGGGCGGGGTAGCTTTCTTACAACTTAAAGAAAGCTAGCCGCGGTTTTGATGCTGGCCCGTTTCCCTGACGACTCGCGGGCAGAAGGGGGAGGTCCGCAGAGCTCGCCCAATCCTTACTGTCCGACGCCAGGATAGAGCAGCTGGCCTTCTCTACAGATGCAGCCATCTTGTCGTCATAATGGCGGAGGCGGCGGCGCGCGGCGGCCGTTGTCCGTCAGTGAGCGACTCGATTGAAGCTGGTGAAGCTGGCGGGCGAACCGGCGAGCTTTCACGGGCTGGAGAAGGCTCGGGGACCCGCTGAGTACGGCGCTTTACGGCGCGGCACTACAGCGGGCGGGAGTGCAGACTCGGAGAAAAAATGCCAGGCGAGTCCTCAGAGTCACCATGGCAATAGCTCGCTCCGCGAGCGCGAGAGCTGCATGATCCTTATCCAGGCGGGAAACGCAGATGAAATGGCGGTCCCCGTCGCTGAGTGCGGCTCGGCACGAGCCATAGGAACGAAGCATCTTTAAAAAGATGCTGCTCTTTTAGATAAAGAGAGAGAGAGAGTGTGTGAGTCGCGACGGCGAACACACACTCTCAGCAGAGTAAAAGGATATTGACGCCGGAAAGCGTAGCAGGTACGGCGGCTGAAGGCGGCGAGGTGAAGGCCAGCGACTTCAGGCTCGAAGGCTCGTCCCGCAGAAGGCTTATAGTCAGATGGCGCGGCTTCTCACTCCGGATCCAGCGATGCGTGAGCTTCGCTGAAGAGATGAAAATCAGTTGTATCAGCCTAATCGAGCTATATTTATAGGCCAAGGCCACGCCTATTCTGGCGGGACGTGATGTAATGGGCGCGAAGCGCCCCCATTGGGTATCACGTCACGCAGGGCCTCTCTCTATAGGCTGCTGCTGTTGCCACAGGTCAGCCAATAGGCACGCGAGCCGCTTTGCCTATGTCTGCATGCTGTCGCAACGCGTTTTACATTAATTCAAAATTAAGGATAATTTTTGGCTTCAATATCTCCTGGAAAAGAGGTTTTCCCCATAGCGTAAGATATTACTTAGTACGAGAGATACTCTCGTAAGAGAACCGGTATTTCTGTCAGGACCACTATCGTCAAAGGAGGAGGGTAATTAGCTCCTGAGGTACTGAATGAGCTTATATATATATATATATATATATATATATATATATATATATACACACAGTGATAGGCGTCGTATTCCTATAGGTAGACGTGGATCAGCTGAGGGTCAGCTGATGCAAGCTTGACTAACATGACCTGCCAGAACTGACGCTACGCTTGATTTGTGCAAAATATTGTATGCCAGGACAACTAGGACAAGTGACTTGATTTTAATTATTATTATGTAGCCAGCCAGAGAAAAAAAACATATAGACCAGTGAAATCAGAACCATGAACTTCTCTTCAACTACTACAGTATCTCTTCACATGAGCTCCACTGACTTCACTCCCATTCACAGACACTGCATAATTGCATAATTTGCATTTGCAAGTTGCATAAGTTTGCATAACTTTTATCAACTTTGTCAAATTAGAGGACGTGTCCACATAACGTTTCTACAATTGCTGTCGCTCATGTGTCCATATATCCCCAACTCTAAAAGAAAATGAGTGACATCCAGTTGCTTTGCCACTGCAAGTCTCTGTCAGTATGAATGGGGCATAAGTCAGCTCAAACATACAAGGATGACACTAATTACACCATAAGGAGGAGGTGAACCATTACCCTGGCAGGATAAGGGGGAGAAGTTTTCCACTGGGAGTGAAAATTCCTAGGAAAATACTTGCCCAAACAGCTGCTTGATGGTGTTTTTATGTTTGAAGAAAAGAAAAACTGCAGATAGCAGCTTTAGACTTCTTTCCTGGAATATAATTTGACCCTAAACCCAATTATTATTATAATTATTTTTGAACTGTTTAATCAATATTTCCTAAAGATTTTTGCTCTTAATATAACAGCACTCTCAAATATAAATTGCCTTCCTCAGTGGAAATACTTACCTAGAAATCCTGTTTTGCCTTATTTACATACATTATTTACATAAGCATGAGGAAATGTAAAGAAGTTTGTCCAGAAAAAAAAAATCTGTTTGTACAGTATGAAAATCATTATGTCAGTGGAAAGACCCCATAAAACATGGAATTGAAACCCAAGATACTGCTTCCTTATGGCTTAGTCAAATAATTAAATGAACAGTGTGTGTGTGTGTTGAAATGTGTCGAAATATGAAGAGCAGTGTTCCTTTTTAGAAATAAATGATATCTGCGAGGATTTCCAGTCAGGATTTAGACCGTACCATAGTACTAAGATTGCTCTCATTAGAGTTACAAATGATTTGCTCTTATCATCCGATGGTGGTTGTATCTCTCTATTAGTGTTACTTGATCTTAGTTCTGCATTTGATACCATTGACCACAACATTCTTTTAAATAGACTCAAAAATTATGTTGGCATTAGTGGAATTGCATTAGCATGGTTTAAATCATACTTATCTGACTGTTATCAGTTTGTAGCAGTAAATTAAGAAATGTCTTATCGATCAAAAGTTCAGTATGGCGTACCACAAGGCTCAGTACTAGGACCGTTGCTGTTCACTCTGTACATTCTACCCTTTGGAGATATCATTAGGAATCATGGGATTAGTTTTCACTTTTAAGCTGATGATACTCGGCTCTATATCTCTTCGCACCCCTACGAAACTTGCCAATTTACAAATTTAACGGAATGCATAGCTGATATAAAAATTTGGATGACTAGTAATTTCCTATTACTTAATTCTGAAAAAATAGAGTTTCTAATGATTGGACCAAAAACCTAGAATACTGTCTAACACTTGATGGCTGCTCTGTCAAGTCTTTGTCGTCGGTTAGGAACCTGGGTGTGCTCTTTGATACCAATCTTTCATTTGAAAGGCATGTTTCTAGCATCTGTAAAACCGTATTCTTCCATCTTAAAAATATATCTAAATTGCGACATATGCTTTCAATGAAAAATGCGGAACAATTAGTTCATGCGCTCATGACCTCAAGGCTAGATTATTTTAATGCTCTTATGGGTGGTTGCCCTGCACGCATAATAAACAAACGGCAGCTGGTTTAAAACGCAGCAGCTAGAGTTCTTACTAGAACCAGGAAGTATGACCATATTAGCCCAATTTTGTCAACAATGCATTGGCTCACTATTAAACATTGTATACATTTTAAAATATTGCTGATTACTTACAAAGTACTAAATGGTACTTGGTACTTCCCCAGTACTTGAGCAAGCTCTTAACGCATTATATTCCTTCACGTCTATGGCGATCTCAAAACTCTGGCCAGTTGATAATACCTAAAATATCAAAATTGACTGCTGGCGGTAGATCCTTTTTCTATTTAACTCTGGAACAGTCTTCCTAACATTGTCTGGGAAGCAGACACAAATCTAAATCTAGACTAAAAACACATCTCTTTAACCTGGCATACACATAGAAAATTATACATTCCTATTATTCAAATCAGTGAAATGATTATTAGGCTGCATAAATTAGGTCAGTCGGAACCGGGAACACTTCCTATAACACCCGATGTACCCGTTACATCATAAGAAGAATGGCATCTACGCTAATGTTAGTCTTTCTGCTTATTCCGAGGTTTACTGTAATCAGCTGGATCCAGGCCGTATCCAGATCAGATGGTGGACCTGCGCCTAGACACGACCACAACGCATGATGTAGTCAGCCGGATCCAAGCCATATCCAGACCAGATGGAGGACCTGCACCTAGACACGACCACAACGCATCTGTGAAGTGTCAGCAGAGATTGTGCCAACTAGACTCTCCCCTGTGAAGGCCTCATCGACACGACAGCCATCAGCACTGATCCTCAACAAACCCATCTCCATACCGACGTGGCTCCGATCTTCAACCAGATGGAACTGGATAATATTCTGATTGTTCCAAACCAATCTGACTTCCGACCTATAATGCTGCCTGAATCATAATCATACACTGTTCGTTCGTTGGCCAAAGGAGAACTGGCCCCCGACTGAGCCTTGGTTCTCCCAAGGTTTTTTTCTCCATTCTGCCCTGATGGAGTTTTGGTTCCCTGCCACTGTCGCCTTTTTCCACCTTTGTTGCCATTGACTTGGCTTGCGTATATCAATTTAACATTTAATTTAATATTCAACAATATTGATCTGCCTGCATTGACACTATTATACAAGAACTGAACTGAGCTGGACGATGACATCACGGTTTACTCCAGAGCGGCTATATATAAATTAACTATATATAGTTGTTATATAGTATATATAGTTGCTTATATACAGAGGTGGGACCAAGTCATTGTTTTGCAAGTCACAAGTAAGTCTCGAGTCTTTGCATTCAAGTCCCAAGTCAAGTCCCAAGTCAAGACAGACAAGTCCCAAGTCAAGTCCCGAGTCAAGACAGGCAAGTCCAAGTCAAGTTGCAAGTCCTCGAGTTTAAGCTTCAAGTCTTAAACAAGTCATTAGTGCTTTTTGCACTGTCTCAGTGTTAATTACTATAGAAAAATTAAATGCATATAATTTATATCAGGAAGGCTTTTAAAATATGTTCATGACTTGTTTAATTTCATATTTATTGTGATAAAATTTTCACTAAGGGCACCCATCTATCTCAGTTCAATTTAGGGATTTTTCTTACGTGTGACAAAAAAAGGAGAAGGCAGTGAAAATTTTTTTTTTATTGGTAACCCAGTAACAAAGGCAAAATCATTTAGAAATAACTGCTATACATTTTGAATGTGTGTGAGAGAGAATGTGGCAATGCAGATTTAAAAATAAAAGTAACTGTTCATTGGGAAAATTAATCGTGATTTGCTACACATTAAGTTTAAAATATTGAGTCCCTGGTTAAATTATTTTGTTAACGCGACAGTAATTGACCCTTCGCTTGGCCACGCCCGAAAACCACCACTGGCCAATCGTGTCTTAGCAACCGTAACTAGGCGCGGGAGGTCTGGCAAGCTTTCGAGCGAGGGAAACATGCTGAAGCGTTGTGCGTATGGATTGTGCAATTCTGATACCCGGTATCCTAAAAGTGTGGACGGGGAGTGGAATTTTTTTCCTTCCCGAAAATCTAAAAGCCAAGGGGAGAAATGACGGGCGTGGATCAAGCAGTGTGGGAGACCCCATTCACAACTAAATGTCGACAGGATTAACAAAAACACCTATTGCTTGGAAGTTGGAAATAATTACGGTTCTTTGTTCATAATGCATATATTTTAACGTAAAATAAGACGTTTAAAGACAAGACGGAGGCTCACTGACATACTTTAAAATATATTTCAGCATTTTGTTAATCGACGGCCTACTAAGTTACCCCTGACTGAGTAACTTTAACCCAATCCGATCTGGTGTTAGTGTTATTCCACAAGATTTATGGATAAACTGTTTGATTTATAATTATTAGATTAGTTTCACATTGCACTTACCCTGCTGTGCACGAACATAGCTGTTCCTCAATTTGTGAGTTTCCCATGTGAATGGTCAGCGTATGAGGCGGCGGCTGCTGCGACTATAGGCTTTAGCTTAAATTTTTATGAAATTATTCTCTTATCGGTTGCATATTATGTCGTGGATATATCCCTCGAATGCATACTGCAGTCCCTTTTGTCTTGCTCTCTCAGATATTTCACATGTTCGCCAAAACTTACTAATTATCTCATTGGGAATGTCTGACACCGGTGCATACACACTGTAATAGACGTGCTAGACGCAAAAGCTTGACAGGCGTAGCAACAGTAACTAAGGAGGGCGGGGCTTAGCGAAGGGTCAATTGTAGAACATTCCTATTTCCACGGCGACGTATCAAGCGTCACGTGACACTTTTTGGGGCTACATGCCTGTCATTTAGCCTACAAAACATAAATCCACCCATTTCTCCCGAAAGACATGAAAGTGAGTGGCTGGTGAACAAGGAGAAGACTTTATAGTTACCTATAGGCTAAAATGTGCGTTTGTTGTGGGGAAAAAAACATGTCTCAAAATTATATTTGAAAGGTTTAGTAGCCTATTTATTTCCGCTAACTTAGACATCAGTTTGTTTGCGTTTTCTGAAATTATAAATGATTTGCTAGTACTTGTGTATTTAAATGCCTGAAAAAGAAAATAAAAAAACATTATTTGGTTGAAAACTGTCTGAACGTGTGATAAATGACAACTGACAAGCGCTGCTGAACGCACTCTATCACGCGCTCTCTGGCTCAGTGCCAAACGTGCGAAAGCAGCGCTAATCAGCGCTGTGATCATGCGTCAATGATACAGTGCTATACTACAGTGATTATTACAACTCTGATCTGTGGTTTTAGAAGGTAGGTCAAGTCTTTCCAAGTCACAGGGCTCAAGTCAGAGTCAAGTCGTGAGTCATTGTTGTCTAAGTCTAAGTCGAGTCGCAAGTCATCTTTGATTATGTCAAGTCGAGTCGCAAGTCATCAAATTTGGGACTCGAGTCCAAGTCAAGTCCAAGTCATGCGACTCGAGTCCACAACCCTGCTTATATATAATGAACTTTTTTTAAAACAAAAATGAAACGTCACTGAATTTACTTTACTTAAGCTGGACTGTGACGGTATTTTCTTCTGGAAACTTTTTGGTATTATTTTCCAATTATCTCTGTAAAGCTGCTTTGAAACAATCTGCATTGTAAAAAGCACTATATAAATAAATGTGACTTGACTTGACTTGAGTGTTCAGATTCAGCTAATTGATAAATGTGCTGAGATGGTCAGGGAGCAATTTCCTTCGGGGTGTGCAGTGGGTAGAGCAGCAGTCAATAGTCTCTCTTAAAACACCCTAAACAGAAGTGGCTTTTTAAAGATTCATATTTTTAAGAAAAAACATAGCAAGGGTGATCAGTAGATATTCAGGGTTAATTGTATGCAAATGGGACATCATTTGCATGAAATATCAGAATGTAAGATATTTGATAAGTGCTGAAATTGTACATGGCATGATTTATATTTTGTCAAAATTAAAGACTTTAACTGAAAATGAAAATTATGTCATTATTTACTCACACTTTGTACCCAATGAGGTTTGTTCTAGTGCATGATACACACACAAGATTCTTTGTTGACCATATGCGATGTGCTACATCAGTGGTCTTCACTATTTTTTTCATGAGAGCCACACTGATAGGACAAAGTCAGTAGGAGAGTCATTTTTACCGCAAAGTATAAAAAATAACATCCAGTCATAAATACCATATCTGCTTATCAATCTGTCATCCCTAAACATACAATAGGGCGGGAAAAAAGTATTCTTTATGATTTACCAGTCAAATTTGTAACTGAGACTAGATTAATTCCCTTAATGACAAAAAAGCAGGATTTCCAGAATATATTCATCCCAAAATTACCTCAAGTTATTTTTTCTACATTAGCCCATCATGTAACCATACAAGAGCACATTCGGCGTTAAGAGCTGGAAAGACCGCCATAACTGGCAACTCCGCAGAGACTGGATATGTTTACGCACAACTTTTGTTTCGATCGGACTGAATTTATTCCGATTGATGAATCTGAATGTATTGTAGTTTACATGAATGCTAAACGTGATCGGGTTGATGTGCGCATTTATGTCACGAGCTTCAAATCGAAATAAATTTTTTGACATGCCGCACGAATATACAGAGTTTCCCCTGTTAGCGCTTACAATGTCTCCTACATTGGTTCTTTATTTGTTTTTAACAGCATACTTAATATTTATCAATTTCTGGTCATAATTTAGAGACAATGAACCGTTGTGCCGTTCTGCTTATATTTATCACACATGCAGTAAAAATGCACAAAATCTGAGGATGAGAATCTGAAACAAGGACTGGTGGGAAGTTGTCCTGCTCCACTTCACAGACGCAGTGACAGGAGAATTATAGAATTATAGACACTCCTTTATATAACACTTAATTCAACAGGAACAACGTCATACATTGTCCTTTCATTTTGGGTTTTCAGTCGATCTAGTGTTATCCCAGCAAACACAGAACGTTGCCACAACGTACCCAACCTTCTAACAACGTTTTAACAACATGGTGAAAAGGTTGCTATGACTACCTTGTGTGGTGAAGGTTGTTACAACGTTGTCACAATGTTGACATTAAACCAACATTCAGGGCCATTGTTTAAGGTTGTGCCTATGGTGTCTTGATAAACACTGGACCACATATGTACTCGTCACTGCCCTGAAGCGCGAAAATCAGCCTTTTCAATTTCAACTGCCTGTTGGGCTCATTGTGTTCAATGCATTCTTCATCGAGCAAGGATACATGAGGCGGCCTTATGCATCCGGGGGCCCGTTTCAATAACTAATATGGGGCCCTACCCATATAAAACAGACATAATAGAGCAGAAAAAGCAAGGATTCCTGTTGGTTTGCATCAATGGTAGGCTATATTATTTTATTACGTGCACTTTCAGCTTCAAGAACAGCAGCTCAACATAGAAATCATTCAGGCTTATTTGATTAAACTATACACAATTATACAGCGTTTTACGTTGGAATAAGCCTCGCCCTTCACAGACGGCAACTTCTCTGCTTCATTGATTAGCGCGGTATAATTTCAGCTGCCTGGGTTGACATACAATAAACAGCTCAAATTTCCCTGCTCAAAATAACATTTTAACTTAACGGCAAAAAAGGCATTGCTTCAGATCACTTAAGTCTTTCGCGGGGAGGAAAACGTTGCCATGGTAACCGCGAATCAGAGACAACAGTGTTATGCTTAGGATTGTAGGTAGTGTAGTATTTCTCCAGAAGATCGCAAATGAAACAGGTTTTTCTTAAACTAGGTTGATTTTATGCTGACTTGTGGTTTTTATAGGAGCAGAAACTTTCGTTTCACAACCTCGTAGCTTGTGGCCAGTCTACCTCGGATGGTTTAGACATTATGGCTGAAAATCAATATCCTATAGAGAAAATGAATGGGATTTTTTGCCGGTGCTTTGGGGGCCCCCTTTGGAGAGCGGGGCCTGTTTCAATTGAAATGGGTGAAACATAGGTAAGGCCGTCTATGGATTGAATAGACCATGTTTTAGCATGATTTACCATGACATACCACATTTTAGTGAGATTTTTTATTTTTTACCATGTTCCGGTAAGATTTACCATGGTTTACCAGATATACCACGTTCTAGTATGATTCACCATGATTTACCCTGTTCTAGCATGATTTACCACGATTGAACACATTCTAGTATGATTTAATATGATTCTAGCATGATTTACCATAGTTTACCTTGATTTACCATGTTATAGGATGATTTACCATGATATACCACGTTCTAGAATGATTTACCAGGATTGTAGTATGATTTACCATGATTCATCACGTTGCTAACATGATTTACCATGATACACCATGTAATTGTATTATTTACTATGATTTACGCAAAAACCTAGGATTAGTTCACGAGTAGGTTATTAACATATTCGTGAATATTTAATTAACGATTTGATTGACAGCAATGGTTCTTGAGGCGAAGTTGTTCAGCATGAGGAGATCTGTTAAATGATATGCATTTTATGGGGATGTGTGCAACACCACATGATTGCAGAGCCGTAAACTCGTTAGCGCCAACTGGTGGCCGATTTCTTTTAATACTCTTACAGACCTCTTGGGCCATGAGTTGAACATGCCCATCGAGTTTCGTTCCGATCGGCCTCCGTTACCCTTGTCTAATAGGTGCTCAAATTCATTGGCCAATGGCGGCCATGTTTTTTTGAGATACGCCAATGTCCTCATACACTTAGGTGGCACCATGGACCAAGACACTGCATACCGATTTTCAAGTCATTTCCAATGATATAAGACACTTGAGTCTACGACATACGGTCTAGGAGTTATAAGCAGTTTCGCGCAATTGATTGCTGTAGCGCCACCAATGGGCCAATCGGGGTCATACTCTCTGAACCTCTCCTCGATTTTTGTACTACCATCTGACAAAGTTTCAATGCTCCAGCACTTACGGTTTGGTCTGCACGATGAGTTTTACGGGAGAAAAAAAAATTAATAATAATAATAAAAATCAGTACAATTACAATAGGTTTTCAGCACTTCGTGCTTGCACACCTAACAATTCATACGAGTCACGCAGGACGCGGCCATCTTGGATTCCATATCGGAATTCTTGCTCCGTGTCCTCATGATTGTCTGACGGCAGTGGAGAAAAATTAGCCAGAGAAAATTAGCCAGAGAAACAGAGCTCCTGCGGGAGTAGAGGAGACATCACTGCTGCGGCAGTGGAGAAAATTAGCTAGAGAAACAGAGCTCCTGAAGGGAGCAGAGGAGACATCACTGCTGCGGCAGTGGAGAAAATTAGCTAAAGAAACAGAGCTCCTGCGGGAGCAGAGGAGACATCACTGCTCTGGCAGTGGAGAAAATTAGCCAGAGAAATTGAGCTCCTGCGGGAGCAGAGGGGACATCACTGCTGTGGCAGTGGAGAAAATTAGCCAGAGAAACAGAGCTCCTGCAGGAGCTAAGGAGACATCACTGCTGCGGCAGTGGAGAAACTTACATGGAGAAATTGAGCTCCTGCGGGAGCAGAGGAGACCTGTGGTGTGAGGCTGAGTGGAGGGAGGAGGAGATTGAGGCCTGGCAGACCGATGCTCGTCTTCTTGCACGTTAATCAAAGACGCGAGGAAGAGAAGGTGAGAGATTAAATCCTTGCAGGATTATGCACATCTGAAGTTTAGGTGGCCGAGCAAAGATAGCAGTTCGCGTTTAGAACAGATTTGACTGTCTGGGAAGGTGGACGAGATCAGAAATATCCTATCGATTATTAAACGTTTGAAAAAGTTTGACACATCGGTTTGATTTGGTAATCGGTGTTTGATGTTGGATGATCATCAAACAGCAAAGTACAGTCTGAATTAGATGATTGTTTGTTCATTTATCCGTTGCTGGTTTGAGTGGCACACGCATATTCATTTAGTCGTTAAGTAATTCGAGAATTTAAAATTTTAAAATTACTTTCTAAGTTGAGTAGGAACCCTCAACATGACAGTTTATTTTAATTATTTCTATGGCTATGGGTCACATTCCCTGCCGATTTGTTCGTTCTGAATCAGGAAAACAATAGTGAAGCTGTGGGTTTAAATTACTTCAAAAAATAAAAATACATTTACGCTATAACTTTAAGTTTCTAAGCAATTTTTGTAGATACATTGCTGGACAGTGTTAAGGATAGGTTCTTAATGATTCTGTGTGTAATCTGCACGTAATGTGCGACCTACTGTTTACGTGTGAGTTTAAGCCACAAGGAAACATCGTGTTAATGACGGTAAATCATTTGTACAGAAATTATTTAAAACGGGTGTTCCCCCGATCAAAAAATGAGTATCCAGATAGCATAACTGGCTCGTGATTCAACAATTGAAGCGATGCGAAGTTCGACCCGGGACGGAAACCGAAAAGGTTTTGAGCTGAGCACTCGCGGAGTTGACCCGGCAGACGTTGACAGTGTGGACTGGTCGGGGCTAAATCTAAAGCGCGGCTTACTTAAGGCCTGCTGCGGCGGCCTGGCACTGGAGGAAGGCCCGTTCCTTCGTGTGAAGAGGGCGGCATTGCCTTATTATCCATTTCTCTATGGCAGGAAATCTTAAATGGTCCGGTTTAAAGAAATACGCGGAAGTAGATTGCGCATGTTTCGCCCGCGGTGGCGAGGACCCGTTTGTTTGGCCTGACGCCTGTGAGAAAACACCAGAGGATTGCGGCGAAGATTCCTGATTCTGACGGACGAAAGATTCTTCATTTAACGCGAAGAGCTCGATTCGGACATGTTAGGAAGGTAACTTAGGCTGCTGCGGGGCCAAATGCTGATAAACTGTCAAGGAACAGGATGGGTTCTGCAGTTATTTATCTTGTCCTGAGTTGATTACTGATTGATCTCCACTTGTGCTGATTGGATTAATTATCTGCACCTGCTCCTCCCGAACCTTGTTAAATAAAACGTCATTTAATTTAGCCTACCTTAGCTAAATAAGATACGTAATTATTCAAACACAACCTACAACTTAATTTTCTAATGTGACCAATGTAGCCTCGCTCGCACTGTTTAGTTTTTCATTTGATTTGTCTGCTATTTAGTCTCATTCGTTTCTTTGCTCCTCTGGATTTGTGGATGTTTCCTGGACTGATTCCGGTTAAGTTACCGACCTTTATAGCCCGGCTTTCGACTACTGTCTGCCATGTACAGAACCCGGTTTTGTTCATTAAATGTTCTGATCTTTGCTTTTTATGTTTTATTCATTATACTTAAAAGTAATTTGTGTATTCGTTTATTTATTTATTTTATTTTTTTCACAAATGTATGACTTTTGGAAGTACAATTTGATTACCATATGCATTTTTAATAAAGTTGAATTAACGTAACTGTCTGTCATTTTTACTCTTCAAAGTATACACTTGCAGGTGTTATAATTAGGCTAATTTACTGATAGCCCCATTAAATAATAATAAGGATAAACATTATTTAAAAAGTATATAATTATCTAACATCTGACTACTTAAAAATTAACCTCAAAACATAAAATGCTAAATGGGGGATAACTATAAGCCTATATAGCATAAAATAAATTGTCAGAACATCGTCTCTCAGTTGCTGAATGTCGCGCAACAACGTTGCTACAGCCCTGTCGCGTCTCACAATTCTACGGCGTTACAATGTTCCGCTTATGTAACACTGTGGTACATGGGTGTGTCTCGATCATTGATAGATTGTTTAGACTTGGATTAAAACAGTCGAATTGTATAGATTTGTTTTACAATGCCTTTATAACCTTTTTGGATCTTTAAAGTGTTGTTAGACTTTCAGTGGAGGGACAAAAAACGTCTTTGGTTACGTATGTAACCCTCGTTCCCTGATTAGGCAACGGAGACGTTACGTCGGATGACGACTAAATGGGGTTTCGCTTAGAAAGCCTATCAACTTCGAGTATTACAAAACGAGCCAATGGCAAAGAAATGCCATGGGTCTGCGGAATTTGCATGACGTAACTCCGCCCCACCTCGTGGGTATAAAAGTAGGACGCCGGCAACATGCAGATATGTTTCTTCGCTGAGGAGCCAAGACTGAGCTCAGGCGATCCCCGCGGTACAGCGGAAAGTGGCAGGCAGACGTAACGTGTCCGTTCCCTACTCAGGGAACGAGGGTTACATACGTAACCAAAGACGTTCCCTTTCGTTGTCACTCCGAGTTACGTCGGATGACGACGAAATGGGGTTACCAGTCTAATCACGCCACCTTCTCAGCTGTCTTCCAGTGCCCTGCGTAAATCGAGATCCCTGTAGTTAGATTGGACGAAGGACTCCATTTATCACAGGAATACCAAGGTACACTGGGAAGCATATCCCAAGCTAGGGGAAGTATGCAATTAATGCCAACCCAGAGGGGGGGGGAACTTAGAGAATACACATATGACCCGAAGGAAACATATGGAGACACTGGGGTGTCCAGCCACAGGTAGAATATTTCAACCCCAGGGGTGGCAAGGTGGCTTGCCAAGGGAAAGACACATGCTCAGAGAGGCTTACAGTGGAAATACACATGTGGGGGTCGCTCAGGGGAGGGACCATGCACACGGGAGGCACCTAGCCGACGCGCAGGCAAAAGACACTGGCGCCGACGTCAGGAGTGCTGGAGGAACTCAGGGCTTTCGGGGAAGCTCACCTGAGGAGAATATCGCACATATCCAGTCCGTGGAGTGGAATGGCGAGCAAGCGAAGACACCTGAGCGGATCCGGTACTAGCTAGTTGAAGCGAGTACATGAGAGGACACAGGCTCCACTCGGAGATTATAGAATCTAGCGAATGTGTTAGGTGTCGCCCAGCCTGCAGCTCTGCAGATGTCTGTTAGTGAGGCGCCATGCGCTACAGCCCAAGAGGACGCCACACTCCGGGTGGAGTGGGCAGTCACACCAAGGGGGCACGGTCGAACTTGCTGCTGGTATGCCAAAGCAATGCCGTCCACTATCCAGTGAGACAACCTTTGCTTGGAGAGAGCCTTTCCCTTCAGCTTCCCACCATAACAGACAAAGAGCTGGTCTGAGGTCCTGAAACACTGCGTCCTGTCTACATAGGCACGGAGAGCACGTACTGGACAGAGCAGTGCCAAGGCTGGGTCTGCCTCCTCCGGGGGCAGCGCTTGCAGGTTCACCACCTGGTCCCGGAAGGGAGTGGTGGGAACCTTGGGCACGTATCCAGGCCGGGGTCTCAGGATCACGTGAGAGTAACCCGGCCCGAATTCCAGGCACGCTTCGTCAACGGAGAATGCGTGCAGGTCCCCTACCCTCTTGATGGAAGCCAGTGCAACCAGGAGCGCTGTCTTCATTGACAGGAATTTAAGCTCGACTGATTGCAGGGGCTCAAAGGGAGCGCTCCTCAGGGCAGTTAGAAATACTGAGAGGTCCCAAGAGGGAACGAGAGGAGGACGAGGAGGATTCAGTCTCCTCGCTCCTCTCAGGAAACTGATGACCAGGTCGTGCTTCCCCACCAACTTACCTTCGACGAGGTCATGGTGTGCGGCAATAGCGGCAACATAGACCTTCACGGTGGAGGGAGACAGCCTTCGCTCCAACCCCTGTTGAAGGAAGGAAAACACAACGCTGATCGAGCATCTCCGGGGTCTTCTCGGTGAGAAGAGCACCAGCTGACGAAGAGGTTCCACTTCAACACATAGACGTGTCTCGTGGACAACGCTCTAGCGGAAGTGATGGTAGCCACCACCGCTGGTGGTAGGGTACTCAAACCTACCTTGAGCCGTCCAGGAGCCACACGTGGAGGCTCCAAAGATCGGGGCGAGGGTGCCACAGGGTGCCCAGTCCCTGAGAAAGAAGGTCCTTCCTCAGAGGAATGGGCCAGGGAGGTGCTGTCGCGAGGAGTACAAGTTCAGGGAACCAGGTCCGGGTGGGCCAATACGGCGCGACCAGAATGACCTGCTCCTCGTCCTCCCTGACCTTGCGCAAAGTCTGCGCAAGAAGGCTCACTGGGGCAAACGCATATTTGCGGCCCGGCGGCCAGCTGTGCGCCAGTGCATCCGTGCCGAGCGTGCCCTCGGTCAGGGAAAAATACAGGATGCAATGGGTCGAGTCGTGAGAGGCAAACAGATCTATCTGTGCGTCCCCGAACTGGTCCCAAATCAGCTGAACCGACCGGGGATGGAGTTGCCATTCTCCAGGGAGGGGCTGAAGCCGTGAGAGCTCGTCGGCTGCAGAGTTCAGGGCTCCGGGAATGAAAATGGCTCGAAGCGACCTCAGATGCTTCTGACTCCATAGGAGGAGGTGGCGGGCGAGTTGTGACATACGGCGGGAGCGTAGACCACCTTGACGGTTGATGTACGCTACAGTAGCGGTATTGTCTGATCGGACTAGTACGTGTTGACCCCGGAGCAACGCCCGAAAGCGGTGCAGGGCAAGGCGTACTGCCAACAACTCGAGGCAATTGACATGCCATAGGCGCTGGGGTCCTGTCCAGGAGCCCACGGCAGCATGTCCATTGCACATGGCGCCCCAGCCCGTGGTGGAGGCATCTGTTGAGACAACAACATGCCGGGAAGCTCGTTCAAGGGGGACCCCCGCCCTGAGAAAACTGAGGTTCGACCACGGGGTGAAGAACTGACGGCAGGTCGGAGTAACTGGTACTCGGAGCGTGCCTTGTTGCCATGCCCACCTCGGGACTCGGTCGCGAAGCCAAAGCTGAAGCGGTCTCATATGAAGCAATCCGAGTGGCGTAACCGCGGCTGCAGATGCCATATGACCCAGGAGCCTCTGAAAGAGTTTCAGTGGAACCGCACTCTTGGCCTCGAATTGTCTCAGGCAAGTCAGCAGTGACTGCGCGCGCTCGCTCGTAAGCTGCGCGGACATGGCGACCGAGTCGATGTCCATACCGAGAAAAGAGATCCTCTGCACAGGGCAAAGTTTGCTCTTCTCCCAGTTGACTCGAAGGCCCAGACAAGCTAGGTGCCGGAGCACTAGGTCCCTGTGTTCGCAAACCTGATCTCGAGAGTGAGCTAGGTTCAGCCAGTCGTCGATATAACTCAGGATGCGAACCCCGTGTTCACGAAGTGGAACAAGGGCAGCCTCGACGACCTTCGTGAAGATGCGAGGAGACAGGGCTAGCCCGAAAGGGAGAACCGCGTACTGGTATGCCTGACCCTCGAAAGCAAACCGTAGGAACGGTCTGTGTCGAGGAAGAATGGAGACATGAAAGTAGGCGTCCTTCAGGTTGATCGCTGCAAACCAATCCTGGGGCCGTACGCATTCGAAAATGCGTCTGGCAGTGAGCATCTTGAACGGCATCCTGTGAAGGGAGCGGTTCAGCACGCGCAAGTCCAGGATTGGTCGTAACCCACCGGTTTTTCTTGGGGACAATGAAGTAGGGGTTGTAGAAGCCGGACCTCATCTCGGCTGGAGGGACAGTCTCGATTGCACCCTTCGCCAGCAGGGTGGCAATCTCTGCTCTCATGATGGGGGCATTGCCACCGACCAAAGTGGAGCGGACTCCCCTGAAGCGGGGAGGAGACCGTGCGAACTGAATCGCATAGCCGAGCCTGACGGTCCGCGCGATCCAGCGGGACAGACGGGGAAGCTCTAACCAGGCTCCCAGGAACTGAACCAGCGGGATCATGCGAACCACAGGCATCCCCCCGGAGGGGCAGAGAAGCGGAGTAACTGGCCCAGACGTGGACGGCATAGCGGCCCGATGTGGGGGCACAGTTAGCAACCGCGCCCTGGCAGAGGGGGCCAGGGGAGGACCAGGCTGGTCGTCCCACGTGGGCCTGCTCTGCCAGGGGTCTGGCGACAGAGGGGGACAGGGGCGAAGCGGTCCGTGGACGGCACGCCCTGTCAACCGCCTCCGGGACAGAGGGGGGCGAGGAGAGTACGGCTTGTGGGCGGCGCTCTGTGTTGCCCGAGAACTCTGTGAGCTCAGGGAAGAGGGGGTCGTTTCTGACTTTAACCACTTTAGGGTGCTGCCCACCCGTGGGTGAGCAGCGCGGAGCGGAGAACAAAAGATTCTCCCCCGGCCCTCCACCGGGGGAAGGAGTGGTCCTGCTACCATCTCCTGAGAAACGACCATCATCCCTGAGCAGCCCGTCTCAGGAGCGCCGCTTGGCCCGGCGTTTAGCAAGGGAGGGACAGGAGCCGCAGGAGGGCGCCCTCGGCGGGAAACAGGCTGAGGCGTCTGCCCGGCCGGGCGGGTGGAGGCAGCAGCAGGCCGGCGAGGCAGAATGTGTTTGATGGCCTCGGTCTGTTTCTGGGCAGTCGAGAACTGTTGGGCGAAATCCTCAACTGCACCGCCGAAGAGGCCGGCCTGGGACAGGGGGGCGTTGAGCAGACGGGTCCGCTCGGTGTCCCGCATGTCAGCCAGGTTCAGCCACAGATGTCTCTCCTGGACCACAGCTGTGGACATCACCAAACCCAGGGAGCGCGCGGTAACCTTCGTCGCCCGGAGAGCAAGGTCGGTCGCGGCGCGCAGCTCATCGAAGAGCCCTGGGTTTGTCCTACCCTCGTGCATGTCTCTGAGCATCTGGGCCTGGTAGACCTGCAGAGTGGCCATAGCATGCAGTGAAGCAGCCACCTGTCCCGCCGCTCTGTAAGACTTCGCCACAAGGGTAGACGAAAATCTACAGGCTTTGGATGGGTGCTTAGGCTCTCCCAGAGAAGAAGCACTCTGAGGACATAGTTGTATGGCAACAGAGCGTTCAACCGGGGGAAGCCCAGTGTACCCACGGGCAGCTGCCTCATCGAGGGGAGGAAAGGCGGATGAGACCAGCGAGCGGTCCCGAGAAGACAGGGGGGTCTTCCAGGACTTCGAGATCTCATCATGCACATCCAGAAAGAAAGGTATTGGGGATTGCCAAGGACGAGGGTCGGCGGCCTTACCCAAAAACCAATCATCCAGCCGCGAGCTCTCATGACAAGGTGGAGGCCTCCACTCGAGCACAGCTGTATGCACACCGGAAGGTGGCAGCTGTGACGAGTCGTCACTTCCAGGAGAATCAAACCCACCTAGTGATGCTGCAACAGACATGGCATCATCCTCTGTAGCTTCAGCTGAAACACACGGGCCACCAGAGGGTAGACCCGTGGGAATCAACTGTTCACTAGCGGGCGCCGTCATTAGAGAGGGGGGCTGGGGTCGTGGACACGTAGTCGGTGTGCCTTGTTCCAGACCGTAACCCTCAGGTCTCCCTGGCCACCAGCCGCAGGACGGGGGGTGGATGAGGGACTCTCACTCTTGCGAGTTCACTGAGTCTCGACCTTAATGACGCGATGGTCATGTTCCCACAGAGAGAACATGAGTCATCCACGAGCGCTGCTCTAGCATGATCAATGCCCAAACATACTAGACAACGCTCGTGCCCATCAGAGTCCGATACCAATCTGCCGCAACCAGAAGTACATGGGCGAGGCATCTTTAAAAAGACGTGCCGCGTGTAAGCTCTTTTAGTGAGAGAAAACTCAAGTGTTTAAGCACCCGAGGAGACACGCACTCTCTGGCAAACCACTGCAACAGATAAGCAGGAAGCATGCGCTCGCCGGAGATCGCCGTCACACCAACACTCGAGGTACTCGTTTGTGAAGCTGACAATTCAGAGATGGCTTGTGGAGAGAAGAATAAACTTGGCTCCGAAGCGAAAACATATCTGCATGTTGCCGGCGTCCTCCTTTTATACCTACGAGGTGGGGCGGAGTTACGTCATGCAAATTCCGCAGACCCATGGCATTTCTTTGCCATTGGCTCGTTTTGTAATACTCAAAGTTGATAGGCTTTCTAAGCGAAACCCCATTTCGTCGTCATCCGACGTAACTCGGAGTGACAACGAAAGGGAACTCAGGTTTCATAAAAAAATTCTTAATTTGTTTTTCAAAGATTAAGCAAAGGCTTATGGTTTTGGAACAACGTGAAGGTGAGTAGATGATGACAAAATTAATTTTTCCATGTTCTTCCGGTTTCCATAGTCCAGTATTACCAATATTATGTCATTAGCTAGCTGGACATTTTAAGTGAGGTTTTGATGTGAGTTTGTGAGGTTCATGGCATTGTTTTGCAAAAACTGTCCATTCCTGTGTCTTAACTGCAAATTTCTCAAACCCATGTGTATATTCGGCTTTGTGATTAGAGGAATGGAAAACTGTGCCATATTTCAAATGAGTTTTCAGTTTGTGGCAGAAAAACAATGTGTGCCAGGATTTTTGCAATATACCCCAAAATGTGGCTTCTGGGAAATCTTTTATACAAGATGTATACAGAGTACTGCAAAAACTGACAATTTGACAAAGAGTGAAATAAACAAAGTGATGTTAAAAAAATACAAATAGAATAAAAAACACAGCTAGCACAATACTTTGCAGCTTGATCAAATCAATGGCTGTTTTTGTCTTTCCTTACATCAGTTTTTTTTTTTGTCTATTAAATGAAAGTCAATGGATGCCAATGTTTTTTTTTGTTGTTGTTGTTGTTTTTTTGTTTTTTAGACACCACTGACCACTGTATGGTCAAAAAAGTTGAAACAGACTTCAAAATATTCTCTTTTTTGTTCTGCAGAAGAAAGATAGTCATACAAGTTTGGAACGACATGATCTTAAATATCATTGAACATTATTTTACTCTATTTGTCTATATGCAAACCCTGGCCTATCACACAACATTCACAGACAGCTGAGTATCGTTCTAAAGGCAATTAATTTAATGAACACTTTGTCTATTCTCGAATAAAGTGTACCAAACCTTAGCAATAAAAAAATATTAATATAAATTATTTTGTATTAAATGGCTTTTGTCTGTTCTCGTTAATTTACAGATGTTTTCACATACAACAGACATAAAAGGTTTGCTGTCTAGTATTATCCACATGCTACCTTAGGGATCTCAGGCCAGTTCTAGTACATTAAGCCTTCTAAGGAACAATGTTACATCTATATATTGATGCAGGCCTGGTAGCAGAGTTAAATGATATGACATGATCTTGAAATTGACCAAAAACCTATTTAGCCAATAAACATTCCCTGAGGAAACCCTGGGCCATGTACTGCCACTTTCTTTACTAGCTCAACATATCAATTCATTTCCACCCTGGAGCAGTAAACTGAATGCAAACACACATGAACACTTTGATCTGCTTCTGAAATAGCAGATATAGGTGCTAGTGGCCAAAAGTGAAATTATGTGAATTTGTGTGTATAGCACAGATGCATCATAACACTGATTTTTTTTTTTTTTTTTTTTTTTTACTGAGTCATTATTTCACAATTGTGTCTACATATGTTATTTGTTGGGGGACTGTCATTGTCTGTGAATGTCTTTTGATGGTAGAAAATGTTTTAGCTAACAGGCTAATCAAATTCCAACAATAATAAAGAATAAAAGTCATTTAATTTGCAGCACATCTCCCGGATCTCTTGGAATTGGATGTGGCACCTATTTTAGTGCATCTAACACAGGCACGTGCTCACGGGGTCGGGGTAGCCTATCTGCCCTCACAGTCTGAGACGTCGTTTGCGCCTTTCTTCCAACTTGACTGACAGACTGGCATTCTGACACTGCTTGCTTGCTAACCCCTATTCACTCATTTTTCCCTTATTGTTGAAATTCTGCTCACAATAAAATTAAAAAAGGAGTTTTATGTCAGTAGTTGTTTCGTATTCATAGTTGTGAATATGCAATCAACTATATGGCTCTCTTAGTGATTGCTAGTGTGTCGATTCAATTAAACCTTATTGCATATTACACATTAATTTATGCCCGTTTGTCATGTATAATACATCAACCAAACATGATGTGGCACAACACGCTCAAATTTCATTGTGAAGTGTAGTGGTAATTTCCCGATCTTATTCATAAATCGATTGAAAACTACATAGCCACTGTCCACAAAATCACAGCACCAGAATTCATATGAATGGTAAGTAGTGTTTAATTTACTCTTATGTATGTACTGCATATTGATTTACCGTTTGTTGGTTAAATGAAGTCCAAGTGCTATCTACAGGCCTATGTATATGTCACCGGGCGACGAACCAAAAGGAACTATTATTCCCGGAAATGTTTCCTAGTGGGAGCGGATTTAGTGAGACACCAAGCCGGTTCCGGGGTTTTCCCCATGTATTGCGTCCGGGCGTAACTTCTAAATGACGAGACAAGCGTCAGCTGTGCGGGAGGAGGAAAGCGGACCGCGATTGGGACACGTATCCATTACAGGGGTTATAAAAAGGCCAATCTGGCGTGAAGGAGAGGGTAACAGAGCGGGAGAGAGTAACAGAGCGGGAGAGAGTAACAGAGCGGGAGAGAGTAACAGAGCGGGAGAGAGTAACAGAGCGGGAGAGAGTAACAGAGCGGGAAGGCAGTCCTTAATGTTCGGCATTCCGGGGAATTGGAATAATGGATTCATAACGTGAGAGTGACAAGGATTAAAGAGTGGCTGAGCATCCACACGGCCCAAGCAGCAGTTAAGTGTCTCTCAGATATTCTTTTGTGAAGTCCCTGTATCTTCAATCTTCGTTTGGGTGTATCAACCAGTGGACAGTGGCTCTAAATTAGTCAGGATATTGACTGTAATGGCTGTGCAGTTGTAATCCTCACTGTGATGTGTATTAGATCCATCAATGGGAGAGGACGCCGGCCGGGGCCGCGAGTGGGAGCCTTATTCACTGTGAGTTGATGTGAACTGCAGTGCTTAGTGTGAAGTGAACACGTGTGATTCTCTGAAGTGACTTACTGCATGCACAAGTGTGGGTGTATAATTCTGCTTCCACCCGTTAGCCCCAGTGGGCAGGTTTGTGAGGTTTGAGCTGGAGAAACCCATCTAACCATTGTTGATACAGCGTGTGTTGTCTAGGAACTATTGTGAAGATCTCTTACCAACGTCTGTTCCATTATCTGCTAACTGCTCCACTGTTTGCTCTGAAGTTAAGCGGTTGTATGAATGTTTCTTACCACAGTTTGTGGCCGTCTGCTTTGAAGAGGAGCCGCTGGGTGAAGATCTCTTAATAACATCTGTCCCATCGTCCGCTGACTGCTCCACTGCCTGCTCTGAAGTTAAGCTGCTGTGTGAAAGTGTCTTACCACAGTCTCCATTGCCTGCTTTGAGGCTAAGCTGTTGTGTGAAAGTGTCTAACCACAGTCTCTACTGCCTGCTCTGAAGTTAAGCTGCTGTATAAACGTTCTTACCCCAGTCTGTTGCTGTCTGTTCTGAAGAGTCGCTGGGCGAAGATCTCTTACCAACGTCTGTTCCATAATCCGCTAACTGCCCCACAGTCTGCTCTGAAGTTAAGCGGTTGTATGAGCGTTTCTTACCACAGTTTGTTGCTGTCTGCTTTGAAGAGGAGCCGCTGGGTGAAGATCTCTTAATAACATCTGTCCCATCGTCCGCTGACTGCTCCACTGCCTGCTCTGAAGTTAAGCTGCTGTGTGAAAGTGTCTTACCACAGTCTACATTGCCTGCTTTGAAGTTAAGCTGTTGTGTGAAAGTGTCTAACCACAGTCTCTACTGCCTGCTCTGAAGTTAAGCTGCTGTATAAACGTTCTTACCCCAGTCTGTTGCTGTCTGTTCTGAAGAGTCGCTGGGCGAAGATCTCTTACCAACGTCTGTTCCACTATCCGCTAACTGCTCCACTGCCTGCTCTGAAGTTAAGCTGCTGTGTGAAAGTGTCTTACCACAGTCTCCATTGCCTGCTTTGAGGCTAAGCTGTTGTGTGAAAGTGTCTTACCATAGTCTCCACTGCCTGCTCTGAAGTTAAGCTGCTGTGTGAAAGTGTCTTATCACAGTCTCCACTGCCTGCTCTGGAGTTAAGTTGCTGTATAAACGTTCTTACCACAGTCTGTTGCTGTCTGTTCTGAAGAGTCGCTGGGTGAAGATCTCTTACCAACGTCTGTTCCGTTATCTGTTGTCTGCTGCTGTCTGCTCCGAAGAGAAGCCGCTGTACGAAAGTCGCTTGCCACAGCCTGTTGCATTGTCTGCCGTGCTCATTCGGAGAAGGACCGTTGTGAACTCTGTTGTGGCTACTTACCAGTATTGACCGCAGAAGAACGATCGAGTCGACGTCCCGGCTCCGTTACCCGTTGGGTTGCGACTGTTGCACCAAGTCCTCCCCACCTTTGCTGGATAGAGGAAAGCATAGCTGGAATTCTTCCACCAAGTGTTTTAGTACATAGGATTTTAATTCAATAAAATTGAACTTTTGTTACTTACCCTGTTGTCCGTCTGTGGTGTCTCTGGATAAACTCCTCGAGGTGGTACGTTAACAAGGGGCCCGTTCCGGGCCGGTGACATATATATGAAATGTAGGCTGTTAGGTCAAGAAAAAGCTAAATGGTGGCACGAAATTATGAATACCTTTAAGTCCTTTTAAGCATCCAAATAGATTTTGGGGACAGTATTTAAAGGGATAGTTCACCCAAAAATGAAAATTAGACCATGATTTACTCACCCTCAAGTCACCCTAGATGTATTTGACATTCTTCTTTCAGACGAATACAATCGGAGTTATATTAAAAAATGTCCTGCCTCTTCCAAGATTTATAATGGCAGTGAATGACTGTTTCTGTTTTGAAGTCCATAAAAGTGCATCTATCCATCATAAAAGTGCCCAACGCGGCTCTGGAGGTTAATAAAGGCGTTCTGAAGTGAAGCAATGCGTAAGAAAAATATCCATATTTAAAACTTTACAAACTGTAATCTCTAACTTCCACTGACTGTCGTACGCTCGTTCACGAGAGACTGGCGTTCCAGCGTTTTTTTTTTTTTTGTCAAAGACTTTATCTGGACCGGATTCAGAATGGTGATCAAATCATAGATGGAGTAGATCGAGTCCATCAACACCCTCAAAGCTTCACAGTTCTATAGCTCGTCCTGGGTCAACATTTTGATCTGTAACTTGAGGCAGTTTTGATTTATATGGTGTTTAATGTTGATGATCGCGTTATTTTACATATGCATCTGCTTACGATATTGCTTGTTTCTGCTTCTTCTTCACATATCGTTTGATCTGGACATTTTGTACTCTTTCAGAAGATGCCTAATAGCGCCCCCTACCTTAACAATGAAAATACGGAAAGCAGGAAATTTCCGTTAATTGTGGGAAAAGAGTTAAGACTCTAAACGCTGCGTCAGAATATTGATGGTATGGGAATGCTTCTGTGTGACCTGTGTCTGAAGCATGTGTGAAATAACTCTAATCTCATTGGCCAAAACCAGTCCCTTGACAGATGATGGCACATACCGGAAGGTATAAAGGATATCTGAACCAAATTTGTCTTCATTAAGCATTCTGTGTGAAACGTTAGTTTTGTTTGGTGTTGTTTGTCCCTTTATTATATTACTGAAATGACAATAAGCAGCCATTTAGTATCTATGTGTCCCTGCCTCAATTTGGAAGTGGAGCATGCACAGTTCACTCTCGAGGGGGCTGGCTGTGTTCATTGTGAACATCTTCCGCTGATGATGCTCTGCTCCTGGACCTGATGTCTCCCTTGGAAGGCTCTTCATAGGAGATTCCGATTCGGAGAGGTATTCGGTCACAAGCAGGTGGCACAATTTATTACCCCAACCAGAGAAATGGAAACTGTGGGTTTAGCCCTGAGGGGGATCAACTTTTGAACACTGCTCTCTCAACTGAGGTTGTTGAGACCATCCTAAACTCCAGAGTTCCCTCCACAAGGAAACTGTATGCCTTAGATACTATTTACTTTATAGTTCAGAGAATGCCAATTGGACCCAGACAACTGTCCTGTTGGTTAGGTGCTGTAGTTCCTTTAGGATTGCTTTTCTGCTGGATTAACCCCCTCCACATTAAAGGTTTAAATGGCATCCATTGCTGATTACCACGCAACTTTTAGCGGTGATTCATTAGGGAGACACCCTTTAGTGTCCCGTTTCCTACCTAGTACTGTACAGCTGATGCCTGCATGTCATGCTAGAGTTACAGCCTCGGACTTGGCTATTGTATCGGAGAGTACTACTTTGAGCATATTGAGTCTGCTTCTGAGAAATTTCGGACTCTCAAGGTAGCTTTCTTACTGGCAACTCAACTCTTAAAAGAGTAGGAGATCTGTAGGCCTTTTCTGTTGCTTCTTCTTGCTTAGAGTTTGCTCTCTGCATGGTCAAAGCTTTTCTACACCCTAGACCAGGTTATGTCCCTAAAGTGCCTACCAATGTGGCACACGTACAATTTTAGTATGGATCCTACGGACATTTTTATAAATGTGATCCCAGGACCCATTCTAATCTGAGTACGGCTTCCTCAAAGGCATTGTTTTTAGGGGATTCTTTTCAAGATGTTTGTGATGTGGCAGGCTGGTCTTCTCTGCACACCTTCATCAGGTTCTATAGCCTAGAAATGGAATCTGCCCCAAGCTCTCAAGTGCCTGCGACTTATGTTTTGTTCACATTATGATTCACACTTTTAGGGAGGCATTTGTTCAAGTATGGTGTAGTGGGTATGAATGTTCCCATAGTATCAACATTCTGAAAGGGAACGTCTTGGTTAAGACTATAACCCTTGTTCCTTCAGAAGGAAACAAGTTGCTGCATCACTTTGCCATACTTCCTGCATGCATGAGAATGTCTTCAATCAGGGATGGGCAACTCCAGTCCTTGAGGGCCACTGTCCTGCAGAGTTTAGCTCCAACCCTAATTAAACACACCTGAACAAGCTAATCAATGTTTTCAGGATTACTAAAAAGTAATTTTTGTCAGGGTTGGAGCTAAACTCTGCAGGACAGTGACCCTCGAGGACCATCCCTGTCTTAAATGGACTGCATTTATATAGCGCTTTCACAGACCCAATGGCCACCAAAACGCTTTACATATTTGCCTCACATTCACCCATTCACCCATTCACTCATTCACTCATTCACCGACGGCGGTGTCAGCCATGTAAGGCGCCTCGACACTTGGTCAGGTGGAACCGGGGATCAAACCACCAACCTTCCGGTTTGTAGACAACCTACATGAACCACTGAGCCACTGCCGCCCCCATTTTTCTTACTTCAGCCAATTAGAAGCTGACAATATTTGGTCAAGATATCCTTTATAGCTTCCTGTATGCGGCGTCATGTTACGGGATTGCTGTTGGCCAATGATATTGGAGTGATTTCATACATGCTTCAGGTGCGTATCACACAGAAGCATTCCCATAGCATCAACATTCTGACACAGCATCTTGTTCCCTTCTCAGGAAACCAGGGTTGCAGTCCTAACTAAGATGTTTTTGGTTCTACAATGATCAGATGACAAATGTGGTTGCAGCTATTGTTGTTTTTGTTTCGTTGGGTTTTTTAGGTTGTGAATTATCTAACCTCAAATATAAACGCTTATCATTTTTGCAAATCTCTTATGTTTAACAGGTTCATTTTAAAACCACAGTTTTTTTGCTATGAAGTTAAACCTCATATTTAATTATTAAATATGAACCAAATTAAAGGTAATTACAAAATCGTCCTTCTGAATAAATTCTGTGCAGCTGTAAAATGTGTTTTAATGGGATTAACTGCATCAAAACTCAGCATACTGTTTCCTCAGAAGAGTCTGAAAAGCTTAATTTATGTCAGGCAATACTGTATGATCAAAGTGCTTTTATGTTTCATGCTGCTACAGTCACATATTGAGCAGAAGATGAGAGATGAAATCTGAGCTGGGTTAATGTTTCTCTTCAACAACCTCTGCTATAAATGCAACAAAATAAACAATGTTACATACTGTGCCATATGGTTAAATGTTTTCTTTTAATTGCATGTTGTTGTTTTGCAGTACACAGCCATCTTTCACCATACATATTTAAGTTTGCAATGCAGTAAACTCCAAATCTGCAGCATACAACATTGTTTTACAACAGCAAAGCATATGTTTTGTAAAATGTGAACTATATGGTTGAATTTCAACTACAGTATATGCTTTATTTTTAACAATTGTTAAAAAGAGTACTATTTACTATTTCTTTGTTTTAACATTTAAGTTTGGACACTGGTTGTACATTTCACTTTTTATAAGCATTCTTCAGAGGCGGACAGAGTACACAGCTTCATTACTTGAGTAAAAGTACAGATACCCCTTGCTGAATTTTACTCAAGTACAAGTAAAAGTACTACAGTCAGATGTCTACTTAAGTAAAAGTACTGAAGTACTTGTTTTTAAAAGTACTTGAGTATCAAGAGTACAAGAGTAAATTTTCTAAATATTGCATTACTACTGCCACAGTGTCAAGTCAAGTCATCTTCATTTATATAGCGCTTTTAACAATGTAGATTGTTTCAAAGCGGCTTTTCAGAGATAAACATATAATTTAAGGTAACAGAGATTGGTTTGGTTTTATAGTGGTTCTTGAATAATGTTTTTTCCAACTAAAGTTAGTTTTGATTGATTCACTTCCGTCAAAATGGTCATTTGTTATTAAATTAGGGGCCGCTAAGATGACACCGTTCTCTCTAAACAGACTTTAAACTGAACCTGTGATAAACGCTGATGGCGTTCACATTCGCTTTAAGAATTGATTCTATAGTTATGTGTGTTCAAATATATGTGTGCTGGTTTGTAATTCCCGTACAAACCATGCCTAAAACTACTTGTCTTTGCCTAAAAATTTGATACAGAATTTTATTTTATCACTTCGGGGTAGGTACGCGAACCGTGCTTACATTTATGTACAGAAACGTCCTACATGGATTTATGAAAAATGTTAATGTTAATACCTTTGATAATCTAAAAGGAATTGAAAGTTAATTCAAGTCATTTTCATCTTTTTACCATGTTGCTTTATTTAACATTTATCACTTGCCCACAAGGCAATGCACAATGGCAACGCTCTGACAAACCTCTGCAAGAGTTTTAATGGATTTTTTGCACCCACATAAATCTGACCATGGAGTTTACTTTGGCGTCAGTTCAGAGCTGAAGGTGAAGGTGATTTGCTGATAGGCTGTCCCAATCAGTGGCGCCTGCACAATCCAATCACGTTTGAGAGGGAAACAACAAATTGAGGGTTTCCGAGATTTTTTTTTCCTTTTTTTTTTTTTTTTTTTAGAAGTAACGGGTACTCACGGTTATGGATAGAAATGTAGTGGAGTAAAGAGTACAATATTTGCCTCTCAAATGTACTTGAGTAAAGTCATGAGTAATCCCCAAAAATGATACTCGAGTAAAGTACAGATCCCTCAAAATTGTACTCAAGTACTGTACTCAAGTAAATGTACTCCGTTACTGTCCGGCTCTGGCATTCTTCACATCTTAATAGAACATATTGGTTTAAAAAATATATGTGTGCAAGAACACATTACATACTAATAAATACTAATGAGTTTACAATGACTTTATTGTATTATGCATTGCACAGTTTAGTCACTTAATTTAAAAAGTGAATGTAGTAATTGGGTGCGTGTAGTCGAACATTGCAACATACCCCTGTGGGGTGCTAAAGCCAGTGTTATTCTCTATAGAGCTCCTCTGTTTAATTCCACTGGCTGATTGCAGTGTATTCCAGATGTGTCCTCTGTCCTTTTGTGTCACGGTGGAGCTAATTGTTAGTGTTTTCTATTTCTCTTTGAGTTGCAAATTTCCCAGAAGTACCATTGTCTTGGCAAAACCACTAATTACCTCATGTAATTAGACATAAATTGTGGTGCGCAACACTGTCAAATTGTACTTTAGTGGTGTGAACCTAGTATGTTTAAGAGTGCTAAAGATGTAGATTTATCAGTAGAAAAGACTGTTTTTTTCAATTAAATGGATTAGGCTAATTCATGTTAATTAGAGTGACACAACAAACATATGCTAATTAACACTTGGTGACATCAGAAATGTGCTACACATAGAAAAGGTCATTATATAATATATAATATAATATAATCATTTTTATCCTTAAAGAATGGTAATTATGCCCTCGTGGCCGTTTGCATGAGGTACTGTAAGTCCTTGCTGTTTTGTTTTTGTTTCAGAACAAGTGCTGTTTGCTGTGTTTTAGTGCATTTTGGAAAAATTATTTGCTTTGTTGATGACAGACTCAATTATAACAACATTGAAATCACTTGCAAGTTTGCAAGTCATTTTATTCAATAAGATGAAGAGACTGTTCTCAGGGCAAAAATTGTGTCTTGTCATTGTGTATATAGTAACTCAAGATAAATAATATATAATTAATCAATAATATTTGTATATATTATATTATATTTATTAATTAATTATTATAGCCTTTCAATATGAATAATTTGTATGATTATACCAAAATATTAACATGATACAGTCTAAAAAAAAAAACAGAAATTAGTAATGTTGTGATGTTGTAGTTATGTAATTTCCACTAAAGGTTAATGAAGCATATTGTCAGCCCAACTGTTTGTGTGCATGTGTACTGTACATAAACTTGCTCCAGGACACATTACCATGTTAAGCATCACAGTCGCTCTCTAAAGCCGAAGGCAGGCAACGTCGCAGTGTGTGCTGCAGTTTTGAAAGAGACACTATTAGTTTACTCCAGAGGACATTTTTATTTTATTTATGGCTCAGTGGACAGAGTGGTGGTGTGACTTGTATTTCATTTTCTCCTAAAAATTCCTTGGGAGAAAAATAAAAATAGACATAAATGAGGCAACTGCTGACATTTAGTATCTAGCCATAAAATTAATGTGAATTTCATAGCTAAGATTGTTTGATCTTTTGGAATTTGATGACAATTGTTGATTCCTGAAATATTATTTAGGGTTTTTCTTTTTTTTCTTTTTTGAACCAGCATAATACGGCATGGCTCCTTGAGAAAATAGAGAAAGTTTTTATGACTGATTCTATATAGGAGACAAATCAAAAGGGAATAAAGCTTGTGAAATATGAGTTTGTGTATGAACAAGATTTTTAGAAAAAAGTAAAGATGAAGCTCTACCCCTGAACATAAACTTCAGGGGAACATAAGCATTTCATATGAAAATGTACAAATGAGAGTGTAAAATAGTTACAAACTGCCATGAGACTGTGTTGGTACAGTTTAACTCATCATAAGCTTTACACCAAATGTCTTCAATACTGGAATTTGGGCAGAAGAAATATCCTGTATAGTGAAGATGGCATTCTCTATGAAGTATACTCTTACTCTTTTTCATACTCTTTTGCACCTTAGAGTAAAAAATGAAACAGGAAAGTGTCATATGTTTATAAGTCATAATGAGGTATATCAAATCACGTTGTGAGATATAAAGAGAAATACATTTGCAATTGTGAAAAATAAAGTCACATTATGAGAAATAAAGTTGCAATCAAAAGAAAAAAGCTGAAATTATATGATTGTCAGCGCATAGTTGCAAACAAGACGAGGTGAGAAGGATCTATTTGCCAGCAGTCTTAGATTTTATTAACAAAACCCCCAAACAAAATACTCAGGATACATATAATAGAAACAGGAATAGAACAACAGTGAAAAACATGACGAGAACATACAATGAACCGAAAGAAACACACTGCTTAAATAAGCAACCAAACCTGTTAATGAAATGAAAGACACATAACTATACCCAAAACAGACATAAACACTCACCCATTACAGTGATATGATTTTGTAATAACAAGAAAGTCACAATTCAATATTAGGATACTGAGATAAAGTAGTAGTATTCTGTGAATATAATATACCCTTATGTAACACATTTTTCAGTTGTTGTATTGTGTAGTTGTTATGTTATTTTTAATGGTCTTTTTTGTATGCTAGTCTTGCTGTAAAACCAATACAAGAAAGAAAAAAAGAAAGAAAGAGAAAGAAAGAAAGAGGTGTGAAACTTTTAAGCAGAGAAATATGTTTAAATTATACTTGATTTACCATGATTTATTTTATTGTGGCTGATCCTGTTCTACACAGTTTCAGGATGATTTTCAAGCCCACGTCCTTGTTGAGTACCATTAACTTTAGCAACAATGTATGTGTGCTTAGAAAATACATTTTCCCCTCTCCTTCAAAAACCCAGAAGCACTTGATATTCTGCCACTTGGTTTATCTAAGGTTGAGAGTATTAAAACATACATAATATGCTAATCATAAAGTGATTACTCTTAGATGAAATTAGATGAAATTCTAAGCTGTGCAACATTAAAGGGCCTGTGGGCGTGTCAAATCTGAAGAAAAATCAGTGTTTGAATCATAAACCAATATATAAATAAAAACCTTCCATGTGCTTTGGATCTTGTGCTTACAAATATAGACAAAATATGCATTAGGGACCATCACAATAAAGCATAAGCAGACAGTCTACAAATGCTGTAATAAAAGTTAGTTGACATGTAGTTGTACAGTTAATTATAGAAAACAGAATGTATAAAAAAAAAACCATCAAAATAAAGTGTTACCAACTTTAGTAATAAACTTCAAAATTGTATACTTAAGTACTAACTGAATGTAATGTTTTCGGACACTTAAATGCATGTTATTTACAATAAAATGAAATTGTATTATAGATTGAATTTGTATTAAATGCAATTAGTACATACATTTATAAATCAAATAAATATAATAACTTTACATTTAATATCAAATAACACTAAGAGTTAAAATTAAAATCAATACATGTTCTCTGCATGACGAAACTTAAGAGTATTTTATAGTTGCCATGTCAACACTATATAGAGAAAAAATTGCGCCAAAATTCAGAAATCTTTGGAAGATATCACTGAACATTTATTTAACCATAACAAAAGTAAATTTCTTATGTTTTTCATCTCCGTTTTTTGTGTTTATTTAAAATTAGACAAATCTGATATTATTTTAATATCCAATATGTTATTTAACAGTTGATATAGTTCTTTAATGCTTCGCTAACTAGCAGAAGACACTCGCTGGGTTTAAATCTCAGTTTGCGCGACTGGGGCATGTTGTAACACTGCATTACAATGTGCCCCTATTAGAACTATGCTATTCTATACTTTTATGAATTCTATTGAGAAAACATGAGAAAAAGGTGAATAAGACTGAGAGTCAATGTTCAGAAATGATTAATTATTATTATTATTATGTTTTGAACTATGTTGTATAGCTGTGTTTTCAGGTGCGTTTGTTGTCAACCTCAAAAATTAGTTTATTTTTAATTATTTAAAAATGCCATTATTTTATATGAAAAAGTTAATAGGAAATTTGAGGTTTGTCTTATTTTTTTCTAGATTTTTTTGATTAGATCAGATAGCATTTAAAGCTGTCAATGTGCTCCTCACATGTTACAACATGGGGCATGTTGTCACATTTCACTTCCATTCTTTCGGGGTATATCAAGAAAAAATGATACACTGTATTAATGAAACAAAACCACATAATTCTACTAGACATGTGTGAAATTAATTTGGGGAAAAATAAATACTCTGAGCCCTGAGTAGATTTACACAAACTGAGAAAGTCAAAAAGTTTTACATTGTGCCCCGCTCTCCCCTACTCTTTTCAGCATGAATACAGATTATTAAAACATAATGATTTAAAAGGTACTTTAAATTAAAACTTTGTAAACATTTGGCGTTATTATAAAGTGCACTTTTTAAAACATTCATGAAGTGTACTCTCTGCAAGTAGTTTTTTATATATACTCTTAAGAAGTAGGCTAAACTACAAGTGCACATTCAATACAATTAAGCACACTTCTTTTTCAAAAGGGTGGAAATAATCTTTAGACAAAAGCCCTTTTTAAAAAAACTATTGAGTTTTAGAAGGTAATTAACACCAAAAAGTTGTCAGTTGGCTAAGGACTGATCTTAACCAGTTTCACTACAAATCAGATCTCCTGTGATCAGCTTCTACTGGTTCAATATTAAATTACCTGAAAGACTGTCAGTGAGTCAAAACCAAAACTGTGGCGGTGTTTAGATGTAGTCATAAATGGCTCATTGGTGACTGATCTGTCAGGATGTCACAATGTTGCCTGTTAAAGGTATTGCTAAAAGGTTGGTTATTCATAAGGTCAGAATTTTCTAATTGAGGCAAATTAAGGTTGATTAGACAACCATTGTTGTAGGTATGTGCCCAAAGCCTAATTCGGAAAGGCATGGAAAATTAATAACCCATTCTACGGAGCACCTTGGTTCCCAAACTGGGGTATGTGAGGTGACAGACTGTAACAGATCAGCCAGGCTCTCACACCAGCCAATCACAGCACACTCCTTCAACTGAGTACTAATCACACACACCTGCACCTCATCATCACTATCATCACCAGCACTATTAAGACACAGGGTGCGTCCCAATTCGCATACTATCCGTCCTAAATAGGCTAGTATTTGAAAATAGAATTAGTACGTCCCAAATCGTAGTATGTTGAAATGAGTGTTCCAAAGATACCCGGATGGTCTACTATTTCCGGTCAGAATCCGAATTGCAGATCGATGCTCACGCTAACGGCTAATATTGCCTACAACCCATCGCGCGTTGGACGAGGATTCGGTTAGAACTACAAACACGAGTGAAAAGTGTTAAAAAAAAACACTACAGACATGGAGGACGCGCTAGTCCGGCGGTTGTGTAGAGAGGTTTATATAAAGGGGTTTGAGTGATTAATTATTAGTATCTAACCTGACGAAAATGTATTTATTCAACGTTGTCTACATTATATTGCATCTGCAGCAGCATTGTGAACTTTTGTAAAGATATGTTTAGACATTAACTTTTAAATGCATCATTATATTCAAATTCCAAACACATGAGTCTCCGCATGAAAGACCCACGACTGGCAGATGAAGGTGCTCTCCGAAACGGTAGGAAATGAAGTTAGATTGAATGGAGGATTTTAACTGTGACAAGATGATTGACAGGGCAGTTTACGGTGACAGGATGCACGCAACAGATCTGTCCGTTAAAGATGATGAAGTAGTATTTCCCAAAGTTTGCCTACTCTTTTGTTCACCGTCCAGTCTCGTTTATTCGTAGAGGACTACTTACCTTGATATCACAAACCTCCATTGTCTCCATCGTCTCGTGTCTCCATTCCTGTAAGAAGAACTATTCCAATCATCACCTGCGCACCGCTCTCTAAAGTATAATTGTTCATATGACTGACCTGCATCCTATCTCCACTCTGTGTTGTCAAATAAACTCCTGTTACATCTTCATTAACCATCTCATGAGTCTGCTTCCGTAACACAGATGGGTTGCGCAAACATGATGCTGAGTTTTGCTGTTCATTTAATTCTACCCCACCTTAAAATAACATTAAAATGTATTTTTAACAGGCAAAATGCCGCCGCTAGTGTAAAAACAGGAAAATGTTAGTGCCGTAAAAGTTCAAATTAAAAACATCCAATCAAATTTCCTAATCTTCAAAACTGATTGCATCCACAGAAGCAGTGTGCATATGATAGACTGCATGCTGCCTCAACAAATCGCACTACATTACTGCAGTTCTCAACTATGTAACTTGGGTTGTAGCACTTACTAGCATAAAGAACAAATATAGACAGAGAGTGTGCATTAAGATTGATTTAAAGGGGTCCAATAATGCCATTTTCACAAGATGAAAAATAAGTCTCTGATGTCCCCATGAAGTATGTGAAGTTTTAGCTCAAAATACCTGTTAAATGTTAAATTTGAGGGTGAGCAAAAACGTCTCGGGTTACGACTGTAACCCTAGTTCCCTGAGAAGGGAACGAGACGATGCGTCGATGACGCTTTGGGAACGCCTTTGCGTGACTGAGTCTGAAGCACTACTGTCAACTAGTCCAATGGAATGAATGAAACGTCACAGGCGGGTGACGTCATGACCAGGAAGATATAAAAGCACATCCGGTGCAATGCTCGTGTTAGCTTATAGAGCCAAAGCAAAGATGATCGCAGGGATGCAGGAAGTATGGCAGGGAGACGCATCGTCTCGTTCCCTTCTCAGGGAACTAGGGTTACAGTCGTAACCCGAGACGTTCCCTTTCGAGGGAACTCGCGATGCGTCGATGACGCATTGGGAACGATAATACCCAATACGCCATAATTACAAAATGCCAGATGATAAAACTGTCGGCAAATTAAGTAAAAAGTACCTGGGATCCTGGGGCAGCTTCCAGGTCCAGGCTATAAAACCTCACAAATGTTAGCGGCGAGGACTAACCCGCCGCATCACAAACCTCCTGAAGGGAAACTCCTGATAAGAGGGCTTTAGAGGCCGCCATACTTCGGGTAGAGTGAGCTCTGACCACCAAAGGGCATGGCTGGCCAGAGGACTCATATGCAAGAGAAATAGCCTCGACTATCCACTTACTGATTGTCTGTTTAGAAGCAGGAAGACCTTTCTTAGGTGAACCAAAACAGACAAACAACTGATCAGATCTCCTCCACGGGGCAGTCCTGTGGACATAAGTGTCCAGTGCTCGCACTGGACACAAGAGATTCAGTTTTTCCTGGTCCGAAGATGTAAACGGAGGAGGACAGAATGCCTGCAGTACAATAGGCCTTGGAATATTGGTTGGTACCTTAGGAACCTAACCCTGTTTAGGGTATAAGAACGCCTTAACCATACCCGCAAATTCCAAACAGGTGGGAGACACAGAAAGAGCCTGAAGGTCTCCGACTCTTTTTAGGGACGAAATGGCTAACAGAAAGATAGTCTTGAACGTCAGAAATTTTTCTGAAACTAACTCTAGGGGCTTGAAGGGAGCCCCAGACAAGCCTTCCAAAAACTATCGCCAGATCCCATGCCGGCACCCTAGTTCGAACTGCAGGCCTCAGCCTCAAGGTGCCACGAAGGAAACTAATAATCAGGGGGTCTCGACCCAAAGAAGTAATACCCACAGGGGCATGGAAAGCCGCAATGGCCGCCACGTAAACCTGTAAGGTAGAAGGACATAAACCTGACGTGAAACGAGACTGGAGAAACTCTGTACTGTGTTGACTGAACAGTTAACTGGATCTCGCTGCTGTTGGTGACACCAAGACGTGAAAACTTTCCACTTAAGTATATATAATTTCCTCGTGGCTGGAGCTCTGGAGCTAAGAATGGTCTCAACGACCTCAGTCGAGAGACCACTCTCTAAAAGTTGGGCCCCCTCAGAGGCCAAACCCATAGGTTCCAAATCTCCGGTCGGGGGTGAAATACTGTGCCCCCTGTCTGAGACAGAAGGTCTCTCCTGACAGGTATCTCGAAAGGAGGGCCGTCGAGGAGATGAATTAGGTCCGCAAACCAAATTCGACTCGGCCAGCGTGGAGCTACTAATAATAGACTTACTCCGTCCTGGCGGACTCTCTCCAGAACTCCTGGGAGCAGAGCAACAGGGGAAAATGCGTACGTCGTATGCTGAGACGAAAACAGATCCACTTCTGCTTGGCCGTAAAATTCCCAAATGAGCTCCACCGCCTCGGGGTGGAGTCTCCATTCCCCTGGCCTCAGCCCCTGCCTCGACAGGGTGTCTGCTCCTATATTCTGGTACCCTGGGATAAACACTGCCCTCAGGGAGAGTATCTTCCCGAGGGACCACAAGAGGATCTGGTGCGCCAGTTTGCAGAGTGGACGCGAACGCAGACCCCCCTGTCGATTTAAATAAGAGACCACCGATGTGTTGTCTGTACGGACGAGCACATGATGGCCCCTCAGATCTAGGAGGAAATGTCTCAACGCATTGAAGACGGCCATCATCTCCAGGCAATTTATATGCCAAGAGAGATGATGGTTCCCCCACAGACCCTGAGCTGAGCGGCCTTCCATTACCGCTCCCCAGCCGGTGAGAGAAGCGTCTGTCGAGATAGCAACTCGATGGCAAAGAGCTCCCAACACCGGACCTTGGGACAGGAACCAACGTTTCCTCCATATAATCAAGGCGCGGATGCACCGCCGCGTGATCTTGATCATACGAAGTGGGTTTCCCCTCGGGGAGAACTGCAAAGGTCTCATGTACAGCAGGCCAAAGGGGATCACATTGGACGCCGCTGCCATGAGGCCTAACAGTCTCTCGAACTGTTTTGCAGTGCGTGACTGGCCTAGCTTCAACTCTTTTGTGGCTGCGATGATAGCAGCTACACGAACGGGCGATAGTGTGGCCCGCATCGTGACTGAATCCCATACCACACCAAGGAAAGTGGTTCTCTGTAGTGGAGAAAGCACACTCTTCTTGGCATTGAGTCTCAACCCCAATTTCTTCATATGAGCGAGAACGACATCTCGATGCCGAACCGCTGACTGCTCTGATTCCGCCAGAATCAGCCAGTCGTCGATGTAGTTCAGAATCCGTATGCCCTGCAGCCTGGCGGGGCCAGAGCTGCATCTACGCACTTCGTGAACGTGCGGGGTGACAGAGCTAGGCCGAATGGAAGCACCTGATATTGGTATTCTTTGCCCCTGAAAGAAAACCTCAGGAACTTCCTGTGTTGAGGGAGGATGGAGATATGGAAGTAGGCGTCCTTCAAATCTATCGTGACAAACCAGTCCTCGGATCTGATTTGAGTCACTATCTGTTTGAGTGTGAGCATCTTGAATTTCAATTTCATGACTGCACGATTCAGCAAACGGAGATCTAAAATTGGACGCAACCCCCCATCCTTTTTTGGAACAATGAAGTATCGGCTGTAAAACCCCGATTCTCTGTCGGGGGAGTACACCTGTTCTATAGCTCCCTTTGCTAAGAGTGACTGTACTTCTTGCTCCATTACCAGAGCCTGCTCGGGATGTACTACAGTGAGTAACACCCCGTTGTAACAAGCCGGAGGAGAACCGAATTGGATTCTGTAACCTTTCTCTATTATCTGCAGGACCCAAGGAGATATATTCGCCAGATTCTTCCATTCTGTTAGAAAATCTACTAAGGGTACCAGTCTCTCGAGACTGACCTCTGGTGTTAAAGGAAGAGACACTTCGGCGACCTGAAGCATGTTGGCAGGAAACAACCGAACTGACTGTTTTTGAACCCCCCTCAGAGGGCTCACGACCGACGCAATGTCGAGTTGACACTGCGCCGAACTTTCGCTGGACACCACTGCGCCCCGAAGCACCAAGGGTGGCGGGGTTGGCAGTCCGGTCCCATGAGGACCCCGAAGTGGAGCGGGCACCGTATTCTGAGGTGTACACCGCTCCATCCCGGTTGGGGCTGTCCTCGATGGCCTGACGTACATAGTGTCAGGACCTTTTCTGAGCCGAAGCCTTCCTAGCCATAAGTACGGTCCTCAGATCCGGCTTAGACTTAGCCGACTTCGGCTGAGAGTGTTGGCTCGATCCCCAAGATTTATTCGGGGGAGCACGAGACGCAACACTCATTTTCTGTTGCACACGGTGCGAGGAGCTTGGCTGGGGATGCTCACGCCCAGCATCCCCAGGGGGATGGACTCAGCGAGGAAGGAATTTTCTAAAAGCCTCAGATTGTTTTTTATTTTCTTGAAATCTTTCAACAACCGAATTCACAGAGTCACCAAAAAGACCAGAGGGAGAAATAGGGGCATCTAAAAGAAAAGCCCGATCTTTATCTTTAATATCTGCAAGATTTAACCAAAGATGTCTCTCAGTAGCTACGAGGGCTGCCATAGACCGCCCAATAGCACGGGCGGTCTCCTTCGTAGCTCTGAGAGAAAGATCTGTAGCCCGACAAAGTTCTCGAATTTCGTCGGGACTAACTCCCTCACTCTTATCGATATCCCCCAGCAGATCTGCCTGATAGGCTTGGAGCACTGCCATCGTGTGCAGACAGGCTCCAGCTTGACCTGCTGCCGTATAAGCCTTACCCACTAAATTAGATGTGGTTTTTAGTGGTTTATTCGGCAACACGGGATCCTTCAGGGACGATGCTGACCCAGGAGACAGATAGCTCGCGAGCGTCTGTTCCGCTGGGGGCACAGACCCATAACCAAAATCTTTCAGCCCCCTTATATTTGAATATGTGTGAACATGGGGACTAAAAAGACGTGACGAATATGGTTTATTCCATGATCTACATAGCTCACTATGTAGATCAGGAAAGAATGGAAGGGCCCGTGATTGAGATGAAACATTAGATGTAAGAAAACGCTCGTCTAATTTGCTTTTAGGACGAGAATCTCTTTTTTCTGCTGGCCAGTCAATACTTAATTTATCTACAGCACGAGTTATCACCTCAATAAGCTCCTCATATGCTGGGGAGAGGGATGGGGAATCCTCTCCCCTTATTGATTTTTTATTAGTGTTTGTGTCACTCTCACCGATGCTCAGTAACTCTACCTCCTCAGAGCTAGAGCACTGAGGCATCGGGCTCTCTTCCCGGGCGGAAGAAGCCGCAGCGCGGGCTTCCGACACCGGCAAGAGAGCAATGGATCCCTCGGGTAAAGGAGGAGATAAGGCAGAGCCCGTCTCCAATCCCGCCGAGAGATCCATTTGCGAACCCCAAGTGAGCCTTCTCCGAGCTGCCTCGGCAGCCGCGGGTCCAGAACCCCGAGGTTCGCGAGCCTGTCCATCATCCTCAAATGTGGACAGACAGGAGCGGAGCATGCGGAGCGGGAGACGCTCACAATGCTGACAGTCAGCCCCCTCGAAGGCTGACATCGCATGCTCCACTCCCAAACAAACTACACAAAGCTCATGTGTGTCTCCACCCATGATATAACGAGGGCAAGGAGAAGCACAGGCTTTAAATAGTTGTTTCGCCATAATACAATATAATGAGAGACAGACAACAATAAATATAACAGACAGTTTTGACACAGAGCGCTTTGCTGAGGCACAAAAGCTAACGCGAGCATTGCACCGGATGTGCTTTTATATCTTCCTGGTCATGACGTCACCCGCCCGTGACGCTTCATTCATTCCATTGGACTAGTTGACAGTAGTGCTTCAGACTCAGTCACGCAAAGGCGTTCCCAAAGCGTCATCGACGCATCGCGAGTTCCCTCGAAAGGGAACGTTTAGTTTTTGTGTAGTCCCTTTAAATGCAAATGAGCTGCTGCTCCCGGCACAGAGGGTGGAGCTTCAAGAGCTCGCGTGTTAGCAGCTCCGATTACCTCACGCAGACACACACTGAAAATGTAAATTATGTTCAAACCGGAGCCGGACAAAGACGGAGAGACTCAAGAAGAAGTGACAACATGTAGAATGCAACAGGACATTTCTGAATGGTTAATTGATGAATTTATTTAGCTGATATGGAGTTAACTATCTTCTAGCATTGATTAACATATTCTGTCATGACAATCTATATATCGCATTAACGGGGGCGGGTTTATGTAAATTTTAGGGTTAGTGATGTCATAATCATAATCAACCACCCCTTTAAGACTCAGACTCTCTTCGATACAAAACCCTATGTACCCTATGTACCTATGTTGTGATTGACAAACAGTCAATCACTGTTTGTGGATCCCATCGAAACTAATGAGAAGTGTCGTAAACTGAATCATACCTTATCTGTGACTTCTCTTATAAAACAATTTTTTTTTATTGTAGACTAAAAATAGATCAATCCAAAACAAATGTTTAAGAGCAAACGTTTTGAAAGTTAGCCGTTGGGCTGTGTCCTCACAAAAAGCGGTTTATTCAGTGTAGTGGAGCCTCTCCTCCATTGACATTCATTAAAAAAAACTTCCCTGTGTATCGTAGCGTAAGCAGGCATTACGCTTTTTTATGGCTAAGGTTGCAGGCTTGCCTTCAAGGGGCTTTGGTAGTACATCCGAATTTCATTCATACCAGTCCCTCCAGTTTTCCGCGATTCTGCGATCGCTGAATACAACGCAAAATCAACAAAATGTCGCATTTTTTTGCGATCCTGCGTAATTCCTAATTTAACCGCAAAATAATCACAAAAATTCAAAAAAAGACCTCACAAAACATTAAATTATAATCACCCAATTGAAATATATCTAGTTAATTAGTTTCAATGCATTTTTACGTGGATACAGATGTTGCGCACCCGTGATGTCTGTGAGCGGTCTGTCAGAAACATGGCGAAAGAAAATGCGTCTCTCCTGCCGTCTCACATTAGCGCCCAGGTTTTCATTGGGCAGTAGGGCAAACTTATTAACGCGTTTAACATGATTGAATGACATAACAAAAAGTATGATATGCTCGATGGTACTAAAAAGAATTTTTAAAAGCACAGTATACCGTGAAAGAGAACTAATTTCAGCCAGTCGAGTGACAGTCTGTCTCTGACTGCAAGTGTGTGTGTGTGTGTGTGTGTGTGTGTGTGTGTGTGTGTGTGTGTGTGTGTGTGACTGACTGACTGACTGCGTGTCACCACCTTTCGGCCTAGTTAGAATATTGAATTCTCTTTATAGCGCTTGAACAAACACACATAGCTACAATTACTTCAAAATATTCATCTTGGCAAGTATTTACGTAAAACAATCAGTAATAACTGATTGGGACGTTTGTCATTACTGTAGTAGGTCTTAAAGTGACAGTAACCTAATTTACCTGCTGTTGTCAGTGTTGTTAATGTTAATCAAGCAACAACAATAGGCTACAGCACAATTTAAAAAAAAAGAATCTGATTAGACCAAATAAACAAGCTTTATGCATTTTGTTTGTGATTTGTGTCATGTGTGACTATTGTGCATCTGACATAATACTATTATGGTAAATGTGAAGTCCTAATCATAAAATATAAAAATCGCTAATTTTTTCACAAATTTCTGGAAATTACCACCACAAAATCAGTCATTTTGATCGCAAAAATCACACAAAAAAATCGTGAAATCCTGGAGGGACTGTCATACTATCCACATTCATACTATATAGAACATACTTTTTTAACGGTTGCAAAGTAAATTCAAATTCAAATGTAGTGCCTACTCAGACAGTATGCAATTTCAGACTGATGAGCCTGGTGTGTCCGTGACACCATCAAGTAAAAAGTATTTAAATTATTTCCTTTAAACTTTGAATACACTTGAGTGTCCACATATTTGTTTTCCAAAATAATTTTTCTAGTTAAAAAAAATCATTATTTATTGGATTACTCCATTTGACTTGAACTAACTTTGCTTTTTAATAAAAAAAAATAGTTTCTTTAAAAAATATTCCTTCATACACAATCATGTGGGTCTGCAGTTGTCATCTCTGTGATATAATTTCCTGTTTTCTTTCAAAATGGCTTCCTGCATGTTACATGAATTTTTTTTTTTTTTTCAAATATTAATGATACTAATGTGATATTATTTGTTTAATTGTTGGTTTCAAATGATAATTGTCTATATGAATTGCATTTTAATGTATTTTGGATGATTGAACATAGCATTGACCCAAATACATCCATGGTGTGGGATGCTCAGCATTCCATTGGATTTCAAACCTCACTAAGCAGAATATATGAGCGGTGAAGAAAAGGGAAAATGGATTAGACTGGGAGAAAGTGTGGGGGTGCAACGGGGCAGTTTTTAGATGATGAAACAATTTGTTACACACCGCTTCTCCTCCCGATCAAATTGAGGAAAAGATCCACTCTATCTCGTATGGCCTGTCTCTACTGATATCACCCTCCATATATCTGAAAGCACCTCAATGATTAGGATTACAAAGTGAATATAACAGTGAAGTTCAGCTGAAACTCCTGCAAAGAAACCCTGCTGCTTGACAGGCTCAAAGTATATCATGGCCAACTGTTCCACAATTAGTGCACATTAACCTCTGGAATGCCTCATTTAAAAGACTGCAACACCATGATTTATGTTGTGTATTGTCCTGTAAGACATCAAGACAAAAAATTAATGGTTTATGAATGAGATTATTGCGTGGTGAATGTGGGTATTATAAAATGTTGGACTGGAGGCAGTGAAGTATTTCAGGACAGCATTAATAAGGCCTGGCTCCACTAGTCAAGAAACAGAACGGTTGACCACACACACAAGCTCTGCAGTGAAACACCGCAGGAGACAAAAGGAAAGATACAAGCTACATATAGAAACAGTGCGCTGCTTCAAGTCTCTGCACTGCAGCTTTCACTCTGTGCTCTGTGCTAACGTCGATTCCTCATCTATTCATCTGAGCAATTTAAAGGTACACTGTCACTTTTTAAGAACATTTTAACAATTCAAATACATAATCCTTCTTCCAAAATGTGTTTTTGTCTTACTCTGATTCACAATGGTAAGCCTATTATTTATAAGTGTTTATATTTTAGACCTAGCGAGATGGTTTTCGCAGGATATTGTGTACAGATGTCACTCATCTGTACATAATAATAATAATAATAATGCATTTTATTTATAGGCGCCTTTCTCAACACTCCAGGTCACCTTACAAAATCAACAATAAAACACTCAATCCAATTAACATTGAATCAACGAAAGCAGGCAATATAATAACATAAAATACTATTAAAAAGAACAGGAGAAAGGATGAGATCCTTACAGTCAAAACAAATTTAAAAGTTAAAGAGAGCATGTCTGTCTAAAAAGATAAGTTTTTAAGTGAGTTTTGGCATGTCACGGTTGGTCAGATGTTATGTGATTTTCCGTTTCTGAGATTCTCGGTTTCCGTGGGCGGAGCAAATATATATATTATATATTCATGATATTCACATATTCACATATTCATTCCCAGACAACTGAGCATTTTAGTTCATGCTATTTGCCTCAGAACGTTTAATGGATCATTTCATTAAGGTAACTTTATAAAATAATCCATATAGTTTCAGCATTGCATTAATTTATGCCTAAACTACAAGTGTTTGCCATTTTGTAACGAATTATAATGTTTTTATTGGCATTGTTACCTTCCGGCTCAAGGAAGTAACAAAAGAAAGGGATCAGAGTCCAAAAATATATTAAACAATATATTTATTTAAGTCTAGGGGTTAACTAATAAAGGAAATAAATGTCCAACAGTGAATAAGCAAACAATTAAGAAGAAAACAATATGAAGGTCCAGCTCCTGAGCACAACTACAGGATGGGTATACGAACACCCCTCCCATAAAGGACAGGCATCTTAAATACGTTCCCAAATTCGATACAGGTGTGGATCCTTAACTGGCAACCTATAAAAAGAAAGAAAGAGAAGATAACAAAAATCCCAAAACAAAAATGAGCCTTAACACCTCCCCCCTTAAAAAGGGAGAGGTTCTCACGAGAAACTCTACCTTATACAATTCCCACCCCCAAACATACAGAACTTACAAGGAAACAACAACCTTACCGGAGTTAACACTAAGTCATTAGACCATTACAACTTCCCCATTCTCCACACATTTCTTGGCTTCAAAACCAGCAATCTCCCGGCGCCTGGAAAAAGCAAAATTAAGGCATTGCACACCAAAAAAAAAAGAAAGAGAGAAGGGAAAAAAGTAAATGGTCAAAAGTCAAGAGACTTATTCTCCACCACATGGGGCACGGGACAAGGCATCAGCTAAGACATTATCTACGCCTTTCACATGACGAATCTCCAAAGCATAAGACAGCAGGAAAAGAGACCACCTAGTAAGACGCTGATTCGGATTCTGCAAGGAATGAAGAAATGTAAGGGGGTTATGGTCTGTGTACACCACAGTTGGCACAGTCCCACAAGACACATAAACCTCAAAATGCTGCAGAGACCAAATCAACGCTAACGCCTCTTTCTCGATAGTAGAATAATTGGTCTGATACAAATTGAATTTCCGCGAGAAATAACTGACAGGGCGATTTATACCATTCTCATCAGCCTGCAGCAGAACAGCTCCCGCTCCAACCTGACTAGCATCCACCTGAAGTTTGAATGGTTTATCAAATCGAGGAGCTGTCAGGACAGGAGACGACGTGAGTAGCCGTTAACAAATCCGTAAGCGGGGCAACAACAGAAGAAAAGTTGGGACAAAAACTCCTATAATAGCCAGCCATTCCTAAAAATCCCGTAATTCCCGTTTAGTCTGAGGGTTAGGAAATTGGTCAATCGCTATGACTTTAGCACGTACAGGTCGCTCTTTGCCCATTCCAACAACCTTGCCCAGGTAAGTCACAGTCGCCCTGGCGAACTCACACTTTGCCAGGCTGACTGTGAGTTTGGCGTCAGACAAACGTTCAAACAGTGCACGGATTCGGATAAGGTGTTGATCCCATGTGTCACTATAGACAACAATGTCATCCAGATACACGACACAACCCTCTAAACCAGCTGTCACTCTGTTCATTAGGCGCTGAAATGTCGCTGGAACATTTCTAAGACCAAAACTCATTACTGTGTAAGAATATAATCCAAACGGTGTAATAAAAGAGGAAATTTTCTGTGCTCGGGATGTCAAAGGCACTTGCCAGTACCCTTTGAGCAAATCAAATTCACTGACATAGACAGCTGATCCAACTTGGTCAACACAGTCTTCCATCCTAGGCAATGGGTATGAGTCAGGTCTAGTTAGGACATTTAATCGTCTATAATCTGTGCAAAAACGCTGAGTGCCGTCTGATTTTCCCACTAACAAACAAGGCGAAGCCCAATCTGAAAAGGAAGGTTTTGCTATGTTGTTGTCAAGCATGTAATTGACTTCAGCCTCCAATTTCTGACGCTTGTCAAGTGATACACGATAGAATCGTTGCCGGACAGGTTTCACATCGCCTACATCGATATCGTGTTCAATCAAATGTGTACGAGTAGGAGTGTCTGAAAACAGAACAGAAAATTCAGTCAACATAGAATTGAGCTCAGAATGTTGTTTGCAAGATAAATGTTTTACCCATCCTTCTAAATTAGCCAGTGTCTCAGAGTTTCTTAGTCGAGGTTGAAAAATTACATCATCAGGTGATTTCACATCCTGGTTTACTTCACCTGTTTGACTCAAACTAGCTAGCGCAACTGAGGAAAGGATGACTTCAGGAGCAACCTTGCGAGAATAAAAGGGTTTTAACAAATTCACATGACACAACTGGGTATGTTTCCTGCGCTCAGGGGTAGAAAGAATATAATTTTGATCAGACACTTTTCGAAGCACAGTGTAAGGTCCTAAAAACTTTGCACAGAAAGAAGAATCTGATAAAGGAAATAAGGCTGACACCTGATCTCCTGGACTAAACATGCGATTCTCGGATTTACGGTCAAACCAGCATTTCATCTTTTCCTGAGTTTTTCCCAACCTTTCTCTTGCCAAGTCCCCAGCCAGAACTAAACGTCGACGAAAACCGTGTATATAATGAATCAAACTCTGTGGTGGCTCCTCCGGAAGAGCACCATTACTCAGTACTGCCATGGGTCCCCGTACACAATGTCCAAAGACTAATTGATTGGGACTAAATCCCAGACTCTCCTGGATAACCTCACGTGTGGCCAACAACAACCAAGGTAACCCTTCCTCCCAATCACCTTTTAACTCAGTGCAATATGCCCTCAACAAAAGATTTTAACGTCTGGTGAAAACGCTCTAGGGCACCCTGACTTTCTGCATGGTACGCACTTGATTTGTTGTGTCTAATGCCAAGCTGCCGCAGCACCTCTTGAAACATGTTAGATGTAAAGTTTGACCCCTGATCACTCTGTACAACTTTTGGAATTCCAAAAATAGATATAAACTGGGACAAGGCTTTTACAACTGATCATGTGGTGATTGAACGCAAAGGAAAAGCTGCAGGATATCGAGTGCTCTGACACATCACGGTCAATAAGTACACGCTGCCAGACTTCGAAGGTGGTAAAGGCCCAACACAATCCACTAACAGATGATGAAAAGGCTGTTCCATAACAGGTATGGGATGCAAAGGCACAGGCTTAATGGTTTGATTTGGTTTTCCCGTCAACTGACAGGTCGAACAAGTCTTAATATACTGCCTTACATCACTCTTAATATGAGGCCAATAAAAATACTGCAGCAAATGTTGGTAGGTCTTATTTACACCCAAATGTCTAGACACCCCACCATGAACAGATTCCAATACAGAATTTCGCAACGAAACAGGCACAATTACCTGTATAATGGGTTCAGCCAAACCTCCCTCTGCATTAGAAGTCCACTTCCGTAATAGTACCCCATTTTCAATGAAGTACCCATTAACAGAACTCTCTGCTGCATCGGGAGATAAAACAGCATCATAGAGCAAGTTCAGAGATGAATCCTCCTTCTGAGCAGACACCCAAACCTTATGGGGAATAGAAGGCAAAGCAAGGAGACCAGGCACTACCCTCTTAGAGGTTAACAAATCCTTCTCATTCCGTTCTGCATCAGCTGATTGTTTACGCAGTAGGATTACAAATTTTAATTAAACGTTTAATTTAGACTTCTAATACATCTGCTATTTTATTACTGAGACCGTTTGTCTTGGAGTTCTCATCTCAGTACGAGAAGTCTAGGCCTTTCCTGTTCTCGTGTCTCACCGGGTGAAACTCATGCTGAGCAAGTTTGAACCCCTGCTATTTCTTATCTCAGTGCGAGAAGTCCTGCAGCGTTCTGTTCTCATGTCTCAGCTCATTTACATGCTTTGTTCATCACAATGTAATCCCTCCCCCTTGAAATGTATATAAACTACAATGTAAAGTTCCCTTAGTTAGACTTGACTTGACGGTGACTACAGCTACCGACAGCTCGTGTTCTCAATAAAGAATCCTGCTGAAGATACTACCAACGTCTCCTGGTTCTTCACTTCTGAGTCTCCTACACTTAAGAAGAAAAAAGGTTTACAAAAACGCAATGCACCCGTGAGTGCACACGACACAAATACCTCTGGGTACTGATGGGAGATATTGGCCTCACCCAATGGAGCAGGACAAGTAGCAACCACAGGTGGAGGTGGAACATCGCGCCACACACAATCACCTGCCAGATTATTCCCCAAAATCACTGAAACTCCTTCCATTGGTAGCGAAGGACGGACTCCCATCACAACTGCTCCATTTACTAAATCAGATTGAAGAAACATGTTATGCAGAGGAACAGACAATGTTTGCAAACCAATGCCACGAATCAGCAAAACTCCTGACTAAAAGGAAGAACAGATTGCAAAATAAATGATTCCGATGCACCCGTGTCTCGAAGAATCTTAACAGGAACCTTCTTAGTACTTCCAAGCAATGACACAAAGCCTTCAGTAATGAAGGGAGCATATCCAACATTGCAAAGTACCACTGGTTTCTCCAGATTCTGTAACATATCAAGACAACAGTCAGAATCATTATTATCTGCCTGAACAGATGAAACGGCAAGACCAAACTTGGGTTCAGATTTAACACGCATCAGTTTTCCTTTAGGAGCTACACAATCCTTTTTCCAGTGTCCCTTTAAATGACAATAAGCACACCGGTCATTTTTATCAGCGTAACTTTTTAAATTCCTCTCACCCTTACCCTCAGGCAAGGCATGACGGGCGATTATGCCCTCTCTTGAACTATCACTAAACTTTAACCTACTTTTCTTGACTTCACATTTATGAGTGAGTACATACTCATCCGTGAGAATGGCAGCATCTTCCGTAGACGTAACATTTCGATCAGTCAGAAAGATGGAAACATGCTCAGACAAAGTGCTTTTGAACTGTTCTAATAAAATCAACTCATAAAGATCTTCAAGACTAGTTACACCTGAAGCAGCACACCAGCGATCTAACTGGATTTTTAAGTCTCTCACAAATTCACAATACGTCTGTTCTACAGGTTTTCGCATGTTCCTAAATTTCTGTCGATAGGCCTCTGCTACCAGCTCATAAGCTTTCAGTACTGCCTCTTTAACCTTATGATAGTTTTGGCTATCACGAACACTTAACGAAGAATAAGCTTTCTGTGCCTTACCGGTTAACAGCATGTTTTGTGAAACACTCTTTAAGTCTTTAAATACTTTGGATAAAAGCGTCTACTATATGCATAAATGTAAATGTAATTTGCAGACTTCCATGATTAAATGACGCATTTCGTGTAACATTAGGATACAGCAGAGCAGCCTTTGTCTACATTGATTTCAGTGCCTTGTGCTCTTCCTTTGTACCTTGTGATGCTTTAAAACTTGTTCTTATTATCATTTGTTGAATACGTCACCTGCTGTAACAACTAAAATAAACCTGTATGCATGGACAAAATATTTTTCTAACTAATAATTGTTTATTTATGTGTTGGCTTATCTGTTATTCAAAATTATCCATGGTCTCGGGTTGTGAGATGTCTGCTGCTAAAAATGTTGCTGAAATTCCATCGTTTTTTCATGTTTCAATAATACATGTTTCTTAAGCAGCAAATCCTCATATTAGAATGGTTTCTGAGGGATCATGTGACACTGAAGACTGGAGTAATGATGCTGAATATTCAGCTTTGCATCACAGATATAATTACATTTTACAATATATTCACATAGAGAACAGTTATTTTAAATTTTAATAATATTTTACAATATTACTGTTTTTACTGTATTTTGATCACAAACTTTTGAACTGTATTATATATCAAATATAATGTATCAAAATAAACGAGAATGAACATGGATACATTTGTACAGGTAAATCATCTCAATTTTATTCAGAGGCCCAAACTGAGCAAAAATATGCAATTTGATGCATTTGCTGAGATTTATATTGCCATAAAGTAAGATAAAATTCTGATAGCCTGTAATGTAAATCAATAAGATCTTTGGAACAGAATAGCAGACTACTTGCATAAAATGCATACGAATATCAGTTTTCACCATATCTCCCAATAATATGTCTTAGTAAAATTGTATTTAATATTTAAGTTGATCAAACCTATAGTTTTGATTGTGAGCAATACAATGATTATTGAGAGATGTAAATAAATGTTTCTTAAAAGCCTGTTGTACAATATTTAATAATCACATTTTAACAAGATTTTTCTAAAAACCAAGTAAACCTAAGTTGTTTCAGTCCAGTAAGTATTCATCTTGAAATATTACTAACAATATAAAAGTTATTCTTACGTTTACTTTATTAAAAATCAGTAAAGTTATTAACCACAACCTGAAAGTGGACACTTTAAAAAATATATATAAATGAAATTATATCAAAAGCATTGGTAAAAAGTATAAACTATCAAAAAAATTACGGAAGGAAATCGTGTACAAGAGGATTTTCAGCAATGTTTTGATCATGTTTAGAGGCCTTAGAAATTTGCATATCAAATAGTAGGATTTATAGGATTACTATTAAATAGATATAAGCTCAAATACATTATGTAGCTTTTACTGAATTAAGTAAAACTATTTAATTTAGAAAGTTCAAATGAACTCAAATCTTTCTAAGTTAATTAACAGCAATTTAGCAGTAAAAGCAGGCTGTTCTGAAGAATGCAATACTCCTGTTCAAGTTTCATGGCGTTGCAGAAGTGCATGTTTCATGAATCCATTAATCAATCAATTTGGACGCCTCCACTAACGATTACGTGACACACAATGGGAATGAAGAAACTTCAGCTATCTCAGACAATATAGAGTGGAACTGTAATAAATGCCATTGTCATAAGGCATACTCATTTGAGTTCAATAAAGGATCATATAATTAGTTTCACAGTAACCGTGCTGTCATCATCTCCAGTACAAAGTACTACCCCACACATACACAATAGATGTTTGGAAAATGTGCCTGCTTTATCAGTCTGTACCCATGCATGGGTGAAACAGGGTCTAGATTTTTGTATTCATATATTCTAAAGAGCGACACATTGTGCACACTGAGAAAAATCCCAATGCTTCAGATGGAATGGAAAAATAGACAATTTTGATGTGTTTAAAGCTACATTCATTCTAAGTTAATCTAAATAGTTTAAATAATTATTAAACATATCTAATAGTTATTCTCATGTGATGCTCTCAAAAGTCATTTGGCAATTTTTAATTGTCAGAATGTATAATAAATACAGCAGTAAAACATACAAATGGTCATTATCAGTGTAGTATTTGAGGCAGACTTGTATTGAGTCCAAGTATCCAGAAACCTCTGAAATCCTGTCAAAAACGAACCTAAATTCCTTTATTTGTCACTAATGATGCTTTGATTGGGTAAAACTTTAAAAGCTTACCTTGAAAATCATTAACGACCGGGGTTACATATGTAACCTGCTTCTGAGAAGGGAAAAAGGTGCTGTTTCATATTGTTGAGACTATGGGAATGTTAATACCCACACCGCCTTACCGAAAAAAGCCTGCAAAATAAGGTCGTAATGAATTAACCCAAGATGACACGAAAAAGCCTGGGGTTGAATCCATTCCGACACAATAAAACCTTATGAATGTGCGTGGAGTAGTGATGGCAATTTCAAAACACTGCTTCATAAAGCTTCGAAGCCTTTACGAATCTTTTGTTCCGAATCAGTGGTTCGGAGCGTATATCAAACTGCCAGAGTCACGTGATTTCAGTAAACGAGGCTTCATTACGTCATAACTGTTTCGAAACACTTCGAAATTTCAATGGTTCACCGCTGGAGGCGATGATCTCTGTCAACCCATCATGAGGAGTCACTGAGAACCAATGAGGTGTCTGTGGGTTTTACCTGATCTCTGATCAGTTTTATACATTTGTAGACGTTTTAATTAGACATTAGTATAATTAAATTGAATAATGGTAGTTAAGAGTCTTATTACCAGAGGTGTGAACTCGAGTCATGTGACTTGGACTCGAGTCAGACTCGAGTCATGAATTTGATGACTTCAGACTCGACTCGACAAAATGTACAAAGACTTGCAACTCGACTTGGACTTTAACATCAATGACTCGTGACTTCACTTGGACTTGCGCCTTTTGACTCGAGAAGACTTGCTACTTCCCATGAAAACTGGGGAAAATAATGTTCACACGGCCGCGCCGCTCTCAGTTTATCTGCATCTTAGAAAAAAATGTGCACCACCTGTATGCACGCAGAGAGCACGCGCGCTGCCTGCACGACATCCAATCACTGTTAGTCCCACGTTGTTTTGATTCGACAGCATCTAGCAGGCACATTGCAAGACAACCAATGAAGCGCAACAAGCAACAACGAGCCAGTTGGCAAAATGATGATGACTATAGACGGTTTCAACGGCAACAACATAAACAAACGTTACTGCGCATGCGCGCTTTTGTGGCCCAAACTTAACTTCCGGTAGAATCAATAACAACAGAGTTCATCTGTAGAAACCAATGGTAGAAACAAGGAAATTACATTAGCTAGCAAGTATGTCCAGCCAGTATTATTTGGGACTACCAATAGAAGAAAAGAGCCGTTACTTGGCCAAACTTAAATGTGACAACGTTACACTATCAGACCCGTTCAACAAAATTTTGAGGCAAACATTTTTTTCTACAGACCTCTCTGATTTACCGGAGGTCAGTCAGGTACTTTGAATACTTAGTCGAGAAGGAATGTGTGTATACAAGGGAGGCGTTCAAGGCATATTGCAGCTTGGATGCCTATAACTATTTTTATTCCGGAAAAGTAAAAAAAAAATTAACACACACGGATGGAAATACCTGTGTTATAAAGTCAGAATTGCGTGATGTAAACTCGCAATTGTGAGAAAAAAAAGTCAGAATTGTGAGATAAAGTCTAAATTCGGTCTTTTTTTCTCGCAATTGCGACTTTATTTCTCAGAATTGCGACTTTATTTCCCACAATTCTGACTTCTTATCTCGCAATTGTGAGATAAAAAGTCGCAATTATTATTATTTTTTTATTCTTCAGTGGCGGAAACAAGCTTCCATAATTATCTGTTGCTATCATGAGTTTGTTACCTGTAACGAAGTGAGTGCTACAGATCCTTGAATTCTTGCCTGGCTGCAGTATTGTGCCAGAACGCGTTCATTGAACGATAGTTCATAAACTCGTTCATATTTTGGGCGAACGTGAACTGAACGTACTGAATTACTGCCTGATGAACGTTACTGTGAACGCGTTCATTCTGGTGTCTGTGAACGCACGCTCTCTCAGTTTAACTTCGTTCAATAGGGTGCCAGATTTCTATAGAGCCTACCAGGCGAAAAACCCGGCTAAAACACACGTAAACAGGCCTTGATATGTAGCGGAAAAAACACCCAATCTGGCAACACCAGCCACCAGTATGGCACCGCCGCATGCGTCATCAAAACAAAAAGCAGCATGTAGTCGACAAAGCATCAAGGAGGCGTCGTATCGTATGATCAGTTTTAAGACCAGGTCGGTGAGGATGGGAAAAATCTTACATTTCTGTGCAAACTTTGCCCGCCGATAAAATAATTGCTGGCTGCGGCAATAATAAAAAATAAAAAGCTCGCAGCAACATATGGAAAAAAAAGAACTAACGTTAACTAGTTCATTTTTTGGAACTGTGAACTTAGTTCAAAATTGGGAAGTATGAACTATGAACTGAACTAGTTCATTTTAAAATTTGTGAACTGAACTTTGAACTAGTTCATGTAGAAAGTGAACTTTCCCAACACTGCCTGGCTGCCAAGCCTCTCTTCGCACAGCGGTGATCCATGCTCGCCGTCTCCCTTCGTTTTTAGGAAACATTTTTATTTTCGATAAGGTATTTGTTCCAGAGGTCAGGTTGCATCCCACAACACAACAACCTGAGCCCAACTTCAGTCTACTCATCACCTTCATTTTCACTGCGTTTGTAGTCGGCGCCATATTACCAGAGAATGATATTATGATATTACCGGTAAACAAACACAGACCGGAAGTTAACTTCGGGCCAGCGCGTAACCCGGGCAACGCGCGTGCGTTCGATGAAACCGTCTATACTGCGCGCATAACATAACTTTACATAGCGCGCGCACGGCAGAGAGGGAGAGAGCGAAAGACAGGTCTCTCGCTCTCTCCCTCTCTGCCGTGCGTGCGCGCGCGCGCTATGTATGTTATGCGCAGTATGTGACAGTGGCTGCGTTCGGAATCGCATACTTCCCTACTATATAGTAGGCGAAAAGAGTAGGCGAGCGAAAAAGTACGTTCGAATCCTCAGTATTCATAAAAGAGTAGGCAAGAATTACCTGGTTGACGTACTAATTATCGCGAGATTTGGACGATAGTGCGTTCGAATATGCCTACTTTCCTACTATATAGTAGGCGAAAACAGTACGTGAGGGAAGCAGTACGTTCGAAACATCAGTATTCCTAAAAGAGTAGGCGAGAAGTTCCCGGATGATCTCCTTCTTTCGCCCAGACATTTGAGTGTTTTTCAGCTTGTACTCATCTATCCCAGGAGGCCACGCGAGAGGATACGATATAAAAAAGAACAAGAAGAAGTAGATATTTCATACTCAAACATGACGGAAAGGGTGGACGAGAGTGTTTTCAAATGTGAGTATTACAAATACAAACCAAATCGCATGTGTTGAACTAACTTTCTGTACAGTAAATTGTTGAACTGTTGAAGGTGCAAAGACGCTATATAATATGGTAAATTTGTGATTTTGCCGTAAATCACATTTTATTGGATAGAGGAGCTCCATAAGGACACATACGTCTTTAAACTGTATTTGCATACATTTTAAACCGTATACATCTGAAATACCATTACTAAATATTTATTCAAAATCTGGCAAGATTACTACGTGTAACTGATATGAAATAGACATCTGAGTGACGTGTGTGTACTATTGTTTAGGAGAATTCACTGTTGTTAAGACTGTTTTTATTAGTTTAATGCATTTTACATAAAGTAACTAAACATAAGTAATCTATTTCATTTATCCATTAGTACTGTTGAAAAATTGTTGAACATTTATGATGGATAAAAAGCTATTTATTAGCAACAACCTCAACATGTAAATGTAGTATTGAGCTCATAAATCACAGAGGTAACGTGAGTCTTGTCTGGATGTTACAGGGACGGATGAGCACACGCGGCTGCTTATCCGGTGGAGAGTGGCTCATGAAGCGCTCTTCACCGGAAAGCGTAATGCTGCCATCAAAGGCTTTGAGTGAGTATACAGAAATATTTAAAAATCAATTGAATACTTTATTTGCAGTACATTTCAATTATTGTATTTTCAAACAGAGATATAACTTTTTCATTCTTGATTTCTCTCTTGCTGCAGATCTTTTGTGGAGGAGCAGAGCCTGCAAGGCAGGGTGACGGCGGCGTTTGTTAAAAAAAAATGGGAAAACCTGAAACAAAAATACGAAGTAAGATCATTTTGTTACTTCTAATACATAAATTAAATGATTAAATATTGTGCTGTTAAAATGACTGCTTTTGTATTATGCTTGTGCATTTTTGCAGGATCTGAAATGTCCGCAGACGGGGGTGAGCACTGAGGATGGAGAGGACACAGCAGCGTCCTGGAAGTGGTACACTGCCATGGATGAGGCAATTGGGGGCAGACCCTCCATCTCTCCTCCTGCCCTCGTTGCCTCATGTGGGCCGGATGCTGCTGTGGTCTCTTCATCCTCAGTGAGGCCAGAGCCAGCAAGAGCCAGGAAAAGGGCTATAGATGTGGAGGAGCTGATCCGGGACATGGAGGAGCGAGAAGAGAGAGCGGAAGGCAGCTGAGAGGGAGGAGAGGCTGTGGAGAGAAATGGAGGAGAAGGAGGACAGAAGAGAACGGGAGAGACGAGAGAGAGAGGAAAGACAAGAAAGAGAAGTAAGAGAAAGAGAAGAGAGATGGCACCGGGAGGCAGTCGAGAGAGAGGAAAGGAGAGAAAGAGAAACCAACGAAAGGGATGAAAGGTTCCTTTCTGTTCTTCAGATGCTCGCCAAAAAATAAATTATTTGACAAAAAACATCTTCTGATCTTTTGCACATTTGGGTTGATGTGAATTAAATTTGTGAATAAAAATGGGAGTCTATATATATATATATATATATATATATATATATATATATATACACACAGTACTGTGCAACAACTACAAACGGTGGCCGAAGTATTTTGTACAATAATATGTATATAAAACAAACTATTCCTAGGCATTCACAGTACATTATAGACTTCTAGAAATTTAGTGATACTTTAAGATTGTAATCAAATTCATAAATTAAATATTTATGAAACGTTGATTAATAATTAGTGAATGTATGGTGTAATGTAAGAAGAAAAAACACTTTAAAACACTAGTTTTACTGGAGTGTATTATATGACTTTTAAAGGTTTACAGAGTTCATGCAAGGATCTTAAAGGCAGGTCATGGAGTGTTAAGTTCCAGCACACCTGTCAGTAAATTTCAAGTAGTCAGTTATTAATTGGTTTAAATTGATTCAGGGGTGTATAATTAGGGTTGGAAAAACTCTGCTGGATAATAGCCCTCCATGACCAAAGCTGAACTTGAGACTGTTTACACAAATTACACACAGTAAAATAGTGACTAAAGGGTTACTTAACCCAAGCAAATAAATCATAATAGTAATAATTCAATAGTCATTATTTACTCGCCTTGATGTTGTTTGATCCCTCTGTTTTTTGTTTTCCTGAACACAAAAGGTGATTTTGGTCAGGTTTGTACTGTTTGGTTTAATACGATATCAATGGACTTTCAGAAGCGTCATTAAATAGTGCCATGAAGCTTCTGAAAGTTGGGCTCCATTGACTGATATTGTATGAAACCAGCAGAACAAACTTGACAAAAATTCCCTTTTGTATTTAAACAATAAAAAACATTAAATAAGTAAATAGTAAACCGTAAATAATTGCTGTATTTATATGTTAAAGTGAACTAACCCTTTAACCCACCAAATATAAATTGTAGTAAATTTATGTATGCATTTTGCATTATAGTAATTCCTTGACAAACTAAGCAGCTTTGACTGTTTATGCCCATGACTGGTTCAAAAAATGCTTTACAAATATCAATCACATTTATGCATTTGACATATTTTTTTATCAAAAGTGATTAACTCCATTTATTTACAGGGACAATGACCCTGGACAAACCTGGAGTAAAGAGCCTTGCTAATTGACCAGCAATCTTCTTCTAACCAGTTCATTGGTTTATCCCTCTACACTACAAAAGGTTTTAAAGCTCTAACAAATATTTGCATGTAATTGTAAACCTATAAAATGACATTTGTCAAGAAACTGAATGCTGACAACATGAATTTTAAAACATTTTTATCTTTCTTAATGTTTTAAAGGTAGTCATGCTCATGGAGAGCCGGCACAGGGATGTTTGGAGCAGACACTGCAGCAGCCAGATTGTCCCGCACTTGTTCTCCCACTCTTGCTGCAAGGTTGTGGGGATCAGGGGGGACGTCATCATGGTCTTCCTCATCCTCTGGCTCAACGATGTTCCCATTGGCTAGAGCGAGATTGTGAAGCAGAGCGCAGCACGCAACAATCTCAGGCACGAAGGCAGGGCTCACCTCCAAGGCCTTGAAGAAAATGCAGCGCCAGCGTGTCTTCAGCATCCCAAAAGCTCTCTCCACGATGTTGCGGGCACGGGAGTGCTTGCTGTTGAAACGAGCCTGCACAGGGTTCTGTACAGGCTCTCTGTAAGGGGTGATGAGGCAGATGGGTGCACTCAGGCAAGGATAGCCTCCATCCCCGAGGATGCACTTGCCTGCAGGTGGGTAAAGGTTGCCAGCATACACAGGGCTGTTCCTCAGCACCCTGGCATCGTGCACAGACCCAGGATATCCCACAAAGACATCAAGGAATTTCCCCCGGTGATCAGAGATGGCCTGGAGTTGGATGGAGTGAAACAGCTTCCTGTTGAAGTAACAGTGGGAGTTATTTGCTGGAGGTTTGATACGGATATGACAGCCGTCTATTGCACCAACTACTCTGCTGAAAGCTGGTGACCCAGACAGCTGTGCAAATCCTGCTCCCACTGCCTCCAGGTCATCTCCGGTCGGAAAGCAGATCACCCTCCTCAAAATTCCCATGATGGCCTTGCTCACTCTGTGCACAATGTCATGCACAGAGGTCTTTGGGATATCGAAGGTCTGCGACACCACCCTGTAGGATGCTGCATGGGCCAGCCAGTGCAGGAACACAAGGACCTCAATCTCCCGTTCCCATCCAAGGTCAGATCCAGGTCTGACTGCAGCAATCAGGGACCTGATGGACGGCATAGACGGGCGAAGGTGGGCACGGTGGTCAGCTGCCTCATCAAGATAAAGCCGCAAAATGGGAACAGCTCTATTGAGATGGCAGTATGATGTGGGGTTCACTGCCTGCAATAAATACATCATAGTTTGTTAGAACAAAACAATCAAAAACAATGTTTCATGTGGTATTGACTTGTATATGTATTTATTTATTGTGATGATTTCTTTTATTCATTCACTTATTTTTATTCATGTTTCATATTGTTGTCAGTAAATAAAATATGAATTTCATGAATAAAAATGTATTTACATCATCTGCATTTGTCTAGCGTGTATTCATGCATAGCTATGTCATATGATAATACAAAAGTTTGCTTGTTTTACAAAACTACATAATTAATAATGTATATATATTATAATAATGTTATATAATTAACTGTTGGTCACAGCATTTGTCATAATTATTGTGCATAAGTGTTGGGATGGGCTAGTAATGAAATTCTTTCTGGGGTAATCTTAATTAAGTAGTAATACTTGCTTTGTTTGAGAATAAAATCATCAGTCTTCTCCAAAGGCGAGATCGTCGAGCAGCTGCCCGACATCTCCTTTGTGCACACCTTAATCTAACAATTGCAGACATGCCAACCATTTCAAACGCTGAACTAAACCGTTCTAGTAAAGTTGTCGAGTTACTGATGCAATCAGCTGTTAGTGCACCTGTCGCTCATGACTTTTAAATTGTTGCGCTTGTGAAAACGTCATAGGTCACCTGTAACGTCAACATGGCGAATGATGTCCGGATCGCATTCATACTTAACGAGATTTGGCCATTAAGTACCTACTCTTTTAGCGCTCGTTAAGTAAGTACTCATTGAAATTAAGTACCTTCTCATTGAGTATGCAATTCCGAACGCAGCCACTATGTTCTGTCTCGCATACGCGTTCTAGATTCCGGGAGATTTGAACTAATTTGCAGGCATCAGGGACTCCTGCAGGCTCTCCCTGAACTTCTGGGAGACTTTGGATGTCTTTTCTCTCTCTCCTCAGTCTCTATGGAGGCATTCCAATTATATTATCAGGTTGGTCCAGTTTTTCAGAAGTGATAATTGAGGGGTGAGGATTTTATTGATGACATGTTTAAAAAAGTTTAGGCTAAAAGGACCCATGTCTATTTGAAAGTTAAACTGTTTTGCAATATGAGGTCAATACAATACAGGACTGAAGCTGCTGTGCATTGTTCTAGTGCAATATGCTGTTGAAATACAAGCATTTTTTGTGAAAATTAAATTTTCAGTTTTTTACTGTATTTGATTAATGTCATTGTAGAAAAAGAGGTTTAAATAAATACAAATCTTACAGACATACTTGAAAGAGGACTTTCTAATGACTCGAAACTAAAATGGTAGGACTTTGGACTCGACTTGAGACTTGATGGCTTTGACTTTTGACTCGACTCGGGACTTGCCTCATCTTTGACTCGACTTGACTCGGGACTCGAGGGCAAAGACTTGAGACTTACTTGTGACTTGCATAACAATGACTTTGTCCCACCCCTGCTTATTACCCTGTTTAGCTGAGCCATTCATAGAACAAACAAAACAAACCCTGTAATTGATAAAATAACATAAAAACACTTGATAATCTTATTAGATGATTAGATAATTCTAATGTTTTCTAAATGTTTCACGAAGCCTCGATCTGCCCACCCCTAGCGTGGAGAGGACCAGTCTGCCACAGTATAAACATCTTGCAGGATCGTCCCTTTTGAAAACTCCTCAGAGCAGGGGTTGCCATTCCTGTTTATGGAGATCTATCAACCTGCAGAGTTCAGATCCAACTCTGATCCAGCACACCTGTCTGTAATTATCAACGGTTCCTGAAGACCTTAATTAGCTGGTTCAGTTGTGTTTGATCATCACCTCAGCTATATCTCCCTAGCTCTGTCCCATTTCAGGGGCTGCCTCCTCCGAAGGACCTAGCCTACCCAGCCTTCGAAGGACGCTCTGAGTCTAGCCTTCGTAGGATTTGTAATTGCGCCACCAGGTGTGACCCATTATGCTGTCGCCTTGCAACGGTGTGACAGGAGAGCTGCCATCCTACACAGCATTTCTGATGTTACAGTGGAGCAAGAATTTGTCATTTTTATTTGTATCTTTTATGTTTTACTGGAGGAGATGGTGGGGATGTTTCAGGTGATGTATCTCCGGCTTGGTCAAGACCGTGGCCAGGTAAGGTAAACTGGTTTGCTGCATCCCAATTCAGAAGTTTCATCCTTAATTGCTGGAGTACACTTTAAAATGTAATAAGTAGTGGGTGTACTTGAATAATGTAATGGTACTTATGAAAATACAACATACGCATAAAGCTGTTCAAATGTTCACTTATAGGCTACCTTACGAAGATGCAATTTTATCTCGCATTGGAGTTTATTCTCTTGACCATGGTGATCTTATTTAGGCATTTTTCTAGGGTGTTTTGTTTTAACGCAGTTGAAGCATAAAAACACAAAACAACAAATAAATAAAGTCAAATATTCCTTCTTTTTTTTCTAAACCAATCCTGCAACGGTACTCCCGCTCGCCTTCGGATGCAGCCTTTGATATGGGACGCAGCTGTAGTTAACAACAATTCCGTAATATTGTGACAATAAATTGTGCTCGTTTCATTTTCAAAATAACCTGTGGTTGACTGTAAGCAAGTACATTCGTTAAGTATTCACTTACAAATGTGAATTACTGAGGGTTTTTTCTCTCACACAGGACAGAAACACTACAAAAACATGGTCTTTTACAATATGATGCATTGTTGTATAGTAAACTACTCAACAGTAAAGTACTTTAAATATAACAACCTTCAACATATTCAGAATTAAAATGCAACATACACATAGTGCAGCAGTAATATTAATACAACAACATCAATTCTAAAAACCTTGACAAGGAGGGTTTTTTTATGCAGAATACTTAACTTTACTTGTTTGTTGTATGCAAAGTATGCAAGATAACACTTGTACATAAGTAAGGTTTTAAATATGACTAGTAATATTTCCCCAATGTGCCATTAATACTTACTAAAAGTAGTTTACTAAAGTATCACAATATATCTTCCAACAATTACTTTGTCATAACTCTAAACAATTTCTCTTTTCTTTGTTTCCCTAAATCAGACCAAACCCCTGTACTGCAGGATAAACGCTTTAATCTCCATCATTCCAGGGCACGCTCCCTTATAGAGCGTGCTTTTGGGACAATGAAGACCAGGTTCAGGGCCATCTTCCTGAAAGCGCTGGAGGTGCACCACACCTTTGTATCTCACGTAAGTGAATTGAAAATACATTTGCAAAAAACATAAAAATAATTAACTTTTTTTCAGACCATATTTTTTTTTTTTTTCATTTCAGGTCATCACAGCTTGTGCCATCCTCCACAACATCTGTCTTGGGTTTGGTGACATCATGGCCCCGGAGGATGAGCACGAGGAGGATGTGGCAGAGCATGTTTTGGAGACAGTCAGCGGGGCCTGGCAAGACCAGCTATCTGTTGAGGTGTCAGCCCTGGAGGAGGTACGCATTGATCATGACTGTTTGTAACAGGCAAGTCAGAGAACTGTAAAGCTATAATGCCCAAGACCAAAACTGATTGGCCATAGAATGGGTTTGCATGTTGAAATATTTTATGCTTTGATTTGAGGATGCGAGTTAATTTCTTTTATTCTTCCCTCTTTTTGAAATGATCTCAGTCAGATGGCAGCCGTCGATTGAGTCAGCCCTGCAAACCTGCTGGTAGACAATGCAGTGGACAGTGGAAATATGCAGTCAAACACTCTGGAGACCATCCTAGATGATTTCCCACCAGCAAAGAGGCCTTACCAGGCTGTGTGGAGCCCACCCAGGCCCAGCAGCACCACCAGGGTCTCCCTGCTCAGCTGAATTCTTCTGTTTTATGTACCGTTCATTTAAATTATGTTGTTTGTCAGATGATATACATAAGTTATATTGTAAATAGTTTTAAAACGTTCTTTATGTATACAATTTTATTTTTATTTACACCTGTCATTAGAAAAATAAGCATTGTTTAGAACTATTCCTTTTTATTTTACCACATCAAGTTACATAAAAAAATAAACAATGCACAGAAATTGACCAAAAATGATGTATATTACCTCATTTCATTTAACTTATATTACAAAAATAAACTGTACATAACTTAGTTTTCTCTTTTACAAATACATAAGTGACATAAAAAAATACTTCTCCAGTATTCTCTCAAAAAGAGAAAATAGCCTGTCCATCCTCTCTCTGCTCTCCTGCGGTCTCCTCTCCTCTTCCTCTCTCTGCAGTGCCATGTCCTCTCTTATTAGGTTAAGGAGTTCCTCCTCATGGTCTCGCTTTCTCCGTGCTGCTGGTGCTGGTGCTGCTGGTGCTGCTGGTGCTGCTGATGCTGGTGCTGCTGATGCTGGTGGTGCTGGTGGTGCTTGTGCTGGTGGTGCTGGTGCTGATGCTGCTGCTGGTGAAGCTGGTGGAGCTGGTGCTGCTGATGCTGCTGATGCTGGTGCTGGTGCTGCTGGTGCTGGTGCTGCTGGTTCTGGTGCTGGTGCTGCCCCTGGCTCCTCACTGTGGGCACCCACTGCTGAACTCGGCTGAACCCTGGTCTGTCCTCAGGGATTGAGGCAATGAGGACAGGGGGTTGGTGCAATGCCTCTGTCCTAACACCTCATCCATGAGGACAAACCAGCGCTAAGTTTCAGAAGTGGGTTTCCCACTCATACCCTCACCTGTCCCAGGACACTTGCAATCCTAAGACAGAACAAATTAACCATGGCTTGTTAACAAGAACAACAACAGCAGCACAATAAATTTCAGCAAAGATGTGTGTATAGACTTTCTTACTTTGTATTTTTTACTAAGTTACTATTTCTTACTAAGTTGTCCCATTTTTTTGGCCTGTATAGGAGTTACCTTCCCCAGCAGAAAAGGGTACTTATGAAAAATATTAACACGGGGTGCAATCTTAACATTAGTGCATTGTTAACAGTGCAAAACATGACACATCAGGAGATGCATACAAAATACTTCAGAAATCATATTTCTGGATACTCAAATTTGGTTAAAACCTTTGTAGACACAGCTTGCATGACAACACTACAAAAACACATAAAGTGAAACATCATTGCCTTATCTACTGCTTTTCTTATTGTTGTGGGCTTGGGTGAGGGATATATCTTGTAATACACAAGTGAGACAGACTAGTGCAAATATTACAAATAGGTCGTTGTCTTACCTCCAAGCCACGCTGGGTGAGTTTTTTTCCGATGCAAACAAATGGTCATTTTCAGACTTCAATTTAATAAATTGAGCTGTCTGCTCCTTGCTTCCTGAAACAATTTATTAAACTAATATTAGCACAAGTTTTGCCCCAAACCACCTGACAAATGAAGCCACGCAATGGTAACGAAGGAGTTAAGTTTAAGTTTATAAGAAAGAAAAACCTGTGGCTTTTAAATCTGGTTTCGCTAACTATTTGAGTAAATGAAAACATAATACTTACACTAAATGTGAATTTGCCGGCCACCACAGAACTCTCAGCCACCGTTTTTTAAATAAAAATGCTGTCGTCATTGGCGCGCAATGACTTATGGGGTAGGATAGGCCTCAAAGGATCCTTTTGATGTATCCTTCCTTTCAAGGGGAAACGAAGGGTGCATTTGGCGTCGCTTTTGTATCAGGGTGCCGCGATGACACAACCAGCCTTCAAATACGGCCTTCGAAGGGTGCAGCCATTGAATTGGGACATCCTTGTCGCGCCACTGTGAGGCAATCAGCCCTCAAACGCCGCCTTCGAAGGGTGCAGCCTTTGAATTGGGACATCCTTCGTCACGCCGCTTTGACTCAATCAGCCTTCAAATACGGCCTTCGCAGGATGCAGTCCTTGAATTGGGACACAGCTCACTTCATTACTCAGACCTTACCCCGATTGATATGAAAATATGCATCCTACAGATCTACCATGACAAATCAATCCTGAGATTGAATTTTAGACTCAATAAGCTTCAGCATTAGCGTCTTGAACCTGTATGTCTGCAGAGTTCAAGCGATGCAGAACGACCTCGCAAAGGTGTTGTGAGAGAGAACACGATTTTGTGGTGCTACACTTTCTCTCCCAAGAGGGGCTCACCTTCGAAGCCCAGAATGTGTCAGGGCTTCTTTTTTTGCCACCTGAGAGGCGATGACAGACCTTGGATCTGCTCTCATCCCGGACAGCTGAGATTGTGTGCGCCACCTGAGGCCCCAGTCCTTATGGGTGGCGGGGGAGTGGGACACAAGCAGCCACAACAGAATTAAACGCATCGATGAACAGGCTAGACAACGATATCGGGGCGTCCAGCAGGAAGGTCTTTTTCCTTTCATTAATCTCCAAAATGGCCATAGAGGGCAAGGCCGGCTTCTTTAAATATTACCCAGTTCAGAACCAGATGCAGTTGAAAGTAGGTCTTTATTCAGATTGGAAGAAATTGCAGAGCAAGCTTCCAAATCTAGAATGGGACCCTCAAACTCAGAAGAAAGAGCAAGAGAAAGGAGAACACCCATCTCAGACTCCTCTACTAACTCCATCTTCAGGACCATGGAACAAAACAAACGATCTACAGGTCTCAAAACATCCTCCCATAGGTGTTCCCATAGCATCTACACCATGATGCAGTGTCGAAGTTCCCTCGAAAGGGACATTTTCTTTCAGCTTTATGCTGCTTTTTTCTGAAGAATAATGAATATTAAATGAAAATTAAAAACTATTATAAGTAATGAATTATAATTTTCACACACAAAAAAACTTTGTCCTCTTTTTGCCAACAATATTCTGCTATTTTCTTTATGCTTTTTGATGAAAACATACATAACATTTTTCAAGTGAATAAATAAAAACTGAGACTGCTTTTCAGGAGAAATATTAAACAAATTGCTCATTACAGAAACAATAAGAACATTTTGTCTCATTTTTATGTCTTTCCAAAAAGATTTTTTTCTGAATGAGAGATGAATGGCTATGATGGGATGACTTATTATGATTATGACCATCAAGCTCCAAGAAGCACATGAATCAATATGAAAAAGTATCATAAACATTATCCTCAACATGCCTTGAATATATCATTGCTTTGCATGTCATTACCATTTCATCAATGACTGAGCAGTTTCTGACCATTACTCTAATTATGTAATCACTCACTAATGTTTACTGTAAGGCAGAGAAAATATACATATAAATTATAATTTTCAGTTGTCATCAACAGCGAAAATAAATATTTGTACTTTTTTTAATATAAGTTTGATTGTTCTACAGTTTTCTCCAACTTGGACTTTATATTACTCTATGTATCTCTTCCACACTGTTTTTATCCTATTTAGCTACAACCTCAGTGTAATAAGGTTAGTAATTCAGGGAAGAAGGAAACAGGAACAAAGGTAAAGCACACGCATAAACAAAACAGAACCTCTCTCCTCTCTCTGTCCTTTACATTTATCTGACGCTTTTATCCAAAGCGACTTACAATTGCTATATTTCAGAGGTCGCACGCCTCTGGAGCAACTAGGGGTTAAGTGTCTTGCTCAGGGACACATTAGTGTCTCACAGTGGATTCGAACCCGGGGTTCTCACACCTAAGGCATGGGTCTTATCCACTGCGCCATCACCACCCCTTTACTGTCGTCGCTCCTCCTTTTATGCTTCCGAAGCTCCTCTGTGAGAGAGGTTAATTGTGCAACATTTCACAACAGTTTCACAACTTGAAAATGACCCATGGACTTGTCTATGACTTCATCTACTGGCCCTGTCCCAAATGGCACACTTCATATGCACTTCCAGGCTTGTGGACTTACAGCGTGTCCGTTAAGTCCATGAGACCGTAGGGTGTCCCATTTGTCATTTTAGGTTTCAGAAGGGTGATCGCGAGCGCTCCCTTTGTGGTCGATATGTGCCCGCGATGCGCACTTTTGCACTGATGCGAGCTCCACATCAGACTTCTTCCCGACAGTCAAAGTGGCGTTACGTCCTATATAGGAAGTGTTTAGGTTGCCATTTGGGACAGGGCCACTCTGGTCATCATTACAAAACTCCTGTTTATTACATTTATTGGGTGTCTGTGACTAATTCACATGTTAAACCACAACATTCTAAACTGATCTTAATCAGAGTTATACAGAACTAAACATAGCTGATCCGTTAAACATTTGTTACTGTAAGTTTAAGCTCACATTGTGGAGTCAATTAAACTCAACAGTAATTAGGCTCATGGTGACCCACCAATATAACAAGACCAGTCAGAGGCGAAGGCTACCTGATCTCCATGGTAACAGCAAGCAAAAGGAAATGACCGGCAGACTTCCTAAATCTTAGTTGAGGAAGCAAGAAACAGGGCAATTAAAACTTTTAAATACTGTCTCTGGAGAAAAAAATTTAATCTTAGGGAAGTGTGATATGTTAAAATCTAACAACATTCACCATTTAGTGCTGGTTTACACTCTTGCGCTCCAATGACTAAAGTAGGCATACATTTCTAAACAAATAAATGAATGAATAATGAAATTGTGTTGTACACAATAGCACACATGGCTGCAGTTTACTTTAATTGTCTTCACAAAAGGAAGCGAGGCAGGAGAGCTTTGTGTGTTCAGAGTAGGGGGTTGTCATTCCATTTAATGACTGGAACTCCAGCTGCAGGGTTCTCATTAAGTAAATGCTAGTCACGCCGCTCTATGCTGAAATAAAAAGGGGCTTTAGAAGGCTATGATGGTGTCTAGCTGCTCACATCAGTGCTGGGAAATTTGTTAGTCCAGCCCAACCTCTGTTTTTGAAGCTCAGAAACTTATAAAGTACAGCAATGTCAGAGAAGGATATATGGGAATACTTTTATCAGTGCAAACATTACTGAATTAATTGTACTTAAAGGGATAGTTCGGCCAAAAATGATATTTAACCCATGCATTACTCACCCTCAAGCCGTTCGAGATGCATATGTCAATCTTGTTTCAGACGAACACATTTTCAGTTATTTTAGAAAATGTCTTAGACCCTTCAGTGGATATCATGTGAAGCAATGGGGTCCACCTCCTTCAAGTCCCAAAATGTGCATACATCCTTCACAAAAGTAATCAATCCGGCTCCAAGGGGATAAACGAAGGCCTTCTGAGGGTAATCCGTGCGGTTTTGTCGTAAAAATATACATATTTAAAAGTCGGCGTACGAGGTAGGATGTAGCGTAGGAACCGTCGTGACGTAGAACGAACTACGTAGTTCCTACGCTACGTCCTACCTCGTACGCCGACTTCCATCACCCGTGAACGTGCGTCGATCGTTGCCGGAAGTCAGATATTTTCATTTCTAAAGTTTTAAATATGTATATTTTTACGACAAAACCGCACGGATTACCCTCAGAAGGCCTTTGTTTATCCCCCTGGAGCCGGATGGATTACTTTTGTGAAGGATGTATGCACATTTTGGGACTTGAAGGAGGTGGACACCATTGCTTCACATTATATCCACTGAAGGGTCTAAGACATTTTCTAAAATAACTGAAAATGTGTTCGTCTGAAACAAGATTGACATATGCATCTCAAACGGCTTGAGGGTGAGTAATGCATGGGTTAAATACAGTGGCGTAACTTTGTTTTAAAAAGTGGGTGGGACATGTGTGTATAATTGAATGAATCACGTGACGCGTGAATAAAAACATAGATCCGACTTTAAAACATGTGTCCTTTAATGGTCCAGTGGTAGAACTTTTGCCGAGCATGTCAAATGTTCAGGGTTCTAATCCGCACTCATAGTTTTTTTTTTTTTCTCATCAAAACCGAATATGTTCATCAGTGGTTGTATTATATCAAGCAGGGAAACGTTTGTGTGCATTTTTGTTTTGTGATTTCACCGGAACAGAGCATATGAGCGGAGCGGTGAGAATCTCAGCTCCTCGCTCACGGAACTGTTCACCCCTCCGCTCCGCCGCTCAAAGCCACATCAGGCCCATTATCGCTCAGCGCTCAACACAGTTTTCTTCGCGCTCCACTCAAATCGCCCCCCGCTCGCTCCAAAAAAGGAAACAAATCTGCATGTACTTCACTTTTAGCTTAGACCACAGGCAACAACAACATTTTCCAAATAGAAATGTTTAATTTCAAATTAGAAATTAGGCCTAGCCTATGTAAGAAGGAATATAGCCTACAAAAAGTCCTGTAAAATTAAACAAATAAATTGACCTAATAATATGAATAAAAATTATATAAACAAAAATATACATAAAAGTTTTAAAAGTAAATTAACTATTAGGCCAGAATTTTGCGCAACGCGGACGATTAAAATTTAAATTGGCTTATAGCCTATCCATTGTACACACAAACTGCTGTAAAATTAAACGAATAAATGGGCATAATAATATAAATAAAAATTATATAAACAAAAATATAAAAAAAAATATAGGCCTACATAAACATTTTAAAAGTAAATTAACTATTAGGCCAACATTTTGATAACTAAACTTTTGCACAGCGCGCACAATTAAAATTAAAATATGCTTATATCAATTGTACAAAAAAATTGCTGTAAAATTAAATGAATCAATGGGCCTAATTATATAAATAAAAATATACAGGCTATAGGCCTACTGTAGGCTACATCAATGTTTTAAAAGTAGGCTAAATGAACTATTAGGCCAAAATTCGTATAACTGAACTTTTGCGCAGTGCACGTGGATTAAAATTTAAATGGCTTATGTTGTCAAACTTTAAAAAGAAAAAAGAAAGAAAGAAAGAAAGAAAGAAAATGAATTGCTTTCCTTATCTACAGTTCTTTTGAGTTCACCTTCAAGAACACAAGTTTGGACAATGTCTGAGGCTTCAGACTCATGCGGTGGTTGCGGAGAAAACCCTCTCTGCGCTCGCAGACCCGCTTGGGATGCTGAACACAATGCGAGCTTCTTTAGCCAGGCGGGGAAAAGACGTGGAATCAGACTCGTGGTGTGAGCGGAGCGAAATTGGAGCGGGAAATAGGGCGACGCTCCGTCCTTTTAAAAATGCCGCTCTGCGCTCTGTCCAAGATCCGCCCGCTCGCGCTCCACTCCGCTCACATGCTCTGCACCGGAACGAACAAAGAGTCTCCGAAACGGATTGAAGCGCGCGTGCATGTGAAGACTTTGATCACTTGATTTAAAAAACAACGTATTTCAGGGCTAGATCGCTTCTTTTATTAAACAAACGTACGAAATGAATGGTCTGCCAGTTGAAGATGTTTTATTTATTTCTACTGGTAGCTATCCGTGCCGCGAGAGGTTTTAAAAAGTGGTAGGGACAATGTCGACCCTGGCAAAAAGTGGTGGGGACATGTCCCACCCGTCCCACCCGCAAATTACGCCCCTGGTTAAATATCATTTTTGGCCGAACTATCCCTTTAAATTCAAACAAGTGTTGGAAACAAAAAACAGTGCAGTAGAAATCTGGTAAATGCCTGCAGAAAATACTCGCTTGGATCGGTGTGAATTTGAATACTTCAATTTTAGCCAGTTAACTTAAGCTACCTAATTGCCTATAGGGACATACCAAAAATAGGCTTACTTGGGTTGTTCAGCACTAAAGCAAAATTATATTCCAAATATAAAATATCAAATACAAAGTGTAATGGGGTAGAAGGCAGGAAATGTATGGACGTCATTGTGTACATTACCTGGTAGGACTACAAATTGATTGGACAACAAACATGAGTCAAGACACTATTGAAGAGTAAACCAAACTTTTTTGGCTTCCTCTTTGTGGTACCATGTGCTAAACTGGAGAAGCAATGTGGTGTTTTTCAAGGTTGTGTAATAGCAGATGAAAAGACCAGTTGATTAATGAGCAGCGTAGAACTGAATTGTGAAGGTATGATGGCTATAGTGAGTTAACTTAGTTTTAAAGGGTTAGTTTACCCAACAATGACAATTCTGTCATTAATTACTCGCTCCTATGTCATTCCAAACCCGTAAGACTTTTGTTCATCTGAAAACAGAACAAAAATGAAGATATTTTTTTTAATTCAATCTGAGTGCCCTCTGTCCCTCCATTAACAGCTAAACAAATACCACTTTCAAGGCCAAGAAAGATAGTAAAGACATCATAAAAGTAGTCCATGTGACTCTGGTGGTATTATGTAAGGGCAAAAAAAAAAGCATACTCGTTACAAGTGGTTTAGCATCTTTATTTTTGGTGGTTTCACAATTTTATGAAGTGACGCAAATGCTTTGTTTGTGCAGAAATACATAATTTACTGTTTTATTCACTTTGAAAAAAATAACAATTGCACCTGTTTTTGAATATTGATTGATCTAAATAGTGTAGACTACTAGTGTAGATAAAGCAATATTCAGAAACAGGTGCAACGAGTAAAACTAAAAAAGCACATATTTTTATATACAATTTATAAAATTTTATATATACAATTTAGTAACATATAGTTTAATATATCAATGAGCTGTTCGTCAACTGATTGCATGTTGTCAGAGTTTCCAGTGTTGACCGCTCCATAAAATAGCCTATAGCTCTGTAGTGTTGATGTCCTATACTAAAACTATGAAAAATACAATACACATATAACATATGAAGTTACTTCCGTTTCTGAACAATGCAGCAATTGATGTCATAAATATACAAGCCTGATTTTAGTTTAAATTGTACGTGACGAATTAGAAAAAATCACAAACGATGCTTAGCTTACCTAACAATTAATCATTTAATGAATAAAACATTCAATAATAAAATAATTGTATACAATTGTTACCATACAGAATCAGCTAAATGTAAATTATTTTAAAGAAATAAGAGGGATCATAAAAAAAAAATGTGTGTTATTTTTTTATTTAGTACTGTCCTGAATAAGATATTTTGCATAAAAAAATGGTTACATACAGTTTAGTCTACAAGACAAAATAAAAATTACCTGTTTAAAAGTTTGCATACCCTTTATTCTTAATACTGTGTGTCTATCCCTTTATGATCAATGGCTTTTTTTTATTCATTTATTTTTTATTTTATTTTTGTGATGGTTTTTCTTGAGTCCCTTGTTTGTTCTGTGCAGTTAAACTGCCCAATGTTCTTCAGAAAAATCATCCAGGTCCCGCAAATTCTTTGGTTTTCCAGAATCTTTCGCATATTTGAACACTTTTCAGCAGTGACTGAATGACTTTGAGATCCATCTTTTCACACTGAGGACAACTGTGACAGCCAATCAAAATGAAATGAATCAGTGTTACCACATGTCTCCATATTAGAAAATCTTTAAACATCACCCGAAAACAGCGTTTTGGATAGCCTTCACTTTAAATATCTTTTAGTGACCAAAAACACCACTGACATGAATAGGACACAAAAAGCATGTCATATTCATGAGGAATGGGTCTAAATAGGATGGGTTTTAGAGGGAATCTAAACCTGTCCCTAAATAGCATCCACAAATAAAAACTGATAGGCCTTACATGTCAGTCAGATGGTCTCTTCCTGTATGAGTGGGCCAAAATATAGATTAGTGCCCACCCAAGCTTTCAGTTATGCTGGTTCCAAATTATGATTATTTTCATTCTTTTTTTTTTTTTACATAGGGATTTTAAAAAGGTAATAGACCATGAACCAAGCCAACCAGCTACGAAGCGAATCACAACATAAACTTATTTTTTGAAGCAAAAAAAGTATTTGAAAATCGGATAAAAAGACAAAGGTATAGACCCCTTTTGCGGGAGGCAAAACAAAGGGGAAACTGGAGGCGGCAAATACAAACCAGCACAGATTCGGCTACATAATAGGGAGCTTAAATTAGCATTATTATTATTAAATGTCATCTTGTTGTGTTGTTGGGTACTAGAATCAATGAAAAATGAATATGCTGTATCTGGAATTTTTATTTCTAGAAAATATTCACATCATTAAAAATGCACCGTAATGTCACTCTTTACATTGTCGTCTTCTTGGCGCTGGCTAGCCAGAACTGCGGATCGTACCACACAAGTCTTGTACATGACCATTCAGCACATAGTTATAGGCATGTAAAGATTTATATGCCCTCAGTTTCTCTTTACGCTCTGTTTCTCTATCGGATAGGTGTAGAAGTCAGGCCACTCAACCGGAGTTAGCCTAGCGTTAACGTTAATCCTGTCAGATCGTCCATCCATTGAGTGAGCGTGTACGGGTCAGCCAATCTGGTTCCGTCCGTTAAAATTAACTTTTGCAAATAACAATCGCGGTCCTGGACAGTGAGTGACCTTGCACATTAAGATAAAATAGGATTTTCTCCAGTCATTGTTAAAAAACAAGCTAAAAAAACTTGCAAACTAACGTTAGTGAAGCGGCCAGAGGGATCGTTCTGCCTCCACCTAAGCTCCGCCCACAAAAAAATGTTTACTAACTGAAAAGGGGTCTATACCAAGACTGTGTACTTAAAGGCTTTAGTGAGCAAATGACATAAGTGAATTGAAAATGGAGAAATTATTCTTTTAAAGTTGTTGATTATATTTATAGGCCCTATACCAATATATTTTAGGGTTATTGCAAAATATGCATATATACAAGTAATTTGACAGGATAGCGAGACTGAATCGATTATATAATTTGTGGCACTTCATGAATGTACCGTTCCCTAGCAGGCTGTTTTGACACAATTTTCTTGCCATGTCTCTCACTGGTGGAATGCTCTGTAAAACATCATGGGTAAAGTAGTGTATCGCCATGAATTCACTTGTTAAACACAATTATTTTTAAAAATAAGTTAAAATAATGAGGGCTGATGGCTTCCACAAAAGCATTTACCATCGATTAACAACCTCAGAACTCACAGTAGGTCTATCTCTAAAGGCTCATAAATTATCACTAAAAATCAATTTCCTTATGGAGAAAAAAGAATGTAGTGTTTATTTTTGAAACTGGACTGTTTTAAGCTGAGTTGTGGACCACAGCTTATGCTGTTTAGTCAAAGATCTGTCACGGTGAAACAAACCGAGTCTTGGCTCATCACAGACTTGTGTGACGCGCTAAAATATCACAATAATGGCCACTGTTGCTGTTTCATTTAGTTGTTTGACTGTTTAGAATATTACAATAAGTGAGATATGGACCATTTCACTTGATGTAAGTTAAATGAACAGTTGTTATTGCGTCTCTGTAATAGCCACGTTTTATGACCTACCTTTTTAACACAGAGCTGTTGTTAAATATGCAGGTCTATGACAAGGTAACCTCCAGTTTTTTTCTTGCAGTGCTTTCCTGTAATGAACAACATGATGTCTCATCTAGGGAGTACTAGACCGGAGGCTTTTGAAAAAAAAAAAAATACCAACAAAACAACTAACACACACATCTGACCACCTCTGCCTTGTCAAGCACAAACAATTAAGTGAAAAGTGGAGTAGCATCTCTGATCATTGACACAGCACAAGCCTTTGCCGTTACAGAGACCTGTCAAAACATTAGAGCAGACTCGTTCACCCCCGCTCATGACTGTTGACATCCTGAACACTCTTTTGCTGCCTAACTAGATAAAGTTTGGCTCGGATGGTTTGAGAATATCCACTTCTTCAAAGCAAAGAACAACCTGACAGGCTTATATTCATCTCTCTTTTTTCTCTTGCTTTTGTGTGTAGGGGAAGGATGATTTTGAACATTATGGTGAACAAACCTGGCGTTTCATCGACACATTGACTGAAAGGTGGGATTTGTTTGTTTGAAGATGCCAGATCGGGCTAACAGGAAGCTGAAATGTTATGAGTTTAACTCTTGTGAAAAAGAAATACACTTTAGTGTATTTTTAAAACGATTAAAGGAGCTGTATGTAAGAAATGTATTCCAATGAATCATAAAATGGCCCTGATATGTCACTAGACATTAAGAAATCATGTTCATTTCAAATACTTATATCACTGACAACAGTAGTCCGGCCAGGATATTGTCATTTAAAAAGTGAAGTTGCAGCCCTCAACTGATGTTGATGTTGTCATGTTGTGTTTTGGTCTGATGCGCCACCCTCCACCTATCTACCAATCACGAAGTCAGTAGTGTTGCAGCATCCGGATTGCCAGCTCTGCTAGTTACCACAGCTGCAGCTACAAACGTGTCGGAATCGGATTAAAAAAATGTCTAACGCTGCGAAACCAAAAAAAACTTGTTATGAATCCAAAATACTTTGTGACAAAGTCCGAAATAAAACAAGGATCTGTATAGGAGATGCCTTTGAAAGATGGAGACGGCTGAAAACGGAGAAGAATTTGAAGACAGACGCCAACATTGCTAATTTTCTCCTGGACAGGTAAGATTCATCTATGTTTGGCTAACTTGTAGCCTACTTGATGGATGGTAAATGGACATTTCAAATATTCATGACAGTCGAACAAAGTTATGCATGATCGTGCAAAGTAACTTTACGTTCGCTCATATGGAGGAGGTGGGTCATCGACTTGAAAAGGTAAGGAATTGTTTGGGTAATAAAAACGGCGAGTTGTCATTGCTAACATTAGCAATGCATTATCAGAGCCCGTTTCTCTGTCATTATGCTGAGACGCTGAGGAAAACAACATTAGCACACCCATTATGGCAATGTGAAACGTAATTGAGACAGTAGCCTAACATTACCTCGGTAGAAATGATTCCTCATTCATTCTTCGCGTATATTGTGGACTACACATGCTGCAAGTTGACCTGTATGAATAGCTGTATCTTTGATATCGGTTACACACAGTGACAGAGGCTTGTGCTTGTACTTACGTTAATGACAGATACCTACCGTTACAGGTTAGACTAACAGCTACTGTTCTAACAGTGTACTGTCACATGCGAGCGTCCATCTTTACGATTATATTTGGCTAATCGCCATTAGTAAACTTTTGCGATATATAATTACTTTGCAAAACATCTCTCATTTGAAGCATAAACATAATTAACAGAAATAATTTTTTTTTGCCTATCTGGCAACCTCGAGTCAGTGAGGAGGGGAAGGGGATACACCGCTCTACAGTAATTTGAAAGTGATTGCAGTACCAGTTTTGGCCACAATCTTACATACGGCTCCTTTAATTATTTCATAAATCATATAAAATGGAATATTATAAAATTCATAAATAATATACTTAATAATAGTGTAAACTGTCAGTAATGTTTTTGAACAATTAACAGCGTTTAATTTACAGTTAAATGAAAATGTATTATAGTTTAAATGTATACTAAATGATATTAGTTATCAAACACTTAAGAGTGTGTTTGGCCTAGTATGACTTAAGTACATCTTTATTATGTAATTTTGTACTTACTTATATTGTCTTATTCTGATTAAAGTGTACTGTCAAATGTACTCACAAGCATTTATTGTAAACTCAAATATACTTTAATGTATTTTCTATTGAAACGTGTAGGTCATGTATTTAAATATAGTTGTAATTACACATTTGTAATCATTATGTTGCAATTTAGTACATGTAAAATACATTATCTTTAAATGCAATATCAGATGCACAGTTAAAATTATAATCAAGTAGGCTACTTTAATGTGTTAGTTAACAAATCAAAATAAGTGTATTGCTTTAAGCCAAGACATAATTATTTTAATAATTAAATAATTAAATGTTAGGCTACTGTCTCAATTAAATTATTTAATAAATAATTTAATAATTAAAATTATTATTATTATAACATAATTATTAAAATTGTACTTTAAAGTAAAACTTTTAAAGCTACAATATGTAATTTTTTTGCCGCTAGGGGTCGCTAACCTCTAATAATAACAAAGCTGTAGATTGATGACGCAGTGAATAAGCAAAATTATGGAACTTGTCATCTAATAATGTATTCGGATGATTGAATACATTGATGTTTTTTGGCATGAAGCAGGGCGTGATTGCTCATGAGAGACAGATATCACACGCGAGTCCCGCGGATATAAAGGAATAAGGACATTTCATTCTACCGAACCAGCAAGTGCTGGATTACTCACACAGGTCAGTTTATTAGACGAATTAAACTTGTTAGGTAACGCAATGCTGTTTCACTTGGTCTACACTGTCACACTAAACAGCATTTGAGTGTGTTGAAAGTTATAATGTTATTCTAGGAGTTAGTTTGTTGGCTATGTGGGACTAGCAGTAAGCTAGATCAACATTAGAATAACATACTGCTCATATTCTAACATTTCATTATGTTGATCTATATAACATTGATTTGTTTTATGTACATTTGCTGACCTGTCTAATAAAGTACAAGCAAGAGCGGCATCTCTGTCAAGTCGAAGTTTGTAGAAATTGTAAAATCCATATTTTTTTTGTCATGAATTTTTTATTAAAATAGCATTCACATAGAAAATTCAGATAGCTAAAGATGAATATTTATAGAAAATAAAGCAAAAAAAAAAAAAAAAATTAACCATAGACTCCATAGACCACAAACTTATAAGCAACTTGCATGTTACCCTTTTTGCAACAGTGGACGTAAAATTCCTGCAATCTGAGCAGATTAAAGAAGCTTATCCTGCAAGATCCTATATAGTTTTATTCAGTGAAGTGATGTGAAATCTGCCAATATGTGCGTTGCTTTTAAAACTGAAGGCTAGAACCTTTATCGATTAGGGCTTTGTGCTGCGCAGCATGAAAACTCTCTGAAAAACAAAAGCTCAAAGCTTTAATAACTATTTTAGCAATAAGGAACAATAATGCTTAAGTCATGTACATTTTTGTATGTTCATTTAATTTTAATTTGCAAGTCTGACAAGACAATAGTTAAACTAGTGTTTAGGAGTGGCTGAAATAAAAGTTTCATGTATTAATCCATGACAAATCACAGATATGCGTAGTTAGGCACAAGTCGAGTCGCAATTATTTATATAGCGCTTTTTATAATACAGATTGTTTAAAAGCAGCTTTACAGAGATAACAGGAAAATAATGCAACAAAGTTTGTCTCCAGAAGAAAATAGCGTCACAGTCCAGCTTAAGTAAGTTGATGTTTCTTTTTGTTGTAAAAAAGTTATTTTAATTTAGTTAACTTATATATAAATCCACTCTGGCGAAAACCGTGATGTCTTCGCCCAGCTCAGTTCAGTTCTCATATAATAGTGTCAATGCAGGCAGATCAATATTATTGTTGAATATTACATTAAATGTTAAATTGCATGTATAAAATAAAGTGTCAACACTCTTTTGCAATGTTGACCTTTATACAACAACTAGGCCTTTAAGACAACAATAATAACTACAGTATGATCAAAATCTTTAACCCAACAATTCTGTCCTGCATGTGGTCATGATTCTCCCAGTTATGTTTCTGCTTTCAATTAATTTCACATTTATTGTATATTTAATGTATAGTGCTTTTCACAATACATATTGTTTCAAAGCAGCTTTACAGAAAATGCGTATTTCTACATTATTAGAGTGATCAGAGTGTACAATTTAGAGTGATCTGTTATCAGAGGTGACTGTGTCCAAGTTATGCATTTCAGAAATGCACATACAAATCACACAGTAAGCTAATAATGTATATATAATGTATGAGTTCATTGAAGTAATGAATACATGTTTTGTACCATTTGTAACATAAGTAGTTTTGGGTGATTCTTTAATAAGGGGAACTTTTGACAGATTTGATCATGACAATTAATAAAGCCACTGTTTGATCATGATGAGATAATTTTAATCTGTTTGGCTATCATTTCCATCAATAAAATGTCTATTTGTATTTATTTACTTATCGAGGGAATTGATTTGTTTGGGTAACACTACAATAAGGTTCCTTTTATTAACATTAGTTAACTACATTAGTTATCATAGAACTAACAATATAAATGATTCTAAAGTAAAAAAAGTCACTAATACAGTTATTAAAACAGAAAATATGTATCCAGTGGCGTAGCATGGGAGTTTGCAGTTTATTGCAGATCTTTCCATCAGCCCATTCCACCCTCAAGCTCTTACTGTATATTTACTCACTAATCCAAAATGCACTTTGGATCACACCTCAAAGGGTCTGATCTCCATCCGACACAGCTTGGCGTCAGTAGATGTGTTAGTGAGTGCAGGACTGGCACCGCTCTTGGCCGTGGGGGTTGCACGCTGGACAGCGCAGCTCTCTGATTGACTCATTGAAGCGGTTGGCCAGCATGGACAGTTTGCTTCCATGACAGAGAGAGCATGGTGCACAACCTGAACCTCCACACTGTCCACATGAGCCTGATTCCTGCTGCACAAACAAAACAAGTAAACGAACTGCAAACAAGCATGGTGCACAAGCAAGAAAAATGATAAAGCCAAGTGCACACTACATTACAAGCTTGCAGCTTGTTGATCTTTCATGTTTTAAAGGTATAGTTCACAGAAATATGTATATTTTGTACATCATTTTCTAATGTGCATGTAATTCCTCCTTCTGCAAAAAACAGAATAAAATAAAATGTTTTGAGTAACCCCAGGGCCTAAACAATAGCATTTTCATTGAAGCCTTTTTCTAAATAACTTATTTTGTGAAAGTCACATAGATTTGGAAGGAATTGTTCTTTTTGTGTGAACTATGAAGCCTTGAGAAAAGGCCATGTGCTTAGTTGTACTGAATGTGCACTTTTCGTTTAAAGCAATATATTGCAAATAAAAGAAATAAAAGACAATTAGGTTCCACTTTATTTCGATAGTCCACTTTGGACATACTAACTATAAGTAACTTTGCTACTACATGTCAACTAACTGCCATTAGAGTATTAGTAGAGTGTAGTAGACTGTCAGTAGACTGTTAGGTTATGGTTAGGGTTCGGGTTAGAAGTAGGGCTGCAACTAACGATTATTTTCATAATCGATTAATCGGACGATTATTTTTTCGATTAATCGATTAATCGGATAAAATTTCAATTTGATTTTTTGTTTATTACAACTAAATAAAACCCTTAATCATGGTATTTATGTGTAAAAGTGTACAAAAGCCACACATTGAGTTTTACTAATATCAATATTTGCATTGTTTTTAATGATAATTGTTGATGGCAAGTTGACAACCATGAAAAACAAAAAAATCTAAATTATATACAACATTGTTTTAACATAATTTTTGTTAAAAACTAATTTACACAGAAATGTTCAGATGTGAAGATAGAAACCAAAAACATGTAAAGTACATAAATCATTTAATTTTTATTTAAGATTCAATTAATTATAAGGATAAATTGCTAAAATAAATATAGAAAGACTGAAAAAAAGCGTGTGAACATAGTAGAGCCGCAGTAGGTCGCGTTTGTAAAACAATTAAAACTTAATAGAAGACAAATGCTATAAAAAGAGAACGGAATGGAGACGCAGCAAACAGGCTTGATTAAAAGGACAAGAAAATGATGCATTAGTGCACAAGCATTCGCTGAAAACCACTGACTACAGTGACTAAAAAACAATCTTTTACTGCTGCTGTTAATAACTGCCTTTATATTTAGTGCTTCACTTTCTAAACACCGTTTTAATTTAGCCTATTTCTGCGTAGCGCTATTTTAATCCATCACTTATGTTGCGAGCGAAATGATTGCACAACCTGTGTGTGCGTGTGTGCCGCATCATGATAGGCCTGTTTCAACCAATCACCAGTAAATGCTCCCCGTGACGTAAGCAGAGCAACTAATCGATAATGACATTCGTTGACAACGATTTTCATAATCGATTATTATCGATTATATCGATTAGTTGTTGCAGCCCTAGTTAGAAGAACAAGATGACTTGTAGTTGCCAAGTTACTTATAGTCAGTTGAATGTCTGTTGGGGACCAACAAAATAAAGTGTTAGCAGATATTAAGTAGACAGTATACTAATACTCTAATCACAGTTAGTTGACATGTAGCTGCTAAGTTACTTATAGTTAGTAGAATGTCTAAAGTGGACTATCGAAATAAAGTGTTACCGATAATTAAAGTGCACTTAAAGATATTAAACTTTTATTTTTACGTTTCTTGACACACTTAAAGGCATAGTATGTAAGTTTCGCCACTAGAGGTCACTTTTTCAAAACAATAACAAAGGTTTTGATGATGCCATGAATGACATGTTGCTGTTTGTATTATACTTCTATGCCGCAGTCGGCCATGCCGTTCCTTTCGCTTTGTTGTTTATGCATATATTATTAAAGTTAGTAGTAAACTCGCATTTTATTTTTTCGAATGAAATCCACACAAGTGCTGAATTACTACTGATACAAGTCACTTTTATCTGACAAATTAAAATTGTGGGGTAACGCAGCACTGTTTTCCTAAAATCACACTAAGGGGCTGTTTACATGACATCGTTTTCAACTAAAAACGTAAAACTTTTTATGAGTTTTGGCCATTCGTTTACTCGACAAAAGCGTTTTGGTTGGCTGAAAACGCAAACTTTTGAAAACGGGTTTCAAAGTGTACGTTTTTTAAATCAGTCTCCGTGTAAACAACAAAGCGAATCTCTGAAGATGATGACGTCATGCACATCCATATTACGTGTTTAGTCTGTAGTGTTTCATCGCCATCTAATAGTCTGGCAGCAGATTACAGCGTTTTTGGGCGTTTTTGCGGATCCGTGTGAATTGGGATCGTTTTGACAATGTCGTCTGTACGCGGAAAACTCAAAGGAGAAACTTCTCCGTTTTAATCATTTCGTACCGTAAATGACCCTAAATCATACTAAACTACGTTTAAGTGTGTTGAAATGTATGTTATAATGTTGTGCGTTCGCTTGGTGGCTGGTATGAGACACTTGTTGCACATAACAGTAAGTTAGGTAGATATTAAAATATCATATTAATAAAAGCTGGATGACTTGTGTTGCTAAAAGGCATGCAACTAATTTTAAAATATATTGTATAGTGGAGAAAATGCTATATTACTGTTACTACAAATAAAGCTCTTTCTGATTATGCTGTATTAGCCACTTGACAAAATAGTGTTGTCTCTGAGGTACAAACACGTTACTCACGGTAAATCAAGAAAACAAGACATTCACAGACTAACCGTGTTGAGCTACAGTATATAACAATGATTAGTTTTCTGTCGATAAAGGTATCCAAACAGTTGTTCACCTGTCTATAGGGATGGGAATTGATAAGAATTTAACGATTCCGATTCCATTATCGATATTGCTTATCGATTCGATTCCTTATCGATTCTCTTATCGATTCTCATTGGGTGAGGGAATAAGTACAAATTTGTTTGTTTGTATTAACTTATTGAACTTAAATAACTTAAATAATTTGTTTGTTAATTATTATTAACTCGCTGACACAGCACAGAGTATTAGGGGTGTGAACAGTGAACCTACACTGGTCTCACGGTTCAGTTCGATTACGATTATCATGTCATCGATTCAGTTCAATTCGATATCTCGATGCATTACATGCTCTGCATCCTCAATTTTCAATTTTACTTCAAAAATGGTGTGTGCGTACGTGTGCGCCTGTTCGTGAAGTCGCAGTGACAGAAACAGTGACATTCCCAGTTTAAGTTTAATGGGACTAAAGTCTGTTCATGCTGTGTATGTGGCCAAATGTTTCTGCATATTGGAGGTAGTTCCCCCCTTTGACGAAATGGAAATTTTACAAGTGTTGCAAGTGACCGTATTGTTATGAGGCGCCGTCATACTCTCATTGAGTATGTGCGCGAGTTTGAGTGTGAGTGTGTGTGTGTGCTCGCGTCTCATATGAGTATGTGCGTGGAGAGTTTGTGTGTGCGCGCGCGCGTCTCATATGAGTATGTGCGTGGAGAGTTTGTGTGTGCGCGCGCGCGTCTCATATGAGTATGTGCGTGGAGAGTTTGTGTGTGCGCGCGCGCGTCTCATGTGAGTATGTGCGTGGAGAGTTTGTGTGTGTGCACGCGCGCCTCTCATATGAGTATGTGCCTGGAGAGTTCCGCGCATCTCGTGTGTGTAGAGTTTGCATGTATGTGCGTGAGCGACTTTAGGTGTGTCGTTGTGCATTTCATATGTATTTGTTTGAGCATTCAGCAGTGTACATGTATGTTTGACTACTTAGTATACGTGTATGCAAGTGTTTCATATATGTGTGCGTGAATGAAGTTTGATTTAAGCCCTAGACGGCGCCTCATATTGTCGTCTTCTGCCTCGATGCCTGCGTTCTGAACCAAAACAAGGCAGCGCGTGTGTGACGTCATGACAAATTTGCAACGAGCGGAACCGATAAGCGGAATCATTAAGCAGGCATACTAACGGTTCCAAGAAATTGGTTCACTGGGCACCGGTTCTGAAGAAGAACCGGTTCTCGATTCCCATCCCTACCTGTCTAATAAACCATATAATATATTAAAGTGTTAAATATACTTTGGTGTTCCCATGGTTTCTGTAGAAGTAAAACCGGATTTTGAGGGTCACACGGATATGATGTCATTGACAGGCGACGCAATGACACAGGCGTTACACTGGTTAAAATAGCTGATTTCTCTGGATTTAACTGTTGGAACACTGAACACTGTTGGAAACATTATGGATAATGTAAGTACACAAGTCAACAAAATATATAACATTGTTCTTGTGGTTTGTGGGTGTTTTTATCCAAAAATCTTACATATTGTGCCTTTAAGTATAGACTTTTAAAAAGTGCCCATTGTAATTATATCATATTAATGGTTTTACTTTAAAGTTAATAATAATCATTTGCCAGACTATAAAGATAAAACACTTATTTTGATGTGTCTTTGTATTATACTACATTTTGTCAAACAGAACAGAAAGATTGAGTAGACTGAAAGATTTATGAAAGCGAAATGTACAGGGTTTATGCCATGGTTCATTATTTTCAATGGTGTTTCAGAAAAAGAGTCATCATTAATGATGAATTGTGTTTCAGCAGCAGATAACATTCCGCAAATGTCTTAATCATTGCTTTGTGAATGTTATGAATTATAAAAGTACAATGCAGCTCTGAGCAACTACAAAAATATACTGCAGCCACTGTTGCAAAGTACAGATCAATGAAACAATGGTCTGGTCAGACAATGGTCTATGCCATATGCTTTTAACACTTTGTTCAGACTCTATGAGACAATCAAAATAGCTACTTTATAATAACATGCTGCCATCACATGGGATGTTTTGTCCCCAAGTTGATATAAAGTAATGGAATACCTCTACTCAATGTGTCGAATGATTTGAGATATCATTCATGTCCGTAAAGCACATTGAGTCAACAGTATTTACAGTCTACTAAACTTCAGACAGTGGATACCTTTTGTTCAGTCATCACATCTGGTTCCTCTGCATGGGAACGTGCTGTTCTATGTCTCCCTTTGCTCCTGGACTCCCGTCCAGGTGAACTTTCTTTTCGATCCTGACTGCGGTGAGGACTCCTTCCAGACTCCCCCTTTCTCTGAGGAGCTCGGATAATCTTCAGGTTGCTGGTGTAGATAATAATCTTTCCAAAATCTAATATGGGTGCCTGTAAAAACAAACACAGAATCACTAAGCAGAAGATTCCAAAAAGTACAATGATACTACACTAATTTCTTTGAATATGTTTTAGAGTACTACCATCAGAGTCTTTGAAATGACTTGAAGTACCATGTAACATGGTAACATGGTACTTATATATGGTATATCATTCAGTACCAAACTACCATGGTATTAACATTGTTCCCCCAACTTTTTGGAACAGCACCACCATCTGGTCAAAATTAAATAGAAAAAAAACTATTTTAATGAAACTGGTCTTTATAGAGTCATTGTGTCATATAGAAATCAATGATACCAATGATGCCATATTTGGTCAAATTTGCTGTCCGCCATGTTGATTTTTTTCACTCCTCCTAGACCGTTGGTCCTATTTTCAGATCATATTCAGAACATGCCTGCAAAAAGTTATTAAATGCATTTTCATTGACCAAAACTGTTCTCTAATAACGCATCTACAAATTTGATGGCATGGTGCAAGGCTGATTCTGGGGCTGTAACTCTGCAATGCTTTGGCATATTGACAAAGTAATAAGCAAGCGTGTCTTTAATTACTTATTGTTGCAGTTTTTCTGAAGCTCCCAGCCATGCTTGCATGTCTCATTGTTCCTTTTTGTGCTTGGCTCTGTTAATTGCTGCTTGCAGCTATATTTTACTCTGGATCTATTTGACTTTAATAGACTTTTTAAAGTCAAGTCAAGAGAAAAAGGAAACCACTGGGAGAGAGATGGGGAATAGGATTAGGAGATGACGCAGGCCAGACTGAAACCTGCATCCCCATGAGCCAACTGCCCTTTATGCGTCATGAGCATGTGCACTGCCCACTGTACCATGGCTGGTTTTTAAAATTGTGAGCCATTGATAAAATTGATTAGATTAAATGTCGGGGATCTTGTGATGAAAAATATGATAAAGATCCTGTCATTTTTTTTTTGACATGTTGATATGCAAGGGAAGATCTTTGGCAGTTTAGTCTTTCAACAGCATGTCACAGGTGACATTTTAATGAAAATTTAAGCTTTATAGAACTATGTAAAAAAAGCAAATAAGCTTTCAATCTTACTTAAGGATCCACATTGTTTAGGTTTGTTCAGTCTATGTATTTGAATGATGTTCTTTTCTTTTTCAGATTTGAGGCAGAGAAACAAAACCGATCACAGAAAGCTGAGAATGTCCGTGTGGAGGGGATGTAATTGCATGCCTATGTTTAGAAGCTGTGCTGGAGTGTGGGTCTATTATTGGATCTGGGAACTATGAATTAGTAACAGTGTGGCATAAAAACTGAGTGGCAGGAAATGTTTTACAGCATTCATTTTTCAGTGCCAGAATCAAACTAACTAAACATAATGAGGAGGACAATAAGGAACCCTTACAAAACACACATTGTGTTTCGCCTACAACAATTGACCTTTTGCTAAACTTAGTTGGCCAGCTTAGTTACTTTTGCAATATTTAAAGAATGTCCCACAGGAATTAAATGATTATTACTGTAAACAGGGCAATTTCCATCCTTATGTGATCATAAAGTGGGGAAAAATAGATAATTAATAGATAATGTTCTGGGGCTAGAATGACATTGCAAGGAAAGCATTTATCAATTTTAAAGAAACTGTTAAATTACGCAGTAATATGGTTAAAAGCAGCAGAGACTGAAAAGCAGAATCAAGGCAAACATTTACCGTAGTGAATTGTAAAGAGAAAGGCCTAATTTGAAAGCAATGACAACATTAGTGAACAGAACATTTCCTCACAGTATTTCAACAGATTTCATTAGGATACTCTTAAAAGTGCTGTATGTAATTATTTTTACTGTACTAAAGTATAAAATATACATAATATCCATTACCTGTTGTTCATTCTATTATAGTGTATATGTATTATGTGTATTATAGCACACCTATACCAGTTTTTATTAAAAAAAAATTATTCTTTATTCACATATCTTTTCTATTATTTTACTAACTGTACTGTTGTTGTCTCTGTTTACTGGAAGCTTCTTCTGTCACCAAAACAAATTCCTTGAGTGTGCAAACATACTTAGCAATACATCTCTTTCTGATTCTGATTCTGCTAGTATGTTTGCCTAGATTGAGGAAACATGCTAACTGCTAAGTTCAAATACTTGTTTCTCCTAAAAGCAATACTACAGCCAGTTATTCTACTTTGAAATTTGCGTTCCATGACAGATTGTCTGTTTTTGTTTTGGTCTGTGATCCCGCCCACTGCAAGTTTACCCAATGGTATTTCGACAACCCGGGTTTCCAATTGGCGGAAAATAGCATATTACAGCCATAAAAGCCAGCAAACAAACTAGGTCAGAGATCGCAGATGCTACAAGACCTAAAAAAATAAAACAAATTGCAAACGTATGCATTAGCTGATCAACTTACAGTGTAAGGCTCGTCGCTTTCCAATGTCAATTGCTCTCGTTCCTGTTGTGTGTCCTCAATCTGGCAGTTTGAGTACATTTTTGTTTCGAACTATCCAAACAGCCAGATCCCAGACACACAGCAACAGTTGCTCAGTAATAACTGATTGGACACTGATGTTTTGAGGTTCTGGTTGGTTTATCCACCCTATTTTCCAACGTGGAAGTAAGCTATTTGTGTGAATGTGTGAGACTTCTGATTCATTTGACACTATAGGGAAATAACGAGAAGAATAACAAACTGCAGTAAATGGTAAAACTATTTGCGCAACAAACCAGTGTGTTTCAAGCAATATCAAGCAATATATAATACAAGCTGTGAAGACATTTTTGCTATTAAAGTTAATGCTATTTTAATACTAAACAATTATGGCAAACTAAGTAAGTTTTTCTTTTCAATAATTTAATTATTTTCATGTTTTTTCTTTATTATGGAATCAGGACAGTATGTTGCTGGAATTAATTTGCCTAACCCCCAAAATAGCTAAGTGAAATTGAATACAGGAATTAAAAAAAAAAAAAAGTTTTATTTTTAAGGTTATGCTACCCACAGTGCAATTACACAAATAATACTGAGTAATATTAATTAATTACATCCATATAGGGTTATTTTGGTTAGGGTTTGGTTTAGGGTCAGTTAATTGTAATTATGCATCATTTACTGCTATTACTATGTACCATGTGTATCTATAGGTCACCTTCAAATAAAGTAAAATAAATGTCTTTTTTAGTGCAGGGTGTTCTTACTTTATTATCCTGTGGAAGATCTCCACAGGCCAGGGAATTGTATCCCGTCACTCCTCGATAGACGTTTATCCTCTGGGCGATCAGGCCTGTCTGAGGGAAGAAACTCTGGTCCTGCATGTCTTCTAAGCCACACAGATGTCCCATCTTCATCTTGGTGTGCATGAAGCTGTGAGGGTACTGCTCCTCTGGACTATCCAGCTCCTGTCCATCTTCATACACATGCTTCAGGACCCGGCCGCTGTACGACGAGGCCAGCTTGAACCTCACCTTTTTGGGCTTTCCCTCAGTCAAGGTGCCTGGTTGCTCATGGAGCTCCTCCATAGTCCCTCTCATATGAAATTCCCAATGGTCTTGTAAAGAACAGGAGGAAGAACTGTGGAAGATAAGTATTGAGGAAAGGCTGGGGCAGTCCAGCTGCTTTCCATAGTCCTGATGAATTATTTAGCAGGGGATCTTGTGCACAACAGGAGAGCTGGAAATTGAGACCTAATGGTTTCATCAAACAATGATGGTTGAAGGAGAGAAGCAGGTGTGTCTGTAATTTACTTATGCATCATCTATAATGAACATCAATATGCATTTAATCTGAAAACTCTACTATTACAAATGTTGTGTGTAATAACTTTGTGGGTTCACTTTGAACTTTTTTCATCAGTATAAAGATTTACACCTACAGTAAATCAATGAAAAGTAGTCAAAATTATCAGCTACACTCATATGAAGTTATATCAATAACCTAATTAAAGCTTTTTTAAAATGCCATTTATTGGGGGGCAGACATACACAGACAGAACAGAAATCACACAAAAAATGACTTACTGCACCCTGCGCTGTTTTCAAAGTTTTCAACTCTGGTTATGTTAATTACAGTTTTGTTCAAAATTCATTTACTTGTTCAGTTTTGTTACTGTCATCCTAATTGAGATGTAGATAACTTCTCTGGTAACACGTTAGTTTAGGGTCCAATTCTCACTATTAACTAGTTACTTATTAGCATGCATATTACTAGGATATTTGATGTTTATTAGTACTTATAAAGCACATATTAATGCCTTATTCTGCATGACCATATTCTACATCCCTTAATCCTACCCGATACCTAAACTTAACAACTACCTTACTAACTATTAATAAGCAATAATTAGGAAAAATTCATAGTTAATAGTTAGTTAATAGTCAGAATTGTATGGGGGTAGAATTGTTGCATTATTCCACATAAATAGATTATGATCCACAAATAAATGTAAAGAGATTCACAAAAATATATCAAATTCACAAATAAATATATTAAGATCCACAAATAAATGTAAAGAGTTCACAAAGAATTATAAAACTCACAAATAAATAAAATTAGCTTTGCAAATAAAAATATATATTTACAAATGTGTTTTATGCCACAAACACAACTCTGCCTGGCATTTATTTGTGAACCGCTTTCTGTGCATTTGTAAATCCCCTCACGCATTTGTGAATCGGTTCCTGTGCATTTGTAAATCCCCTCACGCATTTGTGAATCGGTTTCTGTGCATTTGTAAATCCCCTCACGCATTTGTGAATCGGTTCCTGTGCATTTGTAAATCCCCTCACGCATTTGTGAATCGGTTCCTGTGCATTTGTAAATCCCCTCACGCATTTGTGGATTTTGAAACACTTCTAGCGTCGACGTGCAGGCAAATCCACAAATAAGTGGACTCCACCCACCCTTTACCTAAGCCAATCAGATAACGGCCACATTGAGCTGACCAATCGTAGCACGTTCTCGCTACAACCAATCACGTTAGGCTTTACAATCAGAGTGGTCTTGCCCTGAAATAACTTTGCTCGTTCATCTGCATTGGGTCAATTGGAAGTGTAAGGCTATAAGGCCATAATATTGCTTCAGTAAAATATGTTTAAAATTTGGATTTAGTTAGAGTTAGACCATTAGACTGTGTATCAAGCCAAGATACATTTTTATGAGCCTTTGAAACTGGCAGAGAAACAGCGCTTACGTTATGGGAACAACGCGTTGTGGAAGCGTCACGTTATTCATGATAAAACAGAAAAGCATCAATAAGTTGCTGACTAATGAATAACTGGATTCAACCTCGTGATAAATACGCGAGTTTGAGTAATATTGGGGAAATTACTGTCACAACAGCTTTTCCCACTTCTTCATTCAAGTTTTAAATAGCAGGTCTGTGGATCTAATGATTAAATATGTAACATGCATTTAAAAGTGAAATGCCCAGCAGACAAGCGATTTGAATTTATCCGTTAAAACGCTTGATCACACAAATAATATTTCATATGAATCAGACTTAATAATATTGTATTGTAAAAGTTACTTACAGCATCCAATATAAATGCAAAAATGTATTTTTTCAGCATTGCATTATCCACTAAAACCCCATTAGCCTACACGCTGTTACATCTTCAATGATGGTCATCTGGGCTGATATTTTGTATTCTACATAATATTTCTGTCCTATAGCTAGCTATTTGTCACAACGATTGTGCTTTAAAAGACAAAATCATCCGTTTTGTAATTTATTACATCGTGTCTACCCTGTGCAAGGCTTTCTACATTGGACAAAAGAGCAAATGTGCAAATGATGTGTCCTCAGTAGTTGTGTGTAGTAACCGCTACTTCAGAAGAAGAATGGGCATCCGTTTACTATCAATGAATCATTGTGACGCGCTGCGCCGCGTCCAGTAGACACTATCACAAATTATGAATTTTCATGTAGCCAGCATAGTCAATAAAGAAGATTATACGTCATATATCTTCAGGTAAGAAAACAGACGTCATGGGCAAAATGTGTTTTACATGATTTGAAACTGCTACGGCAGATAATCGGCTATTTGCTTTTGACGCGCCGCTTGACTCCAGTAGAGAGGGTGTTATGATGCTCTGGATCTGTGATGATCATTTGTGTGTAATCTTGAGTTAATAATAAAGAATAATAAATATAAAGAAGCCTTAAACTCCCAAAATCTTTTGGAAACGGGGTGTTTTAACCACACAATCAGCTAATTTGAATGAAGCTCCCATTACAGAGGCTTTCAGGGGTGCAAATATCTGCAAAATTAATCAGATCCAGTTCTCGCCCGAGAATAAAGCCTAACGTGATTGGTTGTAGCGAGAACGTGCTATGATTGGTCAGCTCAATGTGGCCGTTATCTGATTGGCTTAGGTAAAGGGTGGGTGGAGTCCACTTATTTGTGGATTTGTCTTGCACGTCGACGCTAGAAGTGTTTCAAAATCCACAAATGCGTGAGGGGATTTACAAATGCACAGGAACCGATTCACAAATGCGTGAGGGGATTTACAAATGCACAGAAAGCTGTTCACAAATGAGTTCACGAGTTGTGTTTGTGGCATAAAACACATTTGTAAATATATATTTTTATTTGCAAAGCTAATTTTATTTATTTGTGAGTTTTATATTTTTTTGTGAAACTCTTTACATTTATTTGTGGATCTTAATCTATTTATTTGTGAATTTGATATATTTTTGTGAATCTCTTTACATTTATTTGTGGATCATAATCTATTTATTTGGAATAATGCAACAATTCTACCCCCATAGAATTGGACCCTAAACTAAAATGTGAACACTACTTTTTTCTAAAAAGTTGCTTGACTGTAGTTTGACTTGACTTCAAATTAGTGATTAGATTGTTTTTATGATAATTTTTCATAATAATAATAATAACAATGCACCACCTAATGTGTAATAAATTAAAAGTGCACGCAATGGCAATGGTAACTGAAAACTTTTTGATGCATGATGCATCATTCCAAAATCCCTGCCAAAATTGAATTTAGTTTGCAAAATCTCAACAGTCTAAAATGCTGATTTGGTGCTTAATTATTATCAATTATTCTTAACTATTATTATTAACTATTATTATTCTCAAAACTATTTGTTTTAGTGGCCCCTAAGTTAATAACTAATTATCTTTGCAACGGAAATGAATCAATCAAAACTAACTTTAGCTGAACAATAACTTTATTCTAGAGCTGCTGTACAGCCCAACAATCTCTTTTACTTTAATTTCCTATTAAAAGCTGCTTTTAAACAATCTATATTGTTAAATGTATATACTGTAAATGAAGGTGACGACTTATAATGGTTCTTATAATTATCAAAGTTGAAAACAGTTTTGCTGCTTAAGTTCCACATGACTTTATAAATATGTTAGCCTTGCTATTATCTATAAGCTAGTGTGCTCCAAAACAATGACAACATTCACATTTAGAAGATTCAAGCATTCAAACTTACAATCTCTCACTTCCGCCAATATGAATCAATGATTTTGATGACATCACTCTGCATTTCAGCTTCTCGTCAGATTTTCTGTCCAATCAAATACTCTCTAGAATCTGAAGCTCCGCCCCTTACATTATAAATAATGCTGCTAAAATCGGTCACTTCTTCAAACAATTACTATTTTCTATGTATGGCACATAGTGCACTATATAGGGGACAGGGATCAATTCAGACAGTGTAACTATGCTTTCCTTTGGGACGAATGAAGTCTGGTTTCATGTTAGTCTCGTGCAAACTACCGCAACTCCAGTCCAGAGACACGATACCACAAAGCGGATCATATGATCGAGTCAGCACAGACCAAAAAACATATCGGACCCATTCGAATTTTACAAAGAATGCTGTATTTTAAAGCAATATGGATGAGATCAGGAGGAGAAACAGCACTGATGAGTAGAAGAGATAACATGCAGCAACATAAATTACACACTTTTTATACTACATCCTCAGCATAACTATGATCACAGTTTTGCTTTAGTAACAGTTTCATATTAAATCTAAAAGAGGAATCTATTACACTGTGGCTGTAATACGCTATCAAATGCGGCTTTGCCAAGCTCAACAGCTCTGGCGAAGCTGTGATATAAACCAAACACTATTGGTCTTCCTGTTTCAGTGAAATTACATCAAAACATTAAATAATGCTGCGCATGTCAAGGCACTTGAAACCATTTCTTTTTCAGGATTCTTTGAATAATAAAAATGTCAGTGTTAGTATCGTCAGTTGAATGCATCCTTGCTGAAGAAAAGCTTTGATTTATTTATTTAATTTTATTTTTAAATCTAATCTCAAACTTTTGAATGGTAGTGTTTCATAGTTTCCGCAAGAAGTATATATTACGCTGCAAAAACAACATTAATAACATTGATTTAAATTAGAAGAGTTTCTTGAGCAGCAAATCAGCATATTAGAAGGATTTCTTTTATAGTAATTGCTGCTGAAAATTCAGCTTGTTTTTATTGTATTTTTGATCAAATTGGTGAGCATAAGAGACTTCCCTCAAAAATGTTGTTGGGTGTTTCTGTTTGGACACTCTGTAGTGGTGCAGATATCTCTTAACCTTTAATATGAAGACAGTCGAAGAAAAGAGCAGTACACGTTAAGACTCACAAACAAACCAGCAAAGTTATATAATGCTGAGTGTCTTTGGAATCTAAATTAGTTTACAACATCTCAACAGATTAGTCACAATCCTACACGTATTGAGATGGTTTTGTAATATTTGCATCTTTTACATATCTTTATGGCCATCTTGCAGTGTATAAAACAGCAGAAATCCCTGAGATCAGCCATTTTACTGAGAGAGAATCTAACAAATGGCTGACATTAACCCTTGTGCATTCTAACATCCATCTTGCAATTATCTCCCTAGTTGACTGTTATTGCATCCCAAGCGACTGCTAGCCTTTTTTTCCTCCCTACATTCATATCTGATATTACTATGAAATCATTCAAGTGAGAAATTGTTTTGTGGACCTCTCAGTAAAAGACTCATTGAAGATGTCAAGTCTCAAACTAGGCTGTACTAAATGATTATTAATCTGCATGCATGCTTACTTTCAGCTGTCACCGGAGAATGTGTTTTTCTGCGGGGTACCTTCATTGGGACATCATATTTCTGAGTGCTTTAGATGTTGTCTTTATGATGCCTCTGATGATATGTCATCAGTTCTTTATTTTCCAGATGGTCATAAAAGCTCATGCCGCTGGGTAAAAATATGTGATGGCGTAACCTTTCGTCTGAGGAAAAGAGTTAATTATGTTCAATGCAAGCTAGAGTATCTGACATTGATGGAGTGTCATGCAGTGTTTGTTTATAATGGGCTCTATTAATTTTAAGTGTGTGTGAGCTCTCAACAATCTATTTATCTAGAATCGGTTAATGAAAACTTCAGTGGCACCAATAATTTGGACATTTAAATTACACTTAAAAATGTCTAAATGTCATTACATTTAGATACATAATATCAAACCAAGGGACATCTGCAAACAAATATTGCTTGAGCTTTTCCAAAAACTACTTTTCTGAGACATTTTGCAATGATCTTTGTTAAATTATGCACATTACTATAATGACAATATTGTCATTATTCACCTCAAGTCAGTTCAAAATTCATAATAAATAATAAAAGATAAGGTATTTGCGACTTTTTATCTCACAATTCTAACTTTATTTCTCGTGATTGCATGTTTGTAACACAATTCTGACTTTTTTTTTCTCAGATTTTCTCCCTACTGATTTGCTTGAAATTAAATGTTTTAAATATTAGTTTCCCAGTGCTACAAAACACTGTTCTTAGTAACAGGGTCAAATAATAATAAATTGGCCTATAATACACCTAGTTTGCTTTCTCATAATTCAGTAATTCATGTTTGACCCAAACTTTGAGGATCCTGCCACAGTATTACTCTGTTTTGTCATTACACATCACAGATGATTTGTTTGAAGTTGACATTTGTGCGCTCGCACTATCAAACAAACCAGAGACGGCTCCTAACTCACTTACTCTCTGCTCTGCCTGCAGTGATGAGGACGGTGAAGCAGCTGCAAGACATACAATATATTCATGACTGTGTCCCAGTGCCGTATGTGTAAACAGAGATGGTTCACTTCTGCACTGGTGATCATAGGGGAAGTGTTTCGAGGTAATGGAGATTGCTTACTTTGTTTCAATTTGAATGATTCAAGGTTTCATTTCCATTAACATGCATCTGTTAATCTGTTATGTTGTTTGATACAAGCAATCTATTAATACAAGTTATGGGAGTATTAATATTATTATTAACATGTGTTCCCAACTGTCTGATCTTATATTTTGAAGATGACAAGGCTTAACCTTCTGGCGCTATTTGCGTGGCGGATTTTTTTTTTATTTCAATGAAAGGAATGTACTATATTTTAGTTTGATAATGTTTTTTATTTAATATTTTGTATTTTATAGGGGTTTTATGGTACTATATTATATTTATGCAGTAGTTATAATCCATTTATTCACGTTTTGAGCATAGACTTGGAAATTAAATTTCCAACTTAAACTTCTGAAATCTTGAATGCTTTAAAGCACAGACTTAAGTTTGATCTCTTTTGAAAGACGGCACTTGGAAAATTATCGCTCAAGTAAAAAAAAGAAGTTTAAAAAAATTAACTTAAAAAAAGTTGCAGAATTTTACATTTATTGTTTTGAAAAATGCACAAAAATACTATTTTCAATTTTATATTAAATCTATATTTTCAAAAATATGTTTTACTTTAAAACTGCAAGAAAATTAAAGCCATAAATCTAAACAAGTTGTGTTCCAGATATGAGCTTGATATCTCAAAAAATTAGCTTTCAGTAAGATTTTGTTTGTCCGCAGTACCAAAAGATTTCACTGGGTAAAATTTGTCTCCCATTCATTTCCAATGTGGTCATTTTTGACCGTGAGAAGAAGAAGAAGAAGAAGAAGAAGAAGAAGAAGAAGAAGAAGAAGAAGAAGAAGAAGAAGAAGTTTTATTTATATAGCGCCTTTCCGTAGCTCAAGGTCACTTTACTTTGTACATTACAGTACATATACAAACACATAGGACACATATAGTCACATTATCCAAAATACATGTTAAATAGATATGTTTTTAGCTGAGACTTGAATGTAGCCACAGATGAGATATTACGAACTGTAAGGAGTAGTGAATTCCATAATTTAGGAGCATTAACACTAAATGACCTTCCATCTACCATCCAGAAACGAGGGATGGACAATAAACCAAGTTCAGCTGATCTAGGGGACCGAGCAGGGCAGTGAGAGTAAAGTAGATCAGACAGATATGGAGGTGCAAGACCATTTAATGTCTTAAACGTTAGAAGTAATAACTTAAAGTGAATACGTGATGCCACGGGTAGCCAGTGAAGGTCATGAAGCAGAGGAGTAATGTGAGCAGAATGCCTGGAGGAGGAGAGAACTCTTGCTGCTGAGTTTTGAACATACTGTAATCTTGCAATAAGTTTTTTGGGCAGACCAAGAAATAGAGCATTGCAATAATCCAGACGTGATGTGATTAATGCATTCATTAAAGTTTCAGCATCAGCTAAAGTGAGAGAAGATCGAAGACGTGCAATATTACGAAGATTGAAAAAAGAGGTTTAACAAGAGAAGAAATATGAGAGCCAAAAGATAGAGTTGAGTCGATTAAGACACCAAGGTTACGAACAGATGACGAAGGCTTAACATGAACTCCATCAATATCAAAGGACAGGTCCATCCTTTTGACTGAGGCAGCAGAGCCAATCACAAATATCTCATTTTTTTTATTATTTAATTTGAGGAAATTCAGGGACATCCCATGCTTGATGTCCCTGATACATGCAGTGAGTGAGTCAGGCAGGGATGGCCTATCGGTGCTGGTGGTGAGATAAATTTGAATGTCATCAGCATAGCAATGAAATTGAAGTCCTTGCCTGCGTATGATGTCACAAAGTGGATATATATAGATGATGAACAATAGTGGACCAAGAACTGAACCTTGAGGAACACCCTGTGTAAGCGAAGCAGTGGCAGATCTATACCCTTGTATCGTGATATAGTACTTTCTGTCGCTGATGTAGGAAATGAGCCAGGAGAGAGCACAAGTGTGACTATTTTTTTCAGGACCATTTAACCTTTTTGAATTATGTCCATTAATTTTGTGTGTGTTCACATAGCAAGTGCCAAAATCTTCACCAGGTTTTCAAGTGGCAAAAAAAGAAGTTAAATTTTTTGGTCAAAAATTACGAAGAGCACCAAAGGGTTAATATTTTAGCAATTAAAAACAGAGTGGCAAGAGTGGAAAATGATTAGCAAAAAGTTATTTCATGTCACTTTTTAAATCATCTGGACTTAAATAAAAATATATCCAAAGTAGGGCTGTCAAATCGATTAATCGTGATTAATCGCATCTAACATAAAAGTTTGTGTTTATATAATATATATGTGTGTGTTTATGTATTATGTGATTTTTGTTATATCTTGAATTTTATGAGTTGTATCTCCCAGGATATGTTCCCCGATTAGGGTATTAAAAAAGCCAAAGTCATTCATATTTCTATGATTTATTTAATGCAAAAAAACATGTTATATGCAAAATATGCAGCACGTATGACATGTCTGAGGGCCAGAGTAAACAGGGTAAAATACCGTTAGAGCGCAATCCCATAAAAGCGCCAATGGGAGTGGAAAGTTCTGCGAGTGATCTACTGATGACGAACACAGACGCAGCCGGATCATTTCCATAATGACCAACGCAATCTACGCAAGAGCAGCAGAAATTAGCGTCTGGTTTAAGACATGCTTTTTTGGGTGGTAAATAATGGCGCAAATACCAGTAAATTGACTGGTGCAAACCTTAATAAATTACCTTGCATGAATCAATACTCTCCTCTCATACATTTTGCATTTGAAAAGGAAACTCCTACAAATGCATATGCAATAAGGTCAACCACAAAAATAACCCTGTGGCCTTTTAAGTGCTAATTTTTCACTTATTGACCTTATTTAGTAAATCCTAAAAAGGATTTTTTTTTTTTATGTCAAAAGAAGGTTTGTGCTGGTGCAAGCTGTTAGTAAATCTGGCCCTTTGTGTCCTAAAATTGAGGCATATACTTTTCTTGTATTTTTACACTGTCTTGTCTTTAACATCAAGGGTGGGCAATTCCAGCTGTCCTGCCGGGTTTAGCTCCCTCCCTAATCAATCATATAATACAACCCAATCTCACGGCGATTCATACGAATTTTACGAGGTGGCTAATTCATACGAATTCATACGACCTCACTCTTACAAATTCTTACAATTTTTGCTAAATCGTACATATTTTACGAGTTGCCCAATTCGTATGAATTCGTACACAGAGACAGACAGACAGGCACTGTCACGGTGTGGGTTTTGTGTTTTGTTCCTTGTTGTTGTCTGTCATGTGATTCCCTGTTTGCCATGTGTCTTGTTAATTGTCTGATCATTGTTACCATGTGTTTCTGATTAGCCACGCCCCCTTGTTATCTTGTTTAGCTTGTTTGTCTGTGTATTTAAACCTCTGTGCTTCAGTTGCTGTTTGTCGGTCGTTGTTTGATGTTCTCAGCTCCTTGTTCCGTGTTCCGTGTCCTGTGTGCCTTATTCTGAGTTTTTCCTGGATTACTGTCTATTTCATGATTAAAGTGCTTGCGATTGGATTCACTCTCTGCTTTATCCTTGCTTCAACATAACAGAACGACCGACCAAAAATATGAATCCAGCAGCACGGATCTCGCCTGATCTACACAGGCTAGACCGGGAGTTCGCTGGACAGATCGCGGCCTTGGCCCTGGAAAGCCTTGATCTGTTCCAGTACACCTGGGGGTTTGTTCCCCTCGCTGCCTCCTGCTCTCTGGGTGATGAGGCGATTAAGATGTGTTACTGGCTGGGGGCTAAGGAGGTCGACCCGAGGGAGCTCCCCGACCTCTCCGGTCTGGACTGGAGAGAGGCACTCTCCAGATGTCTGGAGAGCTTCCTCCCGTGGCACGCCAGGTCATCACCTGTTCTTCACGTTCAACCAGAGCTTCACCACGACATGCCTGAGCTTCACCACGACATGCCTGAGCTTCACCACGACATGCCTGAGCTTCACCACGACATGCCTGAGCTTCACCACGACATGCCTGAGCTTCACCACGACATGCCTGAGTTTCACCACGACATGCCAGAGCTTCCAGAGCCCCGCCACGTCTCAGCCGAGCTTCCAGAGCCCAGCCGCGTCCAGCCAGAGCTTCACGTCAGCCGCGTCCAGCCAGAGCTTCACGTCAGCCGCGTCCAGCCAGAGCTTCACGTCAGCCGCGTCCAGCCAGAGCTTCACGTCAGCCGCGTCCAGCCAGAGCTTCACGTCAGCCGCGTCCAGCCAGAGCTTCACGTAAGCCGCGTCCAGCCAGAGCTTCACGTCAGCCACGTCCAGCCAGAGCCCTCACCGCTGGTCCCGTCCAGCCCAGAGCCCTCACCGCTGGTCCCGTCCAGCCCAGAGCCCTCACCGCTGGTCCCGTCCAGCCCAGAGCCCTCACCGCTGGTCCCGTCCAGCACAGAGCCCTCACCGCTGGTCCCGTCCAGCCCAGAGCCCTCACCGCTGGTCCCGTCCAGCCCAGAGCCCTCACCGCTGGTCCCGTCCAGCCCAGAGCCCTCACCGCTGGTCCCGTCCAGCCCAGAGCCCTCACCGCTGGTCCCGTCCAGCCCAGAGCCCTCACCGCTGGTCCCGTCCCGTCCAGCCCAGCGCCCTCACCGCTGGTCCCGTCCAGCCCAGCGCCCTCACCGCTGGTCCCGTCCAGCCCAGCGCCCTCTTGCTCTCGGAGACGGAGGAGGAAGAGGACTTCCCGCGTCCCGCAATGCCTGGAAGTCCTTCCTGTACTTCCTGTCGGCCCAGAGCCCTCGCCGCTGGTCCCGTCCGGTCCAGAGACTGTTCACGTCACGTCTGCCCAGCGAGAGACTGTTCACGTCACGTCTGCCCAGCGAGAGACTGTTCACGTCACGTCTGCCCAGCGAGAGACTGTTCACGTCACGTCTGCCCAGCGAGAGACTGTTCACGTCACGTCTGCCCAGCGAGAGACTGTTCACGTCACGTCTGCCCAGTGAGAGACTGTTCACGTCACGTCTGCCCAGCGAGAGACTGTTCACGTCTGCCCAGCGAGAGACTGTTCACGTCTGCCCAGCGAGAGACTGTTCACGTCTGCCCAGCGAGAGACTGGTCACGTCTGCCCAGTCAGAGCCTGTTCATGTCACTTCCTCCGAGCCAGTGTCTACGGACAAGATGGCCGAGTCAGAGACTGTTCACATCACTTCTGCCAAGCCAGAGACGCTTCACATCACTTTCTTCCAAGCCAGTGTCTACGGACAAGATGGCCGAACCAGAGACTGTTCACGTCACTTCTGCTGATCCAGAGACTGTTCACGTCACTTCCTCCGAGCCAGTGTCTACGGACAAGATGGCCGAGTCAGAGACTGTTCACTTCACTTCTGCCAAGCCAGAGACGCTTCACATCACTTCTACAGAGCCAGTGTCTACGGACAAGATGGCCGAACCAGAGACTGTTCACGTCACTTCTGCTGATCCAGAGACTGTTCACGTCACTTCCTCCGAGCCAGTGTCTACGGACAAGAGGGCCGCCTCCGAGCCAGTGTCTACGGACAAGATGGCCGGCCCAGAGTCTGTTCCTGTTCCCGAGCCGGAGTCTGTTCCTGTTCCCGAGCCGGAGTCTGTTCCTGTTCCCGAGCCGGAGTCTGTTCCTGTTCCTGAGCCCGAGCCAGTGTGTGTTGTCTGTTCCTGAGCCAGTGTGTGTTGTCTGTTCCCGAGCCAGTGTGTGTGTTGTCTGTTCCCGAGCCCGAGCCAGTGAGTGTGTTGTCTGTTCCCGAGCCAATGTGTGTGTCTGCTGTTCTGTGTGTCTGGGTCGTCTATGCCCTGGCCGCCCAAGTGGTCGTCTCCGTCCTGGTCGCCTGTTCCGTCATGGCCGCCTGCGCGAACCTGGCCCTCCGTCCCTCCCCCAAGACCGCCTCCACTTCACCACCCTCCTGAACTTTAGTGTTGTGTTTCGAGGGGCGTCGGGAGCTGCCCATAGGGGGGGGGGGATATGTCACGGTGTGGGTTTTGTGTTTTGTTCCTTGTTGTTGTCTGTCATGTGATTCCCTGTTTGCCATGTGTCTTGTTAATTGTCTGATCATTGTTACCATGTGTTTCTGATTAGCCACGCCCCCTTGTTATCTTGTTTAGCTTGTTTGTCTGTGTATTTAAACCTCTGTGCTTCAGTTGCTGTTTGTCGGTCGTTGTTTGATGTTCTCAGTTCCTTGTTCCGTGTTCCGTGTCCTGTGTGCCTTATTCTGAGTTTTTCCTGGATTACTGTCTATTTCATGATTAAAGTGCTTGCGATTGGATTCACTCTCTGCTTCATCCTTGCTTCAACGTAACAGGCACACAGACAGACAGACAGACAGACACACGGACAGACAGACAGACAGACAGACAGACACACAGACAGACAGACAGGCACACAGACACACAGACAGACACACAGACAGACAGACAGACACACACAGACAGACAGACATTCCTGTAATTTATAGATATATATTTTGAGTCTTAAAACCTTTAAAGTATTAACAAATCTCAGAACTTGATACATTTTTTTTTAAAACATGTTTGTGAATGCAGCCGTGTCCAATTATGTTGATTCTAACTGATTTTACAAATGCCTGTTATATGTATATTTTATTACGAGATGAAATTGACATTCATCTAGCCTTTTCCTCCAAAGCAACACACAATTCATTAACCTCAAGGAAGGTTCTCCAGGAGAACAGGAATCTCAGTAATTTTTCCATTTCCAGTTTTTGTCTTAAGCCCTATTCGCACGGGATTAGTACTATCTGGGGACCCCTAAAAGAGCGCGAGTGTTTGTTCCAAAATTCTTGCGGGTTGTGTAGAGCCCCGCTCAGCGCAGGAGACCGCCACGTTATTTGTGCTCTCTGCCTGGGACCGGACCACGCAGCCCTCGCCCTGGATGCGGGTGGCTGCGAGGATTGTGAAGCACTTCCGCTGTCGACCCTGCAGGCTCGACTCGAGGCCTTCACACAGATCGCTGTCACTCCACCCTCTGGACCGCGCAGGAAGAAGCGCCGTGCTCAGAGGATGCCGGAGTCTGTGGCGACAGTGAAGTGCTCGCCGGAACGTTGCCCTTGTTCCGGCCGCGCTTTCGTCGCCGCCGGACAGACTGCTTCCGCCCTGCACTCGATGGCCGTGCTGCAAATCCTTCAGGCTGATCTCCTCCGTGATTGGGACGATTGCGTTTCGGCTCTGCAGCCCTGGTTAGCGGCCGACTGGTACCAGCGGGGAGTGACAATGGGGGCTGTTTCACACCGATTGGTCATCTCGACGGATGCCTCCAACCTAGGTTGGGGCTCCGTTTTTGAGGGCAGACCGGCCTTTGGCCTGTGGTCAGACCAAGAGAAACGCTTCCATATAAACTGTCTGGAAATGATAGCGGTCGAGAATGCGCTCAAACGCTTCCTCCCGTTCATACAGGACCACCATGTACTGGTCCGCTCGGACAACATGTCTGTGGTGTCCTACATAAACCGTCAGGGCGGCGTCAGATCCAGAAACCTCTGCCATCTGACGGAACGCCTTCTTATATGGTCTCAGGGCCGCCTGCGCTCGCTGAGAGCCACGCATGTGCCAGGCCACCTGAACAACGGTCCAGACAAACTGTCCAGGAACTACATTCCCCCAGGGGAATGGTCCCTGCACCCCCAAACAGTCCAGTTACTGTGGCGCCTCTTTGGCAAAGTGAAAGTCGACCTGTTTGCGTCAAAAGACAACGCTCATTGCCCGCTGTTCTTTTCAAAGAACGAGGATGCGTTTGCCCAAATCTGGCCTAGCCTTCCACTTTATGCTTTCCTTCCGGTCTCTCTGTTACCACAGGTAATCAAGAAAATCAGGGAAACGTGCCACTCTGTGCTCCTTATAGCCCCGCGCTGGGAGAATCAAACCTGGTTCCCGGAGCTGATGCGGCTGTCCCACACAGCCCCTTGGCCGATTCCGGTGAGGAGAGATCTCCTCTCTCAAGCCCGCGGCTCAATCTGGCACCCCCATCCAGAGTGCAGGTCTCTGCACGTATGGTTAATCAACGGATACCCGTTGTACTGCCAGAAGGAGTGATGAACACGATTACGCAATCCAGAGCTCCCTCTACGAGGCGGCTTTACGCGTCTAAATGGTCGGTGTTCTCCAAATGGTGTGCAGATAGAGATCTAGAATGTGTGGGGTCCCAGGGTTGCTTAGCTTCCTTCAAGAACTGTTGGATAAGGGCAGGTCCCCATTCACGCTTAAAGTCTATGTGGCGGCCGTCGCAGTGTTTGCTGAGTCGACGCGCAGCCAGTCAATAGGAAGTAACGACGTCATTCGCTTTCTTAGAGGAGCTAGACGAATGAATCCCCCGCGACCCCCGTCGGTTCCCATGTGGGATCTTTCACTGGTCCTAGAGGCCCTGAAAGCTTTCCCCTTTGAACCATTAGACTCCGTGGATCTAAAGTACCTCTCGCTCAAAACCGTTTTTCTGACAGCTCTGTCATCAGTTAAACGTGTGGGGGATTTACACGCGCTATCTGTTAGCGCAGCGTGTCTTGAGTTCGGGCCAAATGACTATAAAGTCATCCTCAAGCCAAGACATGGTTATGTCCCTAAAGTGTTGGGCACCCCCTTCAGAGCGCAGGTCATTTCTCTTTCGGCTCTGCCAGTATCCGATAGTGAGGATGATGTGAATCTCCTCTGCCCCGTCAGGGTGCTGAGGGTTTACATTACGCGCTCCGCCTCTTTCAGGCGTTCGGAACAGCTCTTTGTCTCGTTCGGTGGGCGCACCAAGGGTCTCGCCGCCGCGAAACAGAGCCTGTCCAGATGGATAGTGGAAGCTATCACATCTGCTTATAAGTCTAAAGGTCTGCAATGCCCCTTGGGCATCAGGGCGCATTCCACCAGAGGCGTGGCCTCGCCGTGGGCTTGGTCCAGCGGAATTTCCATTCATGACATTTGTGAGGCGGCAGGCTGGGCCTCTCCATCCACATTTGTTAGGTTTTATAACCTGGAAGTTCCCGCCTTGCAGGCTAGACTTCTGTCAGTGTGAGCAGTGTGTTTGTCCTGCCCAGATTATCATGCGCAGACTTCTCTCACGCTACGTTAGCTCTCCTGGTTGAGCTGCACTATATGGTGAATAGTTATATGGACCGGCGATGCCGCTCTGTATACCCTGTATGTGCTTATAACATGTGCTGGCCCGCTTTGTCGGCCACCTGTTCCCGCTTATCTATGTTCCCCGGGAATCCCTGGGACTTATGAAGTGGAGGCTGGGCGTGCACGGCGCTGACAATGGGTTCCCGTAGCGTAAGCTAGCTTACACAATACGAGAGAACCTCTCGTAAGAGAATGATACTCAGTTACTAACGTAACCTCGGGTTCTCTCTAGAAGAGGGAACGAGTATTGCGTAACCTGACCGTGCAGGCGCCACGAGCGTTTTCACTTCAGCTGATGAAACCAGTGACGCTGCCTACGAGCCTGGCTTTTATACGCTAAGCCACCCCCATTTTGGCGGGCTATGACGCGTAAGGGCGCGAAGCGCCCTCATTGGAAGTGACGTCACGCGCGAGGCTCAGTGGTAGGCTGCAGCAGTTGCCGCAGGGCAGCCAATGAGCACGTAATATGGCCTGCTCTAGGTCTGATGGCTGCTGCACTGCGTTGACAATGAATACAAAATTAAGGATAATTTTTTGGCTTCAATATCTCGAGCAAAGATGACTTTACCCGTAGCGTAAGCTAGCTTACGCAATACTCGTTCCCTCTTCTAGAGAGAACCGAGGTTACGTTAGTAACCGAGTATCGTTACCCCTCCCACTTCTGCTGGTTTTACTGAGATTTCTTTTCCCATGCGAATTGTCCATTAATATTACAGATGTCCTGTGGAAAAATTACATTACTCCATCTACCCTTGTAAAACTAAAATAATTTACACAAAGGGTCTTTCACATCTGCACTGTCTTTCATTTCCCTAGTTGTCCTATAACATTGACAACAAAAATGCTCCAGTTTTTAGTGACAAAGGCTTTATAGCACCGCTGCACCTGAAGGGAGCTGGCTGTGACTGAATGGATAATGGCAGGTCAGCTGCCAACACAAGACTTCGTCAGAATAAATCCCGGTCTGCCACAAGTGTGTGACTCTGTGAGATCTCAATGCTTGGCTGCGCTGGAGCCATCAAGCATTTATACATACAGCAGTGTGTTACACCCTTCACTACCTCGCTAGTCCATTATGGGAATGTGGCCCATCAGCCCTCACGTTTGGCTGGCCATTAGGCCATTCTTCCCTAAACAAGCAGATTTACTTCTCTGCCTCATGTGTTTCCTGAGATAAGAACAAAGACAGAATCTGCTTAATGACATTCAGATTAGTACAGTGTGCCAGGTTAGGCAATTACAACTGATGCAAATGGTTGATTCTGAAGCACTGGGCTAAAAGTATAAGAGAATGTAGGGTTGGTGCCATTGTTTTTCTTCAAGGTAAAAGGAGACAACAGTAATTTTAAATAGAATAGAATAGAATAGAATAGAATAGAATAGAATATCTGAATTGTATTTTCACTTAAAATAATGGTAGTCACTAGTAGTTCTTAAAGAGTGACTAGGCAACATCTCATCTCAACAACTCATCAACATTTTGCTTACATCTCAGATACATGTTAAAGTGGAAATGAAGCAGTCAGTCCAGTTTACATTATTTAGTAAACTGATTTCCACTATAATTTTAATTTGTCCACGTCACGCGCTGTGGTATTGCAAGATGGCAGCGCCCTTGCTCCAAAAGCTATAACAAAACATCCCTTTTTATTTAAAATGGTTACATTAATCGTGTTTGTAATATATATTTTTTTTAGAGTAAAAATCAGTTTAAATAATGTAAACTTGACTGACTGCTTCATTCCATTTTAAAGTTGTGAGTAGTAATTAATTGGTATAATTTGTCATGGTTAGTTAGTCGTTCTTAACACAATAAGCCACTAACAAATTGGGACTGAATCTCAGAATGTTTAGTAAAAAAAAAAAAAAAAAAAACAGCTTTTTAAAAAAACAACTGTTAATAAACTAAGATGAAAACGAGACAGTGAAACTTTAAAAGGGTCTAATATCCAAATATTCACATCTTGGCCACTTGGGTGTGTATATATCCTACTTGAAGTAAGCGCGCAAGAGTGTCCTAGGTCTGAAAAAAAAAAGTTCAGTGTTGTTAACACACACTAAATCAACAGTATCTCTAATACCGCTTCAGAACGTTTATTGAAGCTATTATCGTATCCCATCATTCATCATGTTGAGGAACTTATGTGCACCGAAATAATTTGATGTCAAAGCACCACAGTTAATAAATTGTGTAAAGTGAAAAGTGTTAAAAATATATATATATTATATATATATTTGTTCATGCCAGCTTTAAAATTTGGGAAAAATACAGGAAATATGTCATGATAGGATAGGATAGATAGGATAGGACAGGACAGGACAGGACAGGATAGGATAGGATAGGATAGGATAGGATAGGATAGGATAGGATAGGATAGGATAGGATAGGATAGGATAAGTGTAAAAGTGCAAAGGCCGCAAGTGTGGGTTAATTGTAAAGGCTATATTAATGCGTCTTGGCCTGTCTTTCCTCCACCTGCATGTCCTTTCAGAGTTACTCATCGGTTATGGCAGCACTTAAAAGATTTAACACAGTAATTAACATGCTCTGTGAGTTATTCATTTTGAGTATCGACTGACAGTCAGAAAGAACATTTGCTTTGTTGTGGGGCTTTGTAGACAACTTTGCTTTGTAGTGAGGCATTGCTAACCAGCAGGGTTGTGCCTCAGGTCTGTTTTTGAGACTAGTAAAAAAATGATATTGCATTTGGAATTGCATTTAGCCTTTAAATGTAAAAGTGGTCTATCCTTGGTCTGCATAGGTGGGTAATTTTTACATCTTTCACACCTTGTGAACTTGTTATAGCCAGCGTCTCTGCCAACTGGTTCAGAGCGTCATGCTTATTAAAAGCACGGATGTCGCCTACACACTGCGAGCTCATTGGTTGTTATCCGTGTTGTAGAGACATCCTGCAGTGCCGGGCCTGGAAAGGCTAAAGACGGAGACTGCATTGGGGAGAAAAGCACATTTACACACTGGTAAGGACTCGTGCATCACGCTGAATTATTCACAAGCGTCTGGCTAACACAGATGGAGAGAGTTTTGGAGAAAAGTGTTTTGGACGATACAACTGGACGTCTCGACTGGCAGCGATGCTGAATGTTAGAGTTAAGTGCTGATCTGGGAGCACTCATACTGGCCTCATACTGGATTATGTCTGAGGTCAAGATGAGGACAGCTGAAGAATTGCACCAGTATATTCTTTTAAAGCATATTGTTTTTTAAAAGTATGCTAAAGTGTTCAACTTAACACTAAGTTTTAAACGTTCAGTCAACTTATTATTGGCATTTTACTTCAACGCTTCATGGTAAGAACGCATTAGTTGCTATGCATCAATCTAAAAAACTTGGCACAGTAATTTTCCACCTCATTGGTGTCCATACAGGTAACGAGAACCTCAGTCATAAATCATTACTCAAAAAACTGTCTGCTGGGGAGCATGTTGTGTTGTTGCGTAACTGCGGCACTGAGGCTAATTTCATGCGAGTGAGTGGTTGACTGTTCACTCCTCTCACAAGCAGCTTCAATTACAAATGCCTGTCAACCTGATTTCCATATGCTCTTGAAGCCGGGATCCAACTCTCTGAGAAAGGCCTGACCTGTTCAACAACCAGCTACAAGCATTATAAATGTATTTATTATGGCCGTTGTTGGAGAGTGGCTTTCTTTTGAATCAATATTATGACATGATAATGCTTTGGGTCCGTTATTTTAATACAATAATTACATGTGACTTTACATGTGGAATTATCCTAGAGTTTTGAAGCCGTGATTTTGAAGCCGTGATACAGCCGTCCTGCTGTAATTGCTGAAATAAAGCTATTTTTGTCAAGAAATTTCCTTTGTTTAAAAGGAAACAAGCAAAAAAGGTAAGTGGATTGTTTCTTGGTGACGCGTTTGATACAGCAGGACTAAAAGCCCCCCAAAAAGCAGTAATTAAAAAGCAGTCTTTGTACCGTTAACAATGTTCATTAAAATAAAATAACACTTGAGTGCGATTTATAACTGAATTCTTGCGGGGAAAAAAAAGGAAAACAGGAAATGTTTCATATTTTCTGCATATTTTCTGCATGTTTAGATCAAACTTGAGCTGTTTGTTTGGTAATGGGGGCTGATGTTGCTGGTCACGATCATAGCGTCCCCAACTGGCAGCAAGAAGAGTTTTACTTATAACAGACTTTAAAATAGTCCTCTTTTATATTTACCCGCTTAAATACATGTAGCATATGCCATTCAGCTAGTCTTTTCCTCCAAAGAAACTCACAATTCATTAACCTCAAGGAAGCAACCTAGTAGGTTGTGAATTCAGTGCAGGTGTGTCTTGACCTTTTCGTTAGTTTTGTGTTTTCCTTGGCTTGACTTATATCATTTAAGTAGCTTATGTAGTTTTATTTTTTTTTTATTATTTTAATCTGCTGAAATCTTGCAATTTAAATAAAATACTGCATTTTGTTCCTAGCACTAAAATAAAATAAAATAACCCTGCATAATGTGTATACTATCCATTCGATATAGTATGTAAGATTAGAATAAGTGTGCATCAAAGCATACTGTAGTATGTTGAAAATAGTATGCTAAAAGTCCCCAGATAGTCTACTATTTACAGTAGATTTTCAAAAGTGTGGATCCTTGCACGCTCTATTGGCTGATATTGCCCATAACACATTGAAGAAGGATTTGGTTCAAAACTACAAACATGAATAAAAAGAACTACAAACATGGTGGATTAACATGAGACTGATTGTTAAGATATGCTGCCTTCACATGCTATCAGAATGATTGTAAATACGAGTTGCCTAGTTAAAAACTGGACATGAACGCCCTCTCATGTCATATTTACCACTGGGAAGATCGGGGATCATTTTGATACCCAAGTTCCCGAGATGGGCGGCCATAAACTTTAAACAGGGAGGAGGGGAGAACGATTGCTGCCGTGACTGGTGTGTATATTTATTCGTTTTTCCACAACAGCTACATCGCCTTGTCTTGTCGATAAAGTAGTGCATAATCATTAAAAGCGTATTGCATGTTTTATACACAGCGAACATAGCATATTTGCATAGCACATTTGACCAAAATAACAGAATTGTAAGCAAGCTGAATGGCTGTTTATGGTTGTCAATGAATGGGATGCTAAATTTAAAAAAAATCCCAATAAATAGGCAAGAATAAGACTGGTGTCTGGTTATCTGTGTTATATTTAATCTACAACAACATTGCAAACTTTTACATACAGATACGTTTGTACACCATTAAATCCATCATTATGCAAAGAAAATATATGCATGTTCACAGCATTAAAGACCAGCAGATCAACAAGCTACTTGTTCTCTTTAATACATTAGGAAGAAAGTGTAAGTAGTGTAAGTTTAATTACATAAAATATGGTGTGTGTGTGTGTGTGTGTGTGTGTGTGTGTGTGTGTGTGTGTGTGTGTGCGTGCGTGCGTGCGTGCGTGCGTGCGTGCGTGCGTGCGTGCGTGCGTGCGTGCGTGCGTGTGTGTGTGTGTAAGGATCTAAGTTATATGAGATCAGTATGAGAACAGTAATTGAAAAAGCTCTATGATCTGACTGTATTTTATTTGTACATTCTAATATTATACAAAATACATCCTCAAACACTAGATATATCTTTAGACAAGGGTTTGGTTTAAATGTTGGTTAGGACATATTGAAATTAGACAGGAAACAACTCTGAAATTATAACGATTATAGCATTAGCCATAGGACTTGGAAGATATTCAAAATGTTGTAGTTAAAATGTCATTTTAAGTACACTATATGGCTAAATATATGTGGACATCCTGTTCTATTGAATGGGTTTGGCTGTTCCAGTAAAGACATTCTGGAGAATTGTGTGCTTCCAATTTTGGGGCAGCAGTTTGGGGATGATCTGATTACCACCCCAATGTTGCTATTTTAATTTATTTACACATGTTCAGTAAAGCAAGATTCCAACCTGAGACCTCTGGCACCTGAGGCAAAAATATTAATCTGAGCCACATCAGCTCCTTACCATATCCATATCATCCCTACATAAATCTATGCCCTTTGTCTTTAAAGTATGACTATAAATACACAACAAAGAGACATACAACTTACATACAACATACACAAAAGTGCATTTTAACAAACTTTAAACTGCAAAGAGACTTGTTTAATTCAATGATGATCTGTGAAACACATCAGTAGTTAAAATGTTATGTGTTATGTTGATATTAACATTTGTGACAGATTTGTTTGGTTGACTTCTTCATGCACTGGATTTACTCTTGGAATTGCACTGGAACTGAATTTATTACAGTGGAAATGTTAGTGGGTGAGATGTTGCCGAACTCTTGGACCAGGCAGAATACAGTACAAAGAGTTGTTTTGATCTCTACAGCAGCAACACTGGTCTTTCAGTCCAAAATGCATACATTTATAATTTATATATAAACACATTTATACATATATCCAAAGACTGGACTCATTCACAACGGTCTGTTCTAACTCATGACACAAGAGTATGGACTAAAAGGGAGTAAAAGGAGTAAAGGAGTAAAAGGGCTAAGGGTACCATTTGGGATAAAACCCATGTTTGTATGCGCCTGGGTATTACATAAGTGTACGCAGGTCACATGAGAATCTAGGGCTATCCCTGACTAAAGATTTTTCTAGTCGACAAGTAGTTGTTTATTTATGCGAAAAGACAACTAATCTCATTTATGTAATATGTGTAATATATGTATTACATATGTAATGTAACATTGCTAAATTCTACATTATGCATCATTTTTACGTTAAATACAGGTGTAAATGTGGTTTAAAACTTTTTGAGCTTGTCCACTTTCGATCACTTCCAGAGGTAGTCGAATTCAACCGGATTGCTTTCATAGTGTAGACGCTCATATGGTTGAATGCATTCGAACAGCCACTAATAGACCGCCTACTCTCCTGCTGTAGTGATGCTTACCGACCTAGTGCTTAAACATTATGGGAAGTGCGCTAGCCAAATGGGAACTTTGTCAGTTGAAGACCCAAGTTTGGTTTGAAGACAAAAAACGTACCAAGCACAATGTTCTCTCACCATTCCTGATATCTAACATGCACATCAAAAATTGCGTGAGCTTTTTTGTCCATTAGATTGAAAGATCTGGAGAAAAAAAAGATACATTTAACTGCCCATAGAACCTCCCATCAAAGAAATCAGGACAGAAGTGGTTAACAATGGATTAAAACACGAGGAGTAAACGGGAATGTGTCTCCCTTGTGTACTTGTGATCCAATCAACCAAAACGCATCTTAATATCAGGTGTAAACAGGGACCTAAAAGAGCAAATAGTGTCCGATGCATGGCAGTAAGTGGTATAATTGACTTTCTTGCGCATTTCTCTTGTTTGCTATGGCCATACTTAATAGCGCTGGCCAAAGCAAAGATCACTTTTTGTTATTGCTCAAACATAAAGCAGTTTGAAACAAACATCTTATTTAGCTTTGTTACATAACTCAATCCACAACATTTGTGTTGCAGACATGCTAAAGAGTGTGGTTTTACATTCTGGGAAATTTGTCTTTTGGTGTAGTGGATGATAAAACCTATGACAAATGCCAAGGATGGATACACTGATTCAAATCTTGATGTAACTGCCTATATGACAACCTGCCCACAAACAAATGTGACATATTACAGCCTTTGTTCTACAGTCTTATGAGTTTTCAGTTCTTATTTTAAAATCCAAAGTAACACCACCAGTATATCTATGACATTACATGCTGATTTTGATGCAACAGTATTGAGTTATTTAAATCTATGATGAATAAAATGCAGATAGAGAATTAAGGATGGGTCATTTATTATTGGGCCAGTAAGCAGCCACCCAAAACAAAAAACTGAATAGCAAGAAACTACATAGCAATGAAACAATCATGAACTCCTCAGCAACTGCATAGCATCACCCTGGCAATCACCCAAAACATGCTACCAACTACAAAGCAACATTCTATTATTAACCACCAAGAACACTCTAGCAACTGCATAGCAATGTCCTAGCAACCACCAAGAACACCCTAGCAACTGCATATCAATGCCCTAGTAACCATCCAGAACACCCTATAACTGCAAAGCAACACCCTAGGGACAACCCATAACGACCAAGAAACCATCCAAAACACTCTAGCAGCAGTATAGCAACACCCAAACAACCACCCATGACATCCTAGCAACACACTAGCAACCACCCAAAGCGCTCAAACATATATAAAGAGCAACACAGTAAGAACACTAAGAACAGCTGTGTAACAGCATAATAACACCCTGGCAACCACCCACAACACAGAACCTGATTTCACCAAGTACAACATGTTCCTGGACCAGCTTCTTTGTTAATCCTGGAACAACTTTCCAATTTGAGGGACAAGTTTACAGTTTATGTCAAATGTAGGCTTGTAAACAGGGTTAGGTGCTTCTACATCAGTGTTATTCACCCATAATTTTCCTCTGATTTTAAGGATAAGTTATGGAGTTCAGTTTAGGGGTAGGGATGTCTGCATCTAACTCGGCAAAATCAAGACGTGCACCCACAACACACTAAAGCATCATGGGAGTGAGTTCTGTATAGGTAAGCATTATTTTGCTTACTCATAGTTTGCTCAAAAGTTTTATCTCAAACCTCATTCTCTCCCCTCTTGAGTTTATTATACCGACCATGATTCTCTGTTTCTTGCTGACTGTTATTTTTTATTTTTTTACTTTATTATTCCAACCGCACTCCTTTTCATCCTCTTCACTGTCAATTTTCACTGCTCTCTCTCTCTCTCTCTCTCTCTCTCTCTCTCTCTCTCTCTCACTGTCTTCTTTGCTAACCCATTTCTGTTTTCACATCACTGCTGGAGAGTTGACTGATAGCCACTCGCTCATGTCTCAGTACCTTCTATACCCTGATTCGCATGTCATCTATAAAGTATATCTATTTCTTTTGTATGCACCCCTAAATCCCTATTTTTAGACCATGCACCTTTATTTTTGACATGCACTTTTTCTTTTTTTCTTTTTTGCAAGGCACAGGCAAGTGTTGTTCATTTCAGATGACTACTTCCAGGACAGAATTAGTAATGTCACACTGTTTCATTACTGTCTTTCTTTTTAATGTGCATTATGTGCTGTGGCCATGGGATTTAATAGGCTGTGCTTATCGTGGCATATTAAAAGTCATTTTCAGGGAAAGTAACTCAAGCCTTGAGAACCTACCATGGTGATATGAATGTTCCTTGACCTTTAGAGTTAACTTCATCCTCTTTCCACAAGGACTTGCAAAATCTTAAAAGCCTCCATTTTACTTTAGAGGGATGTTCCACCTTGATGTTTGAAGCATATCATGAAGAGAAGCAACTGATATCCGCTGAAATATTCACTGGATCACCCACGGTGCGTGGATTGAGATACCTGGTTGAGGTCACGTTGAGGAAACTTCAAAGCAAGACTGGCTTTCACAGGAGAGGAGAGCTTCAAACGGACCACCGACCTGTAAGGAGATTCCTCTATAAACTCACCTCTTCATTATTGTCGGAAACCTTAAAAAACATTGACATGTAGTGTACTTTTAAGGGCTTATCCAGTTGTAATGTTAGACAAGTTTTTTGGCAGCAAAAAACAGTGACTTTAATTTGCTGCTGTGCCTTTAAAATTGTGCCTTTAAAATCCCTTTTCAGTTAATTAATTGTCTGAATAATATTGTGATAGATTCACAAAACAATGCACACTATGGTAAAATGCAACGTGTAGGTGCTGCACACAGCACATAGGTTTTGACAGACTTTCCTAAAGGTTTTTGGTTTGTCTGTTTTTTAGGAAAAATACCATCTAGCATTCCTCCTCATTTACATAATATAATTAAAAATATAAATGATAACATTATTGATAGCCATTGACACGTAAATGTGTTCAAATCAAAGGGTCAAGTTTTGGCTACTTAGCAATGCTGTGTTAATACAGGGTGATATTGCCAGCAGCCATATCACCCTGTAGCCCAAGACTGGTTGCCCACTGAAGCTAAGCAGGGCTGAGCCTGGTTAGTACCTGGATGGGAGACCTCCTGAGAAAACCAGGTTGCTGCTGGAAGAGGTGTTAGTGAGGCCAGCAGGGAGCGCTCACCCTGTGGTCTGTGTGGGTCCTAACGCCCCAGTATAGTGACGGGGACACTATACTGTCAAAAAGCACCGTCCTTCGGATGAGACGTTAAACCGAGGTCCTGACTCTCTGTGGTCACAAAAAAATCCCAGGATGTCCTTCGATAAAGAGTAGGGGTGTAACCCCAGCATCCTGGCCAAATTTGCCCCTTGGCCACTGTCCATCATGGCCTCCTAATCATCCCCATACATTCTGATTGGCTTCATCACTCTGTCTCCTCTCCACCAGTAAGCTGGTGTGTGGTGGGCGTTCTGGCGCAATATGGCTGCCGTCGCATCATCCAGGTGGATGCTGCACATTGGTGGTGGTTGAGGAGATTCCCCCTCCTATGTAAAGCGCTTTGAGGTCCCAGAAAAAGCGCTATATAAAATGTAATGAATTATTACCTGCTGGTGGATGTTGTAACTACAAATAAAAGCTTTAAAAATCATTTTACTCTACTGACAGCAGTATCCACCTTGATTCTAACGTAATTTAACTCGAGTGCTTGAGAAAAACTGTGCTGTGCTGATAAAGTATCTGCGGTCAGATGATGTCAGGATATGTCAGTGTCATTCTTCTAACGTCATTTTCTAAACACAATTTTGTTACGAAATAAAAAGTCTCTCATGGGGCTTGAACGCGATGCTCTAGGGAGCACATAATGAGCCTCTAAGCAGGGGGAGTATTTATCCAGACTCAACCTGAGCATATCACGCGTTCACAGGACACCTGTGACACAGAGCTCTAAGAAGCAAAGTACTCTCTATATGATGTTTTATTAACAAGGTTCGGGAGGACCACATTCTAATGATCAAACAATCAAGTCATTCCAACCAGCTTTCAGCAATCAGTAATCAACAGGTCCACTCAATCAACATGAGTGTAAGGACTGTGCGAGGGGTGAATCTGAATAACTAAATACATCCTAGCTAAAATCCCAAAGCCTTCAGGCCCAAAAAGCCTGGATGTAAATTAACATACACACACACACACACACACACACACACACACAACCACACACGCATCCCCCACAAGTGTCCAGTTACGAGACATTTTTATGACTGACTGGAATGTCCCAAAGAAGGTGATTCTAAAGAGAAAGAAACTTCTCTTTTTAAGAGACATTTAACCAGATATATTCAATGTGTTTTTATGTGTGTCCATTTGCCCATGTCACATTGGAATGACTATGATTTTATCGTAGCTTAAAGTGAATTACAAATACCCTCATTATGCATTTTAAATATAACTGTCTATTCCCATAACTTGTACACATAGTTCTGGACACCTCCAGAATGCTTTCGGTGTGATCAATCAGAATACGTACAGTAATATCCAGTAAAATATAGTTTACTATGTTTTCCATCTTTGGAGTGAAAAGAGACAAAAACTAACATCACTGGAGTTCTTAGATAACAGCGTTTACGACCCAAAGGAATGTTCACAGAACTGTGGCTCTCTCTGAATTCTAACCAAGGAGGAGAAATGAATCCTGTATTCATATGTATATATGCTATTATATATCCACTTGAGAATTGTATGAACAATGTATGTAAGTTCCCTATTTCATGAGTTGCCTTTTTGTGGTTTGGTCCATGTTTCTCGACAACTCTAATGGGATAATGTTTCAAACTTTGCCAACTAATGTTTAACCAAATCCATTTGTGGCAAGTTTGGTCTCGATAAACTCCAATTTTCATTCCCCATTTGTTAATTGACATTACATTTTGCTAAATTTTGTGACACATTAGTATTATAAGAATTGTGAAGATTCTTCTCTTAAACACCCAATGAAACTAGAGATTTAAATGCCTGGTTATAACACAAAGGGTCATAAAATCTCCCTCCAAAGGGACAGCTCCTGATTGGACCCGCTTCCAAAAGAAGGCGGAAACGTCAGGTCTTCAAAAGGACTGAATACCAGTTTATCCCTATCTTACTTCTCTTGTCCTCGTGTCATAATGTAACGTCTCGCCTCCGGGCGAGCTCTTCGCCTTTCTTTTATTTGTTTCTAGTTTAGTTTGTGTTTTTCAGTCTTAGATAAGTCTCCGTGTTTAATTCCAATCGACAAGTGAAAAGAAAACCGCGTGACATATCTCTTCAGCAAATCCATTTACAAGGGACCTTTAAACGAGCGCGCGCTCGCTTTGAAGGAGAAACGCGCACGTGACCACGTGACGCGCCGGACCGAGAGACACACACGCTTCTTCACAAGCCATGCAAAGAGTTACCTGTGCAAGTATCCGTGTTTGATCACGTTTTTAAGATTTGTTGAAGTCTTGTTGTCTCTCAAAATTCTGTTGTCTATGTGAATTTGCTATTTAGAAAGATCCTCGGGTCTTTCTAAACTCCCTCTTGCATAACTGCAACTCTCTACATTTCCTCTCTCTCTCTGTCTCTATGCATTTCTCGTTCATCGATGCCTTATCGTGTTTTGTTGTTTATTATGTTTGTAAATACATATATCCCATGTAACCGTAGTAAATACATAAGTAGTTCTGCCTTATTAAATTCATTATATTCATTTGATTGATGTACTGCCTTTTTGCTCATTTTCAAGTCCCTTAAGTGTCAAAAGATCTTACAAGCTTACAAATTAAAGATACTTTACAGAGTATTTGCTTATAGGGCAGGAAACCCAATTCTTGTGGCCACAGAATTGCTTTTCCTGAAATCCTATAAAGTAGGATGATATTGTGGATCCCCACAAATATTATTCTGACAATTGAGCTAATTAATTTTGCCTGTTTTGTAGGGCGTGGTCCGTGTAATTAATTACAATCAACTTGTGGTTAATTGCAAGGATACACATGCATGCATGCAGGTAAAATGACATATCATCCCTTATCAGGAGATTTATTAACATGTAAGACTGATCTAATCCAAACATGTATGAATAATTATTAATTACCAATTATTAATTATGATAGGCAAATCCCCCACGGATTAGATCCGCCCCTGAGTCTTTACATGATTAAGGCCTATAAATATACGCAGTCGACTCACCCTTATTCCTCGACAGTTTTCAGCATCCCTCCACCACCCCATCTCCTCACACTTGCCTGGTTATCTTCCTAACCAGAGATACGGGGGGAGTACTCTGGGTTCGGGCCCAATTTCCGAGCTCGGACAGCACGCAAGATACGCATAACCATTTACTCTCTGATCATTCGTAAGTGTGAACTTGTGAAGATGACCCTTAAAAACAAGGAGAGTCTATGCTTGACCATACACCCAAAACAGAACTCAAAGAGCGGAGGCCTGAACACAAAACAGGATGATGGGGAGATGCCCTCATATTCTCGATCTCAATATGGAGATCAGGAAGGAATGAAAGGCTCACGGGAGCTGGGCGGTTATATCCAAATTGAATCCACTCATCTAATCTTCCACAAGCTTTTTCCTATTTCTCACGTTTCCACAGCAGTTCGAGTCTGGCCGCAGCGCACTCCATAACCTCCAGTAGCTCAATATACATGGGACAGGGAGGCTGAGAGGGCTCAGTCTTTTCAACCTCTTCACCCTCATCAGCCACTTCCAGCTCACCCTGGCTTGAAGCCAGAAGAGCACTGGCTGCTGGATCAGAACATGTAAGAGGCAATACATCTTCCTCCAGCAGCTCTCTCTCGTCAGCCACTGAAGAGCGCAAGAGATGTATACCTCTCTCAAACTCCTCAGCGAGCTCCACCTGAGACTCCCATGATCTCAGTCTCCTCCCCGACTCAACAAGAGCAGGACCGAGCCGTGGGGTATAGGTGCCTGTACAAGAGGAACAGACAAGAGCGAAGCTTTTTCATTTGAAAATACTCACAATGCACGCAAACAGCCCCCTCGAGGACTGAACGTGCGTCCTCCTTGCCCAAACAAATCATGCACAAGTTGTGTGTCATCAGGTGTCGAAAACCTTGGACTCGGATCCACACACTCCCTGAAAAGCCATAGTTCACAAGCCATAATGAATTGCTTACCACGTACTCAAACAAAACAGTCCCTGAAGACGAAGAAGGAGATGACGTATTCTCTAGGCGTCCTTTTTATACCTCACGTCACACTAGTAGTCATAAAAAAGCAACATTTGGTGCAAAAAGCTGAGAAAATCATGATTACAAATGATGATCAAAACATAGATGTATTAGATTGAGTCCATCAACTCTTATACCTGCACAGTCCTAAAGTTCGTCTTGGGTAGACATTTAATTTAGTAACATTAGGCAGTTTTGATTTTTACGCCGTTTAATGTTGGTGATCGCGTTATTTTACATATGCATATGATTACATATGATAACGCTTGTTTTTGCATCTTATTCGCATGTGTTTTGATCAGGAGATTCAGTACTCTTTCGTACGATCCATAATAGCGCCCTCTACCGTATAACAGTGAAAACACTGAAAGCCGGAAAATTCTGTCAATGGCGGGAAAGCGTTTTCTCACAAATTATGGAAATGTCCATCGATGGTGGGGAAAGAGTTCAGTAAAGTGGGATGGTACTTGTGTGTGTCAACCATTTTTGTGAAATAAATTTCCTTTTTTTTTTTTTTTTTAAATATTATAAATCTCATTGCCAAATTATATATATATATATATATATATATATATATATATATATATATATATATATATATATATATATATATATATATATATATATATATTTATAGAGCCACTGCTGTATATTACAAATATCCTAAATGGAAAATGTAGATTGCCTGTGTAACCTTTGCATACAGAAAATACTATGCATATTAAACAACACAGGTGGTAATGTTTGTACAAACCCATACAAACATTAATAGTCAATAAACATTACTTCTCACTGTTCAGTGTGAACATTTTATGTATTATTTGGTGCTAAATCCAGATTTCTTGGTGTTAAGTGGATGAAAAATATGGGCTGTCTTCTGTTTCCCCCCGTGTGTGTGTTTCCTCATGATCTATTATATGCTATCATTGTTTGTCTTGTTCTGTCACTAACCACTGGGGTTTTTTTCAGCGTTCTATTTTCAGCAAGCTTGATGCATAGCGTCCAAAGGAAGGTCACTAGGGCACTGTGATGCAGAGGAATAATACCCATAGTACACCACACAAGCACATTAGCTGCATCTGTAATCATTTTCCTGGAATACTGGAGCTGATCTAGTTAAGAAAATTATCATGTAAAAAAATCATCAACTTAATATTTTAATGTTTAAGATATGAGAATCTCTGATGGCATCTTCGCTGGGTTTTATCGGAAATGATTCCTTATCAAGATGAGCAGTGAAGAGACATGGGGGACGGCTTCCGGAGACAACATCCAATCACTGATGACCTTGACTGATTATAAGAACCTAACTGCTTTATTTATTGCACCCTAAATTATCTTAACACTTTCATCATAATATGAAAGTAAAATATAAAAGATTAGAAGTCAACTGGGTCTAATGTTGTTTTGGAACTTGATTTTGAAAATTACCTGATTTTACCCTTTTATATGGACTGTGATGACGTGTTTCTACAGAGCCCCTAAAGGACCATGGTGAAGAAGATGAGAAGATTTTGCGTTCTCTCGCAAATGTTTTGCGTTCCCCCGAGAAACTTTGCGTTCACTCGCAAAGAACACAAAAGTTTTGCGAGCGAACACAAAGATCCTCAGGGAAACGCAAACATTTTGAGAATGAAAGCAAAATTTCTTGGGGGAAAGCAAAACATTTACAAGAGCAATCAAAACCATTGACATCTCATATTGTTTTTCCACCACCATGTCTCCTTAGAGGCTCCGACGTTTCCACAGTTATCAACATCGCAAATCTAGTAAAGTTTTCTTGGTGCTTGGGTTTTCTACGTTGGGTTCCCTTGGCGCTTTTGTCAGCAGACAGCAGAAAGCAGCAACCGCAGTGCATACAAGTGTGGGGATGTTTACACATTGAAGACGGGTGAGTGCCCGACATATGGAACTGAGAGAACAGGGTGATTAAGGGCAGCGCTGAAGATCCATGCTGTTACCAAGGAGAGAAGTTAAGTACACTTTTTGCATCAACATACAAAAGGGGATGTTATGAAGATTTACCAAGAACATTCTGAATACTGATTTGCACTGGCTGGCAGCGTGTGTTGTCTCTCTCGTTGTGAGTCTTAGAGAACAAGGAAGGAGCTGGGCTTTATAGGATTGCTCTTGAAACCTGATACCCCCGTGAAGAAAGCCATCGGTGGATTGTCTGACCCTGCAAAGATGGAGTGAAGGCCTGTTATTCACGAGAGGTGATGTGGGATTGCAGTGTCTGAAAGTGTGAAGTGAGCACGTGTAAAGAGTTCTACTATTGTTGCATGCACGAGTGTGGGAGACCAAATCATTACCATCATTCTATGATCTTTGTTTGGGGAAGCCGAACCAGTGGAGTATAAAAAAAAAATCTAATCTGATCCATTGATTGTAAAGTTGTGTCCAGGTTCCAACCACCTGATGTGATATTGGAGGAAGGAGAAGTTTAGCTGTGTGTTGTTGGGAAGATCTGCATTCTGCTATTGCTGTCCTGTGGGAAGAGAAGACTCAGTTATTAACTGCTGGATTCTGTACTCACCATTGCGGTTCTGTGAACCGAGAGATTCTGCCGCTGCATTCTGCTATTGCTGTCCTGTGGTAAGAGAAGACTCAGTTATTAACTGTTGGATTCTGTACTCACCATTGCTGTTCTGTGAACAGAGAGATTCTGCTGTCCGCCGCTGCATTCTGCTATTGCTGTCCTGTGGTAAGAGAAGACTCAGTTATTAGAATGCTGCGGCTAGATTGTTGACTGGCACTAGGAAATGGTCCAGCATCTCTCCGGTGTTGGCTTCTCTGCATTGGCTTCCCGTCGAGTATAGAGTGCAATTCAAGGTCCTTTTAATGGTTTTTAAAGGTCTTCATGGGCTCGCCCCTGTATATATTTCGAGTTTGTTACAGCAGCATGTTGCGGCTAGACCACTTAGATCTTCGCAAAGTTTTACTTTAAATGTGCCAAGAGCGCGGTTAAAAACCAAGGGAGATTGTGCTTTTGAGGTAGCAGCACCGCGTCTTTGGAATACTCTTCCTTTACACATTAGATCCTGTGATTCCATTGAGTGTTTTAAGTCTAGGTTAAAGACCTATCTCTTCTCGGCTGCTTTTAACTGTTCTTAGTTATGTTTTTTTTTGTTTGTTTTTTGTGTATTTGTCTAATTGCTTTGTACAGTTGGGTCTGTAAAGCACTTTGGTCAACTCGTGTTGTTTTTAAATGTGCTTTAGAAATAAATATGATATGATATGATCTGCTGCTGCTCTACGAGCTGAGAGATCCTGTGAACCATTACTCCGAAGGAGAGTCTGCTGACTGCTGTGTCTGATCCGCTGCCGCTCTATGAGCTGAGAGATCCTGTGAACCATTACTCTGAATGAGTCTGCTGACCTGCTGTCCGATCTGCTGCCGCTCTACGAGCTGAGAGATCCTGTGAACCATTACTCTGAATGAGTCTGCTGACCTGCTGTCCGATCTGCTGCCGCTCTACGAGCTGAGAGATCCTGTGAACCATTACTTCGAAGGAGAGTCTGCTGACTGCGGTGTCTGATCTGCTGCCGCTCTATGAGCTGAGAGATCCTGTGAACCATTACTTCGAAGGAGAGTCTGCTGACTGCTGTGTCTGATCTGCTGCCGCTCTATGAGCTGAGAGATCCTGTGAACCATTACTTCGAAGGAGAGTCTGCTGACTGCGGTGTCTGATCTGCTGCCGCTCTATGAGCTGAGAGATCCTGTGAACCATTACTTCGAAGGAGAGTCTGCTGACTGCTGTGTCTGATCTGCTGCCGCTCTACGAGCTGAGAGATCCTGTGAACCATTACTTCGAAGGAGAGTCTGCTGACTGCTGTGTCTGATCTGCTGCCGCTCTACGATCTGAGAGATCCTGTGAACCATTACTCCGAAGGAGAGTCTGCTGACTGCTGTGTCTGATCTGCTGCCGCTCTACGAGCTGAGAGATCCTGTGAACCATTACTCCAAAGGAGAGTCTGCTGACTGCTGCGTTCGATCTGCTGCTGCTCTGCGAGCTGAGAAATCTTGTGAACCATTGCTCTGAAGCAGAGATCGCTGACCGCTGCGTTCGATCTGTTACTGTTCGAGGAGCTGAGAAAGCTTGCTACTGTTGTCCTCCGGTGGACGGGAGAGATCTGGTCCTCCGAGGTGGTGCTTCGCCTCCGCCGTCCTGCAAGGAAAGGGAGTGCACGGCTGTGCCAACGTTACGAGCCAGAAATCATTCTCTGCTGCTTACCTTTCGCTGTCATCCGGCACAGACCCTCTTGACCTCCCGCCGGCCGGAGTTCCCCTAGTCGGAGGCCCATGCGGGACATCCTAGAGTGAAGTAAAGAACCCAGAGTCATTCTGATGCTGTTTTAAGTGCTATTAATTTATAAATAAAAAAAAGAAGAGATTTTATATGATCTGTTGTCTCGCCTGATTGGTGTCTTTGGTGTCGGCTCCTCCGGAGCGTGGTTATTGACCCTTGGCCTTGGGAAACAGTGACGCAAACATGAGGAAAAATTAATCTCTCAGTATCTCTATATTTTTCCCTTTTTTGGAAAGTCGTGAAAATCCATGATAGCATTTATTTTTCTTTTAATATTGGAGCAAATGGGAATGCCATCTCGTCTTTATCACTATAGACATATAAACTATGATGACTTCCGCTTCTGAGAACCCTGAAAGTGTGAAAAGGGTCCATTGCATCTTGCACATTTTGTGTCATTTTCAAAGTGAAAAGTCCAGTGAGTGGTGCTAAAATCCTAAGCAGATGAATGTGTATCTGGCAAGTGACAACATTTCATTACTTTGGTTGTTGTGCAGTCCAGTGAAAGAAATGTCCAGTGAGTGGCACTAAAAGGTTAAAGGGCTATTTCATCACAAAATGAAAATTCTGTCATTAATTACTCACCCTCATGCCGTTCCAAACCTGTAAGACCTTCGTTCATCTTCAGAATACACATGATGATATTTTTAGATGAAATCTGAGAGCTTTCAATCCCTCCATAGACAGCAATGCAACCACTTACAAGGCCCAGAAAGGTATTAAAGACATTGTTAAACATTTGTTTTTTGCACACAAAATGTATTTTTGTCGCTTCATAACATTAAGGTTGAACCACTGGAGTAACATGCACTATTTTAATGATGTCTTTACTACCTTTCTTTGCCTTAAAAGTGGTCGTTGCATTGCTTTATCAGTAGAAAATATTGAAATAACCCATTAAACATGAAGGTGTTATACAATAATTGAAGACATTTTTTTTTGGCATAAAGCGTTCTTTAAAATTCAGTCAGTTCTATATAGAACCACGCTGAAACGTTTTTCCTCAGAGTGTAGTATTGTGCAATAAACAGTGCAAAAATAAGTCTTTATTAAAGGATAATGCCATTTGAATCTGAATTTGTGTGCAAATGAATAAAAGTGGTTGGTGTTTTACTGCCACTAGTGTTCATTTCAAGCTGGAAACTGCACTGAATTGCAGTGATGTATAGGTACGGTTTGGAAGTTTTGCAAAAAATGTAGGTAGAGGCACATTTTCCCATTGAGCTTAGGTTGCTTTTACCTCAAGCTATTCAGTCTAAGTGTGGACAACACGATCTTGTCAAAAACCTACAAATAACATTCAAAACATTACAGAAACAAACCATTCATAATTATGCATGGTCTATTCAGTAGACTTCACAACAGAGGGACCATGAGGAGATAAAAGGTTCCACGTGACTTTTATGTCACCACACTCCAAGAGACACCCAGATAAGAGCTCACACATCAGTGCTGGGAGATCAAAGACTTACAACATGAGTTAGGATGAGACCCCGAAGGAGCGAGATAAAACACACAAAATGGCACCATGCAGAATATAGTTATGATCCAAAGGAACAGTTGACTTAAATAGGTGATCCTCAAACACCTCCCTCTGACACACATCTTTGCTGAACAAGATTCTTGTTTTTGGCTGAATAGAATCAAGCTTCAGGCACATAAACATCTAACTGGCCGTCCATCTTCAGCATCGTGCTGGACCGCGTGAGATGGCTTCTGCCCCAGGTGCCCGAGCTGTTGCTGTGGACTGGGCTGTTACCAAAGGGACACGTGGCTGCTAAGGAGATGCACACACAAACACTGAAACACGTCACAGCAAGACTCTCTTGGGTACAAATGCTCCAAAAAGTGCCACGGATGCTCTTGGATCCTCCTGGGAAGTTGCTATACTTGCAAGCTGGGAACTCATGATTGCGATAATTTTTATATTTCACTGAAGGATTTTTAACCGCTGATACAATATTATTTGTATTACTTGACATACAATGAAGTAAAATAAAAATAAAAATACAGTAACACTTTACTTAAAGCCTTTAAATATTATAAAAGTATTTTTAATGCATTACTATGCCTTGCAATGCACCTTATAATGCATTGTATAGTCTCTTATAATAATTGTAACCACTATTATAATACATAAAAATTCTTAATTCAACACACCTTTAGAAAGTATAATGCATTAAAATACATGACAAACAACCAATTTCAGATGTAACAAGGAATCGGCACATATAACAATGCATTTTAACTTTGATTACAACTGTATATGCATGTACATATAATGCATTATTATGTACCTTTATAATGCATTATGCATAAATGCTTAAAGTTTTACCAGAAAAAGTCTCAATAATGTGATCTTTGTATCCATGCTGACTTCATATGGATTTCATAATGGTTTTTATTCTCAAGAACATTAAATTTAATGACCCTAAAATGTCATGCAGTTTATTCATCAATTAGATTTTTTTTTAAATCCTTTATTTTTTCAACATAAAAGTTTTTTAAACGATTCATTATTTAATACTGTTGCTTTAAAATAATTTTACAACCTAAACAAATGTGCCTAATCATAAAAAAGAAGATGAAGATGTATGTATATATATGAAATTTTAGTTTGAAATATTTTATTATTGTTACAAATGTGTGTGTGTGTGTGTGTGTGTGTGTGTGTGTGTGTGTGTGTGTGTGTGTGTGTGTGTGTGTGTGTGTGTGTGTGTGTGTGTGTGTGTGTGTGTGTGTGTGTGTGTGTGTGTGTAACAATAATGAAATATTGCTGGACAATAATAAAATATTATTTCAAACAAAAATTTCATATACAAAAATTTCATTCAAGGATTTTTTTCATTATCAGGATTTTTTTTTTTTTTTACTTTGTCTCCAAACAAAATATTGATTAATTTAAATTGCAATTAAGAACATGTTCACATAGATGTGTGTTCAAATCCTATGTCTGAATGATTTTTATGTATTTTAAAATAATGAATAGATTTCATTGACCCAGTTTCTACATGGTGGAAAAACATGATCATTCTGACATGATTTGAGGACTAAAATTTGGATTTCATAATTGGATGTGATCTGATCTGGATTAAAACTCCATGCAAGCCATTTAAAAAGAGGCTAATTGGTTCTCAGCCATTTGTGCTTGAGAAACTGCTTCTTGAAACTTTCCATGATCTTTCCTCACAGTCGCTCCTGTCCTCATTTTTCACCTTTCCGGTTTTGTATCTGCAGTGCTTAAGGCTGCAGCGGTCTCATGTCCCCCAGGGGCCTCACAGAAAACCCTTGACGGCAGCCATACACCTGTCGTCTTATACACTGACACACACTCTCCTTACTTTACCCCAGAACAGTGTGTGTGTGTGTATATCTGTGACAACAGTGCCCTCTACAGAAATGCACACACACACACACACACACACACACACTTTTGGACCAGGTGAACAGGAAGTATCCAGGGCTTTTAGATGACATACAATCCTTGAAAACCATGATGATTGAAATGATTTATATAGGGGAGGTTGCCAGACACTTTTTACTCCAGTGAATATTTATCAAGGTAGACACATACCAGGGTTAAGTAAAAATCTATTGAACATTTTTACCATTAGGCCTATTGTCCAAAATAAAAAAATTGTGACAAAAACTGCTTGTTTTTTTTTTTTTTACAATGCATTATTAAATATTAATAATGTTAAATAATGTTCTAGGAATAATTTACAACGGGCCGTTGTATTATTAGAAAATAATGCACACCTGAGGTGTAACGGGCACTGTGCTTACCACCTCGATGGTGCATTATTTTCTAATAGTCAATTATTCCGCTTTTACTACGGTTACCACACCTCAAGACATTGTTCAGATGTTGTATTTCAAGACATTTGTCAGGTTTTTGTGCTTAAAACGCTCTTGTGTGTAGGATTTCTTACGCACCTCATATCACACCTTTGTTTCTAATTCCAAAACGTCATTTTCCATCAAATGTCATTCTTATTTTAAATTGAAAATGTTTCATCTGTGCACATCATTACTTTTTTAAATTCATATGTAGGGTGGCCCAGTAGTGCACAACACAATGAAATTTAAAAAGCAAAGATAAGTTCACAACACAACGTAAATGCTCCCGACCAATAGGGGGCTCTCGGAGCGCGGTAGGCTTGCTGCGATAGTCACTTGCCCACCATCGTTTTGATTTTTTTATAGTAATAAAATCATTTAGTACGGTCAAAGAACAGACAAATTCGCAGCACATACCAGTAGCAGGAGTCAGATTTCAGCTCACTTCCCCATTTCACCTCAGATTTGCTTTCAAAGCGAAAAGTAAAAGAGCCTATTTAAGAAAGTTTCTCATTGTACTGCTTTGTTGTGTTTTTCATTAAGAATAATAATGAACTGCCGCTCCCGAATTGGCGCTAATTCAAAAGTCAAAGTAAAATGCTCAAGGGCATTCATAATGGTGTGTGTCCACTGGCGCAGAGCGAGTGTGTGTTCATGCTCAACTTCCATAGGAATTAATTGAAAACACTCGCTTTGCTCCGCACTGTTACGAATGCTCATGCGGCCGTGCGCATTTTACTTTCGCTTTTGAATTAGCAATATAAAAGCGAGGTGAAAAAGAGGGGGAAAACTCAATGCCCCGCCCCCCGGTGATTATTGGTATTACCGATCGGTGGTATTACCGGTATTGTCATACTGTAACGGTTGAGACAGGCAGAGAAGCAGGCAGAGAAGAGGATCCAAGTGCAATATGATTTAAAGATAGTAATCCACAAGACAAACACACATGGGATAGCACGATACACAAAGGGAATCTAGGTTAACAAGATAACAAGGGGGAGTGGCTTACAGGCAACACCAGTCGAAAACTAATTCACAAGAAAGACTACATAGAACTACAACACGGCACAAGACAGGAAATAACAAAAGTCCTCTCACAAGACGAGGGGAACACAAGACAGGAATCATGGCACATACATCGATTGGGAACCGGTGGGAAAATTTCCTCACCGTCACATCCAAAGAGCGCGGTAAAGTTAGTTCCCTTTCAAGGGAACTCGAGCTGCGTCAAGCTGTGGGAACGCCTCTGCGTTGTGCGTCCTGAAGCACGTATGGAATCAGCCCAATGGAGAGATGGAACGTCATAGGCGGGTGACGTCATCGACCAGGAAACTATAAAGCACCCCATAAACACAAGCGCAATAGCTTCTGTGCCTTCAGTCGCGCTATATGTGAATCTGTCCCTGTGTGAATATTGTCTGTCCTTACATACTCTGCACCACACAAACAATTTATATATATATATATATATATTAAGAGAGATATGGCGAACAAACAGCAGTTTAGGGAGTGTGTCCCTCCCTGCTCGCGTTATTTAACGAGTGGGGACACACACGTTCTTTGTGTTGTTTGTTTGGGAGTGTAGCATGCCCAGTCAGCTTTCGAGGGAGCTGATTGTGAGCATTGTGAGCGTCTGCCATTAAGGACGCTCCGCTCCCGCCGGGCGCTCTTCGAGGAGAGCGGTTCGGTGCGCGCTCCCCGCGGTTCGGGTCCCACTCTTGCCGAGGCAGAGCGACGACGCGTATCGTGGGGATCGCATATGGATCTCTCAGCGGGGTTAGAGACGGGCTCTGCCTTATCTCTCCCTTCACCTGTGAGATCCAGTGCCTCAGTCCCGTATTCGGAAGCACGCACTGCGGTTTCTTCCGCTCGGGCTGAGGCACCAGTGTTGCTTCTATCCAGGTCTGAGGAGCTGGATGTTGCTAGTATATATAAGGGAGATGTGGAGGATTCGCCACCTTACACTCCCGAAAGCGATGAGCTAGTGGAGGTATTAACAAGAGCTGTAGAAAAACTCAGCATTGTGTGGCCAGTGACTAGACAGGAGTCTGTTTCTAAATTAAAATTAGATGAGAGATTTTCGCCGTCACGAGTGCAACCTCCACGCCGGTGCGTGCCGTCTTTTTTTTTTCCCGATCTCCACACTGAGTTGTCGAAATCGTGGGAAAAACCGGTGTCATATAGAGAAAATGTTTAGTCCCCAGACTTCAACATATTTAAATATGGTGGGGGATAAATCATATGGTTGTTCGGCTATGCCTCGCGTGGTAGAGACGCTTGCGAGTTTTCTCTCCCTCGAGGCTGCGTCATCTGTTAAGGCACCGGCATTACCCACCAAGCCTCTTATGAATATTTCGTTTTTTGTGGGTAAAGCGTATTCGGCAGCAGGTCATGTCTGCATACTATGTCTGTTATGAAGAGAAGAAAAAAAACGGGCATACCAGGCTGACCTGCTGAGGGACGTGAGTGAGAGTGAGGAGGTCAGTGCTGACGTGGTTCGCGAACTGCGTCAGGCGGCTGATTTTTCCCTGCGTGGCCGTAGAAAGACATCTGTGGTTAAATCAGACAAATATAAAAGGGAAAGGAAAAGCTTTCCTTTTAGACACTCCTCTCTCCCCCTTGGGTTTATTTGGCGATGCTGTAAATTCTGTCATCAATAAATTCCAGGAGAAGGAAAAGCAAATAACAGCTGTTAACAAACTTCTCCCTTTTAAAAATTCATGTCCCTGGGACTGCTGGGCGGGAGCAGCCCTGGCCGTCTGCGAGCTCATCACATAGGGCGCTGAAGCAGAGTGTCGCGTCTCGTGCTCCCCCTGCTGGACAGTGGGCTCAGCCGCGGCACTCTCAGCCGAAATCTCCCAGTAATAGAACTGATCTGAGGACAGTTATATTAGCTAAGAAGGCTTCGGCTGAGAAGTCCTGGCGCCACGGCGCGCAGGACACTGAGGGTGGTTCCCGCCGAGGCGGAAAGGTGTTCACCTCTTTCTACGGTGCCCATTCCTCCTCGGTGCCCTCAGGGGCCCGTTCTGCCAACCCCGCCTTAATGCCGGGGCGCAGACGGTCCCAGCGAGCGATTTCCCGAGGGACGCTCGCTCCCTCTGAGGAGGGTTTCAGAGCGGTTAAACCAGTTGTTCCCTGCCGGTGTGCCGTTACAGGGCACTGCGTTTGCTGCTCAAGTTACACCAGAGGCCAGTCTCGAGAGACTGGTACCCTTAGTAGAATTTCTGGCAGAGGGGAAAAGCCTTCCAAAAATATCTCATTGGGTCCTGCAGACAATAGAAAAGGATTATGCTATCCAATTCAGGTGTCATCCACCAAGATTCAGAGGGGTTCTGCCTACAGTGGTGGGCTCCGAGCAGGCTCTGGTTATGGAACAAAAGGTGAAAGCACTCCTTCAAAAGGAGGCTATAGAACGGGTTCCTCCTCCCAGTGTGGAGTCAGGCTATTACGGCCGATATTTCATCGTTCCAAAGTAGGATGGGGGGTTGCGTCCAATTTTAGACCTGCGCCTATTGAATCGCTCGGTAGGGAAGCCAAAATTCAGGTTGCTCTCTATCAAGCAGATCGTGTCACAGATCAGATCCGAGGACTGGTCTGTCACGATAGATCTAAGGGACGCGTACTTCCACATTTCCATCCTTCCACAACACAGGAAGTTCCTGAGGTTCGCCTTCGGGGGCGAGGTGTACCAGCACAGGGTTCTTCCGTTTGACCTAGCTTTATCTCCCCTCACTTTCACGATGGTGGTTCGGCATCGAGATGTCGTTCTCGTTCGTATCAGGAAGTTGGGGTTGAGGCCGAACGCAAAGAAAAGTGTATTATCTCCTTCTCAGAAGACCACTTTTCTGGGTGTCGTTTGGGTTTCGGTTTCGATGCAGGCGCGACTCGCTCCGACCCGCATCGCTTCGATTCTCTCAGCTGTGAAACAAGTAAAGCTAGGCCAGCTACTTACTGTAATACAGTTTTAGAGACTGTCGGGTCTGATGGCAGCAGCGTCCAACGTTATACCTTGCAGCCTGTTGTACATGAGACCGCTACAGTGGGGGCTCAGGACCAAGGGGTTCTCCTCGAGGGGAAATCCGCTCCGCGGCGCTGCCTTCGTGCTCTGGTCATGTGGAAAGAAACTTGGTTCCTGTTCAAAGGTCCTGTGCTGGGTCGCGTGGCGCTAATGGCGGATGCTTCCCTCACAGGGTGGGGGGCGGTCACGAGTGGTCGTCCAGCCCAAGGTCTGTCTCAGGACCATCATCTATCATGGCTTATAAATTGTCTAGAGATGTTGGCGGTGTTCCAGGCTCTGACACACTTCCTAGCAGACCTGAGAGGTCATCATGTGTTAGTTCAGTCAGACAACACGTCGGTGGTCTCTTATATAAATCATCAGGGGAGCCTGCGGTTTCGCCGGCTTTACAAGTTGGCCCGTCAGATCCTCCTGTGGTCCCAAGGGAGGTTACTATCTCTGACAGCAATGTATCTTCCTGGGTATTTGAATGTGGTAGCAGTCTCCCTGTCGAGGCAGGGGCCGAGGCCGGGGGGTTGGAGTCTCCACCCCGAGGTGGTGGAGCTCCTTTGGTGAGTTTCGGTCGCGCCGAGGTGGACCTATTCACTTCCAAGGTGACCACGCACTGTCATCTGTGGTTTTCCATCAGCCATCCAGCCCCTCTGAGGTTGGACGCTATGGGGCAGCCGTGGCCGAGGTCACGTCTGTTCACCTTTTCCCCGATTGCTCTGCTACCTGGAGTTCTGGAGAGGGTTCGCCGGGACGGGGTCAGCCTACTACATAGTAGCCCCGTTCTGGCCGGCCCGAGTATGGTTTGCGGACCTGATTTCTCTCCTGGACGGTTCTCCTTTGGAGCTCCCGGTCAGGAGGGATCTACTCTCTCAGGCGGGCAGCATGATATTTCACCCCCGCCCAGTACTGTGGGCTTGGCCTCCGAGGGGGCCCAGCTCATGAACTCTGGTCTCTCAACCGAGGTTGTTGAGACCATTCTTCACTCAGCTCCATCCGCGAGGAAGCTTTAGGCCTTGAAGTGAAAACTTTTCACTTCTTGGTGTGGAGAACACCTGCAGGACCCGGTTAACAGCCCAGTGGGTGCAGTGCTGGATTTCCTGCAGGAGCGCTTCTCCACAGGGCTATCCCCCTCCACACTAAAGGTGTATGTGGCGGCACTGGCTGCTCACCACGTCCCTTTCAGTGGAGTTTCTCTGGGGAGACACCCGCTTATAACTCGTTTCCTTCGTGGCACATTGAGGCTGAGGCCAGCAGTTCGTACGAGGGTGCCGGCCTGGGATCTGGCCATCGTATTAGAAGGTCTTTCCCAAGCTCCTCTTGAACCTATCGAAGAAGTTCCTGAGAAGTTTCTCACGTTTAAGACTATCTTTCTTCTTGCTATCTCCTCACTAAATAGAATCGGGGATTTGCAGGCTCTGTCGGTTTCACCCTTGTGCCTGGAATTTCGCCTGGCATGGTTCAGGCTCTTGACCTACAGTTCTGCAGGCCTTCTGTCCTCCTTCATTTCTGTCGTCTGACCAGGAGAAACTTAATTTACTCTGCCCTGTTAGGGCGTTAGACTCCTATATCCACAGAACTGCCCTGTGGAGGAAGTCAGAACAACTATTTGCGTGTTTTGGGCCACCCAAGTAGGGGCGTCCCGTGTCTAAACAGAGAATAAGCAAGTGTGTGGTCGAGGCTATCTCACTTGCCTATGAGTCGGCTGGTCAGCCTTCACCTTGGCTGTACGAGCCCACTCTATCAGGAGTATGGCGGCTTCTAAAGCCTTATTGTCAGGAGTTTCCCTCAGTGACGTTTGTGATGCGTCTGGATGGTCTTCACCGCATACTTTCATTAAGATCTATGACCTAGACTTAATTCCTTCCCCTGGGGCACAGGTGCTCTCGCCCTCTGTGCGCTAGTTCTCACATGGCGGTCATTTGGTCCTATGGCGACGCGGGTATTAGCGTTCCCACAGCTTGACGCAGCTCGAGTTCCCTTGAAAGGGAACGTCTCGGTTACGTATGTAACCTTAGTTCCCTGATAGGGAACGAGACGCTGCGTCATCCCACCATACTCCCGGCATTCCCGCTAGCGCTTCCTTCAGGCTATCAGAAGCTATTGCGCTTGTGTTTATGGGGTGCTTTATAGTTTCCTGGTCGATGACGTCACCCGCCTATGACGTTCCATCTCTCCATTGGGCTGATTCCATACGTGCTTCAGGACGCACAACGCAGAGGCGTTCCCACAGCTTGACGCAGCGTCTCGTTCCCTATCAGGGAACTAAGGTTACATACGTAACCGAGATGTTTTCCTTGCTACTGTTCTATCCACCTTATTTTTCAACACGGAAGTAAGCTATTTTTTGTGAATGTGCAAGACTTCCAGTTCATTTAGCCGCTATAGGGAAATAACGAGAAGAATAACAAAGTGCACTACAAACTAGTGTGTTTACAATTATGACAATACATAAAAATAACAGGAAATACCAGTTTGCAATATCAAGCAGCATAACAAGCTCTTTTTTTCAACAAGAAATAACTGGAAGCGGATGACACCGGAAGCCAGACACATTCCATTTACAAATGGCCGAGCCCACTCTTACGTGAAAAATAATTGTTTCCATGTTCCAATGGTTGCAGTGCAATCCTTGACTGACCAGAATGAATTATTACAGGTGAGATTTTGCATTATTCACCTGTAGTAAGTCAGTCTGGTCTCTTGGAATGTACTACAACCATTGGAACATGAAAAAACTCATCGGTGAATTACAGTATTTTTTTGCTAAAAAAATATTGTTTACTGTACATGTACAAGTGAAATTTTGCCAAAACCTGCCTTAATGTACATACATTAAGGCAGGTTTTGGCAAAATTTCACTTGTAGTAAGTCAGTCTTACCAATACAATCAAACTTTGAAATTTGAACATGTCTGTTTTTAAATGTTGTTTATTAAGTCATTTTAATTAATACAAATTATACATTTTAACCACTTGGAGGAATTGGCAGACGTTCCCTTAGAGACCATGCGCCGTGGTAGCGCGTCAAAGCATTCTCGAGTATTAATGAGCAGCTATAATGCACGTAGGTGATTTTGAATTAATATTTCATGTCGATATACAATGGTTACATACAGTTAAAACCAATCGTGTTATTGATATCAGAGAATGTCTAACAAGGCATTATTAGGCACTAAAACTTCCGGCTTCTGAACTGGTTGCAGTTCCACTCGGAGTGGAGGTCAATGGAGCTATACCCCTCAAAATCCACTTTTCTCAGGATATAATATTTTATCTAGTAATTTGAATGTTGTATTTGAAAGGAGATGCAAAGAAATTACAGATAACTGGGTGTTAGATTTTTTAGAGTCACTTATTTGCTTAAAAAAGTTTTCTAAAATGTCAGTGACGTCATACACATCGTACGACCAGAGATACTGCTTTACGGCAATCCTTCAATCACTTTGGTGCTTTCGCGCTCTGCACTTTCTTTTCTCTCGAGGCATCGACAACACAGCTTGACACAGTTTTTGTTTTGTTGTTTTAAAAGACCACGCCGAAAATACACACACACATTCTGGTCCCGCTTCGGATGCCACGATGCCATCAAGCGGTATCTCTGGTCGTAATCAGTCCTTCACTGACCAATCAGTGTTCATTAGCAGAATGCTAGCGTGTTATGGGCAACAACAACTCAACCTGTAAGAAATCGAAAGGACATAAGTACTCGTTCATTCAACTTTCAACCTATAACCCACGTTGAACTTGCAAAACCTACAATCAAACCTGAGATTTCTCAACGGCATATGGGTGAAAGAGAAACATTTAGCCGTCTAGCTCCATAGACTCCCATTCATTTTGCACTCATGGGCGATCGCCCCCAGTGGAACTCTGGTGGAACTACAACCAAAATTCGATGCAATAGGGCTTAATAGGGAGTGACCAGGCTCTCCGTAGACGGGCTCTGATGATATCTTTGTAAGACTGACTCTATGGAACAGTGGCAAGGAAAACGTCTCGGTTACGTATGTAACCCTCGTTCCCTGAGTAGGGAACGGAGACGTTACGTCGGACGACGACGAATGGGGTTTCGCTTAGAAAGCCTATCAACTTCGAGTATTACAAAACGAGCCAATGGCAAAGAAATGCCATGGGTCTGCGGAATTTGCATAGCGTATCTCCGCCCTACCTCGTGGGTATAAAAGGAAGACGCTGGCAACATGCAGATATGTTTCTTCGCTGAGGAGCCAAGACTGAGCTCAGGCGATCCCCGCGGTACAGCGGAAAGTGGCAGGCAGACATAACGTCTCCGTTCCCTACTCAGGGAACGAGGGTTACATACATAACCGAGACGTTCCCTTTCGTTGTCACTCCGAGTTACGTCGGATGACGATGAATGGGGTTACCAGTCTAATCACGCCACCTTCTCGGCTGTCTTCCAGTGCCCTGCATAAATCTGAGATCCCTGTCGTGAGACTGGCATGGACGAAGGACTCCTATTTAGCACAGGAATACCAAGGTACACTGAGGAGATATCCCATAGGTTTAGAGGAAATATGCAATTATTGCCAACCCATAGGGGGGGACTTAGAGAATACACATATGACCCGGAGGGATGCATATGGAGAACACTGGGGTGTCCAGCCGCAGGTGGAATATTTCAACCCCAGGGGTGGCAAGGTGGCTTGCCAAGGGAAAGACACATGCTCAGAGAGGCTTACAGTGGAAATACACATGTGGGGGTCGCTCAGAGGAGGGACCATGCACACGGGAGGCACCTAGCCGACGCGCAGGCAATAGACACTGGCGCCGACGTCAGGAGTGCTGGAGGAACTCAGGGCTTTTGGGAAGCTCACCTGAGGAGAATATCGCACGTATCCAGTCCGTGGAGTGGAATGGCGAGCAAGCGAAGACACCTGAGCGGGTCCAGTACTAGCTGGTTGAAGCGAGTACATGAGAGGACACTGGCTGCACTCGGAGATTAAAGAATCTGGCGAATGTGTTAGGTGTCGCCCAGCCTGCAGCTCTGCAGATGTCTGTTAGCGAGGCGCCATGCGCTAGAGCCCAAGAGGACGCCACACTCCGGGTGGAGTGGGCAGTCACACCAAGGGGGGACGGTCGACCTTGCTGCTGGTATGCCAAAGCAATGGCGTCCACTATCCAGTGAGACAACCTTTGCTTGGAGAGAGCCTTTCCCTTCAGCTTCCCACCATAACAGACAGAGAGCTGGTCTGAGTTCCTGAAACACTGCGTTCTGTCTACATAGGTGCGGAGAGCAGCACATACTGGACAGAGCAGTGCCAAGGCTGGGTCTGCCTCCTCCAGGGGCAGCGCTTGCAGGTTCACCACCTGGTCCAGAAAGGGAGTGGTAGGAACCTTGGGCACATATCCGAGCCGGGGTCTCAGGATCACTTGAGAGTAGGCCGGCCCGAATTCCAGGCACGCTTCGTCAACGGAGAATGCGTGCAGGTCCCCTACCCTCTTGATGGAGGCCAATGCAACCAGGAGCGCTGTCTTCATTGACAGGAACTTAAGCTCCACTGATTGAAGAGGCTCAAAGGGAGCGCTCTGCAGGGCAGTTAACACCACTGAGAGGTCCCAAAAGGGAACGAGAGGAGAGCGAGGAGGATTCAGTCTCCTCGCTCCTCTCAGGAACCTGACGATCAGATCGTGCTTCCCAACAGACTTACCTTCGACCGGGTCATGGTGTGCGGCAATAGCGGCAACATAGACTTTCAGGGTGGAGGGAGACAGCCTTCGCTCCAACCCTTCTTGAAGGAAGGAAAGCACGACACTGATCGAACATCTCCGGGGGTCTTCTCGGTGAGAAGAGCACCAGTTGACGAAGAGGTTCCACTTTAACGCATAGACGTGTCTCGTGGACGACGCTCTAGCGGAAGTGATGGTAGCCACCACCGCTGGTGGTAGGGTACTCAAACCTACCTCGTCCCGTCCAGGAGCCACACGTGGAGGTTCCAAAAATCGGGACGAGGGTGCCATAGGGTGCCCCGTCCCTGAGAAAGAAGGTCTTTCCTCAGAGGAATCGGACAAGGAGGTGCTGTTGCGAGGAGTACAAGTTCGGAGAACCAGGTCCGGGTGGGCCAGTACGGTGCGACCAGAATGACCTGCTCCTCGTCCTCCCTGACCTTGCGCAGGGTCTGCGCAAGAAGGCTCACTGGGGGAAACGCATATTTGCTGCCCTGCGGCCAGCTGTGCGCCACTGCATCCATGCCGAGCGTGCCCTCGGTCAGGGAATAATACAGGGTGCAATGGGTCGAGTCGTGAGAGTCAAACAGATCTATCTGTGCGTCCCCGAACTGGTCCCAAATCAGCTGAACCGACTGGGGATGGAGTCGCCAATCTCCCGGGAGGGGCTGAAGCCGTCGGCTGCACAGTTCAGGGCTCCGGGGATATAAATGGCATGAAGCGACCTCAGATGCTTCTGACTCCAAAAGAGGAGGTGGCGGGCGAGTTGCGACATACGACGAGAGCGTAGACCACCTTGACGGTTGATGTACGCTACGGTGGCGGTATTGTCTGATCGGACTAGTACGTGTTGATTCTTGAGCATGGCCCGGAAGCGGCGCAGAGCAAGACGTACAGCCAGCAACTCCAGGCAATTGACGTCCCATAGGCGCTGGGGTCCTGTCCAGGAGCCCGCGGCAGCACGTCCATTGAACATGGCACTCCGGCCCGTAGAAAACTGAGGTTCGACCACAAGGTGAAGGTCTGATGGCAGGTCGGAGTAACTGGTACTCGGAGGGTGCCGTGTTGCCATGCCCACCTCGGGACTCGGTCGCGAAGCCAAAGCTGAAGCGGTCTCATATGAAGCAATACGAGCGACGTTGCCACGGCCGCAGATGCCATATGCCCCAGGAGCCTCTGAAAAAGTTTCAATGGAACCGCACTCTTGCCCTCGAACTGTCTCAGGCAAGTCAGCAGTGACTGCGCGCACTCGCTCGTAAGCTGCGCGGACATGGCGACCGAGTCGATTTCCATACCGAGAAAAGAGATCCTCTGCACGGGGCAAAGTTTGCTCTTCTCCCAGTTGACCTGAAGGCCCAGACGGGCTAGGTGCCGGAGCACCAGGTCCCTGTGTTCGCAAACCTGGACTCGAGAGTGAGCTAGGATCAGCCAGTCGTCGAGATAATTCAGGATGCAAACCCTGTGTTCCCGAAGGGGAACAAGAGCTGCCTCGACGACCTTCGTGAAGACACGAGGAGACAGGGCCAGCCCGAATGGGAGAACCGCGTACTGATATGCCTGCCCCTCGAAAGCAAACCGTAGGAAGGGTCTGTGTCGAGGGAGAATGGAGACATGAAAGTAGGCGTCCTTCAGGTCGATCGCTGCAAACCAATCCTGGGGCCGCACACATTCGAAAATGCGTTTGGCCGTGAGCATCTTGAACGGCAGCCTGTGAAGGGAGCGGTTCAGCATGCGCAGGTCCAGGATTGGCCGTAACCCACCAGATTTCTTCGGGACAATGAAGTACGGGCTGTAGAAGCCGGACCTCATTTCGGCTGGAGGGACAGTCTCGATCGCACCCTTCGCCAGCAGGGTAGCAACCTCCGCTCTCATGATAGGGGCATTGCCACCGACCAAAGTTGAGCGGACTCCCCTGAAGCGGGGAGGAGACCGCGCGAATTGAATCGCGTAGCCTAGTCTGATCGTCCGAGACCCAGCGGGACAGGTTGGGGAGCTCTAACCAAGCCCCCAAGAACTGTACCAGCGGTGTCATACGAACCACAGACTTCCCATCGGTGGTGCAGCGAGGCGTAATGACTGGCCCAGACATGGATGGCATAGCGGCCCGGTGTGGGGGCACAGTCATTGACCGCGCCCTGACAGAGGAGACCAGGGAAGGATGAACGTTCCACGGGGGTCTGCTCTGCCAGGGGGCTGGCGACAGAGGAGGATGAGAGCGGCACTGTCCGGGGATGGCGCGCACTGTCATCCGGCTCTGGGACAGAGGAGGACGAGGGGTGCACGGCCCAAGGGCGGCGCACCGTGTCGGTGTGCCAGGCGGGAGGGGCGGGAGCCGCAGGAGGGCGCCCTCGGCGGCAAACAGACTGAGTATTCTGCCCGGTCGGCTGGGTGGAGGCAGCAGCGGGCCGTCGGGGCAAAATGTGCTTAATAGCCTTAGTCTGTTTCTGCGCGGTCGAGAACTGTTGGGCAAAATCCTCGACAGCACCGCCGAAAAGGCCGGCCTGTGATATGGGAGTGTTGAGCAGCCGGGACCGCTCGGCATCCCGCATATCAGTGAGGTTCAGCCAAAGATGTCTCTCCTGGACCACCGCAGTGGACATCACCAAACCCAGGGAGCGTGCGGTCCCCTTCGTCGCTCGGAGAGCAAGGTCGGTGGCGGCGCGCAGCTCATTGAAGAGCCCTGGGTCCATCCTACCCTCGTGCATGTCCCTGAGCATCTGGGCCGGGTAGACCTGCAGAGTGGCCATGGCATAAAGAGAGGCAGCCGTCTGTCCCACTGCTCTGTAGGACTTCGCCACTAACGTAGACGAAAACCTACAGGCTTTGGATGGGTGCTTAGGCTCGCCGCGAGAAGCAGCACTCTGAGGACACAGTTGCATCGCAACAGAGCGTTCAACCGGGGGGAGCCCAGTGTACCCACGGGCAGCTGCCCCATCGAGGGGAGGAAAGGCGGATGAAACCAACGAGCGGTCGCGGGAAGACATGGGAGTCTTCCAGGACTTCGAAATTTCATCATGCACGTCCGGGAAGAAAGGTATTGGGGCAGGCTGCGGACGGGAAGCCGCAGCTGCACCCAAAAACCAATCATCCAGCCGCGAGCGCTCGGGACAGGGTGGAGGGGTCCACTCTAAACCAATGCTTGCGGCCGCCCGGGAAAGCATGGCCGTCATCTCTGGATCAGACTGAGCCACAGCAGTATTCACACCCGAAGGTGGCAGCTGTGACGAGTCGTCACTTCCAGACGAATCAGACCCGCCTTGTGATGCTGCGATCGACATCACATCTTCCTCTGGAGTGCCAAAGGAAACCCGCGGGACATCAAACGATGGTCCGGCGAGAATCCCCTGAACACTCGCGGGTTGCAACACAGAAGAAGGTGCTGTGGGGCACGGACAGATAGTCGGCGCTTTGTTCCACACAGTCAGCCTCAGATCACCTTGGCCACCAGCCGAAGTAGAGCCTCTCGTGGAGGCGCTAGATCGGGGTGTGGATGAGGGGACTCTCTCTCGTGAGAGATCATTGAGTCTCGATCTAAGTGTTGCGATGGTCATATTCCCACAGAGAGAACATGAGTCATCCACGAGCGCTGTTCTAGCGTGATCAATGCCCAAACACACCAGACAGCGCTCGTGCCCATCAGAGTCAGACACAAATCGACCGCAAACAGAAGTGCACGGGCGAGGCATCTTTAAAAGACAGGCCGCGTGCAAGCTCTTTTGTGAGAGAAACTCAAGTGTTGAAGCGCCCGCGGAGAACACATCATGTGACCTACCACCATCAGTTGCGTCACTTCACTGCCATTCACAAACGGGATAGTAAAGAGACCATCGTACGCACACATCAGAATCTCACCGGAAATAGTTGGTCATCCTTTTTACCCACTCTTTTATGAGTACTATGAATTCAGACATTCAACTTCTTTTGTCACTTTTTCGGCAACTATGTAGTAGGAAAGTATGTGATTTTGAATGCAGCCATAGTTACAGCATAGGGAAGAATAGACTATTGCAGCTTCCGTTTCAAGGCAACTTTAAATAATGTTATAATGGTTTATTAAATATTTATAATGTTAAATAATGTTGTAATATTAAATTATAAATAAATAATAGGCTATGTTAAAAATTATAAATTACAATCTAAAATATAATTGTAAAAATAATGGTATCCTACGTATTTAATTTTTGTTAATATCCATTATTGTTTTTATCCTTGCTTTATCATAGATAAGCCATTTGTTGGATTAGAAATTAAACAAATGTAAATATAAAAAAATAATACATCAAAATGTAGACTTAATGTTATATCATATGGTATTTATTACAAGTAAATCTGACAAAATTTGGCAGTTTTTTTAAACACACTTTATTTTTGATAGAACAAGAGATTAGATGTCAAATCAGTTTTGACTCTGAATTTGAAATACGATTAGAAATAGTGCCAAAACTGAATTCATATAACAAAACCTGCATATGTTCTATATGTACCGTGAGAGAGCAATCTGAAATTAAAGCATAGACAGTGCCAGAAAACATCAGGAACCTCTTCTCCACTCATCCGTCTCTCCACCCATCTGTCACTCCATCTCTCCGTCAGTTGTAAATGTCAGCGGTATCAATCTTCAAGCAGAGAGTACTGATATGTCTAACCCTGCGTGAAGTTCAGGACCCCGGGTAATAAACATCCTGACAGCTGAGACGGCCCCTCAGTCTTTTAGCATCGTCAAAAACACTGATGAGAAGAAAATCGGATTCATGTACACACACACACACTGTGTCTCAGGAGCTCTCCAGCAGGGTAGAAACGGTGTAGATCTGTGTCTTCAGTCTCTTCTTCATCTCTCTGATCATTTGACAGAGGGCCAGAGGGTAGCAGCAATAAACCGTAGTCCAGTCCTCACACACGCTACCCTGGAGACACACACAGCACACTGTAATGTATTCTTAATTTAATATAACCAGGCAAAATAGGGTTTTTAGATTTCTAAGTAAGGGTACATTTCTCTGATATTGATTTAACACCCCCCTCCAAGTCGAGGAAACTAGTTATGAAATTTAATTTAAGAAATCTTCATATAACTGTCAAATACTGGATGTGTTTTACTTCTTAGCACAAGAAGGATATGACTAGATAAATCAAAGATACATTTCTACTCCTAGAGGAAATACTGTAAAACACTTTTTTTTAGGTCACCGTAATCCATTGTTCAGTGGAAACTCTACAGTGATATCTGAGTTGAGTTGTTGGTTCTCACATTAAAGCCCAACGTATACGTCGTTTTTTTTACGCATACAGTCGAACGCGCAGCCTTTTAAAGTCTACTCCATTTGATAGCATGCGCGAACTAAGGCTGCATCCGGAATCGCATACTTAGCTACTACATAGTAGACGAAAACAGTAAGTGACAGAAGAAGTACATGTATGTCCGAATTCACAGTACTCATAAAACAGAAGGCAAAAAGTACCCAGATGACCAACTACATCCGGCGGGAAATATTCTATTTACATAATGTAAAAATAGCAGTATTTTCTTTGCAATAAGTGTAAATAGTAGTTAAATGCTATTAATATTTATAAATAGTGGCAGATACTATTTACACCTCAGTGTTGTTGTACATTAAACAGTATGCAATCATAGAATAGAGTAAATTATTACATTTCTTAAAATTATTAAATGGATGCCACCTTAGTAGGACAATAAAGCCCCCCCTACACCGACCCCAAACAATAACCAATAAACAATTTATTATTAAACCCATGCTAGACACTTACATTGTTATTGAAAATAAATGCCTTTCCGATCAGATATGTGATGGGCAAAGGAAGTAGAGCGAGTTCGGCAAAGGGCGAATTGGCAGGTAACTTGTCAGAATTTTTTTTATTTTTTTTTTTTTATCAATCAATCAATTTGAAAAGGTTACTGCTAGACTTTAGTTTAATTATTGTTACTAATCCTCAATCACTACATCATTTCAAACTTGTCACAGTAAGTTTAGAATTCATATTATTAGCTTGAATAGATGAGTAATTAAGTAAAAATAAATAAATAGATATATCGGAATTTTTTAAATCATCCAGTAAAAAAAAAGTTTAAAAATGTGTTATGGTGTTGAAGGTCAGTGCAAAAAGTTCAAATAATTGTTTTAACTATTAAACATTGTTGCTTGATACCACAGGCTTATTATTGTTACCCAAACAGAAAACCATAAAAAAAAAAAAAACACTAAAACTTTAACCACAATTCAAGTGAAAGCAATATTGCTATATTGAAAAAATTAACAAATACTATAATCGTATATCAATGATACTAAAATAATACAGCTCTTCCAAGGCCATGTTTACAAACAAGATTTTTCTGAAAAAAAAAAACTATTTATACAGAAAGTGCAGGGACAAAGCCACATTTTTTGACAAAGCCAGTTTCTTATATGCATTAAGCATTAAAAAAATGATCTGATATTTTATTTTACTACAAGGTATTTTAATTACAATAAAAGTAAAACGTTTATAGAATTAGATTTTGGATTTTGAAATCTATAGCAAAATACCGTAGTCCATTAAAATAGTATAGTAATGGGAACACGCAAACTGATATAGTACTCTAGCATAAAGTTTTTTATATAATGTTTCATTTTATAAATAATTTTGCATACTAAATGGATCAAATAGATTTTGGAATCCTGAACATTTCTATCAGTATTAAATCAGCAATACTGATACAATACTAACCAAAAACTGATACAATACTCACCAAAAAGTCTATGCATGTCACATTATTTACATTACTGCTGAATCCTTACCCTGATTTTAAACCGCTCTCGAATGCCCACTCTCATGGCGAACGTGGAGCCAGGCAGAAGAGGCAAACACACACATTCTCCATACTGATGAGCCAGACTCAGGTCCAAACAACATGGCACAAACACACCCATCAGACCTGCACAGAAGAGAGGAGAGATGCTTTGAAACGTGGGCAGGGATCTGTCGAGAAACTCAGAGCTTCAGTGCTTATCTGCAATTACTTTAACACTGCTTATATTGACTGCCTGCAAAAAAAAAAAAAAAAAGGATTCAATTCTGATAAATATGGCTTTGAAAGAGAAATCAATGTCCTTGGACAAAGTAGAATTTTGTTTTATGCCCAGCTTTTTTTTAAATGAATGGAAAATCATTAACAATTTATAATCATTAAGGAATGTCATTAACTTTTAATGATTGTGAAACGGTACACAAACCACTGGTTAAGTAAAACAACAGTAAAACTGCAGTTTGCTACAGTAATATAACACAAAATAAAGTATTTTAGGAGACATTTCGTAATTAGAAATATAATTATGAAGAAATGAGTTCTAAGTCTGGTGTTGAGTTTTTTCCAAATTTATACAAAATACCAAAATTTGATGCTAAGGGCCAGTCTGGGTGCCAAAAGATATAAAAATATGCAGCAATAGAATTTCATGTACAGTTTGTCAAACAAGATCTCAATTGATTGTATAGGGAGGCAGAGGCTTCATGGAGAGAGTAATAATAAATAAGCTGCTGTGTGTTGGATTTCCTGAGGTAAAAAAGTGTTTTAGAACAAATTGTGTCCCACTAGAGTTCCAGGCCAGTTTCATTATTCTGGAACAGAAAAATATGTTTTCTTTGTTGCCAAGACTGAAACAAGGCAAAGTCGTATCAGTTGAATTACAACAGTCATAAAGAGATAGTTCATCCAAAAATGAAAATTCTGTCAGTAATTACTCACTCTAATGTCGTTCAAAACACGTGAGACTTTCGTTCATCTTCGGAACACAAATGAAGATCTTTTTGATGAAATCTTTTTGAGAAATTTCTGTCCCTCCAAATTTTCCTAAATTCCTAAAAAGCCTAAATGCAATCTGTTCATCATATAAACTGGTCGTTTATCTTCAGAAAATTTGTAAATTCAGATTAAACTGCTCAATTAGTTTTATGATCTCTTTATGAACTTTGTGAAGTGTCAAAGTTGCGTAGCTGTCAATGGAGGGACTGAAAGCTCTCGGATTTCATCAAAAAGATCTTCATTTGTGTTCTGAAGATGGACGAAAGTCTTAAGGGTTTGGAACAACATGAGGGTGAGTAATTAGTGACATAATTTTAATTTCAGGGTGAATACAATAAAAAAATGAAGAAATAATTATGGAAGCCTGTTTCTGCCTGCTTTTTGCTGTAATTGCAACTTATTTCACAACTGTGAATTTGTTTCTTACAATTGCAATGTTATACCTCCCATAATTTTACATTTACATATAAAAATGTTGCACAATACGAATTTATATCTTGCAAAGTGAGTTTAAATATTGCAGATGTGAATTTATGACTTACAATCTGGCTTTATATCCAGCAATGTGACACTTTTTGTGAAACTTTATACAGTGGGCTTTACAAAAACGATCACATTGCCAATATTTGTGATTGCAATTTTATATCTTGCAACTACTACGACTTTGTTTCTTGCAAAAGCAAACTTATATCACTCCCAATTTTGACTTTATATTCAAAATGTTACTTTAGTATATTACAGTGCGGCTGTTTCTTTTCACAATGTGACTTTGTACAGGTGAAACTCGAAAAATTTGAATATCGTGCAATAGTTATAATTTTGATGATTATGGCTTACAGCTTATGAAAACCCCAATTCAAAATCTCAGAAAATTAGAATATTACATGAAATCAATAAAAAAAAGGATTTTAAATACAGAAATGTCGGCCCTCTGAAAAGTATAACCATGCATATGTATATAGTTATATATACTAAATATATTAGTTTCACCTTTTAATTTAAATTACTGAAATACATGAACTGTTGCACGATATTAAAATTTTTCGAGTTTCACCTGTATATCTCACAAAGTGACAATATTAATTGTAAACTTCATCTCTCTCCATGCTCTCTCAAGCACTTCCTCTTACATGTGCTGGTGTCACCACACACGTTAAACAGTCCTGAGCTCCAGTCTCCCCCTGTTTGTGTGATAGTGGTCATTGTCGTTGTGGTCTCCCCGAGGCCAGGTTGAGTCAGCACAGGAAGTTCCATCGTCGCACTTCCTGTTGGGTTTGCTTCAACATCTTTTCCACCTGGAGAGTCCATTTGAATCTGAAGACGATACAAGAAATCTGCTTCAGATCAAAAACATGGACACATAATCCTATAAAGGCAGTCCTCACCTGACCTAAAAAGTTTTTACAATATTGTGACATTAAACAAATGAAATGCATATTAATGAGGGAGAACACTTACATGGTGAATGTGGCTCAGAACAATCCCTCACAATGACAACAGACTAAGGGAAAAGACAGGGGTGAGTTTCCTATGGTGACTGTGGTGTGTTCGTTCTGATAGTCGCTTCGCCAAGAAGCCCTGACCGAAGCTGCTGTGAGCTGATAAGCCTTCATAAACACACACACACATGCACAGGAGACCCTCACACACCTCGCAAGCGCATTCAAATACTAACTCTCAATTCACAAACAGCAATGTAACACACAATAGCAGATACAGTTCAAAAATTCCTCTCAAATACAATTATACAACACATAATCATGCATAATTGAGACTGCAGGCCTACTTACAAATATCCCACTGGAGCCTACAATTCACACACATAAAAATATCAAACAAAACCTCACGAATGACACCTCAAATATGCAACAAAAGCTTACCAGCGATCCAGCCAGTGTGAGAAAAATGTTACATAAATTCACCCCAAGAGCACCAATGCAGAATAGCACGTCCTCTTGAGGTTAATGTCTCGCATCACTTCCTTCTGCACCGCAGCTAACGCACATCCAACAGTGTCACATCCACTATAATGAAACATTGCATGTAGCTGTCATATGTAGAACGGCTCGCTTATATGTTTGCCAGCCAAGTCTGTTGAAGTGCATGTAATCGTTTATCTGAACGTGCTTCTTTGTGGCTGATCTCATCTCCACTTGCATCAGACTGTAAAATTGAGCCGTCTTCATATCTGCTACGGCCTGCTTGGCCGGAAAATAGAATAATATCCCTCATAGCGTTGGCACATTCTCAGAAAACAGGGCTATTTGTGTCCGAAAACTTTTTTGCAACTTTTCTTTATCATTGGACCTGTAAAGAAAATTCAGATTTTTCCACTTCAGTCCAAAAATACTAGGGCCGTAACCAAAGATGATGAGGGAATTTCAGATTAGTGATTGTGATGGATTTTTAATAGATAAGATAGTAAACTGTCTTTTAGAACTAATCATGTTTCTGACTCTAAAAATCTGACCTTTAGACAACCTTATGACAAACTTTTACCTGACTTCCCCTTTGGGTCAAATATTATGACTAACTCTTACCATACTTCCCTTTTTAGCATAGACGGAGCGTGTGTAAGGCTTAGCCTTCCCCTGGCCACGGACTTAAAGGGTAACTAAACCCCTGGTCAGAGCCTGACTCCACCCACTGGTAATATTTGAAAAATGCTGGAAAAGTAGGCAGAGTCCAGCAGAGATATTAGCAATATACAATTCGAGTGAAATTTTCTCCCTCAAAAGCAGCCTGCCTGCTACTACTAGTTGCTTTTATAAAGAAAAGCTGCACATAATTGCTGGTCTAGGATCAGTTTCCTCCACTCCAAAACCAAATAAGCGCGACTGGGCTGGCTCCGCTGTGGTCTGTGGAAAACGTAAATTGCATGCCGTGCGCACGAACAGAGATAATTCATTTATGAAGGATCTTTTTTTTTTTTTTCGATAAACAATTTTTAAATAAATGAAACCAATATAATTAATAAATTACAATGTTTTTATTAAATTGTGATCACTTTAAATACAAATTCATTCATTTTAAAAAATAGTTTATGACACCCATATCCGGCACTCGCTTAAAACACGGGTTTATGTGCTTTAGAGAGAAAAAAAGTGATTGACATAATGGACATAAGAACATTTTTCAAGACAAAGACTTCAAGCTGCAACGATCTAAACAACAGCCCTTACCCATCCAATTCAAGTGTGCAAATATCTGACAAAAACTTAGTCGAAAGCTCGTCTTCACAGATATCAACAGATACAGCCTGTGAGTCTGGCTGCATCAGGCCTTGTGAACGGATCTTTGAGTGTGTTAGTACACACCTGTGGATTTGGGTACAAAGGACCATGACCCAGACCATGGGAATAGCAAAGAGTGTGGATGCAGTGCTAAAATGTGACTCAGAAGGCGCGCAGTTTCTTTTAAATAAATATCACGTCACACATCTCCTGACTTCATTAAGAATCAGAATCAGAATCAGAAAGAGCTTTATTGCCAAGTGTGCTTGCACACACAAGGAATTTTCCTTGGTACTGAAGCTTCCAGTGCACATATACAAATACAAATACAACAAGAAACATAGTAATACAAATTCTAAGAATAAAATAATAAAAAATATGAAAATACTGTAAAAATATAAGGTCACAGTTAGGTTTAGTCAGAATAAACATTACAGATTATGAACATATTTACAGTAATTTGAATAGTATGAATAAATATAAATATCACCAGAATTTTTAAGATATTGCACTAAACAGTGGGAGTATTGCACTTGCAGGCATATCCCTTGGGAGGTATTTAAAAGTTCAGAAGGAAAATGGCCTGTGGGAAGAAACTGTTCCTGTGCCTAGATGTTCTTGTGGCCAGTGATCTGAGTCTTCGTCTTGATGGTAACAGTTCAAACAGGAGGTGTCCAGGGTGAGTAGAGTCTCTGATGATTTTACCTGCTCTCTTCCTCACTCTGGAAGAGTACAGGTCCTGGAGGGTTGGCAGGGGGGCACCAATAATCCTCTTCGCAGTCCGGACTGTCCGTTGTAGTCTCCTGATGTCTGATTTGGTAGCTGAACCAAACCAGACAGTGATGGATGTGCATAAAACAGACTCAATGACGGCTGAGTAGAACTGAATCAGCAGCTCCTGTGGCAGGTTGAACTTCCTCAGCTGGCGAAGGAAGTACAGTCTTTTTTTCACAATGGAGTCAATGTGATTGTCCCACTTCAGGTCCTGAGAGATGGTAGTGCCCAGGAACCTGAATGACTCCACTGATTTCACCGTGCTGTTCATGATGGTGAGTGAGGGGAGTGCTGGGCTGTTCCTCCTGAAGTACACGATCATCTCCACTGTTTTGAGCGTGTTCAGCTCAAGGTTGTTATAACAATACAATACAATACAATTTTATTTGTATAGCACATTTAAAAACAACTGACATTGACCAAAGTGCTTAACAAGGCCAAGAGACATAACATACAAGTACAATGTAAAGACACACACATCAAGCTATATTAAAAGCTATTGAAAAGAAATGAGTTTTCAAAGAAGATTTAAAAATTGACAGAGTTTGGGCAGATCTGATGTGAGCCGGTAAGCTATTCCATAACCTAGGTCCGAAGGCTGCAAAGGCATCGCACCCCTATTTTTTAGTCTGGTTCGAGGGACAGATAGTAAGTTAGAGTCCCCCGATCTGAGTGACCTTAACTGTGTGATTGGGCGAAGTAATTCAGATAGGTACTGTGGAGACTGGTTCTGTAATGACTTAAAAACAAATAAGAGAACTTTAAAATCAATTCTGAATTTAACCGGTAGCCAGTGAAGCGAGATCAGCACTGGTGTTATGTGTTCAAATTTACGCTTCCCTTTGAGAAGGCGTGCAGCTGCATTTTGGACCAATTGTAAGCGAGTGATGCATTTCTGTGGGGCACCAATATATAAAGAATTACAATAGTCCAATCTGGATGTTACGAATGCATGTAGGGCAATCTCAAAGTGCTTAGCAGACAAGAAGGGCTTAACCTTGGCTAAAAGACGGAGGTGAAAGAAACAGGACTTAACCACAGCACTTATCTGCTTATCAAATTTGAGGTTGTTAGCAAACCAGACCCCCAAATTCCGAACACAGGTGGTGCTATATGGGAACAACGTTTGTAGATCAAAATCATGAGTACTACGATCATTGGGGCCAAACAAGATAATTTCAGTTTTGCTCTCATTGAGACTCAAGAAGTTACTACAAAGCCAAAGTTTCAGTTCATCCAGACAGTCCAATATTGGCTTTAAAGCAAGCTTATCATCACGCTTCAAAGGCAAGTACATTTGAGTGTCATCGGCATACAGATGGAAAGAAACCCCATGTCTAGATAAAATAGAACCCAAGGGGAGCATGTATAGATTAAACAGTTCAGGGCCAAGAATAGAACCCTGAGGAACGCCAGACCCCAGTTTCATTTCTGAAGAACACTGTTGCCCAATACGGACAGAGTAAGTCCTATTAGATAAGTACGAGCGGAACCATTGTAGCACTGTACCCCGAAAACCCATACACGCTTCAAGACGAGAAATTAAAATATTGTGATCGACCAGGTCAAAAGCAGAGCTAAGATCTAACAAGACCAAAGCCACAGATTGCCCGGTATCTGTAGTCAGCAATATATCATTCATGACTCTTAAAAGTGCAGATTCCATACTGTGGCGAGATTTAAAACCAGACTGAAATTTCTCATAAATCTGATTTTCATTCAAGAAAGACTGGAGTTGACTCAAAACCACTTTTTCAAGAATTTTTGAGATACAGGGTAAATTTGAAATTGGGCGGAAGTTACTCAGAATTGTCGAATACAAACTGGACCTCTTAAGCTTAGGCAAAACTGCATGTTTTTTGTTAGCATGTTTCAGGCTGTTGGGAACAACCCCAGTGTGAAGACATTTGTTGATAATAGACAACAAGTCAGGACCGATAGCATGAAAGACCTGCTTAAAAAATATAGTGGGAATCACATCCACAGCAACTAGTAGGTTTTAAAATTGTAACAATCTCATTTATAGAGTCAAGGGAGACAGGCTCAAAGACAGACCATATGGATGAGCATACGGGGACTCCAAGTGGCATACAGGCTGACAAAGGCATTTGAGATCTAATCAGTGAGATCTTCTCATTACTGCACCAGACAGCCAGCTGTTCAACCTCCAGTCTGTAAGCAGACTCGTCACCGTTTTGAATGAGACCGATGACAGTGGTGTCATCTGCAAATTTCAGGAGTTTGACAGTGGGGTCTTTAGAAGTGCAGTCATTAGTGTACAGGGAGTATAGGGTATAGGGTTAGACTCGGCCGTCGTCGATGTGTAGACGCGCTAGGGTATAGGGTTAGACTCAGCCGACATCGATGTGTAGACGCGCTAGGGTATAGGGTTAGACACTAGGGTATAGGGTTAGACTCAGCCGACGTCGATGTGTAGACGCGCTAGGGTATAGGGTTAGACTCAGCCGACGTCGATGTGTAGACGCGCTAGGGTATAGGTTAGACACTAGGGTATAGGGTTAGACTCAGCCGACGTCGATGTGTAGACGCGCTAGGGTATAGGGTTAGACTCAGCCGACATCTATGTGTAGACGCGCTAGGGTATAGGATTAGACTCGGCCGATTGTCGACTGTAGACGCACCAGGGTAAAGGGTTAGACTCAGCCAACGTCGATGTGTAGACGCGCTAGGGTATAGGGTTAGACACTAGGGTATAGGGTTAGACTCGGCCGACGTCGATGTGTAGACGCGCTAGGGTATAGGGTTAGACTCGACAGACGTCGATGTGTAGATGCGCTAGGGTATGGGGTTAGACGCTAGGGTATAGGGTTAGACTTGGTCGATGTGTAGACGCACTAGGGTATAGGGTTAGACGCTAGGGTATAGGGTTAGACTCGGCCGACGTCGATGTGTAGACGCGCTAGAGTATAGGGTTAGACTCGGCCGACGTCGATGTGTAGACGCGCTAGGGTATAGGGTTAGACGCTAGGGTATAGGGTTAGACTCGGCCGACGTCGATGTGTAGACGCGATAGGGTATAGGGTTAGACGCTAGGGTATAGGGTTAGACGCTAGGGTATAGGGTTAGACTCGGCCGACGTCGATGAGTAGACGCGCTAGGGTATAGGGTTAGACGCTAGGGTATAGGGTTAGACTCGGCCGACGTCGATGTGTAGACGCGCTAGAGTATAGGGTTAGACTCGGCCGACGTCGATGTGTAGACGCGCTAGGGTATAGGGTTAGACGCTAGGGTATAGGGTTAGACTCGGCCGACGTCGATGTGTAGACGCGATAGGGTATGGGGTTAGACTCGGCCGACGTCGATGTGTAGACGCGCTAGGGTATAGGGTTAGGCGCTAGGGTATAGGGTTAGACTCGGCCGACGTCGATGTGTAGACGCGATAGGGTATGGGGTTAGACTCGGCCGACGTCGATGTGTAGACGTGCTAGGGTATAGGGTTAGGCGCTAGGGTATAGGGTTAGACTCGGCCGACGTCGATGTGTAGACGCGCTAGGGTATAGGGTTAGGCGCTAGAGTATAGGGTTAGACTCGGCCGACGTCGATGTGCAGACGCGCTAGGGTATAAGATTAGACTCAGCCGACATCGACCATAGATTTGAGTATAAATATTATATGACGTAGGTAGCTTTAGGAAAAAATCTACCACATGATCATCCAATATGCTTTTTTCAAAGTAACCAATAGTTATATATTGTTACTAACCTTACAGATAACCTTACAGAGAACCATAAGATTTTTTCCTGTTTTTGAAGGAAGTCTCCTATGTTCACCAAAGCACAAGGTTCACTTCCTTCAAAAACATGAAAAAATCGTATGATTTATTACAAGGTATACTTGATCAAAAAAATTGATCAAAAATACAGTAAAATCAATATTATTGTGAAATATTATCACGATGTAAAATAACCTTTTTCTTATTGTATATGATTTCAAATGTAATTTATTCCTGTGACGACAAAGCTGAATTTTCAGTATCATTACTCCAGTCTTCAGTGTCATGTTTAATAATGTAGCTTTCAGTAGTGAGCTATTTTATTTATAGCAATTCATGGGGAAGAGGTTTAAGTTTCTATGCTCCTGAACATGCTCCTGTGTGCACAATTTCTTACCAATATAACGTTTCCGGTAGCACTTTATTTTATAGTGCTGTTCCCCATGTAGGCTACATACTATGTACTTATAATAATAATTGCAAAAACTTGTTAATAACTAAGTACTAACCCTGGTCCTACACCTACACCTACACCTACACCTAAACCTAACCTCAAATGGTTAGTTTACCCAAAAATTAAATTTCTTTCATTAATTACTCACCCTCATGTCGTTCCAAACCCGTAAGACCTTCATTCATCTTCGAAACACAAATTAAGATATCTTTGATGAAATCCGTGAATATGGGGGGTCAGAAAGCTCTCGTATTTCATCAAAAACAGTACAGGCCGTTGGCTGGCTGAGGGTTCAGCAGTGAGACTGACACTCCAGATCACGTTTATATGACACTTTCTGCCTCATATAACAGTATTTTCAGTTGTCTATGATTATTAGATATTTTGGAATTTTTTAAAATCATGATATAGACTCATAAAGATATATAATTCATATTTATATTTTTCATCATATTTAATTTATGAAATATATTTATACTTTTATTCACCACAACAAACAACTGTTTTCAGCATTGATAATAATAAGAAATGCACACCAAATCATCATTTTAGAATGATTTCAGAAGGATCATGTGAAGTCCGGAGTAATGATGCTGAAAATTCAGCTTTGTCATTAAAGGAATAAATTACATTTTAAATCAAATTATTTAAAATTGTAATATTTTACAAACACACACTATATGTATGTATAAATAGTTAAATAAAATTAACATATTTAACGCACCCGCCCCAGACCTACGTGGGTCATCTTACATTTCATACAGTTGATTGATGATAAACATGATATATATATAGTGTCGGTGAAATATTATTACAATTTAAAGCATATTTTAAATTCTTTAATATTTCCATGATTGTGGGAACACTGCATATCAAATGCTGTATAAAATGTGTCAGCACTGCATTTCAGAAAACAACTCAAAGCCAACCAACACTGCTGTACACTACACTACACCACAGTGAGCTGAATGTAAGAAGCATTACCCATGCACAGCGTGCTTCTAAAATTAGCCTGTCTCTAGCTGCATGAAGCACAGGCCAGATCAACCATTAAAAGAGAGAGAGAGAGAGAGAGAGAGAGAGAGAGAGAGAGAGAGAGAGAGAGAGAATAGATGGAGGCTTCTGTGCTGCAGCTTTGACAGGGCCTCAGTGTCTCTCATCATCACCTCAGATCTGAAGACACAGAATGGTTTCCCAGGGCAACAGTCCTCCTTTACTTTGTCATCTGCTTCAGAGGCGAATACAACGTCTATCTGATCCAACTGATGGAGGAGACGGAGAGGGAGAGAGGGGTTAGAGAGAAACAACTAACAATGAGATCAGACCTAAAGTCAACTAATAATAGGGCTCACTGCACTCAACACTGCGGTTTGGTTGGTTGTTAAAAAACAAACAAAAAAAATACCTTTGCTATGTATTTAAATACAGAATAATATAGTAAAATACAATATTCAAAGGGAAATTATGTAAGGTGGGGCTTGTTTTTATTCAGCAGGAACTTTCTGGACTGTGATGATTGGATAATACAATTTGCCCCGCCCACACGGCCGTGATTACATCAACAGAAATGGAAAGTTGTTTGAGGCGCAGAAAACATTTTAAAATTATTATTTTTGAGTATTGTGCACTGATGAGACATACAACAGGTCTAGGGACATTAATTAAGCCATACATTAAGTTAATATCGATTTTGTGTTGCCTTTAAGCAGTGCTCGAATTGAGGGGGGGCTGGGGGGGATTCGGGACCCCCCATAAGGTATTAGGGACCCCCCCTCAGATATTTTTATTTTAGTAAAAATAATAATGTCAAATCTAATGCATGCAATGGATACGGTAAATTTCATGAATTGCGTATTTACAATAATTTATATTAAGTTTGTTGCCATGTCTCTTTAAAATGTAAACGCCCCGCCCCACATATAAAGAGCGCTGTGCGCATGATATCGTTGACCGGTGAAGCTAATTTTAGCTTTAAAAAAATAGAGAATAATAAACGTCCACTCGCAGTCAGAAAGAGAAAGCTTCTTACTGACTTTGAGGAGTAATTGTCTCTTTATATATATCTTTCTACTATATCTAAATCCACTCCATCTCGGGGCTTTTGTATTCATTGCATAAATTGGAAACATTTAGGCTTAACTTAATAATGTTTCATTATTAATAGTCCTGGTTATATGGGAGTGCTAGAGCATCTCAATGAAGAGAAGTAACATCTTTTTGGTAATTATAAAGGGAGCGCTGGTTGTGTGCTTTCTAGGCTTTCTAATATCCATTCAGAATTTGTATAAAACTTGTTTTTCATGCTGCTAGGACCAATGGCCACGTACACGCTGCAAAGTTTTGGGAATTACATCCGCATTTATGTGGGATTCGCTATTGAAATAGCAATGATTGACATTGATAGCCATAGGATTGTTTGTTCCTGAATAAAGCAACCATTTCACTGAAATGGTTGAATAGGCTGCTGACTGACTCATAACAGTCCTTTGCAGCCACACACTGGACGTAACTATGTAAAAATCGTATGTAGGCCTACTGAAATCGTTAAGAAATCCCCACCAACACACAGACTGACAGCCTGTTTTGTCACTATGTATATGTTTAATATCTAATAAACTAGTTTAATGCATATAGTCAAGTCTTTTGGAAGGAACATTATTATCACAGACACAGTTAAGTGTTCGAAAGTGAGGGTCTTCCTTGATTTTAATCCTTTGATTTTGTAGAAACTGTACATTTAGTTGGCTTTGTAAGTAGTTGTGCGCTATTACCTCGAGATAATTAGTCAAATAAACGATATTCTCCAGTTGTCAGGATACAGGCAAGGAGACAGAGGTAAGTGAATCCAAACACAGCTTTATTAAATGTGACACAAGTGCAAGGGTGAGTATTCTCAGAGTGCAGGTGCAGATACGAGGTGGATCACTACGTGCGGGGCAGATTACAGGTGAGCAGATCCTCTTCAGGTTACTTTATGTCAAGCGGTTGCAGATCTTTCATACGTGTCTTTTCTCTTTCAGATGTCGTCGTGGGAGAGATAACTCAGCGTGAACACCGGGACTCAGGAAGATCCAGGATTTAAGGGGACAGGGATCCAGATGGGGTTTCAGGAAGCAAGGACTCGGACAGGATGTCTGGAGGCAGTGGAACAGGAATGCAGAGGTTAGTAATTCACAGGTGAGTATACTTTACTTGGCTGGAACTGGACTTCTTTAGAGGCTTTGTAGGACAACGGGAAATGGTCTGTTCCTGTTGGAGGCTTGACCGTGAGTGAGGCTGTGGTGAGTGTTTTTATGCAGGGGTAATGAGGCTTACTGATTGTAACAGGTGCAGGTGCTAATTCAGAGGAAAGTGATTGCAGGTGCGCCAAAGAGGATTCTGGGGACTGTAGTGCATGAGATGACGGTGAACCGTGACAGTACCTCCCCTCTCCCCAAAGGCGCGTCCTCGCGGCGTATAACATCCAAAGGGGTGGGAGGGTGGGCGCCTTGGAAGCTGACGAGGGCATGGTTGTACAGGACTGGAAGCTTCCAGGGCGGAGCTGGCAGCTCGGGGGACCTGGGCGGAACAGGCAGCGGGTGTGGCCACGGCGGAGCAGGCTGAGGGCGTGGCCAGGGCGGAGCAGGCTGAGGGCGCGTCCAGGGCGGAGCTGTCGGACCCTCGGGCGTCCAGGGTGGAGCTGTCGGACCCTCGGGCGTCCAGGGCGGAGCTGTCGGACCCTCGGGCGTCCAGGGCGGAGCTGTCGGACCCTCGGGCGTCCAGGGCGGAGCTGTCGGACCCTCGGGCGTCCAGGGCGGAGCTGTCGGACCCTCGGGCGTCCAGGGCGGAGCTGTCGGACCCTCGGGCGTCCAGGGCGGAGCTGTCGGACCCTCGGGCGTCCAGGGCGGAGCTGTCGGACCCTCGGGCGTCCAGGGCGGAGCTGTCGGACCCTCGGGCGTCCAGGACGGAGCTGTGGGACCCTCGGGCGTCCAGGGCGTCCATGGTGGCGCTGACCCTTCGGGTGGCCATGGCGGTGAGGACCCTTCGGGTGGCCATGGCGGTGAGGACCCTTCGGGTGGCCATGGCGGTGAGGACCCTTCGGGTGGCCATGGCGGTGAGGACCCTTCGGGTGGCCATGGCAGCGAGGACCCTTCGGGTGGGCGCCCCCCCAAAATTTTAATGGGGAAATTGACAGGAAAGGGGGGATCCGGCAGCAACGAGGGTCTTGGGCTGGGCAGGACCAACGGTGGATCAGTGGGCTCTGGTGCAGGATCAACGGGTTCTGGCGCAGGATCAACGGGCTCTGGCGCAGGATCAACGGGCTCTGGCGCAGGACCAACGGGCTCTGGCGCAGGACCAACGGGCTCTGGCGCAGGACCAACGGGCTCTGGCGCAGGACCAACGGGCTCTGCCGCAGGACCAACGGGCTCTGGCGCAGGACTGGACGGGACCAGCACATCATGGGACTCGGAACTGGACGGGACCAGCACATCATGGGACTCGGAACTGGACGGGGCCAGCACATCATGGGACTCGGAACTGGACGGGGCCAGCACATCATGGGACTCGGAACTGGACGGGACCAGCACATCATGGGACTCGGAACTGGACGGGACCAGCACATCATGGGACTCGGAACTGGACGGAGCCAGCGAGGAAAAGGGCTCTTGCTCGAAGACTGGCTCTGGCTCTTGCTCGAAGACTGGCTCTGGCTCTTGCTCGAAGACTGGCTCTGGCTCTTGCTCGAAGACTGGCTCTGGCTCTTGCTCGAAGACTGGCTCTGGCTCTTGCTCGAAGACCGGCTCTGGCTCTGTGGGCACAACGTGAAGATCTGGGCTGGGCTGGACCAGCAGCGAAGGAAACTCAGGGCTGGACGGGACCAGCGGCAAAGGAAGCTCAGGACTGTACGGGACCAATGGCAAAGGAGTCTCGGGGCTGGCTGTGCATGCGACTGGCTCTGGATCAGCTGGGCAGGCGACTGGCTTGACTGGGAAGGCACAATGCGCGGGTTTAGCAAAAGCAGCACACTTGAGGGCCCCACGGACAGACGTAATGGCTGGATCAAACATTTTCAAAGCCAGATCAGCGCTATTTGACACCAGTTTCCGTGACCTAGGCCAGGTGATCTCAGCTATGGGTCCGGAGCGGTGATGGACCGTTTCTTTCCCAGGCCTGGTTGGACTGACTGGATGCCTGGGTTTGGCTGGGCTGGACGGAAACAGCGGTGAGGGCTCTGGGGGTACTGTGGGCTTGTGGGGTGTCTCTGCAGCCAAGCTCACAGTAAACGATGAACCGCTCATTACAAGGGCATAGTCAATATACTGGGCCAGTGAAAAATGAATCTTTCCCCCTGGTAATCGGGACCGCACCGGATCGTTCAGCCCTATACGAAAAATGTCCTTAAGAGCCACATCATTAAATCCCACCTTATGGCACAGTCCACAAAAATCCAGAACATAGTCCTCGATGGTCTGCTCACCTTGACGGAGGTTCAGGAGATTAAGAACTGCTGGATCCATAGCGGTAGAGGGTCAAGCCTTCTGTCAGGACACAGGCAAGGAGACAGAGGTAAGTGAATCCAAACACAGCTTTATTAAATGTGACACAAGTGCAAGGGTGAGTATTCTCAGAGTGCAGGTGCAGATACGAGGTGGATCACTACGTGCGGGGCAGATTACAGGTGAGCAGATCCTCTTCAGGTTACTTTATGTCAAGCGGTTGCAGATCTTTCATACGTGTCTTTTCTCTTTCAGATGTCGTCGTGGGAGAGATAACTCAGCGTGAACACCGGGACTCAGGAAGATCCAGGATTTAAGGGGACAGGGATCCAGATGGGGTTTCAGGAAGCAAGGACTCGGACAGGATGTCTGGAGGCAGTGGAACAGGAATGCAGAGGTTAGTAATTTACAGGTGGGTATACTTTACTTGGCTGGAACTGGACTTCTTTAGAGGCTTTGTAGGACAACGGGAAATGGTCTGTTCCTGTTGGAGGCTTGACGGTGAGTGAGGCTGTGGTGAGTGTTTTTATGCAGGGGTAATGAGGCTTACTGATTGTAACAGGTGCAGGTGCTAATTCAGAGGAAAGTGATTGCAGGTGTGCCAAAGAGGATTCTGGGGACTGTAGTGCATGAGATGACGGTGAACCGTGACACCAGTAGGACGGTGCGCTCGTCAAACTCCAGCTCTAGATCAAGAACCCTGGGCACGATTTTCTCTAGGCTGTCCTGGAAATACACAGAAAAACAGAAACAGGACCCATTTTAATGCATTTTATGACACATTTGGTTCTATAGCCAAATGTCCCAAATCTTCAACCAGATGGAACTGGATAAATATTCTGAATGTTCTGATCCAATCTGACTTCTGACCTGTAATGCGACCTGAATCATAATCATACACGGTTTGTTTGTTGGCCAGAGGAGAATTTATCATGGCTACAAAGGTCATCACTCTCTTCATGTACTTCTTCAGCTCCGGCATGGCACCCAGCTCTGTGGCGATGACCTTATTGTCAGGTAGAGCTCCAGTGTTGCTCTGGAAATGACAGTCGGAATGAATAGCCATTTGATTCACCGCTCAGGTCAAGATTTAACCATCCAAATTCAACACTGGCATTAAAATAGTACCGGAGAAGTGATCAAATAGCTGCATATCCCAATACAGCATAATATTTACATATGCAACGCCTAATATTCACCATTATTACGCGGCTCTGTGGAATACTTGATTCTGATTGGTCAATCGCGCTATCCAGCGGTATGTTATTCCCCAATAACAAGATTGTCTCTATTTGCACACTTTGATATAGGAGTGATATACTGATATAGCAATACACTGAGCTGTGATTAGGGTGTTTGTACCTTGTAATGTTTGCCCAGCAGAGAGAGGGCGCTGTGCTGCCAGGGTGGGTAGGTCTTCGCCACATAGATGGTGCAGTGCGTGGGCTTAGCTGGTGGTTTGCTGTCCCCCTTCTGTGGTTGACAAAGGAAAGCAAACTTACACAAACTTTAATGTCAGGAATTCTGAACACTAAACATGTTCTACAAGCATTATGTAAATTGATTGATTGATTAATAACAACAACAACATCAATTATATATATGGTAACACTTTAGTTTAGGGTTCAATTCTCACTATTAACTAGTTGCTTATTAGCAAGCATATTACTAGGATATTGGCTATTTATTAGTACTTATAAAGCACATAATAATGCCTGATAATTCTGAATGACCATATTCTACCCAATATCTTAATTTATCAATCTTACTAACTTGTAATAAGCAGTAAATATGAGTTTATGAAGGCAAAAGCCATAATTAATAGTTAGTTAATAGTGAGAGTTCGACCCCTAATTTAAAGTGTGACCATAAACACACGTAAAGAATATTGACTGGAATGGAGTAAATATGTTTGTTGTTTTTTTTGGGTGGGGGTTTTTGCAGATACCCCCAGTATAGATTCCTTTAAAGTATAACACACATCAGCACAACAACTCCTTATCCAAAGTGACATCCATTACCACATGGTCTCAACAACAGGACTGAGAAAAGTCTTTCCTCAGAGCCTTGACTCATAACGCTTACGTAAGGGCTGGCATAGGTGAAACAGACTGTAGGGAAACCGTCCCATGGTAAAAGCGAGGGATAATGCACTACTCTTCTGTCAGGGGAGGTCTGGGACAGCGCTGAACTCACTCTACATGACAGCTGTCGACTTGACTCATTCTTGAGGTCAATTCTGTTTCGGTGCAGGATCTCTGTCTAACGGCTTAGATTCTAACCCAACAGCAAGCTCCCGTAAAACACTTAACTAAAAATCTTCATAACTAAAATAAATTTATGAACATTTTATGTCGTGTAGCAGGGTTGAGGTTTTGAATATCAGAGTTAACCACTAGTTGCTATGCAACTACACATTCAGTCCATGAAAACAGCCACTCTCACCCTTCATGAGTGCAAAGTTTGGTGAGTTTTAACCATAACGATAAAAAGTTAGAGCTGTTCAAATTGCTTATCATTATCATAATTACTATAAATATAACTGCAAGCAGCAATTACAGAACCAAGCACAGCAATGGTAGTTATTAGAAGGATCCTAAATGCTTTAACACAAAGCGACGGAGAGTCAATGTTGGGTCATCATTGAGTGTCTGTCGGCCCAGACCGTTGCCTCTAGTTGGACACAGTTGACGGCTTTTTTCGGCTCACTGATCATGTTGATTTGGGGTCAGAGCTGTTGGTAAGAGAAAGATCACTGATTGGCTGTTCGGCTTAGCAAACCAGTTAACAAGAAGAAAAATAAGTGACGAAAGTCGAGATGGCACAGACAAATAGACAGGCCACAGAGGCTCTTCTAATTTTACATACTCATCTTATCTGACCATTCAAATATTTTCGTAACGACATGGAATGACAAAACTGAAGACAAACTGATCAGTGTGATTCATATTCAAAATGGTAGAAATACACTGCTTTGTTTTCAGTTTGTGTAATATGAATGAAGTTCATGTTGGTGCTCTCCTCTTTAGTTTTCACCCCACTCATTTTCTATAGGGTTCAGTTTAGGGGAGTGGGACGGTCATGGCAGAAGCTTCATTTTGTGCTCAATTACCCATTTTTGTATTGATTTTAATGTTTGTTTTGGACCGTTGTCCTGATGGAAGATCCAACCACGGCCCACTATAAGATTTCTAGCAGAGGCAGTCAGGTTTTGATTTTGATCTGTTGGTATTTGCTAGAATCCATAATACCATGTATCTGAACAAGATGTCCACGACCTCCAGCAAAAAAATAGGCCCACAACATATAAGATTCAGCAGTATATTTAACCATAGGCATGGGGTACTTTTTATCCCTGTTTGCACCAAACACATCTGGTGGGTTTGCTGCCAAAAAGCCCTTTTTTGTTTAATCTGACCATAGAATCCAGTCCCTTTTGAAGTTCCAGTAATCTCTGACAACTGAATATGCTGGAGTTTGTTTTTGGAGGAACTTTATTTTTCATGTATAAAGCGCTTTTAACAGTATGGATTGTTTTAAAGCAGCTTTACAGTGATAATAAAAATTACCGTAACAGATTGTTTAGGCTTTTCCACAGCTCTAGGATAAGGTTATTGTCCAGCTAAAGTTAGTTTTGATTGATTCACTTCTGTTGTGAAGATCATTAGTTATTAACTTAGGGGCCGCCAACACGACACCGTTCTAACAGAAAACCCCTTTAAAGTGCTCCGGCCGCCCATCCGCATAAAACAGTGCCTGGTGTCTCGAGAACGCACTCCCTGAAATAGGTTTGAAGGTTATTTCAAGTACTTGAACTCAATTACTTGCGCGCTGTGTGGGAAGTTTGAAAATCTGAACCATACGCCCACAAACAGCCACATCTATACAGTCCCTCCAGTTTTTCGCGATTCTGCGATCCCTGAATACAACGCAAAATCAACAAAATGTCGCATTTTTTTGCGATCCTGCGTAATTCCTAATTTAACCGCAAAATAATCACAAAAATTCAAAAAAAGACCTCACAAAACATTAAATTATAATCACCCAATTGAAATATATCTAGTTAATTAGTTTCAATGCATTTTTACGTGGATACAGATGTTGCGCACGCGTGATGTCTGTGAGCGGTCTGTCAGAAATATGGCGAAAGAAAATGCGTCTCTCCTGCCCTCTCACATAAGAGCCCAGGTTTTCATTGGGCAGTAGGGCAAACTTATTAACGCGTTTAACATGATTGAATGACATAACAAAAAGTATGATATGCCCGATGGTACTAAAAAGAATTATTAAAAGCGCAGTATACCGTGAAAGAGAACTAATTTCAGCCAGTTGAGTGACAGTCTGTCTCTGACTGCAAGTGTGTGTGTGTGTGTGTGTGTGTGTGTGTGTGTGTGTGTGTGTGTGTGTGTGTGTGTGTGTGTTTGTGTGTGTGTGTGTGTGTGTGTGTGTGTGTGTGTGTGTGGTGTGTGACTGACTGACTGACTGACTGCGTGTCACCACCTGTCGGCCTAGTTAGAATATTGAATTCTCTTTATAGCGCTTGAACAAATACACATAGCTACAATTACTTCAAAATATTCATCTTGGCAAGTATTTACGTAAAACAATCAGTAATAACTGATTGGGACGTTTGTCATTACTGTAGTAGGTCTTAAAAGTGACAGTAACCTAATTTACCTGCTGTTGTCAGTGTTGTTAATGTTAATCAAGCAACAACAATAGGCTACAGCACAATTTAAAAAAAAAAGAATCTGATTAGACCAAATAAACAAGCTTTATGCATTTTGTTTGTGATTTGTGTCATGTATGACTATTCTGCATCTGACATAATACTATTATGGTAAATGTGATGTCCTAATTATAAAATATAAAAAGCGCAAATTTTTTCACAAATTTCTGGAAATTACCACCACAAATCAGTCATTTTGATCGCAAAAATCATACAAAAAAATCGTGAAATCCTGGAGGGACTGTCCATAGGAAGGCAAACACACAAAATGTGGGACGAAACAACGTGATGTTATAGAGCTTGCGGCAGAAACTTTGATGATTTACAATATCGTAGTCGTCTTGAAGAACATGCCCAACTGCTTGCTGAGACGTGCCACGCCGTCCGTTCGGTGGTGCCTAGCCTACAAACATGTCCTCTTGGCGGGAGCTATGTAGAATCGTGCCATTTTGTCCCACATTTGGAGTGTTTGTCTTTCGATACACATCTCAGACAGTGCACCAATACTAGAATAAGCTCCCCTTCACTTCTTCCTGCACTTGAACGGACAAACACACAATATAATGTAAAAAAAAAAAGCCGTCTCAGCAAGTATCCTAATAAACATAGTCTGTTATGTATTGAGTGAACGTAAACAGTTGAGAAAGAAAACACATGTATCAGTATTGGATCCATGCATTCTTCAAGTGACAGCAGCCTAATATTCCTGCGGTTGTCTGTTTTTTATGTTAATCAAACTGTTACGGAGTCACTCTCACCATCCACTCAACCATCAGCACCTGTTCCACACACTCGTTCACAATCACCTGCACCTGTTCACCATCATTAACCACCAGTATATCTAGGCTGCACTCTGTTTTCTGTCTGGTCTCGTCATAGTTACACAGACCCTACCCTATCCTGAGAAACCATTTGCTTGTTCGTCGTCTGCATCAGAATCTTTGTCTTCTATACTTGGTCTGCCGTCTTGGATGTCCTGTTGCCTGTCTCATCACCTGTGTTCATCGTCAGCTAAGTCCCAGATCATCTAGCTCACCATATCACCTGTTGTGTGTCGTGTCTACTCGGTTGTGTGCAATAAACTTTAACCTATCTCCACACCATCTGTCTGATCTCTTCTGTGTTGTGACACAAACAAAAAAAGACAAAGAAAAAAATCTCTCACTGTTCTTGACTGAAAAACTTTTGTAGCTTCAATAAGTATTAATCCATTTAATTTATACAGTGAAGATTATATGCAGGTAGGGCTGGGCAATATGACGATATATATCGTTACCACGGTATAAGATGTCTATCGTTAGAGATTTTGCTATATCGTGTATATCCCAGAATGTAAATATAAAGCACTATAGACACTTTAGTGTGATGAAATGTATGAATGTGAATATAAAGAGCAGGACATGCTTGATGTTAAAAAGAATTATGAGCACAATATTTCCTGAAAAAGAAAACTCAGTACGGTGCTCATGCTGACTGGTACACTGCCAAAGTGTGCACACAGAAAGCTGCCTCTCAGAAGACGATCACGAATTTGGGACATGCTCAATGTTAAAAAGTGTTATTAAGCACAATAAGCAGTGAAGAACTTGAAATGCGGTGCACGCGCTGACCAGCGTAAGCACGTGCACAGAAACAGCTTGCGAACACAGCAGAAACCTCTCAGCATGCGATCGCGAATTCAGTTCTGTCACATTTCATTGCACTTGAATGGTGAAATGCACACTCAATTATGTCAAAATGCCCATCGTGTGGAGTATTTATGTAAATGCAGCTGGTTATGTCTCAAGTGAAAGTAAACAGTTGGGTGTAAACCGCATCTCTGTCAGTATGATGGATCCGTGTGTTTGATCTTAAAGTGACAGCAGCCTGATACCTACCTGCTGCTCTGTGTTATTAATGTGAATCAAACAAAAGAGGAAATTACGGTTACACTTTATTTTAAGGTGTCATTGTTACAGTGTAATTATATAATTAAGTACTGAGTAACATTAAGCAACTACATGTACTTACTATAGGATTAGGGTAGGATTAGGATTTGGTTGAGGGTTAGTTGCATGTAATTATGCATCATTTACTGTTATTACTATGGTAATTACTTGTAACATATGTAACAAGAACACTGTAAAATAAAATGTTACCGAAATTACTTACTGCTCTTGACTGAATAACTTATTATAGCTTTAATAAGAATACATTTATATTTAATTCATACAGTAAAGACTGCAATATTTTATTTTTTCATTTATTAAATTTATATACTAATTCTAACAACATGTTAAATAAACCGATTGTACCTGAAAAACATAACTTCATATTTTTGTTATATTGCAGTCTTTGTCCTATTGTTTGTAATTTGCTTTTTTTTCTTATTTTTAATAACATAAATTAGATCAAATAACACAAATTAGCTATATTGTGATATATATCGTTATCGTGAAATAAGAATTTGGGCACATCGCCCACTCCATATTCAGTGTTGTTTTACATTTGACTAATTCAATTTAAATTTCTGTACCTGAAAACTTCTGTTAGATCTACTTGAAAAAAAAAAAAAAAAAAAAACGTTGTTCTAGTGTGTTTATTTGTACTACGACTTGTAATTTGATTATTTGTTCTTATTTTATTACTGACTGTTTACTTGTCTTTAAAAATGTTTTAAATTTATTTTAGGCTAGTAGTTTTAGCTGTGGTGTCGAAATTGGAATAGAGAATTGTGAATTCAGGTAGGTCTCTAATATTTGTGTCATAACTTTCATGGTCAGTAAATGTTCTTAAGTCACCGGCCATTGGCAGGTGTGGAATAAAGTTAGTTTTAGGCCCCGCTTTAAGCGAACCACACCACGGACACATGACTTCAACATCACCACCATTAAGCTTCGACAACTCTATCAGTCTTTATTTACAAAACATTTTCCCTGAAGGTTTGAGTTAGAATAGTTCCAAGAGCGTGATTATAAACACAATGAGGCTGTGAAAGCGGACTAGTGAGTAGATGAGTTTACATGTACAGCTGTAGTCCACTGTAGTCCCATTTAGTCACTTGTTAGCAATCATATTAACTTTATTTTATGTTGCAGAATAAAACATTTTGAGGTCTGTTCAGCACAGACCTTATTTCAGACATTTCAAACCAGAAGTGCTAAAAGGCTAACTCTGAGTTTTGGAGTTTTGGCCAACAAAAATACTGGTCCCACTTTATATTAAGTGGCTTTAAGTACTATGTACTTACATTGAAATTAATAATTTGATACAATGGACTTATTGTGTACATACATGTTTTTACATTGTACTTATATTTTGAAAATACCTGCATGTAATTACAGCTGTAATTAATGTATGTAATTACATTTGTAAATACACAGTTGACCCTTCTCTTACACCTTAACCCATCCTTAAACCGACCCATACCACCACACCAGACCCTAACCTTACCAGTATCACACCTCAATAGCAGCTAAAGTGTTTTACAATACAATCTGAACGTATTAAAGTATTAGAAGTAAAGGTATTAAAGTTACAGTAAGTGGTTCTACCCCATGCTAGTGGTAAAATGTACTGGCAAAACCTGAATAAATGGGGAATATGGAAATCATTTACAAATAAAATAAAACCAGACTCCAAATTCCAAATGATCAGTCAAAAATAATTTACTTTACATTTTCTTTTTTTTTTTCTTTTTTTTACTTTCAAACCATTTCTGGAAGAGCAATGATACCTGATTCCCAGTTGGGAGGGTCCTTGTCCGTTGAGAACCCCTCCCTGGAGAAGATGTGCCACGGTGTAGTAGGCCATATAGATGGTGGAGTCTGACAGGGACTCAATGAGCCATTGTTTATCCCATGGCAACCGGGTTCCTATGGGAACCAAACACATAAAAGAACTACAAAATCAAAGGTTCTCACTAAGGAACAGCAGGAAAATTGCTGATGGTATCGCTGAGTGGTTTGGGGGCAAGGGAGGAGCGAGAAATAAGAGTATTACAAAAGAAATATAGATGGGCCTTGTTCTTACAAAAAGACTTTGATTAAGATAAGCTTCACACAAAGGTGGCTATCTGAGGTGATTTCAAAAGGATGTGTGCAAAGAAAACTTTGTGCAGTTTGCCTAACTATTACAAGCAATTTATTTCAAAAGAAAAACCGAACAAGATACGGTAAAGCTTGCAACAAAGCCACAATGGCACAAACATAAGCAGGTTTCACCTAACCCATACGTTCTGGAACAGGCATGCTCCTGAAGCCAAGCCAACGTTGCTTCAAAGTTCTTTCTGGTTTCATCACAGAACCTGAAGAGAAAAGCATAACGTCAATATTCACACATTAATGCAGCTTCTCCAGCAAGAATGGTACCCCAAAGCAACATGACAATTTTCCACTGCAATCTCCCCAATGCCACAAAGTGCAAGACTTACGTCTCCAAAGCCTCCAGGACACCCATGGCTTGCTTTTTCCATTGCCATAATCCAGATACCTGCCAGATAAAGACCCCAGTCACTGTCTGACAAGTCAAATCCATCAGGGACTCCACATGGCAATGCACCGCGATAAAAAAAAAAGGACTAAAATCCCATTCTCTTATTGAACAGGAAGTGAATACAAGATATTTTCTTAATTCAACGGTCAATCATTAACCCTATAAAGCCTACTGCATCATATTTGATATGCAAAGTTCTAAGGCCTCTAAATTATCAACATTATCCAAAATGAAAAAATGCACACAATGTACAACATTCCTTCTGTCGTCTGAATGATTGCTTATACTTTTTTAGCAAGTAGATGGTCTTTTAGTATCATTCTAAAATCCTCCACCTTCAGGTCATGGTTCACGTGTCTTTTGCTGTGAAATATTTATATATATATATATATATATATATATATATATATCTTTAGGTTCTATCCTAATAATGACAGTGTGACCACTAAGTGTTATTGTTTTCTTTTTTTGGTCCAGATCAAAAGTACCAAGAGAAACAAACTGCAAGTATGAACACACCCTAAAGGTTCAATAAACTGTTACATTTCAAAAAAAAGAATTTTCAGACTATTATTTCATATGTCAGGCTTTACGATGTATAGTCCACTAACCTTCTCCAACATCATCTTCTGGACTTCTTCACATCCTGGACCTTCTGTCCTTTGAAACCCTCCACTAACATGATCTAGTAAAACAAAGTTCGCTAAAGTTGTTCAGAAGAGCACATGAAGATATACAGTTGTGGTCATAATTAGAATTAATGGCACCCCTGGTAAATATGATCAAAAATGGCTGTAAAAAAAAAAAATCTGCATTGTTTATCCTTTTGATCTTTCATTTAAAAAATCTAACCTTTCATTGAAGTAAAAGAATTGAAAGTGGGGGGGACATTAGATTAGAAAAACTTTATTAATCCCGATAGGGAAACTGGTTTGCCAACAAGTTAGACCATACAGTCAACAAACACAACAGGACATTAGTGTTCTCTATAATTTTTCATCCAAATGGACGCCTAAAAATGTATATGACTGCACAATTTCGATGAGCTGACTTTTAATTGTGACTGGAAGGACCTTCTTTTTTCTTTCTGAAATCAATCACAAGTTATTTAGTCTTCCCTACGCTCAGTTTTAAAAAGTTTGACTCACACCAGCTGGAAAAAGACCGAACCTCCCTGCTGTAAGCAAGATTATCGCCCTGAATAAGTAGACCCACTAAGGCAGTGTCATCAGAGAATTTTTGTACCCGACAGGATGGCTGACTATGCCTATAGTCAGCAGTATAAAGTTTGAATAAAAAGGGAGATAAAACTGTGCCCTGAGGTGCTCCAGTATTAGTTAAAATGGTATCAGAATATTTGTTACCAAGCCTAACAAACTGTGGTCATGATAAAAGGTAATCTAAAATCCAGGCAATGGTAGTGTCACGGATTATGGTGCAGGATGAAGGAGAGGCTGACACAAAGACTCCAATTCAAACATTTACTTATATAATCAAAAGTCAGGTACAGAATGACGGTCATAGGGAAACACTCAAGCATCACACCATGTAACATAGACGAGAACTGACCAAGACAGACAGAACACAGAGAACTAAATACAGGTACAAACGAACACTAACGAGGTGAGGACAGGTGACACAGATGATGATAACGATGAACAGGTGGATGATTGAGGGAGTGAGTACAGGTGTGGAGACAAGAGGATACTGGGAAGTGTAGTGAAGATGACGAAGACAGAATGGTGTAGACAATGACTGTGACAGGTAGTATTGTGCAATTTAAAATAAATTAATTTATTAGCTAAAAATGTGGCTTTATAGTATTAAAGCACTAGAAAAAACAAAAAACATGATCCTAACAGAGCTGGCAGTAGTTTCGAAATGACTGTAAATATTATGAACCATAAATAGTAGTGCATCATCTTCCCCCACACCCTTCCTATATGCAAATTGCAGAGGATCCTGAAAAGCAGACACCTGCCTAGTCAGGTGATCCAGTACAACCCTCTCAAAACACTTCATAATGTGCGAAGTCAGAGCTATAGGCCTCAGGCATGAATCTGAACAAGATGTCCAAGACCTCCAGCAAAAAAATAGGCCCACAAACATATAAGATCCAGCAGTATATTTAAAAGGGGTGGTAAAACACGATTTCACTTTTCTAACTTTAGCTAGTGTGAAATGTTGCTGTTTGAGCATAAACAACATCTGCAAAGTTACAACGCTCAAAGTTCAAAGCAAAGGGAGATATTTGCTTTTAAAGAAAAGGACTACAACAAATGGCTGGTAGGGACTACACGACATTCCTCCCGGGTTAGTGACATCAGCAACCCTAAAATGTACATAAACCCCGCCCCCGGGAATACGCAGTCCATGATGAGAAGAGGAAAAGTTGTTGTATAAGAGTACATTTGTGAGTCAGCTCCAACTTTAGCATCCTTCTTTTCACATGCAATAAAAAGTCACTCTGTGTGCATTTCACAACAGTTCCTATACGAGCGATTTATAGATTATCATGACAGAATATGCTAATTGAAGATAGTTAACTCCACATCAGCAACATAAATTCATCAACTAATCAACAAACCAGGTGTTTGGAGCTCCGTCGAATTGATTCATTAATCCTTGATTTTCTTCTTTACCACTCATTTATAAACAAGTACTTTCTATTTTTATATCGTGTGAACTTATCCTCGATACTATTCCCTATAAAAAACAATCGGATTGCTTTGATATCGCTACTTAGATCCAACTTTGCGAATCCCAGCTACTAGCCTTTTAGCCCACTAGCATTTCACGCGTGGCCTCGCGCCAATCGACCGTCGGATTTTACACCCGTTTCACTGAAAGGATACGGGTTATATCCAGGATTTCAGTCCTAAATTAGTAGTGATATTGGTAGTATCACTACTAATTTACTGTTCATCTGTTATAATGGCGAATATATCGGATGTGTGTCTAACGCTACCTCTGAGTGCAGGTGAGGACACATTCGAGCTGCATTCGGTGCTGTTGGAGCTGGAGTCCGTGGAGAAGCAGATCCGTGGTCTGCTAGAGAGGCAAGCCGAGCTGCGAGATCGGCGATCAGCGCTTGAAACATCACGCGCCGATGCTCACAAGTCAGTGGTTAGTAACTTTTTGACTCCGACTTCGTCTACTCCGTGCGTTTCTCTGCCCAGGAGGACACGATCATCTCTGGCTTCATTCACTCCGGCACCGACACAAAGCCATGGACCCTGGGTGATCCCTCAGCGGAAGACACGAGCCAGGACCAGACCAAGAACCTCTCCACCGCTCCCGGTCTTCGAGATCTCCACCCGGAACCGCTTCTCCCCTCTTCGCGAGTCGGAACGTGACGACGCCGTGATCATCGGCAGTTCCATCGTCCGTCATGTCCGCGCTACCTCAGGTAAGGGTAATGTGCGCACTCACTGCTTTCCTGGTGCTCGTGTTCTAGATGTCGCTGCACATGTTCCCGAGATCCTGAACGGTGACGAGCGCGTCGGAGCTGTGGTGCTGCACGCGGGAACGAACGACATCCGGCTGCGGCAGACGGAGGTTCTGAAGAAGGACTACAGGAGCCTGATCGAGACGGTACGCAGCACAGCGCCTGAGGCAACGATCATCGTGTCTGGACCGCTTCCCACGTACCGACTAGGACAAGAAAGGTTCAGTAGACTATTTGCTCTAAATGAATGGTTAATATCATGGTGTAATGAACAGAAACTGCTCTTTGTAAATAATTGGAATCTGTTCTGGGAGCGACCTAGGCTCTACCGTGCTGATGGCCTGCACCCCAGCAGAATCGGAGCGGCTGTGCTGTCGGACAACATCTCCAAGACGTTACACACCATCTGACTAGTAAGTCAAAGTCCAAATCACAATCTCTGCTGTCCCAACTTACTTGATACAAGTAGTGTAGAACATTGTATAGAAACTGTGTCTATTCCTCGTCTAGTGAGGCCAAACAATAAATCTAGTTTAGGATCTAGGAAAAATCTTATTGTAATTAAACCAGAAAATCTAAATCTCAGTGAACAAAAAGAATTTCTAAAACTAGGTCTTCTAAACATTAGATCGCTCACACCTAAGGCGGTTATTGTAAATGAAATGGTCACAGATAATAATTTCGATGTTCTGTGCCTTACTGAAACCTGGCTTAAACCAAATGATTATTTCGGTCTAAATGAGTCTACTCCGCCAGGATACTGTTATAAGCATGAGCCCCGTCCGATCGGTCGTGGCGGCGGTGTTGCAACAATCTATAGAGATATCCTAAATGTTACTCAGAAAACAGGTCACAGGTTTAATTCGTTCGAAGTACTTGTGCTAAATGTTACGCTCTTAGATGTAAGAAAGAAATCCCTATTATCTCTAGCCTTAGCGACCGTATATAGACCTCCAGGGCCCTATGCTGATTTCCTAAAAGAGTTTTCAGACTTTCTCTCAGATCTATTGGTCAATGCCGATAAAGCAATAATTGTTGGAGATTTTAACATACACGTAGATAACACAAATGATGCGTTAGGGGCTGCGTTTACAGATTTATTAAACTCATTTGGGGTCAAGCAAAACGTCAGTGGTCCCACTCATCGTCTAAATCATACACTAGATTTAATTATATCATATGGAACCAATCCAACCGATATAGATATTATAGCGCAAAGTGACGATCTCACTGATCATTGTATGGTAACGTGCATATTACGTACTGCAGAAATTTGCCATGTTGCGCCACGTTATCGACCAGGCAGAACAATCGTTCCAACCACTATAGATAGATTCACAAATAGCTTACCTGATCTATCTCAGCTGCTCAGTGAACCCCAACAAACAGATGAACTAGAGGAAATGACTAGCAGTTTGAGCACCATTTTCTCTAGTACATTAGATATTGTTGCACCAATTAGATTAAAAAAGGTTAGAGAGAAAACTAAAGCACCATGGTACAATAGTACTACACATGTTATCAAGAGAGAAACTCGTAACTTAGAGCGTAAATGGAAACAAACTAATTTAGAGGTCTTTAGAATCGCGTGGAAAGACAGTATGTCACGTTATAAAAAGGCTCTAAAAGCAGCCAGGGCTGAGCATCTCCGCAAACTAATAGAAAATAACCAAAATAATCCAAGGTTTTTATTTAACACCGTGGCTAGACTAACAAATAAACAGACATCACCAGAGCAAAATATTCCGTTACAGTATAGTTGTAATGATTTTATGAATTACTTCAATGAGAAAATAGAAAGCATCCGAAATACAATTGTAAATGTACAATCCTCTATGGTGTCTTATGATTCAGCCACAATTATCGCCCCTCAAGAACAACTACACCGCTTTACAACTATAGGACAGGAAGAGCTAAATAAACTTATCTTTGCAGCGAAACCAACAACATGTTTATTAGACCCAATACCCACTAAACTACTGAAAGAAGTGTTACCTGTAGTGGAAGAGCCTCTTCTCAATATTATTAACTCGTCTTTATCTTTAGGTCATGTTCCAAAAATATTTAAGCTGGCAGTAATAAAACCTATTATTAAGAAACCGCAATTAGATCAAAATAACTTAGCAAATTACAGACCCATTTCAAATCTTCCATTTATATCTAAAATACTAGAAAAAATTGTGTCCGCTCAATTGTACTCTTTCTTGCAAGAAAATGATATCTATGAAAAATTTCAGTCAGGATTCAGACCGCATCATAGCACAGAAACTGCGCTAGTTAAAATTACAAATGATTTACTTTTAGCTTCTGACCAAGGCTGTATCTCAATACTAGTTCTACTCGATCTTAGCGCTGCGTTCGACACTATAGATCATAAAATACTCTTAGATCGACTACAAAACTACACTGGTGTTCAGGGACAGGCATTAAGCTGGTTTAGATCGTACTTATCAGACCGTTACCATTTTGTCTGTTTAAATGGTGAAAAATCGAAGATAACGTCAGTAGACTATGGAGTGGCGCAAGGATCGGTGTTAGGCCCTCTGCTATTCTCAATATATATGCTGCCACTGGGTAATATTATAAGAAAACATGGAATTAATTTCCACTGTTATGCTGATGACACTCAATTATATATTTCATCAAGACCAGATGAAAACACTAACTTATCTAAATTGACAGAGTGTCTTAAAGATATAAAATGCTGGATGACGTGTAATTTCCTGCTATTAAATTCAGATAAAACGGAGGTATTACTTATTGGTCCAAAAAACTACCCACAAAACCTCGTACAATACAACTTTAATTTAGAAGGATGTCCAGTTACTTTATCCACTACAGTAAAAGACCTGGGTGTTATACTAGACCGCAACTTGTCTTTCGAAAATCATATTTCATATGTTACAAGAACAGCCTTCTTCCACCTTAGAAATATTGCTAAGCTACGTAACATGCTATCTGTTTCTGATGCAGAAAAGTTAGTTCATGCATTCATGACCTCAAGACTAGATTACTGTAACGCTTTATTAGCTGGTTGTCCTACATCCTCAATAAACAAGCTACAGTTAGTGCAAAATGCAGCTGCTAGAGTTCTTACTAGGTCAAGAAAATATGATCATATAACACCAATTTTATCATCTCTGCACTGGTTACCTATTAAGTTCCGTATCAATTACAAAGTACTATTACTGACCTATAAAGCCCTAAATGGTCTAGCTCCTGTATATTTAATGGACCTTCTATCGCCCTACAATCCATCGCGTTCTTTAAGATCCCTAAATTCGAGGCTTCTGGTCATTCCTAGGATATCCAGATCCACTAAAGGAGGGAGGGCGTTCTCGCATTTCGCTCCTAAACTCTGGAATAGCCTTCCTGATACTGTTCGTTGCTCAGACTCGCTCTCCCAGTTCAAAACTAGATTAAAGACGCATCTCTTCAGCCAAGCATTCACATAATGCTTGCCTCTTATACTACTGTTGAACCAGATCGAATGCATTAATATTATGAACAGCAGCTACGCTAATTATTTCCCATCTGCTTTTCTGCTGTTATCTCGGGACGCTAGTCCCGAGGTAAATAGCGTTCTTCAGCTACAGTCTGTATCCAGCCTCTCACGGAGACTTCAGAGTCCCCAACACCTGCGATGAGACGACTCGACGCCTGTGAAGAGACGACTCAACGCCGGCGATATGTTATGCCCTAAATTAATACATGATGATTAACTAACTGTATTTTTTACGTACATTTCTGAAATGCACTTTCTGTAAAGCTGCTTTGAAACAATATGTATTGTGAAAAGCGCTATACAAATAAATTTGAATTGAATTGAATTGAATTGAATTCAGAGACATCCTGTTGCATTCTGCATTTTGTCACTTCTTCTTGAGTATCTCCATCTTTGTCTGACTCTGCTTTAACATTAAAGGCAGAACAGTTTGTCATTTTAGTGTGTCTGTGTGAGGTAATCGCAGCTGCTAATTCACAAGAGCTCTTGAAACCCCGCCCTCTGAGGCAGCTCATTTGCATTTAAAGGGCCAGGCACAAAACAGATCGTTTTTGCTAACCCTGAAAAAATGACAACTTTAACATGCTATATAAAAATATCTGTGAGGTATTTTGTGCTAAAACTTCACACACACTCTGGGGACATCAGAGATTTATTTTACATCTTGTGAAAAGGGCATTTTATCACCCCTTTAACAGTAGGCATGGGGTACTTTTAACCCTGTTTGCACCAAACACATCTGGTGGGTTTGCTGCCAAAAAGCCCTTTTTTTGTTTCATCTGACCATATAATCCAGTCACTTTTCAAGGATTTTTCTTGAAACCCTCCCAAACAACATGTGGTGATGTAGGTGTTGTTTGATATATTTTCTTAGGCTTTCTGACCCCCAAGACTCAAGTAATCTCTGCAATTCTCCATCTGTGATCCTTGGAGAGTCTTTGGACACTCAAGCTTTCCTCCTCACCATGCATTAAGACAATATAGACACACATCCTCTTCCTGGCAGATTCGTATCATCTTTAGTTGACTTGAATGTCTTAATTATTGCCCTGATGGTCAAAAAGGGAATTTTCAATTCTTTAGCCATTTTCTTACAGCCACTTTCTATTTTTGTGATGCTCAACAATCTTTTGATGCACATCAGAACTATAGTCTTTGGTTTTACTCATTGTGATGGATGATTAAGGGAATTTGGCCTCCTTATATTTAAACTCCTGTGAAACAAGAAGTCATAGCTAGACAATTCCATGTTCCTAGTCACCCTAGTGTGCAAAAAAAAAGAGGTAAATATTAGTGGGAATATACTTCAGAGATATTTTACTCGTAAAAAATTCTAGGGTTGCCAATAATTGTGGCCAACGTGTTTTGGAGAAAAACATTTCATAATGTGATTTCCCCCCTAGTTTCAATTCTTTTACTTCAATGAAAGGTTACACTGTAAAAAGTGAAACATTGGATTAACCTAATAAAATTGAAGTAACCATTCACAATAAAGATTTTACATTGACCTAATGTTCAGAAACCATTCAGTTCAAACTAATTTTCTGCATTTCATGCAAACTCTTTTCTGAATTTGGTGTAAATCAATATTTTAAATTGGTTAAATGGAAAAAAAGAAGGTTTTTAACAGACTTGATTTATGCAAACTCTTTTCTTAATTTGGTGTAAATCATTATTTTAAATTGGCTTAAATTAAAAAAGTGTTTTTAACAGACTTGATCTAAATTGAGTTTTAAATCTGAAATATTCATTGCAAATAATACAAAGGCTTCACAATTGGCATAACATCAATGAGTCAGATCAAACGTTCTTTTAAATATTTATTAAGTCTTGTATGAAAATCACTGTTTTTAAGATTAGACTCTTTTTTGGCAAAACAAACTTACACTTGTAATTCTTAGACAGTTCAAGTAATCAGTTCATTTCAAGTTGAATTTCAAATATAGCAGTATTAAAATGTGAATATATCATAAGAACAAATACCTAAAAACAATTGGTCTGGTTCTCTCAGAAATTTTTGTCAGAAGAAATAAATGTAAATCAAATACAAAACATAGATATCGCCACATTCAGTAAACAACAAATAACTACTGAACTACTATTACGATGTAGTTGAGACTGGGGTAAAGGCGTTTCTGCCATCCTGTGTGTGTGTTCATCAAAGCACTGAAATGGAGGCTGTCAGTCAGTCATTGACAATGCAGCAGAGTGCAGAGACGACATAGTTAATTTCAGTTCTTTTGGAAATTTGAGGTTTAGCACATGCAGTCCAAATAAAACTGATACAGGAGCTGCGGTTGAGGGCACGTTACTGAGGACCTCTGTGCTCTCAATGCTCTTCCTGGTGTCTGTCTCACTGATGAAGATGGCCATTGGTTGTTCCGGCTATCACCTGGTGAGACAATACATAGTAATGAATAAAGAGTGCTGACCAAACAGTTGATGGAGTATCTCAGAAAATTAAAATATCACATAGAACCAATAAAAACAAGGATTTGTAATACAGAATGTATGCCTTAAGAAAAGCATATTCATGTTCAGTCAGTAATTGGTTGGAACACTATTTTTTCCACGTCAGTAATTGGTTGGAACACTATTTTGGTTTTGAATGCTTGGTAGCACTGTTCATTCGATTAGTTTTGTGTACAGATCTCGTAGCCTAGGCTGCCTACAGACGCGTTTTTTTTTTTTTTTTTTTTTTTTTTTTGACGGCCTGCTTATGGGGCGTGCGGTTAGCAGATCATGAGGATGAATGATCATTTATGTTTGTGCCTGCAATCGCTGTTACAACCTTTAAAACAACCTGGGCATTCAGCTGTGCCACATGCAGACTGTCTCCATACTGATGCAGCAATTCAAGCAAAAGGAGGCCAAAATACCAGGTATTTAGTGCATATACGTGAACATAGCTATAAGCTGCAATCAACAGAAGTAGCACAAATAATTCCGTGAAATATTTCACATTATATATATATATATATATATATATATATAATGCATGAGTTACACTTTTTTGTAACTTTTTTTTCTGAAATTACTGAACTTAGACTACATTCTAATTTTTTGTATGTACTGTATGTACAGTATGGAAGTATGTGCGTGGATTGCTGAGCGGTGTACGTACCTGAATTTTCTTGATGAGATGGTGAACAGATTCACCAAAGTAGATGAATAAACATTTAAGAACTGATTTAAGAACCTCCTTGTGTTGTCCACGACCTGAACAAAATTCATTCATTAAAATTACATGCTCCGTTTTTATCACATACAGTAGAAATACGGTTTGAAAAAGACAAAGTATAATGAAACATGATAAAAAATTTGACCATTCATCATGGAGCATTTTTTTTTATAACGTCATGCCTGCCTGACACATTTAGCCTAAAGGTGCAAAAGGCTCACAATGTTAGTGTTAGGGGCATCATGCTCAGTACTATAAATCACTATTTTATAAACCATAAACAAGGTTCAAAGTAGCCCCACACTTCGTTGGAAGTATAATTAAGGTTCTAACATTTGAAACAAGACATTGATAACTTTGTAAGTGTACATATAGTTTATTAAAAAGACTGTTTTTATTGAAACACAGTAACGTTACCTTGACTTCTCCAATAATCATTTGCTCCTGCCCTGCAATCTGTATTGAACGCAAAAACAACTTACCCGTGTCAGCGAAGACTTGACAGACAACCAAAACTGCCCAAAACTAGGAACCAGGAACCATGCCAACCAAGCAGCAGCTTTCCTAAAATTCAAATCCAAACATTAATCCGATTTAGTTTTGCAGTTTCAAAGTGTAAATTTATTTCTCACATTAATTTCCGCCTTCGCACATTTAATACATAAAACATAACGTTGTAAAATCTGCGTTCATATTGAAAGCCGGGGGAGAGGCAGTTAGCCTGACATAAACTCTGAGCGGGAAACGTTAACGTTAAGTTGTTAGCTACACGTCACTCCCATATTGAGGCGATTCATTTAACGTTAATTGTCGTTACTCAAAACTCAGTCATGAATACATCGTTTTTTTTACAACATTCTCATTTTTTTCCTTTCATAATATCCATTCAATCAGTCTAACGTTATATAATAATAAGTTCTTGGATTTCCCAGGAAAATCGTTAGCTGTAAAATGGCGCGTTAACGCTATAACTTACCGCTAATGTCAAAATTAATGTTATAATAACTTCTAATCTGCGTGTCTGTTCATTAAAATTATATGACGTTAATGCTTTTCAAGTATTTAAATGCTGAATGGTACCCCCTTACCTGACAAACGTGTCCTCTTCGCTTCGCGTTGTTCAGCAGATAACCCTCCGACTTCTGCGCTCGGTCTCTTCCAGAACCTTCTCTCGAGTTTTCACGTGTGCGCATGCGCAAACCATGCTTAATCTAATAAAAGTCGTTTGATCGAATGTATAATTTAAAATTCATTGTAATGTTATAATTTTATATTGTACCAATCTAAGAAAATAGACTGAAAGACACATACAAATCACAAAATTTAATTTTACTTAACAATCTAATAATTTTAGGCTATTGGAATAAAAAAAAAAATCAAACGAAAAACACCAATGTTTTACTTTTTACAGTGTAGATTTTTGCAAATCTTTTGAATGAAAGATCAAAAGGATAAACAATGCAGATTTATTTTTTACAGTAATTTTTGATCATATTTACCAGGGGTGCCATTAATTCTGTCCACAACTGTAAGTAGTTATCTAGCAGTATCTAAAGAAAACATGCAGTATTGAACCAGTAACCTTCAGATGCCACCCATTGGCATAATTATTCCGCTTATACAACGGTATAACATTGTTCGGTATAACATTGCTCAAAACATTGTTCAGATGATGTATTTCAAGATGCTTGTCATGTTGTTGTCCTTAAAACACTCTTGTGTGTAGGACTAATTTCTTACGCATCTAATCCCAAGCTTACATTGCTAATTCCAAAACATCTCAGAAATCGCTTACTGCACCTTTACTGTGCTGCTTTTCACTGAAGCACTCACACACATCAGTCACACACAGAAATCACGCTGCGCACACAGAGACATTCAGGAGGACAGAAACTTGTCAACGCTGCCCTGTGACTTTTATTAATGAATTAACTTTGCTACTGAATCGCTACATTATATTAATTAGCAGTATATTAATGCAGTAAGGTTACATTTATTTGACTGAACCATAACAGTCATTTGAACGATTTAACATATTGAGAGAGATGCGTGTGTGAATTCCCTGATTTTGAGCAGAATTTCGTTCTACTAGCAATAAAGCTACAAGATGACTTTTAAAAAAACATTTAAAAAAAACAGCGACGTTGTCACACTCTGGCTGCGTGAGGCACGTTCAGAAAGACGAAGGATCAGGATTAAACAGTATTTATTCACGAACAAGACACGTACCAAACTAAGGGTGTTTTCACACCTGAAAGTCCGCACCAAGGTCCGAACCAAAGTGCATGTTTTAATACATTTGGAAAGTTTTGGTTTGGTTTCACATTGCAATTATGCAAGCGCACTAAAGAACTTTACATACTTGTGTCCTGTCATCATCATCTATGTGGGCTGCATCTTGATATTGATTGGTTTGTAAACGGACGTGCGTCTGACGTCGACATGTTGTCAATTCGCCGGGTAACTTTGACAAGAATTTATGAACAGACGCATATCGTTGCCACTTTGCTGTTATTATCACGGCATAACCTGCAGCACCAACTATACTCGAGGCTAGTTCAAATTCGCCAAATATACGTCCTCGTTGTGCGAACATTTTAACGTCGCCGGTAGGAAAGGAGAAGACTGCAAGCAATCCTACGATAACCACTGGAACTTCCTGTAAATGGTCTGAAAGTACAAACCATACAGAAAATGCTTTTACACTAGAAACAAACCAACCTTTGTTCAGTTTGCTCCAAGACTACCTCTTTTCATCTGACCAATTTTTGTCTGTTTGGTCCGGGGAGAGGTTTCACGCCTGTAATTTTGATTTAGATCAAACTGAAAAGTCTAGAAAATCCAGACCAAACAAGGTAGGTGTGAAAGGGCCCTTAGCAACTGTGTTAACGAGAACTGAAACTGGGGAGTCTATATACACAGACAAATGAGGAGAAAAAGTGACAACAGCTGCACACGGTGAGTGATGATGTCTGTGATGAGGATAATGACAGGTAACAGGTGAAACCGATTAACAAGGAAACACATGGTGCACAAACACAGAGGGCAAAACAAAGTGCAAGACAGGTGTCACCGTGACAGACGTTACCACAATGTTTATATGTTTTGTTATTTCAAACGTTTAGATTGGCTTTGTCAAGCCAACATTTAAAGTTTGTTATCAAACTTTACTCATTTAGTTATTTTTATTTCTTCTTGAGATAGAACATAAGAAGAAAAAAATTAATTAAATTTAAAAAAAAATAATAATTTAATTATTCTTATAATTTAATAATGTTCCCTGAATCTAGGCCCAGGACTGGGTATTACTGTTATCCAGAGGAAGTTCCAGAGCTGCGTTCACAAAAAGCTTCGTAATACTAAATGGATTGTAAAGACCATTGGTGCCAATGTGTTCTACAATCTACTTTGGCTTACAATACTTTTACAGTAATACCCACTGGAACAGACTGGGACTCTCACACACTGCCACTGGACCAGCGGGCTTTTCTTATTTTTGTGCATTGCATGGGGTCTTTAAAGTCACCATGAAATCAAAATGGACAATTCTTATTTTTTAGGGAATATTGCAGTGTTTATTATAAATGATATATCGCAGCAATAGCAAACCACAACAATCCAATGATCCAATCAATTCCCGACAGACAAAATCAAGTCCTTCCCTACATTGTTCCTTATTCGAGAAGCTGTTTATTTCGAAATAAAGAAGGAAAGACTATCGCAACATCCGTTTCAGGTCAACTGTTTTTTTTTTTTTTTTTTTTATAAAGCTGCTTACCGGCTCAAACGGTAGGACCATAAAATCTTGAATTCCATACTTCCCTCTCAAAGCCTAAAAAAAAAGTTTTTGTATTAGGTACATTCATCTTATCTGAAATACAGTTATCTCTCTGGGAATTTCCCTCAGAAATGGAAATCAAACACAACTGAATCAAGAAAAGAAAATGAAATGCCATAAAACAAATACAACACCTGCTTCTTTTTAATGTCCCTCAGAGCGGCGATGTCATCAGGCGCATCTGACGGCACACTGGTGACAACTCCAGTTCCTGTGACCACAAATTCATTTCAACAACCTCCCATAATGAGATAACTTACTCTAAAAATGATCAATATTAACATTTCTAAGGTATCAATTTGGGGAAGGCACTTTCGGGTATAAGAAAAAGAATAACTGGCGAATCACATTAGGTGAGGAGCAGTTTGTGATGGGAGTAATGTGGTCCGCACAGCCTGAGGGAACATTCATTACGGTCATTTCCATATTCATCTCTCCTAGCTTCGCTGTTCTCCTCAATGACTGACGTCGCCTTTACTTTGGCTTTTAAAAACACGCGGTATTGCCCTGCGGCCCGTTCAGAGATGCATCGTGTCTGTGCAGGAGTAATGTGATGCGACGATATTATGGGATGGTGTCGGGTACCTTTGTCTTCTTTAATGGTGAGCATTGGCAGGGCATAAATGGTCTTGTATGAGGTGAGGGGGGCATTCAGTGCACAGCCCAGGATGTCCTGAAAGATGGGAGAGAGAGAGAGAGAGAGAGAGAGAGAGAGAGAGAGAGAGAGAGAGAGAGAGAGAGAGAGTAAACAATGCACAAACTGTCATATATGCACAAGCTTGATTCATTTTTATGTAGTTTCTTCTTTTTCTAAAAAAGTAAAGAAAACGTTAATATTACTGTTATTTTATATTATAATAGAATAATATAAATATAATATAATAAAAATGTATAATATGTAAATTCACACAGAGAAAAATGTTCTTTTCACATTTTCATTGAAAACAAAGAAAATGTAGGCTAGTATTTTTAGGACAGAGGCACATTACAATAAGACAACTATAGGTACATTACAATAATAATTCATAATAATTGATAGTAATATTGTTACTATTATTATCATTATATATTATCAATAATAATAATATAAAAGAGACCATATGATGCTATTTTAAAAGGTCATTATTTTGTTTATTTGCTGTACTAGAAAATGTTACCTTGCTTTAATGTATAACAAACACATTATTTTTACATATAGTATATTATTACACCTCTATTCCTAGGCTGTCTGAAACGCTCTGATTGAATTCCAGTTTCTACAAAGTCCCTCCTTCTGAAAAGCCTAGAGTGCTCTGATTGGCCAATTGATCCAGTGCATTGTGATTGGCCAACACCTCAAGCATGTGTTAGAAAATGCAACACCTTTTACCATAATCGAGCTTCAGCTTCCAATGCTTCTAATGCAATTGTAAACACAAACAGTTAATAATGTCGTCGGTATTATCGCATCAGTTCGAGCAGGGCCATCCCAAGCATGGCGGCGGGGCCCATTGCGAGTTATGGCCCAGATATACTATAAGTGAAATCGAAGATCGAACTCCGGCCAAAAAGAACTTCGAGTTATAGGGGCCCCCCTTGGTCGGTCCCCCAGTCAGTTTGCAATCGGAGAGCTCAGATGTTTTCCCTCAGTCCGTTCGCGATTGCTTTCCAGGAGGCCCCCTAAAGCACGGGGCCCAATGTAGTCGCACCAGTTGCACCACCCTAAGGACGGCCCTGAGTTTGAGCCCGAGTCCAATTCTGAAAATTTGGATGATAAAGCAGATCATGTGGAACCAACATTAGAACACCACGACATGGTGACAAGAACACTACAATTCACTGAAGCCTTGTCTTATTACTGTGCAAATGCCTTTGCATTGTGCTAATATTACAAAATTATGATGTAGATGTTTGAGGAAGTAATGTCTTCAATCAATATGTTTTAGGCAGGTCAGGAACAGCGTTCATTAGATAGAATAAATCACTATTGTGGGAGACTATGAGTTTTGTGACTTTGCAGATCTTATACATGCATAAACAGACACATTACATACTAAAGGAAAAGGAAAACATTAAAAAGGATTATATGACCCCTTTAATGATAATAATAAAATAGTACAACAAATACTACCGTACTTTTCATTTAAATAAAATAATACTCTTACATTTTGAATTTCATATTCTATTTCCGTTTTACTGGGCAAGTAATAGCTTCCCTGTCTTGTTAATTTATTCTGTCATAAAGTTAAATGGCCAACTTTATTTACTATGAAACACAAGCAGTGTGTGCTTTAAGGACAGGTGTGAGTGTAATCAGCACCAGGTACGGGACCATGGGAAATGAAGTATGTGAAATGGATTAGTACTCAGGCGATGGTGCCCTCTGGTGGTGATCAGAGGGAGACACAGAGGCTTGATTTTTGACAATTAGGAATTTTACCACAATTTTGCTGGATAAGGTTCCACAATCTTCATCTTAATGAGGGTGTACTCCTGAGGACCCACTCCCTGCAATACAGATCATTACTATAGGACACACACATCCATCTTATTTTATACCAAAAAAAGGAATTTCTTAATTAAATATAGTTCCCACCTCTCCTGTCTGTCTGTTAAGGTCCATGGGCTACCCATCGTTCGGAGAGTAAATGGCATATAAGACCAAAAAAGGTTTTAATTTTAAAATGAAATATTTTAGAATTTAAAAATAAAATACCAATTAATAAATAACTGCATAAAAAATGATTACACACACACATATACATAGGCCTACATATGCACACCAATTATGACAGAGCTCCAGACTCTAAATTATGTTAGAGGTTGCACTGGAGGTTGCACTTGAACTGATAAGAGCTGCCATTTCTGTTACATATGTAGTAATGTGTAGGGTCAGACAGGTCAATTTAGCTCAAAAGAAATTATTAATTAATTTATAGGGAATCTTAAATTAATCACTTAAACGGGCGAGCAAATGACTCGTCCAGCGTTCATTTGAACGGGCCGTAACTATCAGCTCCAAAACGGATATAAATATCCAAATTATAGTGAAACACTATATATAAGCAAGGTAACTTAGATCAGCAGTTTAAGACATTAAATTCGTATGCACATAACGAAAGAACAATTATCTTTAAAATACAAAGAAGACTTTATTGATTATTCTAACACATAAAACTAATATCTAACACAATCAGACGCACACACACATTCATACGAGTTGCAGAAAGAAAGAGGAAAAGAATGAGTTTTAAGAGTGAGATGATGAAATCCCAAGTTTCTATATGCACTTATAAGACATGACCTGAACGAACCATCAATCATTAATTTAACCCTTCTATCGTTTCTTAGGCGGGTTATTAAATTTTATATCAAAGCACCAGTTCAGTTAAGAGTCCGGAGGCTACTTGCTTGTCTTTGCATTCCTTTGGGGATTCCTTTTGTCGGCTTAAAAGGGTGTTTCCCGGGTTCGTTGATTGGCTGGCGGTCTCCTCCTGTCTGGATAGATGTCTTGGGCGGCCAATAACTTGGTGTGTTGTAGGGATGGCGAAAACTAAAAATTTTCTTGACCGACCACCGAGCCTCATTAGCCGGTTGAAACCGGTTAACCGATTAGTTTAAAATATGAAATCTCAATTAGAAAAAACAGCCATTTCGAGCCGCGCCTGCAATTTCGCAACTCTGTCGCATCTCTCTCTGCCTCCCGCTCACACACACACACACACACACACACACACACACACTGCCCCGGCGCCGCGCTTCCACTCACGTCACTTTTTTTAAATCCCCTACAGCGCGAAACACGAGTCCCGCAAACGCGGCGCCGAGGAGCTTGTATGTAATCGGAGGACAAATGGCTCCTTAGTTTTGAAATGGTTTGGGTACAAGGTGATCGAGTTGAAAATAAAGGTGTTAGTCAAGCATTAGAAGCTCATTTGAAACATTGCAGCGGTTCATTTAAGAAAATGACAGCTCCGAAGAGACGCCGCTTTAGTTTGAGGTAGTGCTAACAATAACAAAGAAAGATGATGATCATCATCACCTTATCTGTTACCACTGAAATGTAGATGTAATGTATTTCTACAGTATTACTACTGTATTTAAGCACTGTATCACACAAGTTGCAACTTACTGTGTCATTCTTTTTGGTGAAATGGTCCCACACTACGTTTCTTTGCACGCTTCATCCTGTCTCTAACCTCGAGTGTTTTAGCCTGTAGCCTTTACTTTTCGCAAACCTTGTGAACGCGCGAACACAAATGCTGTGACCTCGCGCCAAATGTTTTTATTGGTTTATTAAGTACAAACAGGCGAGTTATGAAAAATTGAGTGTGAGGGATTTGTTCACTTCACACAAAAATATATTGGAATGAGATGGCTAACTGTAGTAGTGTTTAGTCCACTGTCTACAATAGCCTAATTTAGAGATCACTTTTTTTTTTAACCGACTCCCGACAACTTTGATCGGTTAACGTTGAGACGGTCAACCATCGGTCAAACGGTCATCGGTTAGCATCCCTAGTGTGTTGGCGGATGGATGGAAAGTCTTTGAAGTTGGAAGCGGGCTTTTGCAGTTGAATCGTTTAACCGAAACTTTGCAGCAAAACTTAACTTAGAACCGAGACTCTCAACAGAAAAGAAAATAAAGCTAAGAAAAAGAAAGAAAAGCAAGACGAGAGTAGTTAAGATGGCTTGAATGAAGCTGTTTAACCCATGTTCTTCTGATCTTGATTTGGGTTATTTTGTCTGCTGGTCTACATGGTTACTCGTCTGTCCGGTTACCCCGTCATGGCTTCTCCATGACTTCTGTAAATCTGCTCTAGCGAACAAATTCACAACTCAACTCAACCCAACTCCAGTCAACCCAACCCAACTCCAGTCAACCCAAACTCAATTCAACCCAACCAACCAACTCTGGCTTTGTTCGGGTCCTAAGATTTTAAACTCAAATGTTTGTCCAGACTCCTGGATGAGTTCTGACCAATTAGGCACTATCTTTATTTGAGAGGTGGCATTCTCTTCACCTCTCATCATAAATCATGCGTTATCTGTGATCTCTTTACTCCAGAGTACAGAGGGTACAGTTTAGACATGATTCCTATTATAAGAACACAAAACATTTTACACAGATTTCAATCAAGCCATCTACTGAATTAAAAACATATGATCACATTGATAGGAAACAAGACACACTTTCATTCAAACATTTAATAGTTTAATAGCATACAGAGGTTGTAGACACAATATAGGATTATGTAGTTGAACAATGTTTGATTAGAAGTCCGTCAATAATTGTTTTGGGATGATTATATGTATTTTATATGTAAAGTATCAGTCTCTGTGGTTTTAAGAGATTTCAACCTGGGGTCATTAAGAAGGAGGAGGTCTGTTTTAAATCATTTGTCTTGGGATCAAACAACCTCTGCCGTTATCTTGGTGGGTTTCGAGCCGTGCCATCTTTGAACCAATCAGTCTTTTTCAAACTATCTAATGTTGACAACGTTCTTCCTTTAGTTGGGCACATCTCTTTGAAGCTTCATGGTCATAAAGTTCTTAGCTGGGACTGGCTGGAGTCCACTCCATTTATGGCCCTAGGTTAGACTGGTCATTTGGGGGTCTGGAGTGTTGAGTTCTGTGTGGAATTATGTTTGAACGAATCACCTGGAAGATTCATTTGTGTTTGGTTCGCCCTCAAATACTACACATATGAGAAACATCAAATGGCAAATGAAACTAAACAGCGCTACTCGCTTGAGCTGCACTGTGCGGACCGTATATCAGCTCGGACCAATAATAGACAGCGCAGTGCGAGCTCAGAACAGGTTTACTCACGGGCCAATCTCGATCATGCAACACTATTACTACACAGCGCTGAGAGATCCAGTCAGAAAATGTTTGAATTCTTAGCAAAATTAGTAACATCACAGAGAGATCTAGGGAAGCATTTAAATTCGGTACAGAATTCTCTGTTATAAACCATAGATATCAGCAGTGTTGGGAAAGTTCACTTTCTACATGAACTAGTTCAAAGTTCAGTTCACAAATTTTAAAATGAACTATTTCAGTTCATAGTTCATACTTTAAATTTTTTAACTAGTTCATAGTTCTTTTTTTCCATATGTTGCTGCGAGCTATTATTTTTCAAAATTATTGCCACAGCCCATATAGAACCACAGACAGCTATTATTTTATCGGCGGGCAAAGTTTGCACAGAAATGTAAGATTTTTCCCATCCTCACCGACCTTGTCATAAAACTTGTTTAAATGATCATACGACACCTCCTTGCTGCTTTTTGTTTTGATTGCATGCGGCGTTGCGACACTGGTGGCTGGTGTTGCCAGATTGGAAGTTAAACTGAGAGTGCTGCCGTTCACAGACACCAGAATGAGTTCACAGTAACGTTCATCAGGCAGTAATACAGTACGTTCAGTTCACATTCGCCCAAAATATGAACGAGTTCATGAACTATCGTTCAATCTCCTACTCTTTTAAGAGAAGTGATTGCTAAGAGAAAAGCTACCTTGACTTAAAGTTACCTTGGCCCCAGTCGAATCTAAAGGTTTGAAGGGGGCCTCGACCAGCCCATTGAGAACCACTGTTCGATCCTAAGTGGGAACTCTGGTCCGAGTCGCAGGTCTCATCCTCCAAGCCCCAGGGAGGAATCGTATGACCAGCTGGTGTCTTCCCAAAGGCTCATAATCCAAAGGAGTGTGTAAAACCGCAATGACAGCCACGTACACCTTGAGTGTGGACGGGGTAAGACCAGCAGAGAAGCGATCCTGGAGGAACTCCAGCACTGAAGCCACTGGGCAGTTAAATGGGTCAACGCCACGCTCTCTACACCAAATGGTGAAAACATTCCATTTTAGGCCATACAATTTCCTTGTGGATGGAACTCTGGAGCTGAGTATGGTCTCGACTAGTGGTCGACCGATATTGTTTTTTTGATTGCTGATGCCGATATTTTAGAGAGCAGGGTGGCCGATGGCTGATATAAAGCCGATATTTATTTATATATATATATATATATATATATATATATATATATATATATATATATATATATATATACTTTATATTTATTTTAATCAATATTAAATAAATTATAAATAAATTAGACAAAAAATCTTCAAAATAAACATGCCTATACTTTAGATGGCAACTTCTTGAATCTGCAATCCTATTACAGTATTTTTCACAAATAAAGTAATTGTTTAAAAATATATGAATGTGAATAAAAAGTAAGTAAACACTGTAAGAGGGCACTCAGTAATCTGGTAATTTCGTGCAAACTGGTAATCATATTTTTTCAAATAAAGACAAAATAACGCTAATTTTACATACAGTACACAGTGAAAACAATATGAATATGACATAGTGGGCAACTGGATATCGCACAACATATTTTAAAATGAAGGATTTCAAGTTTTTCGATCGTGTCTCCTGTGAAGCTGATCTTCTGTTCGCATTCACTCACTTCGCACGGACCGACCGTCACTCGCAGTAACACGTTTATGCAGGCTACAAATGCACACTTCACAAGACATCACAGCTGGACTCGATTAAATCTGCAAGGTTTGTGAAATTAAATGTTTATTAAATATTCAGAGATTTGTTTAAATGATGTAGATGCGCATTTGCTGAATGTGTCACGGGCACACACGGGAAACAGTAGCTCCAAATGCAGTGGGTTTTATTAAGTATAATCCAAATCGTAGTCATCCAGGCAAGGGTAAAAGTCCATATAATCAATACAAAATACAAAACAATAATAAACAAAACAAGAAACAGACTAGAAAGACAGACCTCAGAAGTGTGGTGACAATATGTGACGACTCCGTTATAAACACTAAAACAGACAGGGTATTTATACACACAGAACTAACAAGGTGATGGGAAACAGCTGAGTGCAATGAACTGATGAGTGACAGACAGAATGCTGGGAAATGAAGTCAAACGTGAAAGACCCCGTGAGAACGAGGACCTCTAGTGACAACCCAGGGAAAACAAACCAGACACTGTGACATAACCCCCCCTCTACGGAACGGCTACCAGACGCTCCAAGACCCACAAAAAACAAACAAAACAAGAGTCCAGGAGGGAGGTGGAACGGTGGAGGATCAGGGGGAGGGATGGGGGGCCAGGTCCATGGAAGGGAACAAAAACAGGGGGTGATGGTTTAGCCGGCGGCCAGGGCGAAGCAGACAGTCCATCGGGCAGCCAGGGCGAAGCAGACAGTCCATCGGGCGGCCAGGGCGAAGCAGACACTCCACCGGGGGGCCAGGGCGAAGCAGACGACCCACCGGGCGGCCAGGGCGAAGCAGACGACCCACCGGGCGGCCAGGGCGAAGCAGACGACCCACCGGGCGGCCAGGGCGAAGCAGACGACCCATCGGGCGGCCAGGGCGAAGCTGACGACCCATCGGGCGGCCAGGGTGAAGCAGACGACCCATCGGGCAGCCAGGGCGAATCAGACGACCCATCGGGCGGCCAGGGCGAAGCAGATGACCCCACGGGCGGCCAGGGCGGAGACGACCCCTCGGGCGGCCAGGGCAGGGAAAGCCCTTCGGGCGACCACGGCACAGGAACAGAAACCGGCTCAGGAACAGAAACCGGCTCAGGAACAGACACCGGCTCAGGAACAGACACCGGCTCAGGAACAGACACCGGCTCCAGCTCAGGAACAGCAGACACTGGCTCCGGCTCAGGAACAGCAGACACTGGCTCCGGCTCAGGAACAGCAGACACTCAGGAACAGCAGACACTGGCTCCGGCTCAGGAACAGCAGACACTGGCTCCAGCTCAGGAACCGCAGACACTGGCTCCGGCTCAGGAACAGCAGACACTGGCTCCGGCTCAGGAACAGCAGACACTGGCTCCAGCTCAGGAACAGCAGACACTGGCTCCGGCTCAGGAACAGCAGCTGGCTCTGGGATGGTCTCTGGGTTAGGAGCCACCAGACAAACCGTTGAGGAGGCCTTTCTCCTCCTCCTCCGTCTCCGGACCGCCGGACTCGGGACTACCGGAACTGGGACCACCGGACTCGGGATCACCGGACCTGGGACCACCAGAACTGGGACCACCGGAACTGGGACCACCGGACTCGGGACCACCGGAACTGGGACCACCGGACTCGGGACGACCGGACTCGGTACCACCGGGACAGTCACGGAGGAAGTCTTCCTTCTCCTCCTCTTACGATGGTCGGATGGTGGTATCGAATCCATCGTCTCAGGAGGCGTTACCACCTCTGAAACTGCCATGGCGACCATCTTGTCCCGAGACACCAGTGCAGGGTCAGCCATTCCGTCATGAGACACAGGTATGATTGGTGTGTCCCACTGGCTCCGATGCTGAAGGTAGCTGGTAAATCCCCAAAAATCCAGGATCTCCAGCCCCTTTATCTCCCACCCAGGCAATGGGTCATCCAGACAGACACTGAAGAATTCCTTCAATGCCGTGTCATTGTACCCCAACCCTCTAGAGAGGGTCCAAAACATTTGGGCCAGACAGCCCACCGGCTGGCCCTGCTGGCGTAGGTCCATTAAGTTTTGGACCCGTCCCCTCCTCTCATTCTCCGTCTTGGGGGGAAGGATACGAAACCCCATACTGCTGGATCTATACTATGACGGAGTCGTTCTGTCACGGGCATTAGTAGATCCAAATGCAGTGGGTTTTATTAAGTATAATCCAAATTGTAGTCATCCAGGCAAGGGTCAAAGTCCATATAATCAATCCAAAATACAAAACAATAATAAACAAAACAAGAAACAGACTAGAAAGACAGACCTCAGAAGTGTGGTGACAATATGTGACGACTCCGTGATAAACACTAAAACAGACAGGGTATATATACACACAGAGTTAAAACAAGGTGATGGGAAACAGCTAAGTGCAATGAACTGATGAGTGACAGACAGAATGCTGGGAAATGAAGTCAAACGTGAAAGACACCGTGAGAACGAGGACCTTTTGTGACAACCCAGGGAACACAAACCAGACACTGTGACAAAATGTTGACGGTAAATGAGAAAGTATTTTAGCCTGATTGTTTGCCTTTTCTTTTACAAATAAAATAAAAGCAAACGCTTTACTTTTTCGCATACGATTTACTTTCTTTGTTTACCAGTTCTGTCTAACAAAGTATTAGATATCACTGACAGAGATCGTAAACTCATGAAGACGGAGAATGAGTGAGTGCTGTGTAATCAGGCGCTGCCGTTCTCTTCTCAGGTGCTGGGCGCCGCCCGTCAAAATTAAAGTCAGAAGAGCAGTCAAAATAAAAGTCCCGCTTCCAACACATCAGCCAATCAGAAAAACTAATCGGCCAATTCCGATATTTTAAAACTGCCAAATATCGGCTGATGGCGATATATCGACCGGCCAGCTTCTAGGTACTGTGCCCCCTCAGGGGCCAGACCCACAGCTTCCACAACTCTGGACGAGGGTGGAACACTGAGCCGTCCGCCTGAGAAAGCAGGTCCCTCCTGATGGGGATCACTTATGGAAGGCCCTCCAGGAGCGATATTATTTATGAAAAACCATACTGGTGTGACCACAATGGGGCTACGCATTCAGGCGCTGCATCGGTCACGCCTCCAACATGGCATCTAACCCCAGAGGAGCCACAGTGGACAGTGTGTTGTCTCTCGTGACATAAACAGATCCACTTCTACTGGCCCGAACCTCTCGCATATCGACTCCACCACCTCGGGGTGAAGTCTCCATTCCCCGGGCTTCAGCCCCTGCCTCGACAGGATGTCTGCTCCCCGATTCTGGTCCCCTTGGATGTATGTTGCTCTGAGAGACAACAGTCTCCCCTGAGACCACAGGAGGATCTGATGCGCCAGTCTGCACAGAGGGCGTGATCTCAGACCCCCCTACTGATTTAGATAGGACACCACTGACATAATGTCTTTCCTCAAAAGAACGTGGTGACCCTTGAGGTCTGGTAGGAAGCTCCCCAGAGCCCGGAAGACAAACAACATTTCTAGGCAATTTATGTGCCAAGAAGAATAATGATCATGCCACAGACCTCTTGTAAAGCGGCCATCCATAACCACGCCCCAGCCCGTGAGGGATGCGTCTGTCGAAATGGCTTTCCAGCAACATGGCGCTCCCAGCACAGGACCTTGGGACAGGAACCAAGGCTTCTTCCACATATATAGGGAACGAGGGCGTCTGTACATAACCCTGATCATGCAGAACGGGTTCCCCCTCAGGGAAAACCCCTTGGTTTTTAACCACCACTGCAGGGCCCTCATCTGCAGCAGGCCAAAGGATATCACGTTGGACGCTGCTGCCATGAGACCTAACAACCTCTGAAAATGTTTCACAGTAATGGCCTGGCCTAGCTTTATCCTGGTCACCGTAGCCAGGATGGACTTGATATGTGCTGGAGATGTGCCAGCATCGTAGTCAAGTCCCACACCACCCCCAGAAACGTAGTTCTCTTGGTGGGTGCCAACACACTTTTCTTTGTGTTGAATCTCAACCCCAAGCTCTGAATGTGGCCAAGGACCACAAATCTCGATGCCGAAGTGCCAGCTCCTGCGACTGGGCAAGAATAAGCCAGTCGTCGATATAGTTTAGCACCCGGAGCCCCTGAAGCCTCAGTGGGGCTAGAGCTGCATCCATGCAATTGGTGAAGGTGCGAGGGGAGAGAGTTAGGCCGAACAAGAACCCAATATTGGAACACTTCGCCCCCCGAAAGCGAACCTCAGGAACCTCCTTTGAGATGGAAGGATGGATATATGAAAGTATGCGTACTTTAGATCTATTGTGACATCCTCAGATTTGGTCTGACTCACAATGATGGGAATAGTGAGCATCTTGAACCTGAATCTCATCAGAGACCAATTCAAGTGCCTTAGGTCTAAAATTGGACAGAATCCCCCATCCCTCTTGGGAACATGCTCTATGGCCTACTTTACCAGCAGGGAGTTTACTTCCTGTTCCAATACCCGATCCTGCTCTTGGTCGACTGCAGTCCACACCACCCCGCTGAATTTCGGTGGGCAGAAACACTTGACGGTGGGATACAGACATCGATTTCCTGTGGCCTCTGTGGAGGAGGCGACCTTGATCGCTTCGAGGGGACAGCCCGAAGAGGTCCTACAGCAGCTAGGACCTCTTTCTCAAAGCCAAGTGAAGGTGAGGGAGATACTGCTTGAAGGCTTTAGACTGTTTTTTCACCTCCTGAAACCTGTTGACGTCCATATTGACATCGCCGAACAGGCCAGAAGGCAAAATCGGGGCATCAAGGAAGAAAGCCCTTTCTTTCTCCTTGATGCCCGACAGATTTAGCCATAGGTGTCTATCCGTGACCACCATAGCTGCCATGGAACGGCCGATGGCACGGACAATTTCCTTGGTGACACGGAGAAACAAGTCTGCAGCCTTACGTAGCTCTGCAATATCTTCCGGTGTTGCTCCCTCGCCCTCATAAATATCTTTAAGAAAGTCGGCCTGGTAAGCCTACAACATGGCCATTGTATGCAGACTAGCACCAGCCCAACCCGCAGCCATATAAGCCCTGCCCACCAAAGCAGATGTATCACGACATGGTTTGGTGGGCAGCACCCGAGTTTTTAGGGAAAAGATAGCTGGTCAAAGGCTTTTCCACCCGCTGCATTATACAATGTTACAACCCCAATAACAATAAGGGTGATTAGCAAGTTCTCTACTGGACCAAAGATTTTCTTTGGGCTCAATAACCCAGGAAACACTCCAGTACCAGTTAGGCTAGTGACAATGCCCCCGAAATTTTGAGATACCCCTACCGGAGGTAGAACTAAACCCAACAATGTTTTTCCTCATCTCTAAGGTCTCCCATATATGAAATGGATTCTTGGCTCAAAATATTTGACTGCTAAGATTGTTAAATTAACAGATATTGTTATACACCCCAAAACCAAAAAAGGACTAAAATATAGCCTGTCCGTATGGGAGTTAAGGCATATAAACTAGTACAAATCAATCACACAAGCTCTGAGAGCTTTGAAACTTGACATGTTTGTAGTCAGGCAGTTGCTTTAACTACTAGAAAAGACTGGATGTGAATATCTTGATGTATGGAATAAATAGAGATATATAAACACATACCTAAAATAAGCGGACTTGCACAAATTGAATATCCATGCAGAATGTCTTAATTTACTTTATGGTTGCTTTGCCAGGGATTGTCATAGAAACACATATGATGACTTGTTGGAAAAGTGGGGTTGTGCTGAATCCAGACATACCAAATATGTAAATATAGCATGACAAATCAGGGTGTTCTGTCACTCAATGTATGAGGTGTACAAAATGAAAGAAAACAAAACACTGACAAAATAGTCTCAAATCCAAATCACATTATCAGTGTTGAGAAGAATGTTGACAAATTCATTGTTACTGCAACGTAAGTTACATTAGGTACGTGCTGATACATATTTATGATACATTTAATGATGCATTTCATAAGGCACAGTATACTTTACAATTCATATGAGACACAGATCCAGATTGAATCAGGTTAACATTGGAATGGAACACCTTAATTAAAATATGTATATCCATTTGAATTTTGTTTTGGTCAAGTCATTACTGAATAATAAAAAATAATATTGTTAGCTTTTGTCTGTCCTGACCAGCAGTGGACAGTAGAGCCTACACTGCTTACTTCACCACATTGGTGTGATCTTTGATTAGATAAGAACAAGATAGTAGATATTTTTCATTTGATAAGCGTATTGTGGTCTAGTGAGTTGACTACTGTTAGGCTAATTGTTGGATCCAGCTGTAGCTACAGACCTGCCAACCTTTAGCCAACCTGTGCAGGCACGCATTTTGACCTCAAAGTACGCTGGTACGATTTGTCACTCTAAACTACGCAAAAACCTGGCACTAATGATGTTTGACTCCGCCAGTCTGAGATCACCAAAACTAATATTAAAGAGGTGTGTGAACTCGCAAGTACAATGTCAGGCACTGTAATTTTCTCTGGCCACCTTCCTGTTCCCAGGAGTGATGAGATAGTTAGTAGATTGTGTTCACTCAATGGCAGGTTGTCTGAGTGGTGTCCGCATAATAATGTGGAATTCATAGACAATTGGAAAAGTTTTTGGGGCAGACCTGACCTGTTGAAAAGAGATGGTATTCATCCCTCCTGGGCTGGTGCTGCTGTTCTCTCTAGTAATTTGGCTCATAGTCTTAGAGATAAAACATGACAATCTGGGGCTCAGGTCAGGAAGCAGACAGACTGGCTAGACCGACCATCTGCTAGCGGCCTTGCGTCACAGAGGTCAGAAAAATCCCATCACATAGAGCCTCTTTCACCTAGATATCATCATATAGAGACTGTGTCTGTTCCACGAATTTGGAAATCCAAAAAACATCCAAACCCATCTAAAGTTAAAAATGTAAGTGATGTTCAACAAATAAAAAACAGATATAATACAGATGAGCAAATGATAAAACTCGGGTTGCTGAATATTTGATCCCTCACTTCTAAATCGCTCATAGTTAATGATATGATTTCAGATTATAATCTAGATGTGCTGTGTTTGACAGAAACCTGGCTAAAACCAGACGATTACATTACTTTAAATGAGTCAACCCCACAAGATTACTGTTATAAACATGAACCTCGTCTGAAACGCAAAGGGGGAGGTGTTACTGTAATTTATAGTCATATTTTAAAAAACACTAAGAAATCTAGTTTTAAATATACTTCTTTTGAAGTGTTATTAATGTAGTAATGTAGTGCTTAATGTAAAAATACACTCACCTAAAGGATTATTAGGAACACCATACTAACACTGTGTTTGACGCCCTTTCGCCTTCAGAACTGCCTTAATTCTACGTGGCATTGATTCAACAAGGTGCTGAAAGCATTCTTTAGAAATGTTGGCCCATATTGATAGGATAGCATCTTGCAGTTGATGGAGATTTGTGGGATGCACATCCAGGGCACGAAGCTCCCGTTCCACCACATCCCAAAGATGCTCTATTGGGTTGAGATCTGGTGACTGTGGGGGCCATTTTAGTACAGTGAACTCATTGTCATGTGTAAGAAACCAATTTGAAATGATTCGAGCTTTGTGACATGGTGCATTATCCTGCTGGAAGTAGCCATCAGAGGATGGGCACATGGTGGCCATAAAGGGATGGACATGGTCAGAAACAATGCTCAGGTAGGCCGTGGCATTTAAACGATGCCCAATTGGCACTAAGGGGCCTAAAGTGTGCCAATAAAACATCCCCCACACCATTACACCACAACCACCAGCCTGCACAGTGGTAACAAGGCATGATGGATCCATGTTCTCATTCTGTTTATGCCAAATTCTGACTCTACCATCTGAATGTCTCAACAGAAATCGAGACTCATCAGACCAGGCAACATTTTTCCAGCCTTCAACTGTCCAATTTTGGTGAGCTCTTGCAAATTGTAGCCTCTTTTTCCTATTTGTAGTGGAGATGAGTGGTGGGACCCGGTGGGGTCTTCTGCTGTTGTTGCCCATCAGCCTCAAGGTTTTGCGTGTTGTGGCTTCACAAATGCTTTGCTGCATATCTCGGTTGTAACGAGTGGTTATTTCAGTCAAAGTTGCTCTTCTATCAGCTTGAATCAGTCGGCCCATTCTCCCCTGACCTCTAGCATCAACAAGGCCTTTTCGCCCACAGGACTGCAACCCTGCCACGCTCAAAATTAATTAAATCACCTTTCTTTCCCATTCTGACATTCAGTTTGGAGTTCAGGAGATTGTCTTGACCAGGACCACACCCCTAAATGCATTGAAGCATCTGCCATGTGATTGGTTGATTAGATAATTGCATTAATGATAAATTGAACAGGTGTTCCAAATAATCATTTTGGCGAGTGTATATAGTGTAAACGATAAATCACGTTTGAGAATTCTGCTGGCTACTGTATACAGGCCACCAGGGCACCAAAAAATGGAATCAAAGAATTTGCAGACTTCTATCAGAATTAGTATTGGCTGCAGGTAAAGTACTAATTGTTGGTGATTTTAATATACATGTAGATAATGAAAAAGATGCAGTGGGATGTCTCGCTTTTTTTCTTATCAGTGCAAAAGAAACTCAAAATACTCTGTTTTTATTGTGAGTATCCACAAAAAATAGACACTTATCAGGATCTAATGATGTACAACACTTAATATGTAAGATCAAAATCAACAAAGTGTTGTGCTTTTCGCCAAATAAAGAAAAACAAACATGATGCGCGTTCTGCCTTCTCTCTGTCAGTTAAGTCCATTCTGAAACGCGTCCGAAAATTAACTGTAATTCAGCGAATACTTGTCATACAGGCACGAGTGTTTTTCCATAATGAAGCTTGAACTCTCTTCTTTTAAATGAATTAATTTATATAAAAAACAAATAAAAAGCTTTTTCAATAATCAATTGTCCATCACACCCATTACATAAAGAGTTAGTTATTCTTCCATCTGGCCGCAGATATAGAGTAATGGGGGGGAGAACTAGGAGGTTCAAGAACTCATTCATACCAACTGCTATTTTAATGTTGAATAGTCTGTAACTATGTGTGTTCTTTTTTTTGTTTTGTGAGAGTCTATGTGAGTGTTTTTTGTGACGTGTAGCACCTGTGCAAAACTAATTTCCTAAGGGATAAATAAACTGAACTGAACTGAACGCCCACGGAGAGCGCGCGGTATTCAAACGCAAATGATCTAAGGCAAGCCATTCAAACATGCCAACGCCCACCAGCTGGATTATAAAACACATCGTGTTTAGTAAGTATCTTGTACAGCTGTGTACACAGCGTATCCTTTCGCTGTGAGGAATAATACTATCTAATAACCCTGGAAAATGTACCAGAAGTGCTGGTAGTTTCATTTCGAGGAGCAACGGATCCAGCTGATGTAGTAAGTCATTTATTCTTAAGTGCTTTGTTCTAATCGCGATATTGAATAGTGTCTGACTGTAAACCGCAAAAAGACTGTTTAAATATAAATTGTGTGTCTGTGTGTAGGCTAAATGATGAATGAACGCACAGGCGCGCGCGCTTTGTTTACTACAGTTATACAGCGCGTGTCTGTGCCGTTCATTCACTCTCGCACCTACATTAGTAAACGTTATGTTTACATGAACACATCCAAACTATATTGCTATAGGCAATATATACTCATCTCATATAAGATGAGTAAAAATAGACTGAAATATGTTGAAATAAAATGTCTGTATAAGCAACAAGCTGCAAATTCACATGTATATACTAATATATCATACACAATATGTTACAGACTAAATATGAATGTTTAGACAAGATTTTGTGATTAGTTTTGGATAGATTATAAAGTTTTGACTGTAAAAAAAGACAACTGTCACATTAAATAGGTAAGCTTTTGTTCACCAATTTCTGCTCATAGTTAAATATAATATAGTATGATGTTTTGTCAAAAATAAAGTAGGTATATTGAATTATCAACTAAGATGTTATTATAGTGTTTGTTCCAATATTCAAACTAATGAATCCTTACCTTTTTTAATACGTATGATAAAATGTATACTTTTTACAAAGAAATACACTTGAAATATTGTTAAAATTGTAATTGTTGTTGTAACCTATTTGTAATTGGTTACAATTTCTAATTGTAAAATATGTGTATATAGATAATTTCTTTTGACCTTGCATTCTTTGGGATCCTGTGACACACCTGTGTGAAAGGGCTAATTAATATGCAGCTCATTATGCAGCACATTATCCGGCCTTTGTCTTCTCAGGTGTGAACACGCCTCCACGCATATTGCCTTTCCAAACAAAAGGTGTATTATAAAATTTAAATCAATGTATTGTTTTGTGTAAATGATTAGGCAGGATGATTTTCAGATAATTTTGAAGCAAAAATTCTAGGCAACAACACTCATTAGTCAAAAGTCTTGTGGACACATATTTAGTATGTGTTTTGTGGCCTTATTTCAGACACTTTAAGTTTTAGTTTTTTCAATAACCATGCATAAGCAATATTCTCTCAAAAATACAAACATGTACATACATGTTGCTCACATATTATGGTAGCCCCGTTTGTGCTATATAGAGTGAATTTACACCTTTGCCATTAACATGTTTATAAATAAATGAAAAAAGCACAAATGTCAGAGCATGTCAGAACACCTCAAGGACCCCAAAAACCCCTTAGACTTCAGAGGGTTAAATACATGGTAAACTCAATTGGAGTTAGACAACACGTGTCAGGACCTACTCATTGTCGCAATCATACTCTAGATCTAATACTATCACATAGAATAGATGTTGATGCCGTTGAAATTCTGCAGCAGAGCGACGACATCTCAGATCATTATCTAGTCTCATGTAAATTACATTTAGCCAAGGCTGCAAAGCCGACTCCGTGTTATAAATATGTTAGACCTATAACTTCTCCCACTAAAGATTGCTTTATCAATAATCTTCCTAATCAGTTTCATAAGGAAACATGGAATTAGCTTTAACTGTTATGCTGATGATACTCAGCTGTATATTTCTTCACGCCCTGACGAAACTTACCAATTCACAAAATTAACGGAATGCATAGCTGAAATAAGAAATTGGATGACTAGTAATTTCCTACTACTAAATTCTGAAAAAAAAAACAGAAATTCTAATCACTGGACAAAAAACTTGTCTAAAATACTGTCTAACACTTGATGGCTGCTCTGTTAAATCTTCGTTGTCGGTTAGGAACCTGGGTGTGCTCTTTGATACCAATCTTTCATTTGAAAGTCACGTGTCTAATATCTGTAAAACCGCATTTTTCAATCTTAAAAATATATCTAAATTACGCCATATGCTGTTATTGATAAATGCGGAACAATTAGTTAATGCGTTCATGACATCAAGAGTAGATTATTGTAATGCTCTTCTGGGTGGTTGCCCTGCACACTTAATAAACAAACTACAGCTAGTTCAAACGCAGCAGCTCGAGTTCTTACCAGAACCAGGAAGTATGACCATATTAGCCCTGTTCTGTCAACACTGCATTGACTGCCTATTAAACATTGTATATATTTTTAAATATTGCTGATTACTTACAAAGCCCTAAATGGTTTAGCTCCGCAGTACTTGAGCGAGCTCTTAACGCATTATAGTCCTTAACATTTATCGCGATCTCAAAATTCTGGCCAGTTGATAATACATAGAATATCAAAATCGACTGCTGGTGGTAGATCCTTTTCCTATTTAGCAGCAAAACTTTGGAACAATCTTCCTGTAGATTAGGGGTTCATTCCCCCTCAGAGTGTTTGTTTTGTTTGATTGCCTTTTGTTTGATTTAAGACAGTAAATTAATTTGTATTTTGTGAAGTTAAGTTATAGTTTTATTAAAAGGCTCAAGGTCTAACTGCAATCCTGACTCCTGGTCTTCTGTTTGTGCTTTGGTAAGGTGTTATCTTTTGATTTCAATCTTTGTTTTAATATAGTACAAGGTGCCATATGGAATGTTTCATAATTAAATGTATCTTATATTTGAATTTCTCAACATTCTTCTCACCACTGATAATGGGCTTTGGACTAAATGTCAGTGTTCCATTTTCTTTCATTTTAGACACCTCATACATTGAGAGACAGAACACCCTTTTTTGTCATGCTATATTTACTTATTTGGTATTTCTGGATTCAGCACAACCCCACATTTCCAACAAGTCATCATATGTGTTTCTATGATAATCCCTGGCAAAGCAACCATAAAGTAAATGAAAACATTCTGCATGGATATTCAATTTGTGCAAGTCCGCTTATTTTAGGTATGTGTTTATATGTCTCTATTTATTCCATACATCAATATATTCACATTCAGTCTTTTCTAGTAATTAAAGAAACTGCATGACTACAAACATGTCAAGTTTCAAAGCTCTCAGAGGTTGTGTGATTGATTTGTACTAGTTTATATCCCTTAACTCCCATACGGACAGGCTATATTTTAGTCCTTTTTTGGTTTTGGGGTGTATAACAATATCTGTTAATTTAACAATCTTAGCAGTGAAATATTTTGAGCCAAGAATCCATTTCATATATGGGAGACCTTAGAGATGAGTAAAAACATTGTTGGGTTTAGTTCTACCTCCGATAGGGGTATCTCAAAAACTAAAGCACTTTTTGACCATTTGTCACTAGCCTAAGTAGTGGGTTGCACACATGGGACCAGTAGTAGTTGCACACATAAAATAGGGCCTCCCCGGCGAACAAAGCAGTACCAACATGTAGGTCAAAAACCCATACAACAGTAAATATAAGAGTGTACTGCTGGCTTCCTTACCCGCTACCGGACGTGGGTTACAGCGTTCAGGGAAATCAACGGTGGCCGCCCAAGTTAACAGGGGAAAACCCCAGCACAATATCCCTCCCAGTCTATTCGCATGCGTCGTATAACAATCTCCAGCTGACGTGTAACAAACTCAGCAGCACCAACAAAAAAAATCTTATACCTTTATAGCTTTTATCCCTGATTGCTAATGCAACACAGGTGTTTCTCTTCCCTGGCACATCATGAGCAAAACACGGTGGACGCTGCTAGCGTCAAGACTGAGCAGCTTACCCCCCGCCCCCGCCCCCCTTCTCTAAATGTGTCCACACATTCCCACTCAAATACCTCACATTCTATAAAGTTGAGGCAGCAGGTCCTTTGTGGTCCAAGTGGACCGTCTTAAACACTTGACATGTGAAGCATGTGAACTAGAGGGACCTTTCCCCCTGTGCAGTCTGTAATGTTGCTTCATCAATGTCCAAATTAAGGGCAGTCTCTCCATCCTTCTGTGTGAGTACTGGCAGACCTGTAAGACAGCCCCCCACCCAAGGATACATACACCAATTACTATTCATAGGATTGACATTAGAATTAGGATGCAAGACCTCTACATCTTTCTCCTCTAAGGGCAAGGAAATTTTAAACTTACATGGGCTTAACATATTGCGGTGCAGCACTCTCTCGCCACCATCACCCCTTTCCTTCTTAACCACATAGACAGGTATATCGATATTAGGTTGTGACGTAACTATATATATATTCTGTGCCCATTTATCATCCAATTTACCTGGCCCTCTTATTTAGTACCATGACTATCTGACCCACCAACAAAGGTTCCCCCTTGACGCTACAATCAAACCCCTTCTTTCGATGAGCTTGAGCCTTCTGAACCTGTTTTCTGGCTTGATTATAGGCAGTCACTAGTCTTTCATGGTGGTGATGCACCCAGCTGCCAACTCTGCCCGAGAATTCATCTCCCCGGCCCAGCATCACATCAAAGGGCAATTTCGCATGACGGCCAAACATTAGAAAATAAGGGGTATAGAGCTCCGGAGGCTGACGTCACGCAATCTAAACTCCGCCATTTTGGCAGGCAATCAGGAGAGCGCCAGAGCAGCTGTAGCAGTGGTATTGATAGTGGTTGAATGATAATTTAAAACCAGACTGTTTAAACCTTACTATTTCAGCATGGTGGACAGCTGCTGTGCCCCTGGATGCCAGAACAGGCGGAGGAAAGCAAAGGGGAAATCATTTTATCGTAAATAATGTCTATCATTAGCCATTGGCTAATAAATTATTAGATTTTACACACCAGTGTGTGTGTTAGAGGCTAATAGTAAAGTAGAAGTTTAGCATAGATATATTTTCACTCGCTGAACACACTGACTGAGCACTTGAGAGTTTATCTCTCCATCAAGCTGATTTATTTAACTGATAGTGATCACTAGTTGGTATTCTTTTCTGTTAACTAAAGTTCATTGCTGTGTAACTTCAATATTAGTACTTAGGCTACTTTTAAGTCACTTTGGATTAAAGTGTCAGATAAATGAATAGATGTTAATGTAGCTAGCCTAAAAGAAGCTTACATTTTTGCCATTTTCTACTAATGTTTTAGGGAAAAAGAGTGACAACCCTCTTTCACCCGACTTCGTCCCATCTATCTTCAACTATGTTCCAACCCCGGAGAAGAGAGGAAGAAGGCGTAAGTTAGATGTGTTTAACAGAAGACAGAAGAACAAACTCCAAAGAATAGAGCAAGCAGCAAAGTCATCAGCTTTAGCAGTAACTAGAGCCCGACCGATATATCGGCGGGCCAATATTATCGGCCGATTTTAGGCATTTTCCTAACTATCGGTATTGGCATTTATAATGGCCGATAAATTAATATTTAAAAAAATGCGGGTGCGGTGATTCATGTAAGGGTGGCGCTGCCAATAAAGCACCTAAACGCTGTCACAAGAACTGGCAAAAGTAATGATTATGAATACAACAAATATAGCAAGGAGACATTTTAATTGTTTATTAACATACAAGTGTTTTCAGTCAGTGTCAGACAAAGATGAAGTTGACGATGCTGACTTCGATCTTCAGTGAACGCGTGCCAGAGAGAAATGCACATTTCATACGATTACATGAGTCTGTCTGTCTTTCGTTTTGAGTTGTTCTGTTTAAAAGTAGACATTTCAATATAGATATATTTCAATTCTCAGGTCTATACGCTGAGTTTCGGTTCATGAGACGAGCTCCAGTTCACCCGCAGGCGCCTCCGTGTCGAGATTATCTATCGTCTGCTATCTACTTCTTATATATTAAATCCAGGCAATTGGTTGATGAAACATTGATTAAAATTAAGATACAATTAATACAAAACGAAATTCACTTTGAAACGAAAGGTTTTGTGCTTTCTGTTTGATGTCTATGTCAAAGTTTCAAAGCATATTTTAGTGCCGCTTTCAGAGCGCTCACGTCCGTAGTGCTGAACTGTGTCTGTAACATTGTTTTTTCCTCATAAATGCGAACACGAAAAAATAAAATAAAATAAAATGAATATTTTATGTAGCCTGTGGAGACTGAGAGCCAACCCTTCTTCATCCAGTGGGTAGTAGCCTACTTGTGATTTGCGCAGTGTAATTCACAGAATTGATTTCACTGCTACAAGCCTCTGTCACCTATTGTGTGAGCTTGTGACTATTGCAAGCGCACAGCTGAGAAGTCCTTATTATATTGTCTGCTATATTTACTTCTTATTTATTAAGGCAATTGGTTGATGAAACATTGATTAAAATGCGTGGCGCGAGCGATCTCCGACAGGTAAACTGATTCTGCTTTGTCTCGGGTTAACAGCTGTTGCGACGTGAGCAGTAACGGCCGCGTCCGGTGTAGACACAGTGTTAAAGCTCATTCTGCCTGATAACGCTACGTTATAACATCAAGCAATATTCCAAAAATTTATATAATTATAACACTTTATATAGGGCCATTTTGCATTAAGAGTAGCCTAGTTTCACGTTTAGTACATTTTGCTTACTAACTATTTAAAACAGCATAAAAGTACTGTACATATGTAATTAAAAACGTTTTCATTATGATATTAGTCATTTTACTTTAGTAAAATTAATTTTCGGCCCCCAAAAATCCATATCGGTCGGGCTCTAGCAGTAACCCATTCAACAATTTGTCCTCAAGACGGCAGCAAGCATCCTACTGCACACCAGGTGAAGGAATCAAACATTACCCACAAAGAACTTGAAAATGTTTATCCTATCCCAGAAGAAAATGATGATACAGCAGCTTCACCATGTGATAATGAAAACTGTAAGAAATACACTCAATCTCTGGAATTAGAATGTGAAGCTCTGAGGACTGAAAATATGTTGTTAAAAGAGAAAATAAATAGAACTGCACTGAATGAGAAAAATGAAAGCTTTAGCATAAAGTTCTGCCAGGAAGACTTAATTACTACGTCACTTATTACCTTCACATCTATCCAATCAAGTCCTTATACTCGCTGTATAAAAGATTGGTACTTACACACGTTTGAGTTTGCCAATGCTGACAGGACAACTACCTCCATCCTCCCCACCACCACCAGGATGGTCCTGTCCATACCTCCCAGGAGGGTCGGCTGCGCCCCTGCCTTCGTCTTCAGGCAGGAAATGCAGATCCGCTACACTCGGATTATGAACTATGGACGGGGCCTAGGCCAAAGAACTTTATAAATAATTGCTTGCTGGGCTGTCAATAAATTAATGCTTTGTTACATCATTATATATGGTCTATATCTTTCTGGTAGAACTTTACAAAACAATGATAAAAAGGTTAATATACTCACTGGTTTACAAACATATTCTTTACTGATGACATTGTTTCATGTTGTAGCTCCCTATCTCAAGCCTAAGTCTAGCCTAACATTATTTCAGCAGTATATGCTAACTTTAATGAAGCTTAGAATTTCCAGTGGTGGTTCTAGAGGGGGGGCCAGGGGGGCCCGTGCCCCTGTGACAACAAGCTTGGCCCCCCTTCTGGCCCCCCTTAATGTGGAGTGTGACAATGTTTTTACAAATAGATGTAAAATTCGCATCACATTTGCGGGAATCGCGGCAGAATAACGTCTGTCTCCTGCACGCGAGAGAGGAGAGAAGAAGAAAGCTGGTAAATGTCAGTTCAGTTGTAAGTTCATTCTTTATGTGCGTATCGGGTGTGCGATGTGTATTGTCTATTACGATATTGTAATCAATGTTTTAACTGTGTATGAGGAGCTGACATCGCATTTGTCTATCGTCCTTTCACTGCTGTGTGCAGTTCATAGGTAGGCTATGTCCCCAAATTAGTTTATGTCTTATATTTATATCATACAGTATTATGTTCTTATATTAGAATATCAAATCAGCAAGAGTGCCGTTTTCCCGTGCACAATTGCAACTGTGATATTGATGTTATACAATAATAGGCTACAACAGTTAAATTAACAATACGTTAACATTGGGAGTTACTTTTTAGACACAATATTGTCAATATTGTTTTTTTTCCCTTTATTTCGCCGACTAAAATTTCAAAATGAAACCGTAGCAGAGTCTCAACAGACAGCGATGATTTCTTGACTGAAATCCGCGTTTTGAAGGAATCACTTGCTTCTTTCCCGAATGAATCAGCTGTTTGGACGAATCGGTTGAATGAATGAATCCCTCAACTCACTTATTAAGACTGTGACTTGCCGCCTCCTACTGGCCGTTTTAGTTTCATATTTAAAGTATCCTTTAATTAAAACGTTAAAATTAGAAATCATTTCATATTTAAATATTGATTTAAAAAAAATCTCATAGCTTTATTTATGAAATTGTAAATGGAGTGTAAATATATGAATGCCGCTTCTGTGTCACCTCTCCACTGCAAATATGTATTTTGATTGAATTAATTAATTTGACTGGTAACAGTGGTACTGTATAATTATTGTATAATTAAGTATTATTGTATAAATAAGTATAATTACTGAATAATTTGAATGTTAGTATTTGTTAGTGTTAGTATTTGTTAGTGTTAGTTTTAGAATGTTAGTATTTACTGTTGCTATGCACTACGTTGATAACGGGGATATACAAATCTCTATGGAGAAGCTGACACCAGCGACATATTTGAAGAGAAGAGGATTACATGGTAAATGCTATAATTTTCAGATATTAGTAAACAAGTGTTTAAGAGAATATTGTTCTGCAGGATATCTCAGTGATGTATGATAGATGATTAGTGAAGTCTGTATTTTGAGATCATATGTTATTTATAAGGAATATAATTATATTTGAATTTTTTTTTTTTTTTTAAGTCATAGCTTGTGGGGTAAAACGCCCCCTACGCTGAGGGGTAAAACGCCCCCCAGGGGGCATAGTTTATCTCTATCATAATTACTATAATAACATATTTTTGTCTATCAAATCCTTTGTTTTACACTAAATGCAGTATAGCTAGGTGGTAAAATCAAAATATTTGAACAAAACATGAAAAAATTGCCTCAAGTGAGCATAGCTAGCTAGCTTGCTAGCACAGTTAGTTCACTGATGGAAAGTAGTTCAATTTGGCTATTTTGGACATTCCTGAAATAAATATTAACATATATACATGTTGATACATTACTTGCCTTTTACTTTTAGAGATTAAAAAAAGCTATGATCCATGAACTTGTAACTAAAGCGGAGGAAGAGGCCCCCGACGCAGCTAATTTTGTGTTGGGTGATTTTAATTCATGCAGTTTAAAGGAACATTTACCCACGTACCAACAATATGTCACCTGTTCTACGCGCAATAAAGCTTGCCTTGACCATTGTTATGGAAACATCCAGGACGCGTTTTATTCTAAGGCATTGCCCGGTTTAGGGAACTCGGACCATAATATGATTAAACTGATGCCTACATATGTGTCCCGCCTACGGCGTGAGAAAACAAAGGAGGTGGAGGTTAAGTGCTGGACTGCTGCTGCGATTGAGGCACTTCAGGATTGCCTGGAGTGCACGGATTGGAATGTGGTGACAGACGGGACTGACAACGTAAATGACGCAGCGTTTGCTATCTCGGGGTATGTACAATTCTGTGAGGACACAATCATCCCCAGAAAGACTATTAAGATGTTCCCAAATAACAAGCCTTGGGTTACCCCAGAGTTAAAGCAACTCCTTAATGAGAAAAAGCGTGTGTTTAAATTAGGAGGAAGTAGAGAAGTGAAAAAGATAGTGCAGAAAAAGATTAAGTAAGATCAATGATTGTAAAGCAGCATATAAACACAAGTTAGAAAACTTCTTTAAAAATGATGCTAGGAGAGCTTGGCAGGGAGTCCAATCTATCACAGGATATAAGCCCAAGAAGCACCCGATGGTAGCAGAGAACAATTTTAATATGGCAAATCAATTAAATAATTTTTATTGTAGATTTGACACATATGATTTTAAAGTCGAACAGAATGAGGCCATTATAGCAGTAAAAGACATGAGTAGTTAATATGCTATACCTTGTGTCAAGATGATTTATGACCCTATGATTGACAGGTGGGCGGGGCTGACCTTTGCCCTTCCGGAGGTCCTCCCGGAGATCCCTTTGATCTAGGGATTAACCTTTGCCCTTGTCAGCGATCGATCAAGTTGACAGGTGGGGGGGCTAACCTTTGACCTTCCGTGGTCCTCCGGAGGCCCCTTTGATGTAGGGATTAACCTTTGACCTATCGATCGATCAAGTTGACAGTTGTCTTTGATCCGTGGTATGGCAGCTGTGGGGTATAATAATTTATTTTGACAGTTGTCTTTGCCCTGTTGACCTGGAAATGATCCGTCATTTTGCCAGTTGTTTTTGATCCGGGTATGATATATCAAGTTGACGGCTAGTTTTGAACTTTTGACCCAGGTATAATAAGTTATTTTGACAGGCGTTTTTGATGTTAACATAATGAAGATAAGCTTTGATGATAATGGTTTGTCAGAAGTGACAGAAGGTTTGAGATTTATTGTCTTTGATGTTATTGGCTTTGAAAAGTCATAATTCCCCACCACCCCCGGTATTTCCGAGCACATTGCCAGGGACAGTGAGGAAGTTTATGAGTTGAAACACATTGATCTTTAAAATGGTTATGTACATTTACAAAATATCGTACACATTGATCTTTAAAAGTGTATAAAGTATATTTTCAAAAAATCATCTTACCATTTCAGAGTACTGAAGAATTGGGTTAAAGTTGAAAAGAGTTCCTCTTTTGGAAAGAGTGCCTTTTGCATTTTGACAGTCTTTGAGCTAAATGTGTGTGACATCCGATATCCTGGCATTCCTGAAGCATACTATATACATTTGCTGTGTGTGTGTGTGTGTGTGTGTGTGTGTCTCTCTCTCTCTCTCAAACACCAGCGCATGACAGGCATGGTCTCTTCGCTAAGTGTGTGCGTCTGTCTGTGAGTGTGTGAGACGTCACCCTATTCCTGCATCCCCCTGCTGGGGAGTGAAAGTGAGAAAATATCTCACACTAACTAGAGTTGAAAAACATTAATTCCTTTAAAATAAATAAAAATAAAAATCAAAAATAAAATCATCTTACCTTTTCACTATGGTGAAGAATTGGTTTAAAGTTGAAAAGAGTTCCTCCGAGTGATTCTCTCACCGGCCTTTTGCATTTTGACAGTCTTTGAGCTAAATGTGTGTGACACCCGATATCCTGGCATTCCTGAGCACGCTATATAAATGGGGATAGTGAAAAAAGAGATTTTTTCCAATAATGGCACATATCTTACACTAACGTTGAAAAGCACTGATCTTTAAAATTATATAAATGAAATGGTTAATAAAATATCTTTTCAAAACAAAAAATAAATAAATACATTTTCACCTGGGTTGAAGAAGTAAATCTACCGCCATGTGTCTGGCCTCGTGGGTATAAGGGTTTGATTTAATGGAAGTTGTGAAGGTTTTATGTTTGAACTTTGACACGGGGCTTCACAGGATCTCCCTCCATATTCCAGAGGAGAGGGGATTGCTGAGGACGGTGAAAGTGAGAAAATATCTCACACTAACTAAAGTTGAAACACATTCTGTTCTTTAAAAGTATATAAATGAAATATTTGTAAAATTTACATTTAGTCATTTACAAATATAATATTTTCACATTAACTAAAGTTGAAACACATTCTGTTCTTTAAAAGTATATAAATGAAATATTTGTAAAATTTACATTTAGTCATTTACAAATATAATATTTCAGAGTTTTTCTAATAATGACACATATTTTCACACTAACAGCAGTTGAAAAAGTTGAAAAACATTCTGTTCTTTAAAAGTATATAAATTATATGATTATATCGTTCATTTTAAAAATAAACATCTTTTCTAAATTACTGAAACACAGTGCACCAATTAGTTTTGTTTTAGATGAACACAAAATAAAGAAAATCATCTTACATTTTCAGAGAATTGACGAAGTAAATCCCAACACATCATTGTCCATATAAGGTATGAATGTATTTACAAAGATGCAATAAGTTTTGATACAAAATATCCCGGAGTGTTTTTTTCCCACACCGGCGTTTTGACAGTCCGTGATTCAGAGTGGAGGAGGAATGTGTGTGTGTGTGTGTGTGTGTGTGTGTGTGTGTGTGTGTGTGTGTGTGTGTGTGTGTGTGTGTGTGTGTGTGTGTGTGTGTGTGTGTGTGTGTGTGTGTGTGTGTGTGTGTGTGTGTGAGTGAGCAGTATGAGATGTTGGGAATGTTTTTTAGTGTTAATCTTAAAAGTTAATATTAAAAGTTTAATTTATATCTTTTAAAAATAAAAGAAGATTTCAATTAAGTCTTAATAAAAACGTTGTAATACAGTCGTATCTTCTATTTATCTTTTGAATGATTTTGTTTAACGGTGACCTAAAGTATAATTTTATTAATATAGTCATAGCCATAATGATTTTTGTACTGTATCCCGTACACCTAAACACGACCATCACAGAAAACAGCATTTTTACATTGTTTTTACATACTGTTTTCCATAAATTAACTAATCTCCATATTTAAATTAAATGATTATAAATATAGAATAATAACAAGTATGTTACTAAAATGAATTCAAACGATTTAAACATAGTTTTAGCTAAATTAATTTTATATAAAAAAGTATATAAATATAAAAATACCTTACATTTTCATAGTGCCGAAGATGTAGTTCTTTATGCAATGATAAAAACAGTCCAAAGTCATAAACAAAGCCCTCCTGGTTCCTTCAGTGATAAACTACAGGGTGAAATGAATGCTTGAGCCCCAAGATGCAGGACAGATGAGCCTCTGGGGTACACTGTCACAGTAAAGTTAGTGTGCTTTCCAGAGTTTTATTCATACTAAATTCATTTAAAAGCATAATATTAAAAGTTTAAATTAGATCTTTTAAAATTAAAAGACTGTTTAAATCAAAGCTTTAACGTTTTATTAAAATTGTATCTTCTATTTATCTTCTTAGAAGACTTATGTGTGATATAAATGATTTTACATAAATTTAACCTAAGGTATTATTTTTACTAAACAGTTTAAAGCAATTTTACAATTTTAAACCAAAACTGTACTTTGGTATCTTAGATCTTATACAAAAATATTTCAAACAGTATTATTGTCCATGCCACATGAAACATGTTGTCAAAGTTTGTCACAATGGTTTTTGTTTTTGTAGTTGTTGTTTTTGTTTTTAAGAAATCAGGACTCTACATTGCTCTTATTTAGATTAAGTTGTATCATTTAGAAAACCACCGCACATTTTCCTTTTTGGTCCATCACACAGCATATTTAATTTTACTCATCTTAATTCAAAGCATGATCTTACTTTTTCTACGGTAGCTATGATCTATTGTACGTATAAGGTGTATATCATTTTTTACTTTTCTTGTATCTCCCGAACTATCCTTAAGTGTGGAAACATACAGGGTGAACCCCTTTACTGAGAATATACTATCGGTTATCTACTCAAAATATATATATGTAGAACTTTAAAATGTTAGCATTTGTTGATGCGACAGTTTGTCTGCTGGAACAGCCTTTGGGAGAGCTGATGATACTATAGCAGGAAACATGACCTTTGACCTCCTCCATTTTGGAGGCTTACAGCTTAGTCCTTAAGCGGCTATAGTAATTTATTGCCATGTGTAACCTGAAAAAACAAGAGGTGATAAAAAATGTTAACGATGACCTACCGTGGACCTCATGGCTACGGCTGTGAGAGGACTCCATTCATAAAGAACATTGTGGACACGCAGCTCTGACGTTTTCCAAGAGTATTTTGCCCAGCCTCTTCTTTATAAATAGCCAAGACAAATCATTTGTGGACCAAAAACTTTTGCACCCACACTCCTCTTACCACCTCATCAAAAGATATGTCTAAAAGTAAGTATTGTCTTTATAATTCATTGCTACGGTGTTTTATTTAAAAAGATTGTTTATACATAAGGAAAAGACGGTATAATTCATTAGAGTTTTAAACATGCTATTGCTGTTATAGCATGCTTTGTTGCTCTTACACATTGTTATATGTTCTATATCAAATGTCTTTGACGTCATATATGATTCAGAAAAAAAAAGAAAAAAAAAAAAAAATATATATATATATATATATATATATATATATATATATATATATATATATAATCCCCCCAATCACAGTTTACTGTAGTTGGCAACTGCGGGATTTCCATAAAGGACTTTAAAATAAATGTTTTGGTTTTTATTCAGTTTTAAATCTTATTTAGATTATTTTAGTCAGACATGGTTATATGTGCATAGGCCTATTTAATTATTTAATCTGTATTTTATTCCTCTTCAATTACTTTTTAAATTTCGGTAGGCTACTTTTTTAATTCTTCTTTTACCTTGTCTTTGATTTTAACTTTTAGCACTTTGCATGATAAAATTGTTTAAAATGTAAGCTATAAATATGAATGGCACAATGTGATAACCAAAATATATACAAGTTAAGTCAAAGCTATTTATATAGCCTAGCGTTTTTCACAATACACATTCTCATAATTTAGTTATACATTCTGACGCAGGGCACCGTCCATCGTCTTCTTTCAGATGGTTCAATATGTATGATATTATGCTCCCCTGAATGACAAAGAACTGTAAACTTCATCATTGTACTCGAATGCACTGCGTTACTGCCTATAGGATGATTGCATGATTTTTTCCATTTAAAATAACATGGTCTTTCCTTTTCTCTCTCTCTCTAGAGACAGCAAACACTGCAGGACAATCGGGCATCCAAGTAACATGTTAGTGTGGTTTATATTTATTTTTAATGAGAAACATTATAGAGTGCAACAGGCGTTTTCTGGAAGTAAAAACACCAGCGACTGTGAAAAAGGGGCGCAAGTACTCTATTGGCTGTATAATGAACAATTGACAGATATTTTATGTAAACAGGCAAAATCTCTTCATCTGATGGTGGCCATGTGTTTTCGCCTATCATAACTGGTTTAACTCATGGCTCCTCCCTTGAGATCAACATGACTTCTGCCGAATCAAATGTACCGGCAAATTGTAAGTGTAATAAAACAGTTTTACCTCTGTAATGTATTAAATTAATCTTAATTAAGTAGTCCGAGTTAACTATTTGGGACCATTTGGAAATTTGCATTCTGATCTAACAGCGTCATGTACAAATTTGTCATGCTCCTGGATTATTTTACTATACTACATTACTATAGCCTTTTATTTACTGCTGATGTTATCAAAGCCACGAATTAACTCAATTCATGGTTCCAATAGTAAAATAAATGAACAATTGACAGATGAACTGACAGATATTTTATGTAAACAGGCAAAATCTCTTCATCTGATGGTGGCCATGTGTTTTCGCCTATCATAACTGGTTTAACTCATGGCTCCCCCTTTGAGATCAACATGACTTCTGCCAAATCAAATGTACCGGCAAATTGTAAGTGTGATACATGAGAAACTATTAAAAACAGTTTTTCGCCTATGTAATGTATTAAATTAATCTTAATTAAGCAGTCGGAGTTAACTATTTGGGACCAATTTTAAGGAAAGTTACATTCTGTTACAACAAATTTTAAATATTTTTGGTACTATTGAATCAAGTTTTGTAGAATAAGCCATGATGAATTTATCTTATCTGGTGTCATGCTCCTGGATTATTCAGAAATGTAACTATAGCCTTTTATTTTACGGCACTTATTTATTTTACTACAGATTTTATCAAAGCCAAATACTGTCCAAAAGGGGCAACTGGGAAAGAAGAGAAACAGGTCAATACAAGGTTAGATTCAATCTTTATATTCTTTCCCCATTTTCCTTTCCCTGTTTTAATTTTTTAATTTTTATATTCTCAGATCATCAAGGGTTTCTGAAAGCAAACACCAGTCAGTTGGTTGAAAATATGAAGAACATTGATCCAATCATTGACGATCTTGACATGCACAATAAATCAATTGTAAATGTGCGAGCGAATCCAACACGCTGGATGAAGATGAGGGAACTGCTGGACTGTGTGATGAAGATGAGGGAACTGCATGACTGTGTGAAATGTGAAAGCATTGCCAAGGACCTGGTCAATGCTTTGTGCAAGCCCATCATCAAAATGTTTTAACATATCGTAAATCTCAATTGTTTGATAAATTATCTAACGATTATACCTAACTATCAACAGTTATATGTGAAACGAGCTCAGTCGCATTAGAGATGGATTCTTGTTTATACTGAACATTTGAACCGCATGTTGAGGAGCTCTAGTGTTCTTAAATTGTTTACCGCGGTTTCATTTTAACAACACTATCGTAACACTTATCGTATTGCCGGGTGTGATTGTAATGTTTTGTATGGTGTTTTTCTTTACGCTCTCCCCCTGGATATCCGTTTCCTACAGTTACCGGTAATGTTAGTGAACTCTAGGTCTTCTCTTTGCTCATATTCGACAGTATTCACATGAATTGACTTGATTTGAACCATCATCTTCACTTGAGACATTATACCATTCTAGTTTTTAAATAGCGCTTAAATGTATATTTACCCCTTTATGCGGCTATAGAATACCGCACAAGGATCTCTGAAATATTTTTTGTGTAAAATATCTATGTAGATCTATCTGTTTTTAAAAATACACCAAAACAAAGAATGAAGACATTTTTCTATAAGTGTCCCTCAAAATCTCTGCATACAACAAAACACAGTGCATCCGTGTACGATGATTTATCAGAAAATTACTTTTGTCGCTTTTTCTGAATAATCTCACCAAGTGCGGGTGCTTGATAGCTATTGAACAACCCTGAATTCGGCTACTCAATAAAAAACTCAATACATTTGAATGCGCTAAAGGTCTATAACTGAACTTTAACATCTTAGTAGTTTTTGTCCCCACTAACCCTCTTATGACATCCATTTCTTTCTTGAGATTTGTGACACGTTTGTAACAGATCTCTGTGTGTCACTGGTGTCAAAAAATGCCAAAACAGATCTTGGTGAAATAGTTAAAGGTCTGGTCAGCTATATCCTAGACCAAGACATGGTAGCGTGCAGAGACTTTCTATTCTGGTTGGATTACAAATAAATGGAGTTATTGTCTACTTTATGTATATGTAATGCCGGTCTATCATAATTTTGTAAAGAAAAATACTGTTGAAATAAAAGATTGTACCACTTAACTCATCATTCTTTGCGACCGTGTCGGAGCTTTGGAGTTTCACAATTTTATAATAAAATGGTATTATAAGTCTTGATACTTGCACATTAATAATTTAATGAATAAATACTATGAGAATATTTAAGAGATGAAATATTTCAGAGATCCTATGGATTTCCCCTTCCCATCATGCTGGATTGGGACAGTACAATTTGAAATAAAACGTTATTTATGTGTTTTAACAGCAAGATAAAAAATCGTTGACTTGTTAATGTTTATATTTAAAAGAGTTTCTGATATGTTAGTGTTTTACCATAAAGTGTAGACCATACTAAAAATAATTAAAACGGTTTTAATCATTATAAAAACAACTACTTTGGGGATGCATTGGATGCGACAAAACCAATAAGAGTCTTTACCGAGTAAAGATTTTGTAAAAGGTTATCTTATTAGATATATTTGTAAAGGTTGTTGAACACAATCCCTAAATAAATGAAACAATTGGATTATTTGAACTTAATATTTTTGGACTAAATTAAGAATGCTAACCTGATTCAACTAAATGGCATTGAATTAATCTTATGTAATAAACTTAAGTTTACTGAAATAAACAATGTTAATTAAATGCGACATTACCCTGTAGAACCTGTTGACATAAAAAGTTGAGTAAATCCATCATATGTTTTCCAACAAAATGTTGATTAAACATTAAAATTTCAAAACATATGGATGGGTAAATGGATCGCAATAAGCTCTGTAACAAGCGTTTAGAAAGTAGCTAGGATGTATTTTATTTTGAGCAGAGTTTAAGTGAAGTTTTACCAACTACTAAGATGTTAAAGTTCAGTTATAGACCTTTAGCGCATTCAAATGTATTGAGTTTTTTATTGAGTAGCCGAATTCAGGGTTGTTCAATAGCTATCAAGCACCCGCACTTGGTGAGATTATTCAGAAAAAGCGACAAAAGTAATTTTCTGATAAATCATCGTACACGGATGCACTGTGTTTTGTTGTATGCAGAGATTTTGAGGGACACTTATAGAAAAATGTCTTCATTCTTTGTTTTGGTGTATTTTTAAAAACAGATAGATCTACATAGATATTTTACACAAAAAATATTTCAGAGATCCTTGTGCGGTATTCTATAGCCGCATAAAGGGGTAAATATACATTTAAGCGCTATTTAAAAACTAGAATGGTATAATGTCTCAAGTGAAGATGATGGTTCAAATCAAGTCAATTCATGTGAATACTGTCGAATATGAGCAAAGAGAAGACCTAGAGTTCACTAACATTACCGGTAACTGTAGGAAACGGATATCCAGGGGGAGAGCGTAAAGAAAAACACCATACAAAACATTACAATCACACCCGGCAATACGATAAGTGTTACGATAGTGTTGTTAAAATGAAACCGCGGTAAACAATTTAAGAACACTAGAGCTCCTCAACATGCGGTTCAAATGTTCAGTATAAACAAGAATCCATCTCTAATGCGACTGAGCTCGTTTCACATATAACTGTTGATAGTTAGGTATAATCGTTAGATAATTTATCAAACAATTGAGATTTACGATATGTTAAAACATTTTGATGATGGGCTTGCACAAAGCATTGACCAGGTCCTTGGCAATGCTTTCACATTTCACACAGTCATGCAGTTCCCTCATCTTCATCACACAGTCCAGCAGTTCCCTCATCTTCATCCAGCGTGTTGGATTCGCTCGCACATTTACAATTGATTTATTGTGCATGTCAAGATCGTCAATGATTGGATCAATGTTCTTCATATTTTCAACCAACTGACTGGTGTTTGCTTTCAGAAACCCTTGATGATCTGAGAATATAAAAATTAAAAAATTAAAACAGGGAAAGGAAAATGGGGAAAGAATATAAAGATTGAATCTAACCTTGTATTGACCTGTTTCTCTTCTTTCCCAGTTGCCCCTTTTGGACAGTATTTGGCTTTGATAAAATCTGTAGTAAAATAAATAAGTGCCGTAAAATAAAAGGCTATAGTTACATTTCTGAATAATCCAGGAGCATGACACCAGATAAGATAAATTCATCATGGCTTATTCTACAAAACTTGATTCAATAGTACCAAAAATATTTAAAATTTGTTGTAACAGAATGTAACTTTCCTTAAAATTGGTCCCAAATAGTTAACTCCGACTGCTTAATTAAGATTAATTTAATACATTACATAGGCGAAAAACTGTTTTTAATAGTTTCTCATGTATCACACTTACAATTTGCCGGTACATTTGATTTGGCAGAAGTCATGTTGATCTCAAAGGGGGAGCCATGAGTTAAACCAGTTATGATAGGCGAAAACACATGGCCACCATCAGATGAAGAGATTTTGCCTGTTTACATAAAATATCTGTCAGTTCATCTGTCAATTGTTCATTTATTTTACTATTGGAACCATGAATTGAGTTAATTCGTGGCTTTGATAACATCAGCAGTAAATAAAAGGCTATAGTAATGTAGTATAGTAAAATAATCCAGGAGCATGACAAATTTGTACATGACGCTGTTAGATCAGAATGCAAATTTCCAAATGGTCCCAAATAGTTAACTCGGACTACTTAATTAAGATTAATTTAATACATTACAGAGGTAAAACTGTTTTATTACACTTACAATTTGCCGGTACATTTGATTCGCCAGAAGTCATGTTGATCTCAAGGGAGGAGCCATGAGTTAAACCAGTTATGATAGGCGAAAACACATGGCCACCATCAGATGAAGAGATTTTGCCTGTTTACATAAAATATCTGTCAATTGTTCATTATACAGCCAATAGAGTACTTGCGCCCCTTTTTCACAGTCGCTGGTTTTTTTTTACTTCCAGAAAACGCCTGTTGCACTCTATAATGTTTCTCATTAAAAATAAATATAAACCACACTAACATGTTACTTGGATGCCCGATTGTCCTGCAGTGTTTGCTGTCTCTAGAGAGAGAGAGAAAAGGAAAGACCATGTTATTTTAAATGGAAAAAATCATGCAATCATCCTATAGGCAGTAACGCAGTGCATTCGAGTACAATGATGAAGTTTACAGTTCTTTGTCATTCAGGGGAGCATAATATCATAAATATTGAACCATCTGAAAGAAGACGATGGACGGTGCCCTGCGTCAGAATGTATAACTAAATTATGAGAATGTGTATTGTGAAAAACGCTAGGCTATATAAATAGCTTTGACTTAACTTGTATATATTTTGGTTATCACATTGTGCCATTCATATTTATAGCTTACATTTTAAACAATTTTATCATGTAAAGTGCTAAAAGTTAAAATCAAAGACAAGGTAAAAGAAGAATTAAAAAAGTAGCCTACCGAAATTTAAAAAGTAATTGAAGAGGAATAAAATACAGATTAAATAATTAAATAGGCCTATGCACATATAACCATGTCTGACTAAAATAATCTAAATAAGATTTAAAACTGAATAAAAACCAAAACATTTATTTTAAAGTCCTTTATGGAAATCCCGCAGTTGCCAACTACAGTAAACTGTGATTGGGGGGATTATATATATATATATATATATATATATATATATATATATATATATATATATATATATATTTTTATTTTTTTATTTTTTTTTTTTCTGAATCATATATGACGTCAAAGACATTTGATATAGAACATATAACAATGTGTAAGAGCAACAAAGCATGCTATAACAGCAATAGCATGTTTAAAACTCTAATGAATTATACCGTCTTTTCCTTATGTATAAACAATCTTTTTAAATAAAACACCGTAGCAATGAATTATAAAGACAATACTTACTTTTAGACATATCTTTTGATGAGGTGGTAAGAGGAGTGTGGGTGCAAAAGTTTTTGGTCCACAAATGATTTGTCTTGGCTATTTATAAAGAAGAGGCTGGGCAAAATACTCTTGGAAAACGTCAGAGCTGTGTGTCCACAATGTTCTTTATGAATGGAGTCCTCTCACAGCCGTAGCCATGAGGTCCACGGTAGGTCATCGTTAACATTTTTTATCACCTCTTGTTTTTTCAGGTTACACATGGCAATAAATTACTATAGCCGCTTAAGGACTAAGCTGTAAGCCTCCAAAATGGAGGAGGTCAAAGGTCATGTTTCCTGCTATAGTATCATCAGCTCTCCCAAAGGCTGTTCCAGCAGACAAACTGTCGCATCAACAAATGCTAACATTTTAAAGTTCTACATATATATATTTTGAGTAGATAACCGATAGTATATTCTCAGTAAAGGGGTTCACCCTGTATGTTTCCACACTTAAGGATAGTTCGGGAGATACAAGAAAAGTAAAAAATGATATACACCTTATACGTACAATAGATCATAGCTACCGTAGAAAAAGTAAGATCATGCTTTGAATTAAGATGAGTAAAATTAAATATGCTGTGTGATGGACCAAAAAGGAAAATGTGCGGTGGTTTTCTAAATGATACAACTTAATCTAAATAAGAGCAATGTAGAGTCCTGATTTCTTAAAAACAAAAACAACAACTACAAAAACAAAAACCATTGTGACAAACTTTGACAACATGTTTCATGTGGCATGGACAATAATACTGTTTGAAATATTTTTGTATAAGATCTAAGATACCAAAGTACAGTTTTGGTTTAAAATTGTAAAATTGCTTTAAACTGTTTAGTAAAAATAATACCTTAGGTTAAATTTATGTAAAATCATTTATATCACACATAAGTCTTCTAAGAAGATAAATAGAAGATACAATTTTAATAAAACGTTAAAGCTTTGATTTAAACAGTCTTTTAATTTTAAAAGATCTAATTTAAACTTTTAATATTATGCTTTTAAATGAATTTAGTATGAATAAAACTCTGGAAAGCACACTAACTTTACTGTGACAGTGTACCCCAGAGGCTCATCTGTCCTGCATCTTGGGGCTCAAGCATTCATTTCACCCTGTAGTTTATCACTGAAGGAACCAGGAGGGCTTTGTTTATGACTTTGGACTGTTTTTATCATTGCATAAAGAACTACATCTTCGGCACTATGAAAATGTAAGGTATTTTTATATTTATATACTTTTTTATATAAAATTAATTTAGCTAAAACTATGTTTAAATCGTTTGAATTCATTTTAGTAACATACTTGTTATTATTCTATATTTATAATCATTTAATTTAAATATGGAGATTAGTTAATTTATGGAAAACAGTATGTAAAAACAATGTAAAAATGCTGTTTTCTGTGATGGTCGTGTTTAGGTGTACGGGATACTGTACAAAAATCATTATGGCTATGACTATATTAATAAAATTATACTTTAGGTCACCGTTAAACAAAATCATTCAAAAGATAAATAGAAGATACGACTGTATTACAACGTTTTTATTAAGACTTAATTGAAATCTTCTTTTATTTTTAAAAGATATAATTTAAACTTTTAATATTAACTTTTAAGATTAACACTAAAAAACATTCCCAACATCTCATACTGCTCACTCACACACACACACACACACACACACACACACACACACACACACACACACACACACACACACACACACACACATTCCTCCTCCACTCTGAATCACGGACTGTCAAAACGCCGGTGTGGGAAAAAAACACTCCGGGATATTTTGTATCAAAACTTATTGCATCTTTGTAAATACATTCATACCTTATATGGACAATGATGTGTTGGGATTTACTTCTTCAATTCTCTGAAAATGTAAGATGATTTTCTTTATTTTGTGTTCATCTAAAACAAAACTAATTGGTGCACTGTGTTTCAGTAATTTAGAAAAGATGTTTATTTTTAAAATGAACGATATAATCATATAATTTATATACTTTTAAAGAACAGAATGTTTTTCAACTTTTTCAACTGCTGTTAGTGTGAAAATATGTGTCATTATTAGAAAAACTCTGAAATATTATATTTGTAAATGACTAAATGTAAATTTTACAAATATTTCATTTATATACTTTTAAAGAACAGAATGTGTTTCAACTTTAGTTAATGTGAAAATATTATATTTGTAAATGACTAAATGTAAATTTTACAAATATTTCATTTATATACTTTTAAAGAACAGAATGTGTTTCAACTTTAGTTAGTGTGAGATATTTTCTCACTTTCACCGTCCTCAGCAATCCCCTCTCCTCTGGAATATGGAGGGAGATCCTGTGAAGCCCCGTGTCAAAGTTCAAACATAAAACCTTCACAACTTCCATTAAATCAAACCCTTATACTCACGAGGCCAGACACATGGCGGTAGATTTACTTCTTCAACCCAGGTGAAAATGTATTTATTTATTTTTTGTTTTGAAAAGATATTTTATTAACCATTTCATTTATATAATTTTAAAGATCAGTGCTTTTCAACGTTAGTGTAAGATATGTGCCATTATTGGAAAAAATCTCTTTTTTCACTATCCCCATTTATATAGCGTGCTCAGGAATGCCAGGATATCGGGTGTCACACACATTTAGCTCAAAGACTGTCAAAATGCAAAAGGCCGGTGAGAGAATCACTCGGAGGAACTCTTTTCAACTTTAAACCAATTCTTCACCATAGTGAAAAGGTAAGATGATTTTATTTTTGATTTTTATTTTTATTTATTTTAAAGGAATTAATGTTTTTCAACTCTAGTTAGTGTGAGATATTTTCTCACTTTCACTCCCCAGCAGGGGGATGCAGGAATAGGGTGACGTCTCACACACTCACAGACAGACGCACACACTTAGCGAAGAGACCATGCCTGTCATGCGCTGGTGTTTGAGAGAGAGAGAGAGACACACACACACACACACACACACACACACACACAGCAAATGTATATAGTATGCTTCAGGAATTCCAGGATATCGGATGTCACACACATTTAGCTCAAAGACTGTCAAAATGCAAAAGGCACTCTTTCCAAAAGAGGAACTCTTTTCAACTTTAACCCAATTCTTCAGTACTCTGAAATGGTAAGATGATTTTTTGAAAATATACTTTATACACTTTTAAAGATCAATGTGTACGATATTTTGTAAATGTACATAACCATTTTAAAGATCAATGTGTTTCAACTCATAAACTTCCTCACTGTCCCTGGCAATGTGCTCGGAAATACCGGGGGTGGTGGGGAATTATGACTTTTCAAAGCCAATAACATCAAAGACAATAAATCTCAAACCTTCTGTCACTTCTGACAAACCATTATCATCAAAGCTTATCTTCATTATGTTAACATCAAAAACGCCTGTCAAAATAACTTATTATACCTGGGTCAAAAGTTCAAAACTAGCCGTCAACTTGATATATCATACCCGGATCAAAAACAACTGGCAAAATGACGGATCATTTCCAGGTCAACAGGGCAAAGACAACTGTCAAAATAAATTATTATACCCCACAGCTGCCATACCACGGATCAAAGACAACTGTCAACTTGATCGATCGATAGGTCAAAGGTTAATCCCTACATCAAAGGGGCCTCCGGAGGACCACGGAAGGTCAAAGGTTAGCCCCCCCACCTGTCAACTTTATCGATCGCTGACAAGGGCAAAGGTTAATCCCTAGATCAAAGGGATCTCCAGGAGGACCTCCGGAAGGGCAATGGTCAGCCCCGCCCACCTGTCAATCATAGGGTCATAAATCATCTTGACACAAGGTATAGCATATTAACTACTGACATGAAGGGTACGGGCATTTACATCCCTATGGATGAGGTCAAATCTTATTTTAGACGTGTAAATCCCCATAAAGCTTGTGGTGTGTGCTGACCAGTTGGCACAGCCCTTCCATAGGTTGTTCCAGCTGTCACTAGATACAGGTGTCATTCCCAGCCTATGGAAACAATCCCTAATAGTGCCTGTGCCTAAAAACAATAGACCTAAGGAACTTAATGATCTGCGCCCTGTTGCCCTTACCTCTGCAGTTATGAAATGTTTTGAAAAAATAATTTTAAAACATCTTCTTCATGAGGTCTCACCTCTTTTAGACCCGTATCAATTTGCCTATTGTGCAGAGAGAGGTGTTGAGGATACACTGCTATCTTTGATTAACAGCACTCATGAGCATCTCGAGCATGCTCAGAGCCTGGTCAAGATTGTGTTCATTGACTTCAGTAGTGCTTTTAATACGATCCAACCCCACCTGTTGGTGAGAAAATTTGTGCATTTAGGAGTAAATCCACAATTGATTTTATGGATCTATGACTTCTTGACGGATCGTAGTCAGCAAGTCAGATTTAATTCATGTATATCTTCCTTAAAAATGACAAATACAGGGGCACCACAAGCGTGTGTTCTGTCGCCTATCCTATACACACTATACACCAATAAGTGTCAAGCCTCCTCTTCGTCCCACACTTATTTTAAATATGCTGACGACACAGCTGTCAGGATACAGGCAAGGACACAGAGGTAAGTGAATCCAAACGCAACTTTATTAATTGTGACACAAGTGCAAGGGTGAGTATTCTCAGAGTGCTGGTGCAGATACGAGGTGGATCACTACGTGCGGGGCAGAGTACAGGTGAGCAGATCCTCTTCAGGTTACTTTATGTCAAGCGATGGCAGATCTTTATCCGTGTCTTTTCTATTACAGATGTCGTCGTGGGAGAGATAACTCAGCGTGAACACCAGGACTCAGGAAGATCCAGGATTCAAAGGGACGGGAATCCAGACGGGGTTTCAGGAAGCAAGGACTCGAACAGGATGTCTGGAGGCAGTGGAACAGGAATGCAGAGGTTAGTAATTCACCGGTGAGTATACTTTACTTGGCTGGAACTGGACTTCTTTAGTGGTTTAGCAGGACAACGGGAAATGGTCTGTTCCTGTTGGAGGCTTGACAGTGAGTGAGGCTGTGGTGAGTGTCTTTATGCAGGGGTTGATGAGGCTTACTGATTGTGAACAGGTGCAGGTGATTAGTATTCTGGGGAGAGTGATCGCTGTGTGGTGAAGGATGTGGTGTCTGATTGGTTCCTGACAACAGCATTGATTGTTTTTTTAAAATCGGACAATTCTTCTGTGAGTGGATTTCAGAGGGAATTGCAGGGTTTCACTCATTGGTGTTCTGAGAACTTTCTCGAAATCAATGTGAAGAAAACAAAAGAGATGTTCATAAATTTTAGTAAAAACAAAATAATAGTTCCCTCTTCTGAGATCAATGGTGAATTAGTGGAGAGGGTCGCAACATATAAATACTTGGGAATTGAAATTGATTCGAAATTAACTTTTAATGAATGTGCACTAAATAAAACTAAGAAAATGCACCAACGAATGTACTTCCTTAGAAAATTATATAATTTTAGATTAGAAAGACACATTCTTGTAATGTTTTATAAAAGTCTCCTCCAGAGTGCTCTGTCCTTTGGCCTCATCTGTGTGTTTGGCAACATGCATGTTAAGGACCAAAGGAAACTGCAGCGCATGATTAAGATGGCCAGCAGGATCATCGGAATCGACCAGGTGTCGGCAGCTCAATTGTACAAAGAGCTTATTTAAAAAAAAAACTGATCAAATCCTCAAAGATCCTACTCACCCTCTACATCATAAATTTATGATAAGCAATAGGTCAACTGGTAGAATTTTACAACAGAGAATTAGAACAGAAAGGTACAATAAATCATTTGTACCTACAGCGATCTGATCGTATAATGATCAAGTACATCGCAAGTTATCATAGTTTTAGTCACTTGATAATATTATAAAAAAAACTTTAGTGCTAAATGTTGGATTGTGATTGTCAATTCTGCAGTATTGTCATCTCTTTTAGTGTTTATGTGTTGTTTTTATGTTTTTAGAGAATGTGTTGTGACAAGGGCGCGTAATGAAATGACCACATGAATTTCCCCTTGTGGGATAATAAAGTTTACCTTGACCTTGACCTTGACCTTATTGTCTGTTAATTTTGCTGTTGATCTGAAGCAAACTGGTTGGTAAGAAAGGGGTGCATTTTACCCCACCTTGGGGGGCGTTTTACCCCACCGCTGGGGCAAAACGCCCCCTTTGTACAAAAATATTTTCAGTCAAAATACTAATTAATTATGAAGGCTGAGCAATTTTAATATTTGGTGAATAACTCCTGCCATAGTCACTCAAAACCGGGATGGCAATTCTAGTCACATCTATGTTTTGTTTCACTGTAATGTCACATTTTCCTTAAGGGGGGCGTTTTCCCCCACTCTACCCTATGCATTATTGATGGTTTTGAAATATTTAGAAAAACCTATAAACTTATTAGCTACTGTAGTGCTCAGTGTTATTCAACATACAAGTTAGGGCTGGGTAAAAATATCGATTCATCAATGCATTGCAATTATTTGTTTCTCAATTCAATATCGATTCATCAAATCCTATGAATCCTATGAATGTATTGGAGTTCTCACTAGGGCAACACTCTAGTGAGAGCATTCAGCGTTGTACAAGCTTTTACTGTCTATATGCTGCGTCCCAATTCGCATACTATCTGTCCTAAATAGTATTCGAAAATAGAATTAGTACGTCCCAAATCGTAGTATGTTGAAATGAGTGTTTCAAAGATACCCGGATGCTACTATTTCCGGTCAGAATCCGAAGTGTAGATCGATGCACACTCTAACGGCTAATATTGCCCACAACCCATCGCGAGTTGGACGAGGATTCGGTTAGAACTACAAACACGAGTCAAAAGTGTTAAAAAAAAACTACAGACATGGAGGACGCACGAGTACCGCGGTTATTTATTTTTTTTATTTTTTTGAGTCCCGCGGTTATATAGAGAGGTTTAGATAAAGAGGTTTGAGTCATAGGCGTAGCCACGGGTGTGCCAGGGTGTGCCGGTGCCACCCACAGTGGCAGCTGGCACACCTAAAAATAGATGCAGAATTATTTTTTAGTCTTAATAAAAATGTTTTTCTAAACATGGACTATTGTTGTTTACATACAATATTTGTACATTTAAAGTGTATTTTAATTTTTAAATTATTATCATTAAAAAATATCTGCCGACATTCAAACTGTGCCAAACAGCCGCTGACTGTCTTATAATAATAATAATAATAATAATAATAATAATACATTTTATTTGACAAGCGCTTTTCTGAGTACTCAAAGACACTTTACATAGAAAAAGAAAAAAAGAAAATCACAAAAGCAGCAAGAACAATATCAGATAAATACACACAAAAAGGAAACACACTGTAATAAGCTAAACATTAAAAGCAATTTTAAAAAGGTGAGTTTTTGTCAGTGATTTGAATGTTGGAAGGTCAGTACAGTCACGGATTTGTTTGGGGAGAGAGTTCCAGAGGGAGGGGGCAGCAACAGAGAAGGCTCTGTCACCCCAGGTTCGGTGCTTGGTCCTGGGAGGTGGAGTCAGGAGGTTGGCATCAGATGAGCGGAGGCTGCGAGATGGGTTGTGGCGGTGGAGCAGGTCACTGAGGTAGGCAGGGGCCTGGTTATGGAGGGCTTTGTGTGTGAGGAGGAGGATTTTGAATTGAATTCATTATGGGACCGGGAGCCAGTGGAGGTTCCTGAGGACAGGGGTGATGTGGTCACGGGTGCGGGTGTGGGTAAGCAGACGAGCAGCAGAGTTCTGGATGTATTGGAGTTTGTTTAAGGTTTTGGAGGTTATGCCGTACAAGATGCTATTGCAGTAGTCAATTCTGGAGGTGATGAAGGCGTGGATGAGGGTTTCTGCAGCGGAGAAAGAGAGTGATGGACGTAGTCGGGCAATATTTTTGAGGTGAAAGAAGGCAGTTCTGGTGAGTTGTTTAATGTGGTGTTCAAAGGAGAGGTTATTGTCAAAGATGACTCCAAGGTTGCGACTGTGAGGGGATGGAGACAGGGTGGAGGTGTCAACAGTGAGGGAGAAACTGTGAATGGTTTTAGTGATGGGTTTGGGACCGATGATGATCATGTCTGTTTTTTTGCAGTTGAGTTGAAGGAAATTAGTGTTCATCCAGGATTTAATGTCAGTGAGGCAGTTGTTGATAGTGGAGTGGGTGGCAGAGGTGATGGATTTAGTGGAGATATAGAGCTGAACATCATCGGCATAACAGTGAAAGTTGAGACCATGGTGGCGAATGATGTTGCCAAGGGGAAGCAGGTATATTATGAAGAGGAGAGGACCAAGCACCGAACCCTGGGGGACGCCTTGGGGCAGCGGAGCAGTGGAAGAGGTGCAGTTGTTTATGTAGATGAATTGTTGTCTGTCAGTGAGATATGATTGAAGCCAGGAGAGGGCAGTGCCGGTGATATTGAGGGAAGATTCAAGGCGGGAGAGAAGAATGGTGTGGTTGATAGTGTCAAAAGCCGCAGTTAGATCAAGGAGGATGAGGATGGTGAGATGACCAGCATCTGCAGAGAGGAGGATGTCGTTAGTGACTTTCGTGACTGAGGGGTGAACCATCCTCAAAACCGTCTTATGGGAACAAGCTTGTGCTGTTGAGGCTCGCGCAGCCTCATGAGGAGAAATGGAAACAATGAGCACAGTTCACACAAAGAAACTTAATTAACATCCAGCGGTTAAAAAAATCATGTGGAGTTTTTATATTTATAACACATTATGATACAGTTAAGCATCACACGATCACGAGTGCTGAATATCACTATTGAAAATGTGACACTGATTTCATATGACAGTTAAATAAACAAGTAATTAATATAAAGTCACTTACATTTTAGACACAATATTGACTGTTTTTGTTCTATTTGAGCAGCGAAAATAGTTCAAAAGAAAGATCACAGCAGAACCACAGCGCATCTCACCGGAACACATAACCGCATTACAGAATGATTCAGCGCTTTGAATGAATCGGTTGAGGCAAAGATTCAATGACCGATTAAACAACTGCCTCATTTCTGAACGATTTAGCCGATTGAATGAATCGTTTGAATAAATGACTCAATAATGACTCATGACTCACTCATTAAGACGGTCGCCTGCCGCCCCCTACTGGTGGTTTAGTTTTGTGCTTAAAAGTAGGCTATCGTTCTTTTTGTAAAAAATATTTAAAACAATCTCATAACATTATTTAAAGCAGTTGTAATATTTCAGTGTAAATTAATTAATTTGATTGATAAAAGCCATATAGTTTCTTATTATTTCAATTGAATTTATTGATCAAATTTAAGAATTTAAAATGAAAGATGAAGCATATTTTTAAAACGATTAGGGAAAAATGCTCTTTATAAAGGTTAAAATATCATAAATATGCAGATTTAAATATGTAAAAGTTGACTGAACACTGATGAGAATATTGCATCAGAATAAACTGAATTTAGGCCTACAAAAAAAAAAAAAACATCTGGACAAGCAATTTTTTTACTTGGACAAGTGAATGACCAATTTACTTGTTCAAACAAGCACATGAAAAGCCTTAATGTTGAGCCCCGAGTTATATTTTATATAGTATTATGTTTCTGTGCTGAGCCTGAGTAGATAGTTTTACACATCAGCCCAGTCTATTCTGTAAAATTAGTGATATGACAGGTCAAGTTTTTTTTGCACATTAATCTGACAATAAATATGGCACACCCAGTTTTTCTTATGCACACCCAGAGACGCTTTTCTGGCTACGCTTTGAGTGATTAATTATCAGTATCTAACCTGACGAAAATGAATGTATTCAATGTTGTCCACATTATATTGCATCTGCAGCATTGTGAACTTTTGTAAAGATACGTTTAGCCATTACCTTTTAAATGCATCATTATATTCAAATTGCAAACACGAGAGTATCCGCAAGAAAGACCCACGACTGGCAGATGAACGTGCTCTCCGAAACAGTAAGAAATCAAATTAGATTGAATGGAGGATTTTAACTGTGATGAGATGATTGACAGGGCAGTTTACGGTGACAGGATGCACGCGACAGAGCTGTCCATTAAAGATGACGTGATAGTATGTCCCAAAGCTTGCCTACTCTTTAGCTACACACTCAAAAGTATGTACTTTTTCTTCACAACAAGAGTACATACTTTTAGGGCGTAGTATAAGTAAGCGAATTGGGACGCAGCATATGTGTACAAGACGCGCTTTACCAAAACAGCAAGATGACGGACAGTAGCTGCACTCTGTTCAAGCCTGCACCACCAACCAGGGACGTCGTTAGGCCTATTTTGGCGGGGCTGAAGCTACCCCAAAATGTTCCTAAGCCCCCCTAAATGATAATAAGAACAACAACAAGTCTCCGGGAGTCTCCTGCATATTGATAGCGGCTCCCTGATGCCTTCGAAATCGAATCGAATCAAAGCCTCAAGAATCAAAATCGAATCGAATTGTGAAATTCCTAACAATACCCAGCCCTAATACAAGTCAAACCATACAATAAAATAATCAATTGCCATTTGTCCACAAGTCTCCATTTCTTTCATTTCTGATGGATGGGGAGGCCGCACAAGTGATAAGTTCATCACAGAGCACAGTAATTTTTTAACCCATTTGCTCCCAGGAGACCTGGTTTTGGCAGACAGAGGTTTCAATGTCAGAGAGTCCATCCATACTCACCAAGCTGAACTAAAGTTCCCGGCATTCACAGATGGGAAAAAACAATTAGATCCTGTTGATTTGGAGAGTATAAGATGCTTAGCGTCTCTTAGGATACATATTGAAAGAGTTATAGGAGTTCTCCGTCAGAAATGCACAGCTATGCAAAGCATTATCCCCATAGTTTTCACTGACATTGACAGAGAAAATGATGTGACATACCTTGACAAAATGGTGAAAGTGTGTTGTGCTCTTACAAATGTCTCAGAATCTGTTGTACCGTTTCAGTGATAATTGAGCTAATGTAATGCCATGTAACTGACAGTAGATGTGTAATTGAGCTAAATAAACCTATTTTTTTATACATTTATTGTCGCTTGTGATATTCATTTTAAAGAGATTCTGATGTTTTATTTAAGTTTTATTTATTGGTGTTTTATTTATTTGAATTGATACTGATGTTTTCTACACTGCTGAACAGACAGACAAGCCAGTACATGAGAGAAGGAGAGGGAAGAAGAGGGATACAAAACAGGGGCCATTTACTCTTTTCAAATCCTCTCACCACTAATTTTTCGTGAATTTATCATTTTTCTGCAGCTGGGACATACCCATGGTTTAGGAATTATTTTAATGCGAAGTCAAGAATGGTGAAACTTTTGAACTGAACAAAAAACTGATGCACAGACCAACATGTCCCCTACTTGTGGCTCACGACAGTAGCACCACTGTTGACCATCATTATTAAATGCTGTAGCTGGTTTTGGAGCAGAGAAATACTTGCCAATCAGCTCTGGCATGATGCATTTCTTAAAAAAGACTTTGTCAAAAAATGACACATCTGGTTTCACTCGTTCCACAAAAAGTGAAGTACTATCCCTTTCAGTCCAAAGTTTAAAATAACAATAAGGTTTGTCAGTAACAAATAACTGCATTTGTACTTGATAATAATAGGCATGGTCCCGCTTCAGTCTGATGCTTCCAAACTCATCGTTTTCAAGGCAAAGGTTTGGAACAGAGTTTGCCGCCTCGTTTACAGAGAGGTCCTTGGTACAAAATGGCAGTGTTGGCCAAGCTACTTAGAAAATAGTGAGCTAAGCTAGCAGTTACTCTACATTAAATGTAGCTTCACTACACTGAAGCTACCACCCTGGGAAATGTAGCAAGCTAAGCTACAGCAATATGGCAAAAGTAGTTTACTACATCTAAGCTACTTTTTCAAATTTAATTTTTATATTGAACCAACTTAATTCCAAGTCAATGCTATCTCAGTGATCAATAAAACTGTCAATCAGACATATAGGCAGGCATAATTTGTCAGTTCAATTGTTTATTCAACAACTGTTCCAAACCAATTTGGCAAAAAAAAAAAACAAAAAAAAAACATAACTATATAAAACCATAGAACTATATAAAACTATAACAAAACCAGGTGTCAAGAGTGTGTGCATCTTTTTCCATTTCTCACGTGTCAGCCCAAGGATTGTTATTGGTACGTGATGTCACACCATACGGAGCAGAAGGTGGTGGTAATGCACCAAAAAGCTGGTTTGTAGGGCCCTACCTGTATATGAAATCCGTTTTATTTTTTCCCACATTCCACATTCAGTTTTATTTTGTTTTTAAATTTTCTGGACTCCAATTTTAATGGTTAAATAATTTTTTTGTAATCAAAAACATGTGTAATTAATTGAATCATGAATACAATTTAACAATAATTTATTAACATTTTTAAATAAATTACATTTTAAGGGCACTATGAAATAGTTTTTTTTTTAATGGTTTAAATTGTAATGACCAATTATTTAAAAGGCCTAATGATTTAAGCAAAACTTTCTTCAAAGTTTAAACCAACCTTTTATTTTGACAGGTTGCCATGTAGCTAGACCTTTGAGTCTCTGTTTTTTTTTTTTTTTTTTTTTATATGACCATACTTTTTCTCAAATCAAGCTAAAATGCTGCTAAAGTGACTCTCAGAGCGGCTGTGTAGATGAAGTTTATCAATCCATTACTGAAAACATCGCAAGCGTCATGGGTGCTTCAGGGTGTGGTAAATTAATTCGCGGCCGCGCGTCTGAGCCATTCATTTACAAAGACACGCAGAACATGCATGATTCCTTTTTAAATAGTCTTTATGCGGTTTCATATTCACAGACACTAGTCTATATCGCGATTTTATTTAAGTTTACTTACCTTCTTTTCATCCAAGATCTGACAAATTCCGTGAAATTCCGCGTTATACAGTAAATGTCGTTTTTATGCATGGATACTGCGATTCAGTCCATGTTTTCCGTATTGCGGTAATGAAATCATATGGCCCTATGATTGCCAACCACCGTAAAACAACAAGAAAAAGAAGTCACCGTCACTAACTGATCCAGCATCAGTGATACTTAGCAGAAGTATTTCCGATTTGAGCTTTAGAAATGCTTGGAAAAAATGTAACGTAGTGTAAAGTGTAATGTAGCTTGTGTGGACGCTACCGCACTACTTGATCAAAAAAAGAGCTTCGCTACTGAAAAGCTATTTGATTCAGAAAACAGCGACGCTACCACCACGCTACTGAGAAATGTAGTTAAACTAGTAGCGTCGCTACTGCCCAACACTGCAAAATGGGCACTTAATTTCTATGACCCCTGAACCACAAGAGCTGCAGGAAACATATCCATCAGGTGAGGCCCCAATAAAAGTATGCGAGAGTGAAATCCGCAATCCAGCTGTTTCTACCAGGACATCCGAGTGTGAGAGGCGATGCTGCATTTCGTAGTATTTTTGCGCCAACTCTTCATGCTTCCATCCCCATCTAAAAAAAACAAAATTAGTTTAGATAACTTTTAGACAGTATTGTCTAACAGCAATGTATTAACATAAACATTTATCTCACAAGCCACAGGCTTTTGTGATTAAGTATTGTTATTAGGGGTGTAACAGTATATCGTGTCACTATCGCAATACAAAAATGCAACAATATGTATCATGGAAAGTGACAATATGTATTGTGTATAGTTCACCCAAAATTTAAATTTTCAGAGTTTTTTTGTCAATACTACGTTAAACTACTAAATATAATGTTGAATATAATGTATAATAATGCAATGTGGGAATATTTGTGGGTCCTGATATTGCCAAATCTGAATCTGTTATGTTACCACAGTAAAATTCCAAACATTATTTGAAATATATCTAGTCAGAGTGCAATATATATTGGTATAAAATAATTCTGTATTTTCAGCTTCAGAATCATGAATATTTTTATTCTGGTGTCTCTATTGTCCTGTGCTTTGGGTTTCCAGCACCATGTCTATCCTATTCATTTACACCCACAATGTAACACCAAATTTAGCATTTTAATCAACAGTACATTTTTTGTTATTTCTTTTACCATATGTCTTGGAGTATCGTAATAATGTCATATCGTGAGTTCACAGTTTCGATATATGTATCGAATCGTGACATGAGTGTATCGTTACACCCCTAATTCTTATACAACAATGGAATTCATTGTTTGAATCTGAGATTATCACACAAGCCCAACTGCTAAAACTCTTTCCATGCACAGTGCTCAACTGCTAGACTAACTTGTTGCCATATCTTGCCTTATTTTCTACACTTATGAATACCTGGTAGCCTCAGTGGTGGAGCTATGAGACTTTGGGTTGCATATTTTTCTTATCAGGGACACTGAGGGCTTTCTGACATCAGTCTTTGTGCCTGCTCTGAAAGGTTGATGCTGTTATCCAACAACTCCTTTGATCAAACCAGATCCTGGACTTAGACTGTGCTCGAGTCTCCTCCTCTACAATATCACTTTGAAAATATGATGATTGAAACTGTTAGATAATTAAATTTTTTGGAATATAACCTTAATCCTGAATAATGATGTACCTGTTCTTTGGTCACACTTATATCTTCAAGTGCTTCTGCCCTGTCTTGTAACCCTTCTAGGCTGACCTCTCTTGACTGCCTGTCATAAATAATTGTGAGGGGTTCTGGTAGACCTAGCTAGCTTAACAGCCTTTGGCACATAGGATGCTGCATTTTCGCTGACAACTGAGAGGACTGCTGGCTTTAGGATCTGTCCATCTTGTGTACAGCTTTTAGAAAGGTTGCTGTAAAGCTGGGCTTTCTCAAGATGGGTCAAAGGTGGAAAAAGTGGTGGAATAGCAGAGTGGCCTTCGGAAGCGCACTTTTTGCCTCGCTGTGTGTTGTTACAAATGATGTCTTTGCCTTGCTGATATTCCACTCTTTTCAAAGATTCCTCACTTGGTGTGGACCACTTGCACTTCTTTGATGTCACCGCTATCTCTTCCTCTCTGTCGTTATGCTGCCAAATACTGAACAAGACCACTGACACATGAGAGCAGCACTCCCCTATAGTCCAGCTGTGCAATTGACCCTTCGCAAGGAGTTTGATTGACAGGCGATCTGACCAATCATAATCCGCCATCCGCCATTTTTGTCGACAAGGAAGTCAGGAGAGTTAGTAAATTAACGTTGGAGGATTTTAACTTGAAAAACTAAGTGTACTGACGTCATTCCGCGGTTAAAATAACATTCCTTCTTGTTCATTCATGTTTATTTGATGCTATAAATTAACTATAAGGAAGAGATGATCAGTTCACAAGCAGCTTTAACTGAGGCTCTACAGCGATCTCTCAGACACTTTAAAGAGCCACAAAACGGTTTTTATTGTTTAAATTTCTTTAAAAAAATGACCAAATTTGAAAGTTGTTACTTTGTTTCATATCAAAAGTAACCTGGTCTGTCGTGTCTGTCAGCGCGTTGTCAGTGTCCTCTGCTCCGCGTTGTATTTTTCACTGTGTGAGAACATGGTGTGTGGAGTGAGAGCAGCGTGGCTTGTCGGATGACATATTGTGGCGAGGGGTGCGTGGTTCAGCGAGGTCTGTGGCGAGAGAGAGGATCGGGAGACAGGTGCGGCGTGAGTGGGTGAAGTGTGAATGACAAACACCTGTGTCTTGTTTCAGTAATTGGTGTGGGGAGACCGTTAAAAGACATGAGGAAATGAGATGCGAGAGAGAGACACGGAGATCTTGTGGGTTCACTGGCTGAGAGAAGGAACGAAAAACTGTGACCTGTTGGAAAAAGTGGAGAGCAGCGAGCGCAACAAAGCGCGTGAGACGGCAAGAGTGACAACCGACCCAGCTCCAGTGACTTTTATTTGATTGCGCCAGGTGCGCGACCGATGTTTTGTTTATTTTGCTTTTTGATTTAATAAAACCCCACAATCTCCGCAAATAGATATATCCACGTTAGCCGACGGTAGCCTATGTATAACACTATGCTCAGATCACAATATTGCATAGATTATTATCATGTTATCAGGCAATAGCAAAGCTAGTATTGGACCCTTACCTGCATGTGTTGTGTCAGCCATTATGAGACAGTTTCCAGAGGAAGAGGGACTTTATAAAGGCTTTGAATGTAATCACAAAAAAATGAATCACAATCACAACTGTCTTGCTGTATAAAAACTTTATATGTAGAAACAGCCAACACAAACATTAAAGTGGTTTTGTACAGATTGAAAATTAATTATAGAACTATTTATGATAATAAGTTTTGGCTGCAGACTACAAACACATAAATGCATTACATTACAAGTTTATGTAGGATATGTTCATTAATTAAATTAATTGTTTATTCATTCTAAGAAATGTACATTCCGGGTATGAATCAATCTCTCTACATCCCTCCTTTCCGCGAAAGGAGGGATTGGCCAGATTGCCAATTGGCCAGATTGCCATGTTTGTTGTGATTGGTTTACCGCGTACAGTGTGCGCGTCGAACCTACACCGTAAACTATACATAGTAACAAACAATGACGTCGATTTTACCATATAAATCCGAGCGAGAGTCCGATGATGAAACACTGGAAGAACTATTCATTCCACCCGAACCTCCATCGCAAGGACGACTCGAGCAGGACGTTTCTCAGTGATACACTACTCAGTTTGAGGTACATTATGAGATGTTGCAACTGTAATTCCTCACCATCAGCATTAACAAGTGCATGTCCATCAACAAACCGATTATTTTACTTGAACTAATTTATTTACAGAGTATTTTTCTAATATATTGCGGTGAACACGTGGAAACTGTATCAATAACAGTGCATGTATGCAATATATACATTAGCCGAGCTCTAGCGTGAATGACTGATGTAACATAAACGTAAAAGAAATCTTGCTCCATACTTAACCTTTCCTCAAAGTAGTGAGAACGACAGACAGTTTGCATTAATAGACACAGTTTTAGGTAATAATGGCCCACAACTGATCAGCAGAAGTATTTCAGTAAGACAGTAATAATGTGAGTAAGCCAGTTAGCAGGAGACCTAACCTTACACAATATAAAACTCAAAACTAAGTATTTTGAACACCATCTTTCAAGAGCAAGCGCCGTTTGTGGAATCCTCAGAGATTTGAGAAGCAGTCGTCAGTAAAATAAAGGGAACACAGCAAAAGTTTAGGATTATACTGCTGTGATATCGTGGTAAAGATGAATTTTAATCACTGATTCTTCACATGCTAGTCCTTGGGCAGTGAAAAAAAACACTGTCTTTACCTTCACATTGTTGAGCACAGCATCTTCTCGACATGATGCTATCCAGTATCCACAGGAATCAGCTGCCGGTTTGAGGTTCAAGTTTTCCCTGGCGTCTGCGCGCGCAATAAGTGGGCGGGCAATATGCTAATGTTTGTAGTGTCACAACAAAACAGCGTTTTGACTTCATTGACTCAAAGTCGACTCTTACTTTTGAAAGACAATAACTTTATATACGGTTCCCTTTCAGATTTAAAACTTTGCAGGATGTTTTCATTTACTTAGAGCTATGTTACACACTACATGAAAGGTCATTTTCAAAAATCCATAATAGGGGCCCTTTAAACTCAGGGGCGGTTTCTTCATTAGGGCGATTGGGCGACGCACCACCAAAGTGTGAAAGGGACTTTTTCAATCACATTCACAATCTCATTCAACCACAGAGTTACGCTAGCCGTCACTGTACCTCTGGATATAGTCCAATCAGCGTCATGTCACGTTCTGTGGAGTACCGCCTCTTTTTGGGCGATTTCACTCTGGATGAGAATCGCCCAGAGTGTTCCCATAGACTTACATTCAAAGATGTTTTTTTTTCGAACTGCAGGCACTGCAATGCATTCTCTATGGGTTCCGGGAGGGCTCGCACTAACGTGCTTACGTCATCATACGTATCCTTAACTTGTGCAGCGATTGGTGGGAACAAACATACACTATTAAAAATCTTTAAGATTAAGTGACAAATAATATTTGAAAACAATTTTGAATTTGAACAACAAAGAAAAAATGAAACACTACTTTAATATCTTTATCAAATGTGATTAAAAAATAAAAATAAAAAAGAGAACGAGAGTGAGAGAGACTGTTGGGACATCTCGCGAGTTGAGGCCAGTTGAACTTGAACAACGTCATGGCGAACACAGTTAATTCTATCGTGTCATTAAAAGAAATACCATTCAGCCGTCGTAGTAATCAGGACCAGATTCAGGTGTTCAGGGACCAGAGCTCATTTCAGGAGCAGGAGGAAGTAGCAACAGGAACAACAAGATCTAGGATGGCCTTGGGAGAAGAAGACAAGCAGAGGCTGTCTAAAGAGGTATTTATTGCTGACCATTTAAATATTCGAGTGTTGGAAAATCTCACTTGTTTTTACAATCAGTTTAGGAAAGGATCGTAGCAGTCTTTTTTACTCCTAGCATTGTATTTTGAAATTTGTACATTCCATTCGAACACCAACACAATCTTAATCCTACACGTCAACGATTCAGTCAACAATATTATTTGTCGCCACCTAGTGGAATCTTTAATAAAAGAAACTATCTGAGTGGATTGAAAATGCATTTACTGGTCAAAAACCCTTGTCAAACTCCATTTGAGCTTGAATTTTGGTAAAATGTTAATTAACGTAACAACACACACACACACACACACACACAAATACACAAATCATCACTGTCCGACGGAGGCCTTGTACGTCCAAAACTGTTACTTTTCAGGAAACGAAAGAAAACCTGTTTTAAGTTGATTCCTGCACATCTCAAAACCTAAAGTTAAATCTATTAAAAAGTCAGCATGCGATAAAGTTGATCTGAAACATTTGCCCCCCCACCCCCCCACCCCCGGATTTCACGACTTTTGTGTGATTTTTGCGATCAAAATGACTGATTTTGTGGTGGTAATTTCCAGAAATTTGTGAAAAAATTTGCGATTTTTATATTTTATAATTAGGACATCACAATTGTGCTGTAGCCTGTTGTTGTTGCTTGATTAACATTAACAACACTGACAACAGCAGGTAAATTAGGTTACTGTCACTTTAAGACCTACTACAGTAATGACAAACGTCCCAATCAGTTATTACTGATTGTTTTACGTAAATACTTGCCTAGATGAATATTTTGAAGTAATTGTAGCTATGTGTATTTGTTCAAGCGCTATAAAGAGAATTCAATATTCTAACTAGGCCGACAGGCGGTGACACGCAGTCAGTCAGTCAGTCAGTCAGTCACACACACACACACATACACACACACATTTGCAGTCAGAGACAGACTGTCACTCGACTGGCTGAAATTAGTTCTCTTTCACGGTATACTGTGCTTTTAATAATTCTTTTTAGTACCATCGAGCATATCATACTTTTTGTTATGTCATTCAATCATGTTAAACGCGTTAATAAGTTTGCCCTACTGCCCAATGAAAACCTGGGCTCTTATGTGAGAGGGCAGGAGAGACGCATTTTCTTTCACCATGTTTCTGACAGACCGCTCACAGACACGCGTGCGCAACATCTGTATCCACGTAAAATGCATTGAAACTAATTAACTAGATATATTTAAATTGGGTGATTATAATTTAATGTTTTGTGAGGTCTTTTTTTGAATTTTTGTGATTATTTTGAGGTTTAATTAGGAATTATGCAGGATCGCAAAAAATTGCGACATTTTGTTGATTTTGCGTTGTATTCAGCGATCGCAGAATCGCGAAAAACTGGAGGGACTGACTAATATACTCACTGAAATATTTTTTTCTTGGATGAAACGGGGAGCTTGGCATTTCTGATGAATCTCTTCATCTCTGCTCCAATGAAGAGGTCTTCATCTGCCAACTGATGTCCCTCTCCATAGTTCACCTCCCTGAGAGGCACATCCAAGATGGCCCTGGCTGGTATTAGGTAGCCCAAAAACCGCCTGATCAGCCTGCACATCTCCTCTTCAAGCCTGTGAATCTGTACTCCCTCTGACTGTAGACAGTACATGTTGCCACAATAAAATAATTGAAATAATACATATTATCGTATGTGATTATTAATCTATTATTCTGACATTATCCCAAGAGGTCATGACACCCACTTGAAAGGCAATATTAAATTCAGCTAAAGGCTTAAGGGCAACACTCAGGAACATAAAGTATGTTTTCATAACTGGATCATGGGATGGTTTGCCAAATCACGAACTTTGGCACTCCTCTCCACCTCCTTGTGACTGTCAAAGTATGCCGATAGATTTAGGGATATAGAGTGACAATATATGCTGAAAAAAATGCAATGGAAACATTTTCAAGATATCTGCTGAGTGGAGTTTACCATTAAAACCATCAGACTGGTTCAGTACTCTCTGCATGCATGTAATGCCAAGTTCACACTGCACGATTTTCAAAGTAATCGGGTCACTGTTCTTTTCACACTGCATGACTATCTGGGGTAACATTCAATTGCTGCTGTGTGCACACTGCACGATGGATCGTCGACAGGGGGTTTCACACTGCATGACTTTACAAAAGAAAGAATTGCCGATAACTTCTGTCTGGTCCGCAAACTACATTTCACAACCAAACACACGCAAGAAGTGATAAGGAAATAACGCAAGATCACGGGACAGGAGTTCGCACGCGGGACTGGAATTTTTATTAAAAATAATAGCCTACAAGATGATTGCGATTCAAATGGTCTGTGTGCTGATTTGCAGCGAAAAGGAGAAAAAGAAAGACAGATTATGCAGGAGAAAATGGTTGGGGAGAAGCAAATTAGCTCTAAAGAAATATTAATAATCAATCATAACTTGTTATAATTGATTATGAATATTTGGATCAGTTAATAGAATTAACTTAATGTAATAAAATTAATATTACAATCAATTAACCTGTTTGTGCCGTGAACGCCATGTGTTAATTGTTTATTAATTCTAAGAAATGTACATTTCCGGGTATGGGAGATGTCTTTCTTACTGTACAGTACTATTCAGAGCCTCCGACGAGATGTAGGAGTTCCCACGAAAGGGAACTTTGTACTAACCGTTTCTGCGAGAGTGAGGACGGGACCTTGATATCGCGGCTCCACTTCCTGCTGACTACTGCGCAAAAGCAGGTCCCAAATCTGAGCAAGATGTCAGCGCCATATTAGGACTTCACTAACGGCTGCACTTTTCACCAATGGAAGAAAGTGAAGGGGTGTCGCCATCTTTTTTTACAGTCTATGGTTTTACCCATTTGTCAGCAAGCTCCCTGCCATGCTTGCTTAGCCTGTCACTTTGGTTCTGACTTACTCGGCCCCAAAAATTACTTCTTGCAGTTATATTTATGAATACTTTTTGTTTGTCAACATAAATGACGTAATCAGGATGGGTATTTTGGGTGGAGAATCCCCTCAATGTTCTCTTTTGAACTTGTGACTACGGTTGCCAACTTATGGAAAGGAAAATAATGGACAATCGTGTTTTTTTAATAGCAAAATAAGGGACAGAATAAGGGACACTCAAAATATTAGTACTGTACAACACAGTGCATATCATTTCAGCATCTGCAGTTAAATATGTGTTCAAAGATGTATAAAAGGTTCTCAGACAAACACATTTGGGTCATTTTGTGGAAAAATCAACCAAATTTCAGAAACTTTCGCGGCTCAAATTTTTGATTTTGTTAAAAAAAATATTCTGAAGAAAGAAAAAGGTAAATGAAGAAGAAATCCAAAATATTAGGCTACATGTGATGGATGTATATTTACGGAGTAATTTACAGTTTTGTAAAATGGGTCAAAATGACCATTTTCACCTGGGATTTGGAGTCAGATTACAGGGGGGTTAAAATGACTTTTGAACTGCATCATTATTTTACTTTTACACGGATATTTTTAGGTCTATTTAGCTAAATCGGTTGACTTTAGCCATCTTTGTTTTATTATAGCTATGCAAACGGCGACATTTTAAAAATGGGAAAAAGCACTACCGGTACTTTTGTTTTTTACCCAAAGTTAGCATGCCTGCAACTAATATTAAAAATATCTTAATATCCTTTTAGATTCCAAGTCTTCACACACTTTTCTTTCGGTTTCTTAATTTTTAAAGGGTTAGTTCACCCAAAAATGAAAATTCTGTCAGTATTTACTCACCCTCATGTTGTTCCAACTCCGTAAGACCTTCGTTCATCTTCAGAACACGAATTAAGATATTTTTGATGAAATCTGAGAGCTGGATCACTCCTCCATACTAGTCCATAGGCTTCTTCAGGGATTGAACTTGCCGGCCTCGAAAAGTTATTAAAGACATCGTTAAAATAGTCCAAGTGACTACAGTGGCTCAATCTTAAGTTTATCAAACAACGAGAATACTTTTTGTGCGCAAAAACCCCCAAAAATAACGACTTTATTTCAACTATTCATTTCCTTCTCTGTGGGCCTCAAGTCAGTTCACTAGTGTAATAGCGTACGCTTCTGTTGTTGTACGTCACACGCATCACACACGACCAGTGTCGGCCAATAGTGAGCCTACGTGTGACGTAGCACTACGCAATCACACTACGTGAACTGACTTAACTTCAGGACCTCCACATGTTCAGTGTAGTTACAATTATAGTTGTTAAAATTGTTCTTGGTGTAAATGGGCTTTAAAAGTACAGGGTCTGCATTTACTTTTTGGCTTTTTACAGTGCCTTTCAACTCTCTTTGTTTGTGAGCATCTAAAATGAATCAATAACACAAATTAAAGTATAAAATTATATTTCTATAGGACATTTAAAAGCAACAGAGTTGCACCAGTTTGCTGTACAATAAAACATTGAGCATATAAAAAGAAAGCATAAAAAGAAACCATGCAGCATACAAAATATAAACGCATTAAACAAAATACAATAAAAAGCTAAACAAATTAAACAATACAAAAATGTGTTAAAATATTAATATTTAACATATTTGTCAGTGCTAAGCATTCCTAATTTATCTGTAATATAAATAAGATGCTAAAATTGTTATTTATACAGTAATACTGTCATTCATTCACTTTGGTGTAACAAAGAATTTGCATTACTCTGAATGACAAAACTTTAACTTCAGCTTATATTGCAGGCCATCAACAGGCCACCTAGTATATCAAACAATGAGCTTGAACAGTAAAGTTAATCACAATTATTCACAACATCACAACACTACTTATTCTTCAAAAATAAATATATCTAAATATTTCTAACAATATATGTGTTTTTTGGCATTTCACTGAATGACACGCGTTTTTGTAACTCAGGCTATCACACCATGAAAAGGTGGAATTATCAAATATTCAAGAGCAATAAACTCACTTTTCTGCGGCACCACATGGTCATCAGGGTGCCATTTGATGATGTCAGACTGTCAAATGACTATCTGTTTTTTTATATGATTTGGGAATGGCTTCTTGATCCTGTTACACTGAATGATCTCTGACAAACTGCATTTTCGGGACAAAAGTCCCCTTTTTATTTAAATACTTAATAATAATAATAAGACATGGTCCTTTTAATATAACAGCCAACACTTATGTGAACATGCCAATAAAACAAATATATATAACTTGGTATTTTATGTTTATTTAAAGATGTAATGGCAAAATCAAAGTCCAGACCATTATGCTGAATGACAATTTTACAGTTTGGAACATTATTTCCCCCATATGTTGAAATTTTATTTTCAAAAAAGTTATTTGAAATATTAAATTAGACACTTAACTTGCATTTAACATGGTTTTTATGTATATAAAATGACTTTTGTCAATTTAATTTGACGCGGACACCAAAATGGTGACATCAGGTTGAGGCCAGTCAAGTTCCTCCACACCAAACTCGCTCATCCATGTCTTTATGGATCTTGCTTTGTGCACTGGTGCGCAGTCATGTTGGAACCGGAAGGGGCAATTCCCAAACTGTTCCCACAAAGTTGGGAGCATGAAATTGTCCAAAATGTCTTGGTATGCTGAAGGATTAAGAGTTCCTTTCACTGGAACTAAGGGGCCAAGCCCAACCCCTGAAAAACAACCCCACACCATAATCTCCCCTCCACTTAACTTTACACGTGGCACAATGCAGTCAGACAAGTACCGCTCTCCTGGCAACCGCCAATCCCAGACTCGTCCATCTGATGATTGTCAGTCAGAGAAGCGTGATTCGTCACTCCAGAGAATACGTCTCCACTGCTCTAGAGTCCAGTGGCGGCGTGCTTTACACCACTGCATACGACGCTCTGCAATGTACTTGGTGATGTAACGGCCGTTTCACACCGCAAGCATGAGCGGCGCGTGAGCAGCACGTCAGCGCAACTACATCGTCACTGCAGCTGCCGACGCGCGCGAGTATTCACACTGGAAGCGTTTGTACAACTTCACAACAGCGGCTCCCAGGCTGTATAAGCAAGCATTTCTTTACAAAGACTTTTGTAAAATTTGTTTTTAGAAGTTGGTCATAAACATATTTGAAGTTTGTTCAAAGCCCAAACTGAATAATTAAAAACAAGTTTAATGGGTAGCCTACATTTTCTATAAAATTTTCTTTTCTTTATGTTAGTCTTCATTTCCTTTTCTGACATACTGCAGTTCTTGTTAAAACACGCTAGACATGCAAATTCTATGCGTTTTCGGCACTTTTTGTGTGAAATCATATTCATTTTGTCCATCAAAAGTGTGCTTTCACTTTAATTGAGCGTGAGCAGCGCAGCAAAAATAGACTCGATGCCGAAACCCCCGCTTCACTGCTGCTCACGCGACGCTCCTGCTTGACGCTCAAGCGCTGCTCCTGCTCGCGGTGTGAACGCACTCATTGATTAACATGCACGCCGAAAAAAATACGCGCTGCTCACGCGCCGCTGATGCTTGCGGTGTGAAACGGCCCTTAGGCTTGGATGCAGTTGCTCGGCCATGGAAACCCATTCCATGAAGCTCTCTATGCACTGTTCTTGAGCTAATCTGAAGGTCACACAAAGTTTGGAGGTCTGTAGCTATTGACTCTGCAGAAAGCATGCGCTGACCCCGCTCTGTGATTTTACGTGGCCTACCACTAAGTGGCGAAGTTGCTGTTGTTCCCAATTGCTTCCACTTTGTTATAATACCACTAACAGTTGACCGTGGCATATTTAGTAGTGAGGAAATTTCACGAATGGACCTAACACGGTACCACACAGTACCAAGCTCCTGAAGGCGACACATTCTTTCACAAATGTTTGTAGAAGATGACTTGTCTTGACTTTTAAAACAAAGCAAATGTGTGTGTGATGACTTGATGACTTCTTTCCAGTCTTGCAGTCTCTCATGTTCTTGCTCAGACGTGGACAGACTCTGAGTTCCTGTCAGGTTGGAGTTGGACTTCAGGCTTCGGGTCAAGTCTCGAGCTCAGAGCTCTCAGCAAGTATGTTATTACCTATTCAATACAAAGATTATATGAATAAGTCAACTCATGAATGATTTTTTAGAGCTGATTTAGAACAGAATTTAATTCTGTTTGCATCACTTATTCTGTTATTTGTCCTGTTTATTACCGTGAAGCCGCTTTGAAACAATCTGTATTGTATAAAGCGCTATATAAATGAAGGTGACTTGACTATAACAAGAACATTACAATGAACACAAATTTGAAAATCTCACTACAAATAATCCAGAATTGAAGACAAAAGATAACAATCCTACTCTGTTACACTTCCTCACACCTGAAACTGATTGAGTGAATCTCCTGAACTTCTCCAATCTACTGTAGATCATTACTAATCCATTTATGTTGTAACATCTGCTCTAACGTCGGGCGTTTAGTTGGATCCCGGGCTAGACACTGGCTAATCAGATCCCTGCATTCTGTACAAAATTTAATAAGGAGAGAGCTGGTTAGTCATGACCATGTGACCTGGCATCTATGAAAACAGCATCTAAAACATGATTAATATACTGCAAAATGTGACTTATCTTTACTTTAAAAGTGAAGTATGTCGTTTCTGCGACACTAGTGGCAGCGAGCAGAATAAATGACAAAATAAAGCATATTTTCATAAAAACTCGCAAAGGCCCCTTCCGTGCATCGCGTCTTTCCCGACTTAAACATCACAAATGCAGCTCTTACTGGTTCTTGTGAAGGCATGTTTCAGGCCCAACATATTAGGAATACTTTTAGCTGTGTTGCCTTTGTCTTTATGAAAATGTGTCTTTCTGAACGGGTGCATGATGATGCTGTATGGTATTGAAGCATGCTTTGTAGCGCGTAGCATCACAATGCTCTGTTCACTTTGACGTGTTCATGACCGGTTTAATCTTTGAATGTATAAATGCAGTGAATTTTGTCTTTCACTTCTGTAACTAAAGCTGCATTTCTTTTCCCATGGCTCCGCCTACTACAGTAGCCCCGCAACAAACTCTCACTATACGTTGAGCTATATATAAAAAATCTTACATACTTCACCTTTAACTGTTTCTGTACAAAGCCTTTGCTTTATGTGTGTGTTTATCAATGTATCAATATTATTCACTCACTTTTGGATAAGGTGGGGTTCTGAAATGTAACTTTGGCTTGTGTGATTTTTCTTCTGTTGTGAAAAGGAGAACATCCGTTCACCATCTTGTACAACAACACTCCTAGAGACCAGACATTTGCTGGGACGGCGTGGAATCGAGGTTCTGTCAAGACTTCAGGTGGGCAGTAATTCGGTACTCCTGCAAGCAAGACATTTGCACATTGTTGAGCTTTTTTTTTTTTAAACATCAAATAATTAGTAAGTCACTACATTCAGGTTTCCAAACTCCCAGAATGCTCACCAATGTAAATGTTGCTCTCGTAGCCATCTCTACTAAACAGCTGACCGCAGCCAAAGTCTATCAGCTTGAGCTGTACCGGGTTTCTCTTCAACAGGAAGTTCTGCGCATGAATGTCATTATGAAAAACACCATGATGGATGCAGTGTTGCACTGCCAGCACAGCCTGTCGCATGATGAACCGTGCTGTTGGTTCAAACACTTGATGATTACGAGTGATGAAGTCCAGCAAGATGTCGTAGGGTTCAGGATACTCCATAACCAGAGTGAATTCTTCAGGATGTTCAAACCACTCGTATAGTTGTATGACGAAGGGGCTTATGGGTTCTCGCCTCATCATCATCAGCAGCGCCACTTCTGTAACGAGAGGTTCGGGATGCCCAGGCTAGAGAAAAGTAGCAGACAGAAGGTTAGCTGGGTAAAAATCGGAAGAAAACGCATCATTTTTAAATGAGTTTTCTTTGATCTTTTTAGATAAGTAATCTTATCTAATAGTAATCTGCACTTAAACAACTCAATACATATTCAGGTTTTGGCCAACTTACAATATTAAGATAACGATTGTTGTCAATCTTGCGTATCCGCTTGATGGCAACCTGCAAAAAAAACAACCCAGTTTCAAAAACAGTATTTAAGCACTAAGTATTAAACCATCTGTAAATTGATTTAAATATGTTTTGATGCATGCAAGAGCAAAATGTTTGTACAATTCGGTAAGATTGACCTTTTTGCCATCAAATTTGCGTGTTCCCTGGTACACCCTGCCAAATCCTCCAGATCCAATCATCTTTATAACGTTATAGAGAGACTCAAAGGACTCTGAAAAACAAACAGAAAAATATTAGTTTGCTAGATCTATTGCTTTATTAAAAAATATCAGTGCTGGTTGTGTCGAGAAAATAATATTATAATGGGGGAAATAATATTAATGTTCTCTGAAAACAAGCCCTATTTTTAGTCGAAAACAAGATAATCCTGTTGTAAATCATGTTGGAGAAATAATGAGTGGCGATGTACCATTATTCGTCTTGACGCCGGAGTGATCTGGAGCAGGTGATGATGGATCAGGATCAGGCTCTGGCTCCAGATCTGCTGGAGGAACAAAAGGCTCCACAACATTCACAGCACTACAGTGACAACAGCAGCAGAAAACACACTTCATAGCCTTCCAGAGCCTGAGCAAACAACCAGCTCCTTTCCTCTTCCTACATTCTGTAGCTTTTCCTGAAATGAAGAAAAAACAATTGAAAACACAACTATTAGAAACATCTCTGACGTCAAATTAACCAATAATGACATATTTTACATTTCACTGTTAAATTCTTTTCTGTAATGTAACAAATTCAAAGTAACGAAATATTTCCACATTACCCGCCTGACTTCTGCTTAATGCCTGCATAAATTTCCCAAAATATTATTTCACAATATTAAGTCATTTTAATTCACAATTATCACGATAGTTATTTTTCTTATTTTATCTGCTCTTTTATTAAAAAGAAAACATACATTTCCAGGCTTCATTTGGTCAACTTTGGTCAGTTCTGGTAATGGCAAAGATCATATGGGCCATTTCTTAAAATATATTTACATTAGATTGAACATGACTTTTATTAAATGCATAGCAATGTCTTGTCTATATAATAACCGACTCTGTAATGCTCGGTACGACAGACATTTTGACAATTTTGCGTGTATTTGACAATTCGAGAGCAATAAATGGCGAAATAGAATTCTAATCTGGTCTAATCTAATCTAGTCTGAGAAGCGGCTTTCTGTGCGCATGTTTCTGGTGTGTGTCCGACAGAGCAAGTACCATCGAGTTCATCGCTTATTGAGAATGTTTTGCTAACTTTCCATTAAATTATGAAAATGTTATTTCAAAATGTTCCCTGAACTTTCGAAACGTCCAACTGGTTAAAAAAAAAAAATTCTTGGTTAAAGGAACAATCTATTTTATAATTTTGCATTATGGGAACATTACTTTTGAATGTTCTCTGAATGTTCTGAAAATGTTAGACGAATGTCCAATTAAAAAAAAAAAATATATATATATATATATATATATATATATATATATTTTTTTTTTTTTAAATTCAGAGAAATTTTTCTGAGCAACAGTAAATGTGTCCGGACATTAACATGTTAAAAACTTGGGCATGAAATAGCAGAATGTCTCTGTAGACTTGACACTGGCCAGCCTTATTTCAGTCTCACCTGTTGAGCTCTTGTTCACAGGAGAAGCCTCCATGGCACCCTGAGCGGTTCGGCCGTTTGAAGTCTCTGTTGGCTCGACAGGAACTTGCCCGGGCAGCGGAGGACACAGCAATCCTTCCAGGCTGTCGGACCTGGACAAACAGCAGTTGCTGCAACTGTCCTGTTGGTTTCGGCTCTCCGATCCATCGCCACTCCGCCTCCATTCGACGCTGTACGAGCCTCTGCTGCTCAGACTCAACGACTCTCTCCAGAACCAGCGCTCGACATCGACCTCAGAGAGGGACAAAGCTGATGATGACATGATGCCCGGAGAAGAATCGGTGGAAGCAGTTCTCCCGGATCTGGAGCGGCCTGAGGCTGGAAAATTTCACACATCAAAACCATTTTCTTTTTTTATAAATAATATATAATATGAATAATCAATGTCTGGTCACACCAAATTGTTACTTTAGTTGGTTCAACTTATTTCAATGACAAATCAGCCATTGAAAATAGAACTAGAAACTGAGCCAGAACTTCTTTATTAAAGCCTATTCTGACCTCTGCGAGAGTGTTTAGATGAAGTGAACGGACGTCCATCATCTGGGCTCTTCTGGCTGCCGCTCTTCCTCGTCCTCCTCCTGTCAGCCTGACCTGTGGACACAGAAACAGACTCAGAAGACAGAGGTGTTAAATATCCAGGAAGATCCTGGCTCTGTGTCTGTGTCGGGTCTGGTAGCGGATCCTGATCACGGTCATCAGAACCGGGTCTCCAAACCTCCTGACCAGCCGTCTGAGAGAAAGCAGCTCTCCTGGATCTGGAGCGGCCTGAGGCTGGAATATTACACACATCACATACTGTAGTTAGTAATGTTTTAATAATAATCAATGTCAGTGGTCAATTACAAATTGTTACTTCAGTTACTCAAATTGAAAGTTCATTTCACATGCAAGGAATCAAATATATGTGATCAAATGGGTTCTTCACATTAATGTAGTCAGTCATTATACAAAATCATACCATAAACCATAAATAAAAAAAACTAAAGCTCTCACCTCCTCTTTCACCCATCATGTGAGCCATCGATATCCTCCTGCAAACTGCAAAAAAATAAAAAAACAAACAAAAATAAAATACAAATCTCCTTAAATAAACCAAGAAATTAAATAAAACTCCCTCTAAAATACGAAAAGAGCTGTAAAATAAAAGTATTCTTTGAAATGACTATATAAAGGATATATTATCCGATGTCCTCCTAGAATAAAAGTCTCCTCTCAGAAATCCAGAAAACAGCTTCAAAGTCACAAGATTCGCTCAGAAAATATTCAGCAAAAGTCTGTGAATTCGCCTCGTCTCTCTCAACCAACAGACAGAGATCGGTTCGAGTGTAAATATGCATTCAGAATTCATAACGCGTCGCTATAGCAACTGAAATTCGAATCACTCATATACGCATGCACGCGCACATGAGCACACATCGAATCTGAACACATTTATTGAATGGTTAAAAATTCAATTTCGACGTTTTCTTTAATACATATGGGGTTTATTCTTTCTCAACAGTTTTATTATTAAAATCCTTGGAAATGCGTGCAAAAAAAGGCATAAGGGAGAATAAATCGGACATCATCTTATAAACTCTTAAATGATCGGCCTCTGGATTCTGCTGTTGTGTGATGTCATGCTTGTTTAAGCTGTGATAGTGTACTATTTTTTCATTTACTGTAAATTGTTCATTTGTGTGCATAGTTGTGATGTTTTCAAAGGTCACTAAAACACCCATCTACTCACTTATGTACTACACACACATTCTTTATCTTGCGCTGTTTAATGTGTTATTTTGATATCTTCTTGCAACTGAGAGCACGTCCTGTATAATATTGCATTATAATTGCTATATAATATTACCCCTACAATTTTAACTGAGCTAGGCATGTTATATGAATTTCTTTTAAATTGCTTAAGTACTAAATTTAAAGTACTAAATGAGTCAGTAAAAATTAGTCACCTAACACTGCCTATATGTACTATACAGTCTGGAGATGTATACAATTACAATCTATACAATATGTCAGCACTTACAAAGAACAGTTTTTTAAAGATTTATACACTCATTATAGATTTCTCCATTTATATGTTATATAAATGATTTGTTATGAGTGCTACATTGCAAGTTCTTTGTATGTTTTTTAAGTTTTTTTTTTATCATCATTCTGCCAAATACATTTGTGTATTGCAATAAACACATGATCACTTTGAACTTTCTTTAATCGTTAGTTATTTATTGGGGAAAAGTTTTTCAAGCTTCAATCAGTGGTCAAATAAATAAATGATTCAGTTTTTTTAACATTAACACTCTAGGTAGCGAAACTTTGAAACTGATCGATTACATTGTTACGCCACCAGATGGCGACAAGTGACTGTTAAAAATATATATAGTCATTGAATCATTCATTCAGGAGATTTGTTCAAAAATGCTGATTCATCCAGTAACAAGTGAAGTATTTGAGTGAGTCATTGAATCGTTCATTCAGACCAAGTTTAAAAATATATATATAATTCAGATTAATTAAACATTTTAAATAAACTGCAGCAATTGACATTTTGTCAGAACCTCTAATACATTGTTATTTTGTTCAGTTGTTTGTTCAGAATCGTGATCTCTATGTTATTCTTAATTTATCCAGAATCGTGTTGTTACATAGCTCCATTTATCAAGTTGTTCTATTTAAAGTCAATATGTAGCTATAGAAAGTAGGGCCCGAAAATGATCAAGCTCAGGGGCCTCCACCGCTCCAGTCCTGCCCTGACTCTAATGTTGAATGCCTATAATTAATGTTTAAAATGGGGAATCATTTTCATCAAGATATCAGCAGTAATGGCCTTTATTCATGAAAAGATGCCATCAAACAAGAATTTAAAATATCCTGTCTTTATATTGTTTCTACAACATTATAAAATATATTAAAAACTTAAGTGTTTTTAATTGCGATTTATTCGTGTGATTGATCTAGTTTTTTTAATCGATTGACACTATTTTTAAAATAATATTATCATTATTCTTATTTCACTCTAATAGTAAAACAATGTAAGACAATTACTACAATTAACAAAATGTAAATGACCCGGTTGTTGGGTTAAATATAGTTCCCTTTCGAGAGGTCTCTCCTATTGCGTAAGTAGCTTACGCTATGGGAAAACTCCTTTTCTCGAGAATATTGAAGTCTTTATGTAAAACGCATTGCAGCTGCACAGCTGACAGCAATGAACGAAGGAACTCGGTCATTGGCTGTGCTGCGGCAACTTGCTCGAACCAATGACGGGGCGACTCTGAATGCGCGACCAATGAGCGCGCTTCGCGCCCGCGCGCGTCAGAGCCCGCCAAGATGGGCGTGGCCAAGCTATATATTGGGCGCCCCGTCATGAGAGTTCTTTAGATTTAATCTCCTTCAGCGAACACCTTCTTCGCTGGATCCTCCGGATTATTGGAAGCCTTCGCCGCCGTGGAAAAGCATACCAGCGGGATTGCTACGAGGACGTCGGCACCTTCAGCCGCCTTCAAGCACCTCCTACTGAGCCATCCGGCGCGCCATATACGCAAGTATTTTACATCTGTCCGCCCCGCGACATTTGTGAAAGAGCAAATTTCCAATAATGCGTTGTTTCAAATGCCTTCCTGCGCGTCGTGCAGAGACCTTCTCCCGGACGGGGATCGTCACATCATCTGCGCTCGCTGCCTGGGCCGTGACCACGCAGAAGCTGCATTGACCAAGGGCGGATGCCCGGAATGTGATGACCTGGGTCTCTCCGCACTACGGGCTCGCCTCGCCGCTTTCGCCGTGAGCGAGCCCATCGCCACCCCTCTGTTTGAGCCGCGCACTAAGAAAAAGCGCCGCTCACAGAGGCTTCCTGAACCTGAGCTCAGTGACGTCACGCCGAGCCAGTCTCCGCGTGCTTCACCGCCGCTCTTGCCTTCCCCACCGCCGGTTCAGTTCACCCAGCCGGACCCACACCCCTCTAGCAGAGCGGTGGGCCTTGTGACATTCGGCGCGTCCGAGGACGACGGGGGAATGGACGACAGCTTGTCCATCGACGCTGCATCGGACGACTGGCCGGGCTCCACTCTCGACCCCGCCCCGTCGACGCTAGCTAGCACGAGCGGGGGCTCCACTATGGATACTGAGATTATCCGTGTCCTCTCTAAGGCCGTGGAAGACCTCGGGCTCGATTGGTCTTCTCCCGAAGAACCAACCCGGAGCCGACTGGATGAGTGGTTTCTGCAGGGGCGCCAGCAGGCCCCTCGGCAAAGGCCTTCTCCCTTCTTCCCGGAAGTTCACGACGAACTCACCAAGTCGTGGAAAGCCCCCCACTCTGCGCGCCTAAAGCCTTCTTTTTCTTCTTCGCTCTCCTCAGTGGACGGCGCGAAGGAAAGAGGCTACGAGGGAACGCCGCCCCTCGAGGAGGCCGTGGCCAATCATCTCTGCCCGCCCTCCACCACCGGATGGAAAGCCAAAGCTTCCCACCCCTCGAAACCCTGTCGCACTACCTCTGCTCTCGCCGGTCGCGCCTACGCTGCCGCCGGCCAAGCTGCATCAGCGCTTCACTCAATGGCGGTACTTCAAGGGTTCCAAGCCAAGCTTCTCCGCTCTATGGACGAGTCTGGCCCCGAACCCGAAGCCTTCAGGGACTTACGCAGCGCGACTGATATAGCTCTGCGAGCCACGAAGGCCACCGCCCAGTCCATCGGCCGTGCTATGGCTAATTTGACTGTTCTCGAGCGCCATCTGTGGCTGACTCTGACTGAAATGAAGGACGCGGATAAGGCGCCATTTCTCGATGCGCCTATCTCCACCAGCGGGCTGTTTGGACCGGCGGTTAAAGGTTTCACCGAACGCTTCACTGAGGCCCAGAACGCTTCACAAGCTATGCGTCATTTCCTGCCAAAGCGCTCCAGCTCATCGCAGAGCAGACAGAGACCGCCACAGCCGCAGCGGGCTAGAACAGCCCCCACCGCCTCTCAGCCCGCGCCTCAGGCTGACGCTCGACGCCGCTCGCGCTCTCACAACCGCAAGCCGCCTCCTGAGCGACGGGGTCCTCGGCCCAAGATTGTGCTGAACCCTGAGCCTCGAAAGCCGTCCTAGCCACAGAAATGAGAAGAGAGAGTGCGTGTCTCGCAAAAGCCGGACCACTCTCTCTGCAAAAGCTCAAACATTACCCAGTCCCCTTACAGGCGGCTGGATATGTCCATACAGCAGTCAATGGGCCAGTCACAGAGCTCGCTCACCTGCAAACAAACGCCGTTTTTACGGCGACGCACAGAAAACACAAAAAGAGTCTTTTTCTGCCTGCATCACTAAGGGTTCACATGTCCACAAAGTGTGCATTCCCAGATACTGTCAAAACAGTGCCAAATTCATTCCCAGCTCAGGCTGCGCTTCCCATGAATGTAGATCACGTGCCTACGGTCATGTACGCACCACTACACACAAGCACTGTTCACACAGTTATAAATTCATCCCCAGTAAAAGCGGGAAACATTATAAAAGTGACGCGTGTGCCTACCACTGTTTATGCACCCCCACTTATAAACACTGCCCTTACAGTGTCAAACAAAACCTCAGCTCAGGCTGCGAGTTTTACAAACACAGCGCCGCTGTTGTAATCACACACGCGCCCATTCACTCAGCTGCTCAGCGCGCGCCCGCGCCTCTGAGAGCTATGAGCTCAGGCGATTCGCTAGCCGGGTCCCTACGTCACAGCGGCCCGCCCCTAGCCTGTATTCAGCCCATATCTGTACACGCAGCGGCATGGGAAAACATTCCAGATATGCCGAAATGGGTATTGAATATAGTAAAGCACGGATACTCGCTCCAGTTCGCTCGCAGACCACCACGTTTTACGACTGTGGTCGAGACGAAAGTGAGAAAAGAGTGTTCACATGTTCTACGCACCGAGGTGCGCAAACTAATAGAAAAGGGCGCTGTGGAAACTGTTTCCCCCTCTCTGAGCGGGACAGGTTTTTACAGCCGCTATTTTCTCGTCCCGAAAAAGGATGGCGGTCTCCGCCCCATCCTAGATCTCAGACACCTGAACAAAGCACTAATGATTCGCTCGTTCAGAATGTTAACAACCAAGCATATCCTCGCGCAAGTGCGCCCAGGAGATTGGTTTCTCTCAGTGGATCTGAAAGATGCTTACTTTCACATTCCAATAGCGCCTCATCACAGGCCGTTTCTGAGATTCGCTTTCGAGGGACAGTCATACCAGTACACAGTACTCCCGTTCGGCCTGTCCCTGGCTCCCCGTACATTCACGAAATGTATGGATGCAGCACTTTCCCCCCTAAGACGAAGGGGAGTGCGAATACTGAATTATCTCGACGATTGGCTGGTTCTAGCACAATCAGAGAGTCAGCTAATAACACACAGATCTTGGATTATCAGCCATTTAGAATGCCTGGGTCTAAGAATCAATTTTGCAAAAAGCATACTATCTCCCAGCCAGAGAATTTCTTTCCTGGGAATAGTTCTAGACTCGATGCAAATGACAGCCCGTCTCTCATCGGAGCGCGCGCTCACCATCCGGCGCCTTGCAACATCATTCAGAGCGGGCGCGCGCGCCCCCGTCAAACGGTTTCAGAGGATGCTCGGTCTCATGGCCTCAGCATCGGCCGTACTCCAGCTAGGATTGTTGCATATGCGCCCTCTCCAATGCTGGCTCAAGAGCCGCGTCCCTACTCACGCGTGGCGTTCGGGCCACTTTTTAATCAGAGCGAACCACGGCTGTATAAAAGCCCTGACGCACTGGAAAGCCACCGACTGGTACCAGTCAGGCGTGAGTCTGGGTGTGAACACAAGGAGAAAGATGATAACGACAGATGCCTCCAAAATAGGTTCGGGGGCCCTTTACGAGGGCAGGCCTGTCTCCGGCTTTTGGTCAAACCCGGAGAAGCGCCTACACATAAACTGTCTGGAAACTGTCTCGCTTTGGCTCTCAGAGCCCTGCTCCCACATCTAAAAAATGAACACGTCCTGGTCCGAACGGACAACATGACGGTAGTGTCGTACATAAATCGCCAGGGTGGACTCAGGTCGAGCTCCATGCATTCAATGGCCAGGAGACTCATTTTATGGTCCCAGCACAACTTGCGCTCGCTGAGAGCAGCGCATGTGCCAGGCGCCCTGAACCAGGGGGCAGACATGTTATCCAGAGACAAGATTCTCCCAGGAGAATGGGCTCTCAACCCTCTGACGATTCAGTGGTTATGGAAAACCTTTGGCAAAGCGGAGATCGACCTCTTCGCCTCCAAGGAGAACGCGCACTGCTCTCTTTTCTTCACGAAAAGCACGGACGCGCTCGCCCAGAGCTGGCCGAGCCGCCCCTTATATGCCTTTCCCCCGATCGCGATGCTGCCACAGGTCATCAGTCGGGTCAGAGAGGAGGGAAACGCAGTGCTGCTGATAGCCCCACTCTGGAAGAACCAAACATGGTTTCCAGATCTGATGCAAATGCAATCTGCACCAAGGCCGATTCCACTGAGGCCAGACCTCCTCAGTCAGGCCAGCGGGATGATATTTCATCCCCGCCCCGATCTGTGGGCCCTTCATGCATGGCCCCTCAACGGGTTCCCAGGAACCTCGCGAGCGGAGCACTAAAAACCATCGCTGAGGCGCGGGCGCCCTCCACGAGACGCTTATATGCCCAGAAATGGAAAGTGTTCAGTGACTGGTGTAATACCAAGGGCCTGAACCCTGTAACATGCGAGATTACGAGTGTACTCGTTTTCCTACAAGGGCTTCTGGAGGCGGGCCGCACCCCCTCCACGCTCAAAGTATATGTGGCTGCCATCACAGCGTCACACGACCTTGTAATGGAACGTCCATTGGGAAGAAACGACCTAATTATTCGTTTCCTAAGGGGCGCCAGGAGGATGAACCCTTCACGCCCCCCCTCAGTGCCGATCTGGGACCTAGCTACGGTCCTAGACGCTCTTAAAGGGCCCCCGTTCGAACCACTCCGAACCGTGCACCTTAAACAGCTCTCGCTCAAGACGGCGCTCTTGCTGGCACTCGCCTCGGTCAAGAGAGTGGGCGACCTGCACGCGCTTTCAACAAGCGCTGCCTGCCTAGAATTCGGACCTAACGACTGCAGGGTCGTCCTTAGACCGAAACATGGGTATATTCCTAAAGTGCTCACCACTCCCTTCAGAGCACAGGTTATCTCCCTAACTGCGCTTTCGTCTCCAGCAGACGAACACGACGCTAATCTACTCTGCCCCGTTAGGGCTCTCAGAGTGTATTTGGAGCGTTCTGCCCTATTCAGACAGACAGAACAACTGTTTGTATGCTTTGGCGGCCGTACGAAAGGTTCCGCCGTTTCAAAGCAGAGAATCTCTCACTGGATAGTCGAAGCTATAGCTCTGGCTTATGAAGCTAAGGGACTTCAATGCCCCTGGGGAGTCAAAGCACACTCCACCAGGAGTGTGGCTTCTTCCTGGGCATGGTCGAGCGGGATACCGATCGAGGATATTTGTGCGGCGGCAGGCTGGGCCTCACCGTCCACATTTATCAGATTCTACAACCTACAGGTCCCGACATTGCATTCCAATGTGCTATCAGCATAATGCTAGTTGAACTGCGAGTTCGTATCTAGATTATGTATGTGCTTGTGTCACACTGAGCGCCTTCTAGCCGCTCTGTATTTTTTCCCACATATAAAGCTCGCCTCTGCCGGCTAGTTGGATGATAACTTTGCTTTTTAGCTCAGGCACCTGCCTCTGGCTATCATAAGGCGAAGTTCAGCACGCACGGCGTTTTGCATGGTGTTCCCATAGCGTAAGCTACTTACGCAATAGGAGAGACCTCTCGAAAGGGAACGACTCGGTTACTAACGTAACCTCGGTTCCCTGAGAGGAGGGAACGAGTATTGCGTAAGCTGCCGTGCTTGTGCTTGGTTAGTTCGCTTCAGTCGTTTTAACCTAAAGAACTCTCATGAGAGACAGGCGCCCAATATATAGCTTGGCCACGCCCATCTTGGCGGGCTCTGACGCGCGCGGGCGCGAAGCGCGCTCATTGGTCGCGCATTCAGAGTCGCCCCGTCATTGGTTCGAGCAAGTTGCCGCAGCACAGCCAATGACCGAGTTCCTTCGTTCATTGCTGTCAGCTGTGCAGCTGCAATGCGTTTTACATAAAGACTTCAATATTCTCGAGAAAAGGAGTTTTCCCATAGCGTAAGCTACTTACGCAATACTCGTTCCCTCCTCTCAGGGAACCGAGGTTACGTTAGTAACCGAGTCGTTTCCACATTCAGCAACTGTTCAAATGTCCAGTGACAGTCAACACACAGAAGCTGCGGCAGCCTGATGACGAAAAGTAAGTCATATCGTCTTTTTATATATTACTTATAACATTAAGTGTTGTGTACTGAAACGTTGAATATATTCTAAAACTGATTTTTATATTTCTAAAAATCGAAGTTTCCTTTCGTCAGTTTTAATCATCTCCGGGAAGTGAAATCAATTGGAAATTAATCCTAGCTAACGTTATCCCAGTTAGCTCGCTAGCAAGTAATTAAAACATATATTAGCGAAGTTTAAGAGATGTAACTTACTAACGTTACCTTACTACGGTGATGAACCTAGTAAAGTTAACTTAGGCCTAACGTTAGTCTGAAATGACTAACGTTATCTAGAATTACGACTGTTTTACGGTATTCGTGATAGTCTTTCACACCTGAAGCAGCGCTACACAGACTTTCCGACATCGCTCCCTATACCCTAAAATAGTGTAGTGGACAGCCATTTGTAGTGGTGTCCAAAACCATAGTGGACGTTATGCACTTACTACATTGCACCGCAATAACGAGTTTACAGCCGATGTAACGTTACGCTCAACGGCTGTCCGAATTCACTCACTCGTTTTCATTCACTCCTTCAAGTGAACAGTATTAGTGGACTAACAGGGAATAGTGAATGAGTGTTTAAGGGCGATTTCGGATTCAGACCCTTTTCGTTCAGGTGTTTCTGTTTGTTAAAGGTTGCACTACAGACGCTCAAAATGCGGTACGAAAGAGCGCTACTCATTTGTGCAACCAATAAACGATTAATTTACGACAGTTACAATGTTTTCCTATCCACAAATGACAATATTTACTGTAGTAACACAAACTGCAACTATGGTATTTTGGCAGAAATGTGGTATATTTATAATGAGTGTTGTTAAATGAATATAGTAATGCTTGTAACTATATTTAATGAATTACAGGAGTAACTGAAACATCCAGTTATAATTTTTTTTTTTTCTGATGAAGCTATGACAGCTTTTGCCTTTATTTTAAATTGTGTACTAAATTTGTTGTACTTATGTTTTAGACAAATTGATTAATTTGTGAAGCAATGACTAAAACAATCGAACCTCTGCCATTTAATTGAAACATTGCTATTGAAGCTATTGAAATAAGTGATACACAAAAGAGTTATTTTTAAGGACTAGTTTACGTTTCTGTAATTATTATAATTTTTTCTGCTTCATTCGAACACAGAGGAAGGAGTGGATGAAGGTTTGATGCTGCTGGATGACAGTGGTTCTCACACATTTTGGATGTTGTCCTTTTCTGACACCCATTTCCGGTCGTGCAGTCTCTCTACTAACAAACTGGTGAGTTGAATCATGATTAGAGAGACCAAATGTGCAGTGATGGGATTACTACAGAACCAGGTTGTTTGGGGAACACTGGGGTACATTTAATTACTTATGTTTGTTTGTTTGTTCAGCTGTCTTCCCTCATTTTAATACGGTATGTTTTAATTTCAATAGAGTCTGAGTTGTCTGATGACTGACAATGATTGAGTGGCAGAAGAACATCGGAAGCCCTCACAGCCGTGCCGAGGAGTACATGAGACGTACAACACCTCAACAAACTGCAGTGATTTGATCCTCTTGGACAAAAACTATTGAAGAAATAATTAGAGAACTTCCCAGACTTGATGGTTTTCTTGGAATGGTGAGTTTAATGATGTTCAGTGTAGGGAAGGGGTTTCTTCTTTTGGAAAAATGATTTTTCTGTACACTTGTCTTTCAAAGATGATCATGGACAAATTGACTTTAAAACCCCTCCTGCTATCCTGCCATCATCGCCATACCTCACAAATGGAAAAATGGTGTGTCCAATATTATGCTGAAATGAAGCGCAGCTTAAATGACATTCATCCTGTAAGTAAAAGCAACACTATCAAATCAGCTTTGATAAATCACACTGCTCTGTGGCTCATGGATCCATTTCTTCTTTCCTTCAGTGATTCTTCTTGTTAATGGGTCATTTTTAGGGTCACCCCCCAAAAAAATATAAATTCTGCCATTAATTACTCACCCTCATGTCGTTCCAAACCTGTAAGTCTTCCGTTCATCTTTGGAACACAAATGAAGATCTTTTTAAATAAATATGAAAGCCTTCTGTCTAGGAATGCACCGAAAGGAAAATTCTGGGCTGAAACCAAAACTGAAAATGATATATATGGACTTATTTTAAATTATTATTATTATTTTTTTGTATAATAGTATTATTATTAAAACTTTAATTAAATTCAATAATTTAATGAATCTGAATAAAAAAAATTCAAGCCAATCAAATAAAATAACCACACTTTTATTTAAAGTAACACAAACATTTGACAGAAAATAGGCCTATATTAAAATATATTAATATCAATATATTATTCTTCATTCAGTTCTTTGCAACAAAATCAGATTTAACAGATTTATTGTTTGACCAATATCAAAATAAAGTAGTTCTACAAAGCTATTATCATCAGCCAGGGCTCCAGATTAACTTTTTTCACCTCCGTCCTGGAACCGTCCTGAAAGACAATTTGAACCGTCCTAAAGTGAATGTCAACCGTCCCAAAATAAAAATGTTGATCTACTGTAGATTTAGTCGGCTAAAACCTTATTGTATTTCGTTGACTAATACTAGACTAAAACTAAAACAATTCAGATGACTAAAATATAATGGGTTTAGTTCAATTGTAATGCATTAATTTAGAATTTCTCAAAAATGTCCAAACCCACATACTTCCGGAGAAAACATCTATTAACATGTTAATATGAATGATTTTAATAGTTTCAAACATAGTTTGAACATGCGATACAGATACAGATTTACCTACTGTGACTTAAAAAATATCTTAAAATTAAATAAAACCACTTTTCCTAAAGTAGAACAGTCTTCTTTTCAATTAATGATATATGCATTCTTTATAACTACTTGCATACATCATTCTTTATTCTTTCAAGCAGCAGACATATTTATTTGTATGAATTAAATATTATGAATCCTTATTAAAGCTATTAACGAGTAGTGAATGCTTTTCTCTTTCTTTTGTTGCTTGATCAATATTAAGGACACAGAGCGCATTTGGTTTATTATCCACTGTCACTTTAAGACATCAGATCATGTCCATGATATGCGGATCCAATTGCACTGATGCACATCCGATACACTCACAACTGTTTAAGACATAACCAACATAGTTTACGTGAATACTCTCCAAAATGGACATTTCGACATAATGTTGTGTGTATTTGTCCATTCAGACACAAAAGAGAGCTCAATTCAGTCCTCGCGCGCTGTCTATGTGCATGGCTGCACGCTTCGGGTCGGGTGTGTGCGCACAGAAAACCGTACCGAATAGAGCTCTTTATTTGCGTCGTCACTCTTATTCAGATCTATATGTCTGCTCTACTCATTCTCCCAGACGTTTACATTTTTTAACGTTTCATGAGACATGAGACATGCAGCGCACACATGGTAGATCAGCACATTACAGTACAAATGTGCGCATTTACCACACACGCAGGACATCAGTTCTGACTGGATCGCTTCCCAAATCGTCACTATCTAACATTTTTGTCTAGTTTTTATTCGTTGACGAAAATGTCAATAGATTTTCGTCATAGTTTTTGTCATTCAAAACTAGTTTTTATTTAGTTATCGTCTCGTTTTCATCTGTGAAAAAATGTCGTTGACGAAAATAATGCCGAAAATTAACACGAAATTAACACTGCACCAATAACAGGGACTGTCCCCAGAAAACGTGAAAGTCTGGTCACCCTAAATTAGATTGACTATAGCCCTATTGGCACGGGATAAGTATTACCTGGTGACCTCTAGTCATTTGTAATAATTGCGGAGTTTGTCTGAGATCTTAATCCCGTGCGAATCGACCTCGTCTGTAATTTGTAAAGTAAAAACTCCCCCGCAAATTACGTACTATATTTCGCCGAACACCGAGGTCCTGTGATAATATTAGTCCTGTGCGAATCGGCATCTCTGTGATTTGGACGGATCGTATATCATTTTTTCAAGGTTTTTGTTTCATGTGTGCCTTTTTATCCATCTTTCGCGAAGAATGGAGGCTGTGTTGGAGTGTTTTGATAGTATTTTGAGTGCTGGGTCGCTATACACAACTACACAATTTGCAGAAAGTGAAAGCTGAAAATCATCAGAAGAGCAAAAACAAAAAGAATGATTAGATGGAGATGAATTACATGTATAGCAGCATGTGGTAAGGAACTTTATTCTGTTTATGTCATAATATATCATACAGCTAGACCTATAACGAAAAGACATTTCCAAGCAATTGACGTCATATCCGGGAGATAAGTCAGTAGATTTGAGTAAAATCATAGGCTTCGGTTATCCCGTGCGAATGCGCCACATGAAATTCAGATGTGGGGGGGGTAATTTCTAAATCACACAAGGTTCCCAGATAGTACTAATCCCGTGCGAATAGGGCTTAAGATTGGTCACCCTAAATTAGATTGACTAAGAAAAAAGACCACAAATATATTGAAATCTAAATGTGCGTTATGCTTTAGCTAATAAACACAGACATAGCCGGGGTAGCGCCCATTAGCTAGCTATCGTTAGTAAGTTAGTAGCAAGCAGTTAGCAGACTGTTTCAATCAAATGACTAATAAAAATAAAATAATCAATTTAAATTGTACTCGCATCAAACTCGGGGATTGTAGGCCTACTCGGGTTCGATGGAGGAGATGCAGGGCCGTCGTGGTGCTCAATCTGTTTTACCTTACCGTTGTTTAATCAGCGCAACATATTTACGATGTCATTAATCCATTTGATAGATGCACCCGGAACAAATCTCCGGGTGAGTAGGCGGCCAGTGATAGTAACTATAGTAACAGCATGAGAAGACGCGCTCCGTTGTAGTCAGCGCTTGGTCGGTTTATTTTGGCATTTTCTAAGTAAGTTAGCCTAATAGGCTAGTAATAAATGAACACACATACAAAATATGTCTTTCGTCCTGTAGGCGTCCTGGAGAATATTTCTGTTCGTCCTAAACATATTTTCTATCGTCCCCAGGACGATAGGACGCCGTTAGTCTCGAGGCCTGTTATCAGCGCATGTGAGCAGACAGCAGTGAGTCAATGAACGAGAGGGTAGCGTCATTTTACCAGCGTTGCCCAGCACAACTATACACACCATATTACAGCACAACTATACACACCATATTACAGCACAACTATACACACCATATTACAGCACAACTATACACACCATATTACAGCACAACTATACACACCATATTACAGCACAACTATACACACCATATTACAGCATCTGATAATATTAGTGATTCTCATTTATCAAAACACTAACATTGGTACCGTTTTGGAGAGAAATTGGGTATTTTTTAATCTCTCTATTTAACCCATCACATGGTGTGTGATGCTGAACTATCATATGAGTTTCTAAAGGTTTTTGAATTCTTTGCACAGTTATGAATATTGATATTTTATGTGCAACAATATCATGCTCAGGCCCAGTGGCCTTTCGCCTAATTTTAAATGCTTTTTTCCCCCAAATAATATGATTTAAATGGTGATGAGTGTAGTGATTTGATGCATTTTAAAAAGATGGATGATAGATATTCTTCAATCTGTCTGACAAAGAACAAAATATAATGTGAATTACAGTATGTGCATTTTTTTTAAAATTTATAAATTGTAGTGCACAGTGTTTATTATAAGGGGTAGAATCCGCAGCTCAGTACTCACTACTCACTACTCATAAGTACTTTTAAATAAGCTACTTTTTTACTCTTACTCAAGTAGATTTTTGGACAAGTACTTTTTACTCTACTCACACTACATTTTTTGGAATGTAATGGTACTTTTACTTGAGTATGTTTTTTCAGTACTCTTTCCACCACTGATTACAGCACAACTATACACACCATATTACAGCACAACTATACACACCATATTACAGCACAACTATACACACCATATTACAGCACAACTATACACCCCATATTACAGCACAACTATACACACCATATTACAGCACAGCTATACACACCATATTACAGCACAACTATACACACCATATTACAGCACAACTATACACACCATATTACAGCACAACTATACACACCATATTACAGCACAACTATACACACCATATTACAGCACAGCTATACACACCATATTACAGCACAACTATACACACCATATTACAGCACAACTATACACACCATATTACAGCACAACTATACACACCATATTACAGCACAACTATACACACCATATTACAGCACAGCTATACACACCATATTACAGCACAACTATACACACCATATTACAGCACAACTATACACACCATATTACAGCACAACTATACACACACCATATTACAGCACAATTATACACACCATATTACAGCACAACTATACACACACCATATTACAGCACAACTATACACACCATATTATAGCACAACTATACACACCATATTACAGCACAACTATACACACCATATTACAGCACAGCTATACACACCATATTACAGCACAACTATACACACCATATTACAGCACAACTATACACACACCATATTACAGCACAACTATACACACCATATTACAGCACAACTATACACACCATATTACAGCACAACTATACACACCATATTACAGCACAACTATACACACCATATTACAGCACAACTATACACACCATATTACAGCACAACTATACACACCATATTACGGCACAGTAGGGCTATTGCAAACAGAAACAATTCCAGAGAAATTTAATGTCGGGACGTTTTTTAGCGGACTTTGCTTTTCCGGTAGGCGTGAACGGTACATGCGTTTGGGCCGTGAGCGACTGAGCAGAGCGCGCAACACACACACACGAAGCGGAGAGCACAGCGCAACACTGAGCAGTCGTTTCGTGCATCTTCAGAAGCGGGCATCCCTACTTCTGTCCCTCCATTAACAGTTCACGCAACTACCACTTTCAATGCCCAGAAAAAGGTAGTAAAGACGTCACGTGACTAGTTAAGTAATCCATGTGACCCCAGTGGTTTAATCTCAATTTTATGAAGTGACATGAGTGCTTTGTGCAAAAAAAACATAATTGTTGCGTTTACACAACATTGCTGCTCTCGCATCGCCAAGGTTCTCTCGTGAACATGCGTTGGAGATTAATATTTTGTAAATTATGGTTAAGGGATAGCATATACTCACGTCGCTTCATAAAATGGAGGTTGAACCACTGTCCCATTTAAACGGTAACTGAAGAACTTGTCATACTCGCTGACCGGAGCGAGCGCATCAATACTTGGGCAAGAGCGCTGTAGCGTCATCTCGCTTTTAAATGCATGAAATTTGAGTCAAATATAACGTTAACTTCTTGAATGGTAGTTCATTTAACATGGTTGTACAGTGTGACAGTCCCTCACTTTTGCAAAACATTGGTAACATTTTACACCAAGATTTTGTTAACATTAGTTAGCCTATAACTACATTAGTTAAAGGTGCCCTAGAATGTGTTGAAATAATATTTTAATTTTGTCTCTGATATCTACATAAGGGTATGTGGCTTATTTAAGGGCATTTAAAATGTCCAGATATGGTTTTACAGGTCCATTTTCAACTCTAGAAATTGGCCCTAGAATGAAATGTTTTTTGAAATGTCTGTGAAATGTCTGTTTTTACCTTATTTGGAAGGGTCATGAATAGTAATGAGCAGTTCTGCTCCGAAGGGCTGTGGTGCACTCTGAAATACAAGCATGCAAAATAATCATACGTCAGTTTTTAAAAATTTTAACATTTTAACAAATGGACTAACGTTAGATGCCTTGTCAAATAAATATAGCTTCAACTTAAGTGGTGTAGAATGTGACGTTAGCTAGAAGGATCGAGTGAGCTAACATTATCTGTGAGCAACTAAATTAACGTAGTTAGCCCCTGACGTGTTCTTGATGAAATAGACGAAAGTACAATTATTTGACAAAAGGGAATTTACATGTGTATGTAAAAGTATTATTTTGTAGATTTATATGACAACACAGGCAATAAATATTAACCTCAGCGTAAATACTTTGTCATACTATTTAGTTATGTATGCTCGTTACTTGGAGTTTGATATTGGTTACTGTACTAGGATCTTGCGCTGGATCTAGATAACACAGTGTAAATTATCGTTAATAAAATCACTACTTACCGCTTGCGGGAATATAGTTGGAATTGCCCCCTTCTTCAGTATGAGACGCTGAGAGAAGCCTGCTTGATATTGTCCCAGGTTCGAAAATAAGTCTGTGTTGAAATGGGCAGAGCAAACTAGCAACTTCGAATTAAACTGTTGCGGTATCCGATTATATATAAACATCAACCATGCCTGTTGACATTCCTTTTCTGTGGGAAGGGTATGAAAAGTCTTCACATTCGGCTGCGCAGTTCCGCCTGGCATTTAACATGGGCTGGCATATGCAAATTTGATCATATTAATGATCCCGACTGTTGCGTCACAGTTGGTGTTATGTGGAGATTCGCCTATTTTTCAGGGGTGTTTTTCAAAAACGAGATTTAAATAAGAAGGAGAAAACAATAGTGTTTGATACTCTCTGTATGTCATGTCCATGTACTGAACTCTTGTTATTTAACTATGCCAAGATAAATTTCATTTCGAATTCTACCTTTAAAGGGCACCTATTATGCAAAATTCACTTTTAAATGGTGTTTGAACATAAATGTGTGTTGGCAGTGAGTGTACACAACCACCCTATAATAATCAAAATCCACCCAGTGCTTTTATTTAATTCTCCATAAATCATAAGCAGTGTCTCAGAACAAGCCGTTTGCAGAATTGGGGAAATGTGACTACGTATTAGCGTAGACCCGCCCTGAGTGAGCTAAACAGTCCAACAATGTCTCCTAAGTGATTGAGGTGTTTTGTTGTTGGATGTAAGAATGAACATAGCAGTCTTCATGTACTGCCAACATCTGAGCTGCTGAAGACTCAGTGGACTTTTGATTTTGATTTGATAAATCAATTACTTTTGATTTTGAAGAAATGCGCCCCCAATTACAGTCTCCGGAGCGATAGGCCTAAAGTTACTGGTCACGGCAGTAACAACTTTGATATGTTTGGTCTTGTACGGGACTTGCTACTGCCAATACATACACAGACACGCTGCTGTGAGCGAGTAAGACGTGCTGCTGCTGTACAATATAGCGTACATGAATTACCCTTAGCAGATCTATACAGGTGGAGCTGGGGAAGGAGGAGGGTTTCTGAAAGTGCGCTGCAAATGCCAACAAAATATTTGAAGATTGAGGGTTGCCACCCATCTCGGGTTGGGTATCGTTTGAATTTGAACGATTCCGATTTCGATTCCTTGTTTCGATTCCGGTTCCTAATGATTCTCAATTCCGATTCTTTTAAGAGGCAGGGTCAAAAAAGTTTAGGATATTTTAAATGAGCTAGCCAACCAACGATCTTTCTGATGGAAATAGTCTCCATCAATTTTAATTCTATGAACTTTTTACTTTTTATGAACTTTACTATGAATTTCTCACAGGGTTGTTTTCAAATACAATATAAATATCAAATCTATGAACTTGAATATAAATATTATAAATTATGAATATATTTTCACAGGGGTACACTTTCCTCAAGAGAGCTTTATTTTTGAAAACCTCATGAAAACACATTTACACATGAGTGTATGATGCTGCAGGTACTTAAACATGTTACCGTGCTCCCACTGATGGGCTAACCTAGTGCAGAATAGCAAATAAACAATAAGAAACAACTTGTAAAACCTTCGTCATCTGGCGAGGAGAGAGCAACCAGCGAAATAACCTGTGCACGAACGGCGTCGAGAGCACTTTTGGAACATATCCATGCCTTGGTTTGATGCTGCGTTCACACCAGACGCGAATAGAGCGTCTGGCGCAAGTGATTTCAATGCAAAGACACGTTACGCGCGTAAAAAATTCCTGCGGCGCGAATGGGGACAGGCCCGCTTTTCAGTTTATAATGTCTATGTTTATATAGACGCGAATACTCCTTTTTTACGTGCGTCAATTTCGCAAATGGATTCAAAGTGTTCAAGCGTATAACTAGACGCGGTAGGCGCGAATTTGACGCGCTATTAGCAGCATTAGGACGACTCTCGAGTTGCTTCGCTCGGTTATGCCAACACTTCCAGTGGACGCTTCTTTGTTGGTGTTCAGCGGTTTCTTCTTCCGGTCGGCGGACTGCGAATCGAAACTAGGAATCGAAATTTAAACTTTTGAACGATACCGGGAAAATCGCAAAGCTAGTCCCGGTTCCAATCGATATTCGATACCCAAGCCTACACCCGTCCCTTAAAGGGGAAATGAAGCAGTCAGTCAAGTTTACATGATTTACAAGAAGGATTTCCACTATAATCAAAAATTTTATAAGAAACATGACAAATGTTAACATATAAAAGAAACACTGTTATATCTTTCACGGCAAGGGCGCCGCCATTGTGCAGTATTATAACCGGTGACGTCACGGGGTTGGTTTGCTCGGTGCTGAGTGCAGTAAAATACAGTGAAAGATGCATGTAAGCTGGTCGAACCAGCGAACAACTAACGTTAGGTACAGTCATTGTTAGCTAACAGCTGTAAGCATGAACTAGCTAACGCTAATTTAGTGTTTAGCTAGTGAACTTAATTAGTACCAGACAAAAAGACGACGTCTAACGTTAACAAACTGCACATGGAAACATTGTTTGCGATGTCTGCCATCATATTCCTGTCTCTTGTCAACACCATGGTTGCAATACATGGTCAAGATCAGCGTCTTGACAGCAGATGGATCGTGCTATCATGGCGTAATAATCTGTTTGTTTGTAATGTATTACTTACCTGAATGAAATGAAATCGAATGTATCGTCCTGTGGAATCATTCATTCACAGACAGCATACGAAAATGTTCAACTAATAAAGATCTTCATCGCTGGCAAACAATATAGATTTGCAGATTTGCTTTCACTAGACTGTACTGTAGGTAGGTCCACGGCCACTTCATCCAACGCTCTTGATGTTCTTAAATCTTCCTGTTACCACTCCGAGTCGAGTGTGAATTGAAAGCACTTCAGTGATTCAGTGCGTGCAGGAAACCGAACAGATCATTCAAACTGATTCGCGAACCGATTTAGACAGATCTCCCAAATCTCGTATATGCAGGGCCATTCAAATTATGGTGTTATGGTGTATTAGGTGTAGCTCATACCTGTCAACACTACCGTTTTCCCCAGGAGTCTCCCGTATTTCACATCCATCTCCCGCCCCCTTCCCGTTTTGTTATTTCTCCCGTGAAACTCCCGTAAGTTGTATGGCCCAAATCTCGTTATATGCAGGGATGCAAACGGCGCACTTTATTTTAATGCAAACATGTTGTTAAATGCGTAGTTTTCCAGGCGCGCTGTATCTTTTTTATGGGCATGATGAGCGATGCTCAATTTACAAATGAATCACTCTTTTTTTTAAAGTAGATTCTGTTCAAAGACTTCATCAAACATGTTGGCAGATCTGTCTAAATCGGTTCGTGAATCAGTTTGAATGATCTGTTCGGTTTCCTGCACGCACTGAATCACTGAAGCGATTTCAATTCACACTCGACTCGGAGTCGTAACAGGAAGATTCGTATGCTGTCTGTGAATGAATGATTCCATAGGACGATATATTCGATTTCATTTCATTCAGGTAAGTAATACATTTTACAACCAAACAGATTATTACGCCACGATACCACGATCCATCTGCTGTCAAGATGCTGATCTTGACCATGTATTGCAACCATGGTGTTGACAAGAGACAGGAATATGATGGCAGACATCGCGAACAATGTTTCCATGTGCAGTTTGTTAACGTTAGACGTCGTCTTTTTGTCTGGTACTAATAAAGCTCACTAAACACTAAGTTAGCGTTAGCTAGTTCATGCTTACAGCTGTTAGCTAACAATGACTGTACCTAACGTTAGTTGTTCACTGGTTCGACCAGCTTACATGCATCTTTCACTGTATTTTACTGCACTCAGCACAGAGCAAACCAACCCCGTGACGTCACCGGTTATAATACTGCACAATGGCGGCGCCCTTGCCGCGAAAGATATAACAGTGTTTCTTTTATATGTTAACATTTGTCATGTTTCTTATATAATTTTTGATTATAGTGGAAATCCATCTTGTAAATCATGTAAACTTGACTGACTGCTTCATTTCCCCTTTAAAATACGGAATCGTCCCGTATTTGAGAATAAAATAGAGCGTCCCGTTTTGAATCAAAACGGGACGGGGTTTGTCCCGTATTTTCGGAGTTGTCTTCAATGCAGCATCTCATGCAAATCATCCCACCGGCATTCTGTGAAGACTCGTCCTATTCTGCCCCTGATTGGGTAATACTCGCTGCCATCGTTGGATTGATTGGTTTGTTTCAGGTTCACGGCCAATCAGAGTCAGAGAAGGGTGGGTCTCTTGGCAGAGAGTCGATTTGAAAAAATGGCGGAGGCTACTCCAGATACCCCCCCGCGTCCAGCGCTGAAACGAAAGCGGATGCAAAAGTACCGACGAGAGTGGGAGGAATCAAATACTTGGCTGGAAAGTGTCAGCGGAAATGAGTATCAAGCCAATTGCACAATTTGTTGGCGAGTGTTCTCTGTTGCGCACGGTGGCTTGTCAGATGTGCGACAGCATGCTTCGGGAGAACAACATTCCCGCAATGCTAGAGGTCACAGAAATCAAAGCACCGTCTCACAGTTCTTCATACCTCAATCATCTCCTGAGGCAGATAGTGTAATGACAGTTTTTTAATCACCTCAATAATTTTCTGATTGATTACATTAGATTTCACTGGCTGCCTATTTATTAAGAAATAATGTTAAAAATGTTAATGAATCATGTTATGGTATGATTTGTTGGTAACACTTTACAATAAGGTTCATTTATTAAACATTAGTTAATGTATTAACTAACATGAACTAACAATAAGTAAGACATTTGTTACAGTATTTATTAATCTTTGTTAATGTTAGTTAATAGAAATAAAGCTGTTCATTGTTTGTTCATGTTAGTTCACAGTGCTAATATTAACAAGATTTTAATAAAGTATTATTAAATGTGGAAATTAACATGAACAAAGATGAACAATTGCTGTATAAGTGCAGTTCAGTATTAGATAATGTTAATTAATGTAGTTAACTAATGAACCTTATTGTAAAGTGTTACGGATTTGTTTATTACGGTTAAGGCGTACAGTCAGACACATGAGCATTATTTTAATAACAGATAAGAGAGATATATTTAATAATAAAAATATAGTGCCTATGTGAAGCAAATAAACAACTTAACTAATTTAAATGATTGCATTCTTCAATAGGCTACTGTAGAATTAACAATAGACTATATAAAATAGATTAACTTACCAATAGAGGGAATGCATTAACGTCACTTTCCCGCCGGAACACGCCCCCTCAGCCGGACTGAGTGGCAGAAGAGCAGCTGCGTGACTGGATTTAATAGGGGAAACTGCGAAAACGCAAGTAAAACAAACGATTATCAGTTTAAACTAAAGATTGGACTCAATATAGTGTTCCTTACAACTTACTAAAGATCCAGTGATCCATGGATATTGACATGCAGCCAGGAATCGTGTTTCCTGACATTTATATGTGCTTGATTTTGACACCTGGTAAATACATACAGCAAATTTGCCTGTGAACGCTTTATATAAATACAATATAGGCAGGTCTAAATCCAGGTGATCACTTATATCAATGTTATATATATCATCATATCGTCTAGACTTAAAACTTGTATAGTTTTTTGTCAGTGTTTATTTAAAAATGTCAAATTATACAGAATATACAGTGGTAAATATTTGATTGATGAGTTGTCACTGCAATATATAACAATACAATATATAGAGAATGATTTTACCACTAAATTCAGCATATTGACACAAAAATGATAACTGCAAATCCACCTTTCGCTGCCTGGAGTCCAGTTGTTTCTATGAATTGCAGCGATCTATTTGCTTCTCTGTTCTGTAGCTTTAGGTAGTCTGTAAAAATATACCTCATATTTCTTGTCAAATCTAGTTGTACAGTCAGTCTCAAAGCTCTTTCCCGTTTTAGACGCGTTTTGTGTGTTTTTCCGCAGCATTCACGCTGAAAACCAATGCTGCCGCTCAGTCTTTTTGCCACTTGTGGGCGTAACCGCAGTCACTCCGGCCAACGCTGACGTCACATGCATACCCTCATGATTATTTATCATGTGGTTTCACTGTTTGGATGGTGTTACTGTCTGCAAACAATGACAAATATTTTATCCAAAATCTGTGTTCACGCCACCTTATACAATTACTAAAGTTCAATAGCAATTTCTCATCCTACTCCTCTCTACAGCAGCAGGTCACAGCAGCAGAGTTAACGCAGGTGTACCACACGGTTAAACACAACCTCAGCTATAACAGTGCTGACTGTGGACACAAGCTTAACCAAAAGATTCTGCATGACTCCAAAATCATAAAGAAAATGTCCATAGGGAGAACTAAGGCAGAAGCAATGGCCAAAGACGTCCTTGCTCCAAAGGCAGTGGCTGATGTTGTTGACGTCTTAACATCAGGTAAACCACTCCCGTTCTCCATACAGACGGATGCATCAAATAAAGGGAACAGGAAGATGTTTCCCCTTGCTGTACAGTATTTCAGGCCAGAAACTGGGATCTGCAACAAAATGCTTGATTTTGGAGAGAATGCAGATGAGTCAGCTGCTGGTATTATGGATTACATAGAACATTCCCCTGATAAATTTGGCTTATCGTCAGATCAAGTTACAGCATTTAGTGCAGACAATACTAATGTCAATTATGGAATCCACAACTCTGTCTTCACCAACCTAAAGTAAAAGCAAAAAGATCTGCGGCAAGGGAACTGCCATGCCCATATTGTGCACAACACAGTGAAGCATGCTCTCGATCAGCTCACTGTAGATGTGGAAAATGTTGTGCTGAAGGTCTATGGCCACTTCTCCACATCTGCCAAACGGAGGGAATCACTGAAAGAGTTTTGCAAGTTCTGTGATGTGGAGTTCCGCGAGATTCTGCGACATGTTACAACAAGGTGGCTGTCCCTCAATCCAGCCATTTCCCGGCTTATGCAATCTTGGACTGCTCTCAGGTCTTATTTCATCAGCCTGGGGGAAGAGTGCCCTAGACAGATCAGAGCTTAGTTGAGGCTTCACTGAGCTTTAACAGAGGAAGATGCTGATAATGTGGAAGTTTACCTCCTGTTCTCCAATAACATCCTCTCCCTCTTTGAGGATGTTGTAAAGAAGCTGGAAAATGATTCAACCACCTGAGTTATATTCCATCATGTCTACCTTCAAGCAAAAACTCACACAGAGAAGAGATGACCATTTTAATGGCTACTTAACAAAAGTGAAGCTGCAGCATCTTCTCCCACATGATGCAGACAGGGCAAGGAGAGATTTCACAGAATTTCTCAACACAGCAATCTCATACATTGAGAAATGGTTTGACTTTTCAGAGGACAACTGGCTGTTCTCCCTGCAACCTCTCTCTCTGCACCATGGCATGCTTTCCTTAAGCGACACTGAGATGATCACTAATAAGCTTAACCTCGTCCAAAAAGTCAGCATCGATTAACTATGATGAATGCACCACAGCAAATAGCATTCTGAAGGGGCTCAGAGAAGGTGCAGATGACGAATGGAAGTCCAAAGACGTGGCTGCCAGGTGGGTGGCTCTCTTTCAAGTAGCTAACCTGCCTAACATGCTGTCCATCATCAGCCACATCTTAAGTATCCCAGCATCCACTGGTTATGCGGAAAGGATCTTTTCCAGAATGTCCAACAAATGGAGTGACAGCAGGAACAGGTGCTCTGTGGAGCTCATAAGGAGTGAGCTCTTGATCACTCTCAACTTTGAGCAGTCCTGTTCAGAGTTTTACTCTATCTGTTTGAAAGACAAACAGCTTCTCAGTGCTGCACAGAGTGACAAGAAGTACACTTATAAAAGGAAGTAGGCATGCTCCAATACTGCACACTACTACTTCTGGGCCACTGATGTTATCATGTTCATGATATTCATGGAAGTCTCCTGTCACTATATATTTTTTTTTTCCAATAGACTTTTTTGAGTATGAAAGCATTTGTTTAATTTAAAGTTAATAAGTTATGGATCTGTTAATTTAATAAGTTAATAAAATATGGTTCACATCTCACAAGTTCCTCCAAATGCCTATTTTTTGTGGTTTCGCTTGCAAACTTTGTTGGCCTATGTTTGTTATCGTCATAGCTGTGTATTCAGCTATGACGATATGACTTGAGTTGTGATATAGAGAGACTGAGTGCATCTGTTCACACTGATTTCAATAGCAGATATCTTTTTATAATGCCCATGTATCAATCTTAATATTTTTATGAAAACATGTTTTAAGTTGCGAATCGCGATTTACCATCACTGGCACGTCATCGGACCTGTGGTCATCGTGGCACCGAGGGGTGTCATCCAAACCCCCCCCCGGCGTCCCTTATTTTTCAGTATTGAAGGTGGCACCCCTACACGCAAGCTCATGGGCTACTGATAGAGCAGGAACCAATCAGCTGTGCCCTGAAGAGAATGTAGTGATTGCAAGCAGGATTGAGTTAAGGACCAATCAGTCAGCGCCATCTAGAATTTCATGACAGAACTTTGTATTTGTTTTTGGGTAAATATTCCTATAAGCTTCAAGATTGACCTAAATCGTTCTAATAATACAAGAATAGCTTCTTTAACCTAAATGACCAATGGGGGTGTCATGCTCCAAATTATTATTATTGTCCACAGGCTCTAGTCCCATTGTAGGTTCATATTTAAGACAATACACTGAAGTTTGCAACCATGTAGATTTTTATTTACAGTTTTATTTCAGGAAGCACAAAAATAGGCCTTTGCCTTTTCACTTCAAAGGTTTCTCATAGGCCGAGACTGTTTGAAAGCATTTCTTTTGTATTCATTGAAAGCATTTATTCAAAGGGGTCATACAGATTGGTCATATATAGGGCTGGGTATTGGCAAGGGCCTCACGATTCATACATATTGCGATACATGTGTCACGATACAATATATCTCAATATATTGCGATATGATACATATTGTGATTTATTGCAATACTTAAAAAATAAAAATAATAATAATAACAATATATATATATATATATATATATATATATATATATATATATATATAAAATAATAGAGCTGAAAATACAACTGTGTACCACCTGAAGTATTCTGGTATTTGTATCACATTATATTGAAAATTCAGCAGAAATATTAAAACTTCCATTCCAATTAATTAGCAAAGCTATTTGCATTGCAGTGTCACTGAACAGTGAACACACTGAAATGTTTGAAGTGCATATTGTGTCACTGAACACTTTAAACTAAAAATGTAGATGCCACAAAACTTATAAAACTGAAGTAGCATGTTGTAAATAAAAAAATTAAGTGCATTAAGTAAACATTCATAAAACTGAAATAGTCAGTATAGTATTATATTAATAGTCTTAATATTTAACAATATTATTGATCTCACTGCATTGACACAATTATATGAAAACTGAGCTGAGCTGGACGATGACATCACTGTTTTCTCCAGAGCTGCTGTATAGATAAATTAACTAAATTAATACCTAATGATTTTTACAACCTAAATTAATCAAGTACTGAACTTACTTAATATGGACAATGACACTATTTTGTTCTAGAACTGTAAAGCCTAAAACTTTGTTGCATTATTTTCTGTAATCACTGTAAAGCTGCTTTAAAAAAATATGTTTAGTAAAAAGCGCTATATAAATAAAGATGACTTGACTATGCTCTACTATGCTGTAATAAATTTTTCTGATATTTTGATAACTCATCTGAGTCGGGATCACATAGTGTTCACCTTATGCCTTAACGGGTTTTCAACCACAAATCCTTACAAATGAAATGCAGCAGCGACTCTGTTATCCAGTGTAGTTTGCATTGAATCAACAGATTTCGGCTGAGGTCGCAGTGCCTCCATTTCACCTGCGTGGTGTCTTAAGTGATAACACAAGTTGTTTCCTGAATATTTTGAGTGTAATCTGGCAAAGCTTACGTACGGCATTTGTTTTATCTAATTCATTATTCCCTGACTTATGATCAAAATGAAATGTTAACGTCATTTTAAATCCATTTAAAACATGATCTAAAAAAAGTGTCGATATTAGAGGTTGGAATATTGATACACTATCGTGAAAAAAATATTGCGATAGTTAGCTGTATCAATATTTTTGCACAGCCCTAGTCATATATAAGGAGCTATAGAGATAAAGATGACTTGTCTTGACTTAACTTTTAAAAAACAAAGCGAAAATGACTTTTAAAACAAAGCAAATGTGTGTGTGATGACTTGATGACTTCTTTCCAGTCTTGCAGTCTCTCATGTTCTTGCTCAGACGTGGACAGACTCTGAGTTCCTGTCAGGTTGGAGTTGGACTTCAGGCTTCGGGTCAAGTCTCGAGCTCAGAGCTCTCAGCAAGTATGTTATTACCTATTCAATACAAAGATTATATGAATAAGTCAACTCATGAATGATTTTTTAGAGCTGATTTAGAACAGAATTTAATTCTGTTTGCATCACTGATTCTGTTATTTTCCTGTTTATTACCGTGAAGCCGCTTTGAAACAATCTGTATTGTATAAAGCGCTATATAAATGAAGGTGACTTGACTATAACAAGAACATTACAATGAACACAAATTTGAAAATCTCACTACAAATAATCCAGAATTGAAGACAAAAGATAACAATCCTACTCTGTTACACTTCCTCACACCTGAAACTGATCGAGTGAATCTCCTGAACTTCTCCAATCTACTGTAGATCATTACTAATCCATTTATGTTGTAACATCTGCTCTAACGTCGGGCGTTTAGTTGGATCCCGGGCTAGACACTGGCTAATCAGATCCCTGCATTCTGTACAAAATTTAATAAGGAGAGAGCTGGTTAGTCATGACCATGTGACCTGGCATCTATGAAAACAGCATCTAAAACATGATTAATATATTGCCAAATGTGACTTATCTTTACTTTAAATAAAAAATCTTACATACTTCACCTTTAACTGTTTCTGTACAAAGCCTTTGCTTTATGTGTGTGTTTATCAATGTATCAATATTATTCACTCACTTTTGGATAAGGTGGGGTTCTGAAATGTAACTTTGGCTTGTGTGATTTTTCTTCTGTTGTGAAAAGGAGAACATCCGTTCACCATCTTGTACAACAACACTCCTAGAGACCAGACATTTGCTGGGACGGCGTGGAATCGAGGTTCTGTCAAGACTTCAGGTGGGCAGTAATCCGGTACTCCTGCAAGCAAGACATTTGCACATTGTTGAGCTTTTTTTTTTTTAAACATCAAATAATTAGTAATTCACTACATTCAGGTTTCCAAACTCCCAGAATGCTCACCAATGTAAATGTTGCTCTCGTAGCCATCTCTACTAAACAGCTGACCGCAGCCAAAGTCTATCAGCTTGAGCTGTACCGGGTTTCTCTTCAACAGGAAGTTCTGCGCATGAATGTCATTATGAAAAACACCATGATGGATGCAGTGTTGCACTGCCAGCACAGCCTGTCGCATGATGAACCGTGCTGTTGGTTCAAACACTTGATGATTACGAGTGATGAAGTCCAGCAAGATGTCGTAGGGTTCAGGATACTCCATAACCAGAGTGAATTCTTCAGGATGTTCAAACCACTCGTATAGTTGTATGACGAAGGGGCTTATGGGTTCTCGCCTCATCATCATCAGCAGCGCCACTTCTGTAACGAGAGGTTCGGGATGCCCAGGCTAGAGAAAAGTAGCAGACAGAAGGTTAGCTGGGTAAAAATCGGAAGAAAACGCATCATTTTTAAATGAGTTTTCTTTGATCTTTTTAGATAAGTAATCTTATCTAATAGTAATCTGCACTTAAACAACTCAATACATATTCAGGTTTTGGCCAACTTACAATATTAAGATAAAGATTGTTGTCAATCTTGCGTATCCGCTTGATGGCAACCTGCAAAAAAAACAACCCAGTTTCAATAACAGTATTCAAGCACTAAGTATTAAACCATCTGTAAATTGATTTAAATATGTTTTGATGCATGCAAGAGCAAAATGTTTGTACAATTCGGTAAGATTGACCTTTTTGCCATCAAATTTGCGTGTTCCCTGGTACACCCTGCCAAATCCTCCAGATCCAATCATCTTTATAACGTTATAGAGAGACTCAAAGGACTCTGAAAAACAAACAGAAAAATATTAGTTTGCTAGATCTATTGCTTTATTAAAAAATATCAGTGCTGGTTGTGTCGAGAAAATAATATTATAATGGGGGAAATAATATTAATGTTCTCTGAAAACAAGCCCTATTTTTAGTCGAAAACAAGATAATCCTGTTGTAAATCATGTTGGAGAAATAATGAGTGGCGATGTACCATTATTCGTCTTGACGCCGGAGTGATCTGGAGCAGGTGATGATGGATCAGGATCAGGCTCTGGCTCCAGATCTGCTGGAGGAACAAAAGGCTCCACAACATTCACAGCACTACAGTGACAACAGCAGCAGAAAACACACTTCATAGCCTTCCAGAGCCTGAGCAAACAACCAGCTCCTTTCCTCTTCCTACATTCTGTAGCTTTTCCTGAAATGAAGAAATAACAATTGAAAACACAACTATTAGAAACATCTCTGACGTCAAATTAACCAATAATGACATATTTTACATTTCACTGTTAAATTCTTTTCTGTAATGTAACAAAAATTCAAAGTAACGAAATATTTCCACATTACCCGCCTGACTTCTGCTTAATGCCTGCATAAATTTCCCAAAATATTATTTCACAATAATAATAGTCATTTTAAGTCACAATTATGACGATATAGTTATTTTTCTTATTTTATCTGATCTTTTATTAAAAAGAAAACATACATTTCCAGGCTTCATTTGGTCAACTTTGGTCAGTTCTGGTAATGGCAAAGATCATATGGGCCATTTCTTAAAATATATTTACATTAGATTAGAAGCGGCTTTCTGTGCGCGTGTTTCTGGTGTGTGTCCGACAGAGCAAGTACCATCGAGTTCATCGCTTATTGAGAATGTTTTGCTAACTTTCCATTAAATTATGAAAATGTTATTTCAAAATGTTCCCTGAACTTTCGAAACGTCCAACTGGTTAAAAAAAAATAATAATTCTTGGTTAAAGGAACAATCTATTTTATAATTTTGCATTATGGGAACATTACTTTTGAATGTTCTCTGAATGTTCTGAAAATGTAAGACGAATGTCCAATTAAAAAAAAAAAAAAATATATATATATATATATATATATTTTTTTTTTTTTTTTTTTGAAATTCAGAGAAATTTTGCTGAGCAACAGTAAATGTGACCGGACATTAACATGTTAAAAACTTGGGCATGAAATAGCAGAATGTCTCTGTAGACTTGACACTGGCCAGCCTTATTTCAGTCTCACCTGTTGAGCTCTTGTTCACAGGAGAAGCCTCCATGGCACCCTGAGCGGTTCGGCCGTTTGAAGTCTCTGTTGGCTCGACAGGAACTTGCCCGGGCAGCGGAGGACACAGCAATCCTTCCAGGCTGTCGGACCTGGACAAACAGCAGTTGCTGCAACTGTCCTGTTGGTTTCGGCTCTCCGATCCATCGCCACTCCGCCTCCATTCGACGCTGTACGAGCCTCTGCTGCTCAGACTCAACGACTCTCTCCAGAACCAGCGCTCGACATCGACCTCAGAGAGGGACAAAGCTGATGATGACATGATGCCCGGAGAAGAATCGGTGGAAGCAGTTCTCCCGGATCTGGAGCGGCCTGAGGCTGGAAAATTTCACACATCAAAAACATTTTCTTTTTTTATAAATAATATATAATATGAATAATCAATGTCTGGTCACACCAAATTGTTACTTTAGTTGGTTCAACTTATTTCAATGACAAATCAGCCATTGAAAATAGAACTAGAAACTGAGCCAGAACTTATTTATTAAAGCCTATTCTGACCTCTGCGAGAGTGTTTAGATGAAGTGAACGGACGTCCATCATCTGGGCTCTTCTGGCTGCCGCTCTTCCTCGTCCTCCTCCTGTCAGCCTGACCTGTGGACACAGAAACAGACTCAGAAGACAGAGGTGTTAAATATCCAGGAAGATCCTGGCTCTGTGTCTGTGTCGGGTCTGGCAGCGGATCCTGATCACGGTCATCAGAACCGGGTCTCCAAACCTCCTGACCAGCCGTCTGAGAGAAAGCAGCTCTCCTGGATCTGGAGCGGCCTGAGGCTGGAATATTACACACATCACATACTGTAGTTAGTAATGTTTTAATAATAATCAATGTCAGTGGTCAATTACAAATTGTTACTTCAGTTACTCAAATTGAAAGTTCATTTCACATGCAAGGAATCAAATATATGTGATCAAATGGGTTCTTCACATTAATGTAGTCAGTCATTGTACAAAATCATACCATAAACCATAAATAAAAAACTAAAGCTCTCACCTCCTCTTTCACCCATCATGTGAGCCATCGATATCCTCCTGCAAACTGCAAAAAAACAATACAATATACAGCACAAAATACAATACAATAAAATACAAATCTCCTTAAACCAAAAAATAAGAAAAGAGCTGTAAAATAAAAGTATTCTTAGAAATTATATGACTCTTTCAAAAAATATGACTATATAGAGGATATATTATCCGATGTCCTCCTAGAATAAAAGTCTCCTCTCAGAAATCCAGAAAACAGCTCCAAAGTCACAAGATTCGCTCAGAAAATATTCTGCAAAAGTCTGTGAATTCGCCTCGTCTCTCTCAACCAACAGACAGAGATCGGTTCGAGTGTAAATATGCATTCAGAATTCATAACGCGTCGCTATAGCAACTGAAATTCAAATCACTCATATACGCATGCACGCGCACATGAGCACACATCGAATCTGAACACATTTATTGAATAGTTAAAAATTCAATTTGGACGTTTTCTTTAATACATATGGGGTTTATTCTTTCTCAACAGTTTTACTATTAAAATCCTTGGAAATGCGTGCAAAAAAAAGGCATAAGGGAGAATAAATCGGACATCATCTTATTATAAACTCTTAAATGATCAGCCTCTGGATTCTGCTGTTGTGTGATGTCATGCTTGTTTAAGCTGTGATAGTGTACTATTTTTTCATTTACTGTAAATTGTCCATTTGTGTGCATAGTTGTGATGTTTTCAAAGGTCACTAAAACACCCATCTACTCACTTACGTACTACACACACATTCTTTATCTTGCGCTGTTTAATGTGTTATTTTGATATCTTATTGCAACTGAGAGCACGTCCTGTATAATATTGCATTATAATTGCTATCTAATATTACCCCTACAATTTTAACTGAGCTAGGCATGTTATATGAATTTCTTTTAAATTGCTTAAGTACTAAATTTAAAGTACTAAATGAGTCAGTAACAATTAGTCACCTAACACTGCCTGTACTATACAGTCTGGAGATGTATACAATTACAATCTACAATATGTACTACAAAGAACAGTTTTTTAAAGATTTATACACTCATTATAGATTTCTCAATTTATATGTTATATAAATGATTTGTTATGAGTGCTACATTGCAAGTTCTTTGTATGTTTTTTTTTAGTTTTTTTTTTTATCATCATTCTGCCAAATACATTTGTGCATTGCAATAAACACAACGATCACTGAACTTATAGTTATTTATTTATTGGGAAAAGTTTTTCAAGCTTCAATCAGTGGTCAAATAAATAAATGATTCAGTTTTTTTAACATTAACACTCTCTAGGTAGCGAAACTTTGAAACTGATCGATTACATTGTTACGCAACCAGATGGCGACAAGTGACTGTTAAAAATATATATAGTCATTGAATCATTCATTCAGGAGATTTGTTCAAAAATGCTGATTCATCCAGTAACAAGTGAAGTATTTGAGTGAGTCATTGAATCGTTCATTCAGACCAAGTTTAAAAATATATATATATAATTCAGATTAATTAAACATTTTAAATAAACTGCAGCAATTGACATTTTGTCAGAACCTCTAATAGGCTACATTGTTATTTTGTTCAGTTGTTTGTTCAGAATCGTGATCTCTATTTTATTCTCAATTTATCCAGAATCGTGTTGTTACATAGCTCCATTTATCAAGTTGTTCTATTTAAAGTCAATATGTAGCTATAGAAAGTAGGGCCCGAAAATGATCAAGCTCAGGGGCCTCCACCGCTCCAGTCCTGCCCTGACTCTAATGTTGAATGCCTATAATTAATGTTTAAAATAGGGAATCATTTTCATCAAGATATCAGCAGTAATGGCCTTTATTCATAAAAAGATGCCATCAAACAAGAATTTAAAAGATCCTGTCTTTATATTGTTTCTACAACATTATAAAATATATTAAAAACGTAAGTGTTTTTAATTGCGATTTATTCGTGTGATTGATCTAGTTTTTTTAATCGATTGACACTATTTTTAAAAAATTATTATCATTATTCTTATTTCACTCTAATAGTAGAACAATGTAAGACAATTACTACAATTAACAAAATGTAAATGACCCGGTTGTTGGGTTAAATATAGTTTCCACATTCAGCAACTGTTCAAATTTTAACGGTCCAGTGACAGTCAACACACAGAAGCTGCGGCAGCCTGATGACGAAAAGTAAGTCATATCGTCTTTTTTAGATATTACTTATAACATTAAGTATTGTGTACTGAAACGTTTAATATATTCTAAAATTTAATTTCATGTTTTTTAAAAATCGAAGTTCCCTTTAGTCAGTTTTAATCATCAGGAAGTGAGATCGATTGGAAATGAATTCTAGCTATCCCAGTTAGCTCGCTAGCATAAAGTAATTAAAACATTATATTAGCGAAACCGTTTAGAGATGTACTAACGTTACTTTACTACGGGGATAAACCTGACTATCTAACATTACGACTGTTTTACTGTATTCGTGATAGTCTTTCACACGTTAATCAGCGCTACACAGACTTTCTATGAAAACATGATGAAACAAAAGTTTGTAAATAATACAAATAATCTTATTTTTATTCATTATTGGCTTCAGTAGATGGACATCAGAATTTTTTTTGTACAAAGAAGGGACAGGAAAGCAGAAAGAAGAGATGATGAGTTTGAGGGAGGTTAAGACTTGATAAACAATCATATCTGATACATTTAATGTGATACAAATACCAGAATACTTCAGGTGGTACACAGTTGTATTTTCAGCTCTATTATTTTATATATATATATATATTTTTTTTAAAGTATTGCAATAAATCACAATATGTATCATATCGCAATATATTGAGATATATTGTATCGTGACACATGTATCGCAATATGTATGAATCGTGAGGCCCTTGCCAATACCCAGCCCTATATATGACCAATCTGTATGACCCCTTTGAATAAATGCTTTCAATGAATACAAAAGAAATGCTTTCAAACAGTCTCGGCCTATGAGAAACCTTTGAAGTAAAAAGGCAAAGGCCTGTTTTATATATATATATATATATATATATATATATATATATATATATATATTATTTATTTTATTTTTTTTTATTCATTATCCTTTCATTCATTTTTTTACAAAAAAATTTTTTTGAGTGTTTTGTCCTTGTATCCCATTGCTCTTTGTTATTTTTCCGCGAGGTTTGATTCTTTGTTTTCTTATAATTTCAGAAATCTTAACCAGTGTCCCGCCATGGCCTCCCCTGTTTCCTTGGTCCAGTGGATGTTGTCTTCTACCGTCTTAAATGATTTTATTGGTAAGAGTGGGATATATTGTGTTTTTTTCTCTCAGTATCTGATTTAAAAAATCCAGGTTTTCTTTCATGTGTGTGGGCAATTTCCTGTTGTAGTTTATTAAAGGTACAATATGCAGGATTTTTGCAGTAAAATATCCAAAAACCACTAGGCCATTGTTATATATTTTGTTTTGTTGATTACTTACAATATCCCAAATGTTTCCAACTATTTGTAAATCGTGAGAAAATTGCGATTTTAACCAAGGAAACGGGACGTGTGAGCAGGGGTGAGGAGTCACCAGTCAATGATGTCATATCCGCGTTAGCCTCGGTTTCCGCCAGGTTTGCGCTCGCACTGCGTTAGTAACCATGGCGACAGACGTGGACAACCGGGTTATTGCCGTTATGCCTAGCAAGACGCTCACGCTGTTGTTGTTGTTTTGTTTAAACATTATGGACTTTGCAGACTTTGAGACAAAAAGAGGACTAAAACGAAGATCAACATCTTTCGAGATGCCGAGAGCTCCACGTCCGCGACTAACTTCGACTTGACAGAGACGCAATGTGTTGCATGTACTTTATTAGACAGGTGAGCAAATGTACATAAAACTAATCAATGTTATTTAGTTCAACATGATGAAATGTTAGAATATTTAATTTTTTTGTTTAATTTAATTGAAGCTGGTGTGTGAGTGAAGATGGCCGGAACTATGACTTGTTCGTCTAAGTTTTGTTGTTCTCTCGGATTTGTTTGTTTATCCTGATGTTCCTTATATATTCTTTTAAGTTTTGATCTTGAATAACCCCTAGTACGGAGTGATCTGTAGAGAGTACCAGGGATGGAAATTAGCACCCGCCACCAGCCAAATGCGGGTGATTTTGTGTTGTGGCGGGCAAACTCGCTTCACCTACCGGCCACCGTGGCGGGTAAATAAAAATAGCATACTGTTTAGAGGAGGCACACCTTCAACACCCGCGCGCTTCTTCCGTCGAGGCTCGACGAGGGTGTTTGCCGTCCAAAGGGAGAGCTAGCCGCGAGCGCATGGTGTATTTTTAGGGCGGGGTAGCTCTCTTGTGTTGTAAAGAGCTAGCCGCGCAAACATCTACCCGCGCGCTTCTTCCGTCGAGGCTTGAGCGCGAGAGGCGGTTTGCCGTCCAAAGGGAGAGTTAGCCGCGAACGCATGATGTAGCCTAAATATGACAGAACAGGCATACTCTCGCAGAGAGAGCAACCTCCAGCATAGAGTGCGGTTCAGCATCGGTTCAGTTTTTTGTTTAATCTGCCCTACTCATTTAATGAAATGTATATCAGTTCATGGTTTGTGTGTGTATAAGAGAGAAAGAGAAAATGTCAGTATTTAATTGAGACTTGAGATTAAATAAACTGCTTAAGTAGGCCAATTGTAGATCTTGTAGTATTAATTTTCACATGCAGTTACACATTGTCGGTTAAAAACAAGAAAGTGGCTGGTAAAAACATTGAGTGGCTGGTAGATTTTGAAATCCACCAGCCACAGTGGCCGGTGGACAAAAAAGTTAATTTCCATCCCTGGAGAGTACATTTGGCCTCTTGGAAATCTTCCTCCCTTGTACATATTCTGGAAAATCTCAAAAGTTGTGCCCGGACTATACCCTCGAAGGTGTGTTTTGGGTGAGAGCTTTTGTGATGGAGTAGGGCATGTGTGTCAGTTTCTTTGAAATAGACCTTTGTATCCAGTTGATGAGTTGTATTAAAGTTTGGACCTTTGAAGACGGTAGTATCTAGGAAGTTAATTGTTGTGTGGTTTGTGGTTGCTTTCACTTTGATTAATCTATGATGGTCATTTAAGATTTGTGTTAATTTCTGGAAGCTTTCCCTCCCGTGTTCCCAAATCCCCCAAATATCGTCCAGATATCGATAGTATCTGGTTGGTAGTTTGGTACATTTTGGGAAAACTGTTTCCTCCCAGTCTGCCATATAGATATTTGCGTATGAGGGGGCAAATTTCTTGCCCATTGCTGTACCGTTAATCTGAAGGTAGTATTTTCCTGCGAACTCAAAATCGTTACACGTTAAGCTGATTTCTAGTAATTGTAGAATTGATTCATCCGGTCTCGTGGTATCTTTATTTTTTTCAAAAATTTCCTTTACCGCCCGGAGTCCCAATCTAGTCTCAATGTTTTTGTATAAACTAACAACATCTAATGTAAAAAGGAAAGCCTCCGTTTTGGTTTGTGAAGTCTTGATTTTGTTTATAAAATCATATGTATCCCTAATATAGCTGTTATGTTTAGTTGATAAAGGTTTCAGGTTGTAGTCAATGTATTCAGCTATCCTGTATGATTCGCTCCCACAATCGGATAGGTCACTATAGGACGTCCAGGAGGCATGTATGGGGTTGGCCATTCTTCTTTTGGTTTGTGGATTTTTGGTAGTAAATAGAACCTTCTAGGTCTCGGATTGTGTTCTCCTAATAGGTAGGTCATTTGTTTTGGTTGTAAGAAACCTTCTTTGACTGTTTTTTCAATTATCTGTCTAATTCGAGGAACTGTTTCTAGATAAATTAATTTCGGGATCTTATTGAAAAAGTTTTAATCTTGTAGTTGTCGTAGGCCTTGTTGTACGTATTGGGGTTTATCCATAATTACCACCACATTTCCTTTGTCGGCCGGTTTTATGACTAGGTCAATTCTCTGGGCTAATGCGTTTAGGGCTTCTATTTCTTTGGGGGATAAGTTTGGTTCCGGTGACTGAGGATTGGAAGTTAGTTTTTTCAAATGTTTTTCGTTCTCATCAAAGAAGTCCCAAATTCGATTTGGTAATTGTTGGGGTGGGGGTCTCCAATTTGATCGACCTTTAAAGGGAATTGCTTGTTTTGGGTCACTGCTGGTACCAAAAAATATTGCTTTTTCCATTCTTTGGTGGAAACTGCTTAGTTCTGCATATGCCGTATGCCTGTCCTTTGCTTTGGTTAAATGGGAAGGAATGAAAGATAGCCCCTTGTTGAGTACCGATGTTTCTTCTGGTGATAAAGTATAAATTTGTGAGAGATTTATAACCGTTTCCTTCATGCTGATTATTTCTAGATTCTTTGTTGGTTTGTTAGTGATTTGAGCATCTGGATTTTCGGCATTTTGAGGTGGTTCAATTCCGATCTTGTTCTGTGTAGTCATAAATATTATAACGTTTTGAAAGGCTTGTTCAACGATGGATTGTTGTAGATTCTTGATATTTCGTCTTGCCCATTTGGTGGCTATCTGCCAGGCTTCTTCCCAGCAATTTCTGGAAGTAGACTTAATATATGTTTGTATTGTTTCTAAGTCATTTTGTTCACTATCTTTGAGTGAATGCTTTGCTTTAAGGTAAGCGTACAGATCCCTAATGAGTTGTTTAAATTCCTGGTTTGGTGACATATTTAATTTGTTATTTTGCGAGAATCCTGAATGAGAAAATAAAAAATAGAAAATATGTCATGGAAAAGATAAGGACTAAAGTTGGTCTATAATGGGTCCTTGGTTTAAAAGGTAGGTCAATTCCGACGGCTCTGGCTAGGTTAGGTTTTGGGGAAGTTACAACAGCTCCCCCCTTACTCAAACATTTGTTTAAGAAGGTTTGGAATAGGGAGACCGAGGAAGTAGAAAATAGAAAGCATCCGAAATACAATTGTAAATGTACAATCCTCTATGGTGTCTTATGATTCAGCCACAATTATCGCCCCTCAAGAACAACTACACCGCTTTACAACTATAGGACAGGAAGAGCTAAATAAACTTATCTTTGCAGCGAAACCAACAACATGTTTATTAGACCCAATACCCACTAAACTACTGAAAGAAGTGTTACCTGTAGTGGAAGAGCCTCTTCTCAATATTATTAACTCGTCTTTATCTTTAGGTCATGTTCCAAAAATATTTAAGCTGGCAGTAATAAAACCTATTATTAAGAAACCGCAATTAGATCAAAATAACTTAGCAAATTACAGACCCATTTCAAATCTTCCATTTATATCTAAAATACTAGAAAAAATTGTGTCCGCTCAATTGTGCTCTTTCTTGCAAGAAAATGATATCTATGAAAAATTTCAGTCAGGATTCAGACCGCATCATAGCACAGAAACTGCGCTAGTTAAAATTACAAATGATTTACTCTTAGCTTCTGACCAAGGCTGTATCTCAATACTAGTTCTACTCGATCTTAGCGCTGCGTTCGACACTATAGATCATAAAATACTCTTGGATCGACTACAAAACTACACTGGTGTTCAGGGACAGGCATTAAGCTGGTTTAGATCGTACTTATCAGACCGTTACCATTTTGTCTGTTTAAATGGTGAAAAATCGAAGATAACGTCAGTAGACTATGGAGTGGCGCAAGGATCGGTGTTAGGCCCTCTGCTATTCTCAATATATATGCTGCCACTGGGTAATATTATAAGAAAACATGGAATTAATTTCCACTGTTATGCTGATGACACTCAATTATATATTTCATCACGACCAGATGAAAACACTAACTTATCTAAATTGACAGAGTGTCTTAAAGATATAAAATGCTGGATGACGTGTAATTTCCTGCTATTAAATTCAGATAAAACGGAGGTATTACTTATTGGTCCAAAAAACTACCCACAAAACCTCGTACAATACAACTTCAATTTAGAAGGATGTCCAGCTACTTTATCCACTACAGTAAAAGACCTGGGTGTTATACTAGACCGCAACTTGTCTTTCGAAAATCATATTTCATATGTTACAAGAACAGCCTTCTTCCACCTTAGAAATATTGCTAAGCTACGTAACATGCTATCTGTTTCTGATGCAGAAAAGTTAGTTCATGCATTCATGACCTCAAGACTAGATTACTGTAATGCTTTATTAGCTGGTTGTCCTACATCCTCAATAAACAAGCTACAGTTAGTGCAAAATGCAGCTGCTAGAGTTCTTACTAGGTCAAGAAAATATGATCATATAACACCAATTTTATCATCTCTGCACTGGTTACCTATTAAGTTCCGTATCAATTACAAAGTACTATTACTGACCTATAAAGCCCTAAATGGTCTAGCTCCTGTATATTTAATGGACCTTCTATCGCCCTACAATCCATCGCGTTCTTTAAGATCCCTAAATTCGAGGCTTCTGGTCATTCCTAGGATATCCAGATCCACTAAAGGAGGGAGGGCGTTCTCGCATTTCGCTCCTAAACTCTGGAATAGCCTTCCTGATACTGTTCGTTGCTCAGACTCGCTCTCCCAGTTCAAAACTAGATTAAAGACGCATCTCTTCAGCCAAGCATTCACATAATGCTTGCCTCTTATACTACTGTTGAATCAGGTCGAATGCATTAATATTATGAACAGCAGCTACGCTAATTATTTCCCATCTGCTTTTCTGCTGTTATCTCGGGACGCTAATCCCGAGGTAAATAGCGTTCTTCAGCTACAGTCTGTATCCAGCCTCTCACGGAGACTTCAGAGTCCCCAACACCTGCGATGAGACGACTCGACGCCTGTGAAGAGACGACTCAACGCCGGCGATATGTTATGCCATAAATTAATACATGATGATTAACTAACTGTATTTTTTACGTACATTTCTGAAATGCACTTTCTGTAAAGCTGCTTTGAAACAATATGTATTGTGAAAAGCGCTATACAAATAAATTTGAATTGAATTGAATTGAAGTGCACGGGCCTAAGTCTGTTTGATCCTACCTGAACCTGTGATTGACTCCTGTCTGGGAGTCCAAAAACCTGTATTGGTTTTAGACCTCAATGTGTGTGTGTGTGTATATATATATATATATAAAGTAAATATATATATAAGGTAAATAAGGTTTTGGTTTCGAGAGAGTTGGTTTATGGGTCCATTTTTTGGAGAATTGCTTCAGTTTTGAGGTTCGATAGAGTCCTGCTTTAGTTCTTACTGATTCCCTTTGGGTCTTACGATTACCGTTTAGAGTTTGGTTCCTACTCCCTCAAAGATGATAGTGTGAGGGAAATATTTGAAACATTTCTTCAGTGGTGTACCTCAGGATCCTCAAGTGTTTCGGAACCTTAGACAACCAGACACTCTCCTCTGAGGCGGCCCGCTTGGGGTGATCAAATCCCAGCAAATGTTTCATAGCCAATTTCTATTTCTGAGTATTTATTTATTTATTTATTTGAGCAGTAACCTTTCTGCTCAAAAGGAGAGAGCTGAAGCAAAAGAGCTTATTAGCGCTTACCCCCCCTTATAACAACCATTACGTTCTTGGAACCTTTTTTGTATATTGCTTGGTAACAATTTGTGCCTTGCTTTGTATAACATCTGTACTGATTGGAACTCGACAATGTCATAAAACTTCATGATCTTTGATTTTAAAAATAGTGAGTTTGTGTGGTCCAAAAACCCAACTTTATGGATTAATCGAATAACTCTTTTTTGCAACATTACTATTGGTCTTAATGTGCTTTTATAAGTGCTACCCCATATCATAGAACAATAATATAAATAAGGCAAGATCAAGGAACAATATAAAGTATGCAGTGCTTTAATATTTAAAATATGCCTTACTTTTGCGATTACAGAAATGCTTCTTGATATTTTAGTGATAATATATTTAATGTGAGAGTTCCAAGTAATTCTATCATCTATAATAACTCCAAGAAATTTGGTTTCATGCACCCGCTCTATAACAACACCCTCTATCTGGATTGCCTCCTGAGCATTGGTGTTACTGTTGCCAAATATCATCATTTTACTTTTACTCAAATTTAGAGATAATTTGTTTTGTTTAAACCACGTATTAACACTTTTGAGTTCCAAGGTTACAATTTGACACAGTTGTTGTAAATCATCACCCGATGCAAAAATATTTGTATCGTCTGCAAACAAGATAAATCTCAGTATTTTTGATGTTTTACAAATATCGTTTATATACATATTAAATAATTTTGGACCCAGAATGGAACCTTGAGGTAAGCCACACACAATTTCTTGACAACTCGACTGATGCTCACCTATTGTCACACATTGTTTTCTATTTTTTAAATAACTGGTAACCCACTGTAATGCTACCCCTCTAATCCCATACTTTTCCAATTTATTAATCAATATGTCATAATTTATTGTGTCAAATGCTTTACTTAGGTCAATAAATAACCCTATTGCATATTTCTTGTTATCAACCGCATTCGTTATTTCATCAATTACATCAAAGAGTGCATGTGAAGTTGAACAATTTTTCCTAAAACCAAACTGATTGTCTGAGAGTAAATTATTTCTTTCAATAAAGCTATCAAGTCTAGAATTAAAAACCTTCTCTAAAATTTTTGAAAATTGTGATAAAAGGGAAACAGGCCTGTAGTTAGTAAAGAAATGCTTATCTCCTTCCTTAAACAGAGGAATCACTTTTGCTACTTTCATACTCTCAGGAAATTGGCCAGTTTGCAACGACAAGTTACAAATATATGTTAACGGCTTACAGATACTTTCAATAACACATTTTAAGGTCTTCATATCCATATCATAGTGGTCTGTCGAGGTTTTATTTTTACACCTTCGAACAATGTCCAATATCTCATTTTCCTCAACAGGATTAAGAAACAATGTCTTGGGATTTATGTCTATTAGCTCATAATTATAAGACTCAACATTTGCAATTTTTGCTGCAAGATTAGGGCCAACATCTACAAAGAATTTGTTGACTATTGTGTTCTTATTATTTATAATGTGTTATCCTCTTCTCTAAAATATTGTGGATAATTGTTCATTCTAGATTTATTTGTGATTAAACTATTTAAAATGTTCCATAAACCTTTAATATTATTCTTATTACTATCTAACAATTTATTGTAATAATCCTGTTTACATTTTCTAATGATACCTGTCAATTTGTTTTTATATTTCTTATATTTAACCTCCGCTTCTTTTGTTCTATACTTTAAAAAAAAATGTGTAAAGAGAATTTTTTTTCTTGCATGCATTCAGCAATCCTTTTGACATCCATGGGTTTTCTATGCCCTTTCTGCTTTTACAATATTTTTTTGTTGGACAATTTTTATCATATACTTTTTGAAATACTCGCACAAACTCATCATATGCCTTATTAGTGTCATTCTCTCTGTATATAATACTCCAATCTTGCGTTAGTAGTTCCTTTCTAAATGCTTCAATAGTTTTCTCTGTTTTTACCCTTCTAGACAATACATAGTTTCCTCTTCATTTTTTTGATAAACATTTTTATGTAATACAAAAACTGGAAGATGATCACTGATATCATTTATCATTAGTCCGCTGACTGTATTACTTTCTAGATCATTGGAAAAAATATTGTCTATTAAAGTAGCACTATGGTTTGTAATTCTACTCGGTTTAGTTATTAGACAAACATAAGTTTCTGATTTAATTTTGAAAAGTGTTCCTCTAACCAATTATTAAACACATCTATATTAGGTGTTCTGTAAATACAACTTACAATAATATTTTTCTTTTGTGTCCTTACAATTTCAATAGTTAAACATTCAAGTATATCATCCACCACCATAGTCATATTTTCAAACATTTTAAAACCATAATTTAAATCTACAAACATAGCTACACCCCCACCATGCTTATTTCTTCTGTTCTGACTTATAAACTCATAACCTTCAATACTAAAATCCATTTCTTTATCATTACGTATCCATGTTTCTGTTATCAAAATTACACTGAATTTTGAAAACTGTTTTAAGTAACTCTTTATATGGTCAAAGTTTGCATAAAGGCTTCTACTATTAAAGTGAATTACAGAGAAGGTATTAACATACTTAAATGTACAATTGTAATCATCCTCTGTGTAATATTGACAGACATTAACAGATCTCGTAAATAAATTATTTCCAGGATCAATGTCAATCTCAGTACTCTGTAAGTCATATTGTGAGTATGCAATATCCAGACCATTTAATTCAGTATTTTTCCTTAATGAGAGTTCAAAATCAGAAATTGCTTTAGAAGTCTTGTTGGAGGCCATATGTAAGGAAATTTTTCAACATACCAGAATTATGCCGATTATCCTGATTTTTAAACTTGGTTTGGTGTGCTGGTGCGCCAATGAACTATTAGTTTGTCGTAACGCAGGAAAGCAATATCGCCCCTATCTCTTGCGGCTCTCAACTCTGGCATCAATTCTTTTCGCTTCTTTTTAACTAAGTCCGTATAATCCTCGTTTATAAAAAATTTTTATTGCGTTTTGCGCGCAGCAAAATAGTTTCTCGATCCTTCGAACGCAGAAGCTTGACGATAATGGGTCTCGGCCGGTCCCTTCCGCCGTCCGGTTTCCCCACGCGGTGGGCCCTTTCCATCTCCACCGTGTGCTGCAGCTGGAGCTTCTCCGTCAACAGTTGTTTCACTATTTCCTCCGCGTCGGCCCAAGTCTCCCCCGGCAATTCCTTTACTCCCTCAAAGACCAAGTTATTTCTGCGGCTCTGCCCTTCCAGGTACTCCATTTTATCGTTGATGATGAGCATACTATCGCAAACTTTATAAACGTCAGATTGCAACGTGTTGTTGCGTTCAGTTAGTTTTGCATTCTCTTCCTTCAGATTGTCCACCTCACCTTGCGTGAACTGTAAGCTTGTTTTGAGATCTTGAATGTCCCTTAACATCGCATCCATACGGGTGTTTGTAGCTTCCATCGTCATTTTTATAAATCCTTTAAAAATCTCCTGTTGTTGCTGAAGTAGTTCCTTGAACATATCCTTTTGTTGATCCATTAGCCCAATGACTCGACTTAGGCTAACGTACTCCTCCTCCATTGCCAAATCTACCTGCTGCTCGATTTTCAAGGTGTTGTTTCAGTGCAGCTTCAAAGTCTCGACACGATCCAGCCGAGGAATAAGAGCCCAATCATTCGTAAATAGTTTCCAAAGCTTTTCTACTGAGGACAGAGAACAGAACCAGAACCTAAGATTACCTCTCAGATTTTCAGAGGTTCAGATTACCAGAACCTCAATGGATTATTGTTGGATTCTGTCATGATTTAGGGTTTTTAAACGTTTCGAGCGTCGATTGTTTTAGTATCAGTGTGTTTGGGATGTTGAAGTGCCAGAGTGCTGTTGTATGAGTGGCCTAGATAGCCATAAAAAACTGGGCACCCCACCCATTTAAGACCTGTTTGCCCTAGGTCACCTTACTGCCAATACATAAACAGACACGCTGCTGTGAGCGAGTAAGACGTGCTGCTGCTGTACAATATAGTGTACATGAATTACCCTTAGCAGATCTATACAGGTGGAGCTGGGGAAGGAGGAGGGTTTCTGAAAGTGCGCTGCAAATGCCAACAAAATATTTGAAGGTTGAGCACGCGAGCTCATTGGCTACTGATAGAGCAGGAACCAATCAGCTGTGCCCTAAAGAGAATGATGTGATTGCAAGCAGGATTGAGTTAAGGACCAATCAGTCACCGCCATCTAGAGTTTCATGACAGAACTTTGTATTTGTTTTTGGGTAAATATTCCTATAAGCTTCAAAATTGACCTAAATCGTTCTAATAATACAAGAATAGCTTCTTTAACCTAAATAACCAATGGGGGTGTCATGCTCCAAATTATTATTATTATTGTCCACAGGCTCTAGTCCCATTGTAGGTTCATATTTTAGACAATACACTGAAGTTTGCAACCATGTAGATTTTTATTTACAGTTTTATTTCAGGAAGCACAAAAATAACTTTAGGCCTATCGCTCCGGAGACTGTAATTGGGGGCGCATTTCTTCAAAATCAAAAGTAATACACTGTGTCTTCAGCAGCTCAGATGTTGGTAGTACATGAAGACTGCTATGTTCATTCTTAGATCCAACAACAAAACACCTCAATCGCTTAGGAGACATTGTTGGACTGTGTTTAGCTCACTCACGGCGGGTCTACGCTAATACGTAGTCACATTGCCCCAAATCTGCAAACGGCTTGTTCTGAGACACTGCTTATGATTTATGGAGAATTAAATAAAAGCACTGGGTGGATTTTGATCATTATAGGGTGGTTGTGTACACACTCAAGTAAAAGTACAAAAAAAGTACAAATCAAGTAAAAATTCAATGAAATTTTACTTAAGTACAAGTAAAATTACCGGTCTAAAAATCTACTCAAGTAGAAGTAAAAAGTAGCTCATTTAAAATTTACTCAAGTAAAAGTTACTGAGTTACTTTTTTAACAGCGGGGTGGGGTGGGGGGCTCTCCCGTGTAGGGTTGTAATGGTATGAGATTTTCACAGTATGATAACGTCTCAGAAAATATCACGGTTTACAGTATTAATCAATTATTAAATAAATAAACGGTATTATTAAATTATGGTTATTATTATTATTATCATCAGTTAAAATGACAATTAAATTAAGGAAAACAGGTTTTTTTGGGGTTGAACGAATGCTTTTATTATAACAAACTTGAAACCATTTGTTAGTTTTGTTTATTAAAATTTCAATAAAACGAATCAATTAAATTCAATAATTGATAATGAATTAGATTAACAACTTATTTTTAACATTAATAATTTATTAAAATGTTTAAGAATAATATAGTCCGATGAAATGTATTTTATTCAGAAAATTAATGTTTCTTTTTATGATTTAATCCAAATATATTATCAAAAACGGTGGTAATCAAATGAAAATTTAAACTTGTGTCCTTTTATTTTTTGGGGAAGAGCTGCAAAAACAGATTTACTAAATTAAACAATGGACAAAAAATATATTCCTTAAATAATGTTTAAATAAATTGTATTATTGTTGTTGTTGTTGTTATTATTTTGAGGAGTATGTTCTATTGTATGCCTACAATAGTAATATATTTCTGTCATAATTTCTCCTAGTTAAACCAAACTTTTATTTTGATGGGTTGTAGTGAAGACCTGTTTCAAAGTGTATTTGACAATGGTTTTTCTCAAATAAAATGGTGAAAATGCTCAATAGGCGTTGTCTCAGAGCAGCTCTGGAAATGTTCATGTATTCATGTCCTCAAATTGTTTGTGAGAGCTGAAAACAGCATGTACTTGAGTAGCCTATGTAGTAACTTAGACCAAGTGGAGCAGCTCATTCACACCGATTCACACAGAAACGCAGAACAAGCAGGTTACATAGCAGTATTTTTGCGCTCAAATATTCACAGACCATGTTGCTATTGGAATTATTGCACAGTTCTACTTTCCATGTATTCATCCATCATTTTGCGTGTTTTACGTGACATCTTCTGCGTTATGTAAATTCCATTTTCATGACTGGATTCCGGGATTCCCTCGGTATCACGTAAATCATTCGCCTTAAGTTATAATCGGGACATACCTTTATCTGCAGGGGGATGGTGTCCTATGTATCCTCCTTTTGCAGCCACTTTGTGTCCACATTTTTTGCAAATTGGATATCTATCCTCGAGGACAACCACGCTTTTTTCTACATCCAAAGTATTTCCATACTGGCCATAATTCGCTTCATAAGAATTCAAGGCCGCTTCGCTTTCAGCTTCAGCTGGGTCTGCGTCACCTTTTTTGCGCGTTTGTTCTCCTTCCCTTCAATCAATGCAGTAGTTTCCGGAGTGTGATTTTTTTTCTTTTTTTTTTTTTCTTGTATTATTTTTTACTCAGTAACGGATATGATTTCAAATGTAGCGAAGTACAGTACTTCAAACAAAACGTACTTAAGTAAAAGTAAAATGACAGATTTTAAAAACTACTTAAAGTAGAAGTACACAAAAAAACGACTCAATTACGTAACGCGAGTAAATGTAATTCGTTACTTTCCACCTCTGCTGCCAACACACATTTATGTTCAAACCCCATTTAAAAGTGAATTTTGCATAATAGGTGCCCTTTAACTAATGTAGTTATAGGCTAACTAATGTTAACAAAATCTTGGTGTAAAATGTTACCAATGTTTTGCAAAAGTGAGGGACTGTCACACTGTACAACCATGTTAAATGAACTACCATTCAAGAAGTTAACGTTATATTTGACTCAAATTTCATGCATTTAAAAGCGAGATGACGCTACAGCGCTCTTGCCCAAGTATTGATGCGCTCGCTCCGGTCAGCGAGTATGACAAGTTCTTCAGTTACCGTTTAAATGGGACAGTGGTTCAACCTCCATTTTATGAAGCGACGTGAGTATATGCTATCCCTTAACCATAATTTACAAAATATTAATCTCCAACGCATGTTCACGAGAGAACCTTGGCGATGCGAGAGCAGCAATGTTGCGTAAACGCAACAATTATGTTTTTTTTGCACAAAGCACTCGTCACTTCATAAAATTGAGATTAAACCACTGGAGTCACATGGATTACTTCACTAGTCACGTGATGTCTTTACTACCTTTTTCTGGGCATTGAAAGTGGTAGTTGCGTGAACTGTTAATGGAGGGACAGAAGTAGGGATGCCCGCTTCTGAAGATGCACGAAACGACTGCTCAGTGTTGCGCTGTGCTCTCCGCTTCGTGTGTGTGTGTTGCGCGCTCTGCTCAGTCGCTCACGGCCCAAACGCATGTACCGTTCACGCCTACCGGAAAAGCAAAGTCCGCTAAAAAACGTCCCGACATTAAATTTCTCTGGAATTGTTTCTGTTTGCAATAGCCCTACTGTGGCGTAATATGGTGTGTATAGTTGTGCTGTAATATGGTGTGTATAGTTGTGCTGTAATATGGTGTGTATAGTTGTGCTGTAATATGGTGTGTATAGTTGTAGGGCTGCAATAACTAATCGATATAATCGATAATAATCGATTATGAAAATCGTTGTCAACGAATGTCATTATCGATTAGTTGCTCTGCTTACGTCACGGGGAGCATTTACTGGTGATTGGTTGAAACAGGCCTATCATGATGCGGCACACACGCACACACACGCAAGGTCTCTCTCCCTGTGCCGCTCTGTCGTGCGCGCGCTACACAGTTTGGACTTTGGAGCACTCTCTTCTGTCTCGCATGCGCTCTCTTGCTTGCACGCTCTAGATTCCAGGAGTTTGAACTAATTTGCGGGCATCAGGGAGCCGCTATCAATATGCGGGAGACTCCCGGAACTTCCGGGAGACTTGGGATGTCTGTATTTTGTCTCGGCCATCAGGTTGTGCAATCATTTCGCTCGCAACATAAGTGATGGATTAAAATAGCGCTACGCAGAAATAGGCTAAATTAAAACGGTGTTTAGAAAGTGAAGCACTAAATATAAAGGCAGTTATTAACAGCAGCAGTAAAAGATTGTTTTTTAGTCACTGTAGTCAGTGGTTTTCAGCGAATGCTTGTGCACTAATGCATCATTTTCTTGTCCTTTTAACCCTCAGAGACCTAAGGGTATTTTTACAATAAATTTTCCGTCTGGTGTTATTCACTAAAAAAGCTTGTAAAACATCAACCCTTTTTTGCACAGACAATTGACACACCTCTTTTTTTTCAGGACAAATTGAACTTTCAGCATATTTGTGTTGCATTGATGTCACCTGAATGAAAAAATAAGTTATGGGACCACAAAGACAAATGAAAAAATAAATCGGAAATTGAATCACTCAAATATTTATTGAAATCACACACAAATAAATAAAAGCTAAGCAAATTTCCTCTGGAAAACAGTTTGTTCATGTCTTTGGAGTCCTGGAGCACAGGAATAAACATTATAACTTGTACAGAACCAAAACTATTTACATTTTTCCATAAGAAGTCCAGGCGTTTTGGGCCTCATGAAATTCACTGGTGCCAAGCCTCAAAACAGTTCCTATCAGCAATCACACAGAGGGCCACATCACAGGCTTTGCATTTCTATTTTATTTATTATATTCTTTTTATACTTTTATACTACATTTATAATACTCATTTGTATTTGATAATACTTTTTTACAGTAAATAAATAAATGGCACTTCAGCTGGGTCTATCCTGGTAATCTAGTTCCTCATCTGTCAAAAAGCTCTGTTCTCCTGAAAATCCATCATCCTGCATGGCATCAAAAAAGGCCAGAGCTCGATTTACATCCATTTTTCTTTGTGTTTCTCTGTAAAACGCGCGTCTCTTCGTGCGTCTCTCTCTCCACAATATCAGAGCTTGGTTCGTGCGTGATGACGCACACCAATGTTTACAACGGATCAGCCTGTAATTGGTCAACAACCATCACGTGAAAACATCACGTGATATCCAAAATGGCAGCTTGCATCGAGCTAGCAGCAAAAATGACGGAATATTTATAAATTATGGACATCAAGAGGCTCATACTTGGATATAAGCGTTTGGATTTATTGCTGAAAAACTCCGAAAGGATGCACAAGTTCCAGGCTGGATAGAAAACCTTCTGTAAAGGCTAGAAAGACACCAAAGACACCCCCGTGATGGCTAGCTCGTTAGCTTTCTGCTGAAAAAAACGGTAAGAAAATCGATAAATCTGTCACCGAATAATATAAATATTTATCGGAGGTGCCATGTGGCGTCGTCGACGATGCCGTCGGTTTCTGGGGTAATCAAGCCTGTTTGCTGCGTCTCCATTCCGTTCTCTTTTTATAGCATTTGTCTTCTATTAAGTTTTAATTGTTTTACAAACGCGATCTACTGCGGCTCTACTACGTTCACACGCTTTTTTTCAGTCTTTCTATATTTATTTTAGCAATTTATCCTTATAATTAATTGAATCTTAAATAAAAATTAAATGAATTATGTACTTTACATGTTTTTGGTTTCTATCTTCACATCTGAACATGTCTGTGTAAATTAGTTTTTAACAAAAATTATGTTAAAACAATGTTGTATATAATTTAGATTTTTTTGTTTTTCATGGTTGTCAACTTGCCATCAGCAATTATCATTAAAAACAATGCAAATATTGATATTAGTAAAACTCAATGTGTGGCTTTTGTACACTTTTACACATAAATACCATGATTAAGGGTTTTATTTAGTTGTAATAAACAAAAAATCAAATTGAAATTTTATCCGATTAATCGAAAAAATAATCGTCCGATTAATCGATTATGAAAATAATCGTTAGTTGCAGCCCTATATAGTTGTGCTGTAATATGGTGTGTATAGATGTGCTGTAATATGGTGTGTATAGTTGTGCTGTAATATGGTGTGTATAGTTGTGCTGTAATATGGTGTGTGTGCAAAAGGATCAAGTGATGTGAGTGATCTGGGTCTTTGACTGTATACCCCTTACACTGTTCACTTGAAGGAGTGAATGAAAACGAGTGAGTGATTTCGGACAGCCGTTGAGCGTAACGTTACATCGGCTGTAAACTCATTATTGCGGAGCAATGTAGGATTGAATAAGTGCACTCAATAACGTCCACTATGGTTTCGGACACCACTACAAATGGCTGTTACCTCAAATAACGCCCTATTTGAGGGTATAGGGAGCGATGTCGGAAAGTCTCTGTAGCAGTGCTTCAGGTGTGAAAGACTATCACGAATACCGTAAAACAGTCGTAATGTTAGATAGTCATTTCAGACTAGGCCTAACGTTACTAGGTTTATCACCGTAGTAAAGTAACTTTAGTACATCTCTAAACGGTTTCGCTAATATAATGTTTTAATTACTTTATGCTAGTAAGCAGGGCCGGCCCGAGGCATAAGCGAACTAAGCGGCTACCAGGGGGCCCCCCAATCGAGTTTAAATTATTTTTTTTTTTTTTGATGACTTAAACCAGTGACTTAAATGCATGAATGAATATGAATGAATGAGTGAATAATTCAAGACAAGAAAATTCTGATTTCATGATCAATATACCTGCCAACAACTGCTGCTGTGTCTGCCAGCGTTTAAGTCATGCGCATAATCTAGACACCTCGCGAGTGCATAGACAATTCGTGCGCAACTGCGCATAGTCACGGTATCGGTTTAAGTTGGAGAAAATAGCTGCAGGGGAACTTAACCTTCTAGGTGTAAGGGTAGCAGTTTGAATAAATAATAAACATAGCAGTTTGAACTCTTCTCCACTTTATTATACCACACATCATTCAGATCACTAACTCCAAAATCCCGCGACACTCCAGTACCAAGTGCGCACGACCCATTCCTATCTACGGCAAGCCCCGAGGGGAAAAATAGATTGCATACACGCATACAACGCGCTCGTATGCTCGCAGTACATCATTACCGGTATTATAGTAGCCTAACAGACTTTGTTGGATTCTGTCATGTACAATCCAACAAAGTCTGTAACAATAATAATAATAAAAAAGATTTTGAGGACAGTTACACTGTATTGAGACAGTTGAGAAATAATAATATTTGTACAGTTTTCAACAATAATTGTCATTGTTGAACCCTTGCTCTTATTATGTTTCTGATTTCTCAGTTTTGTCATTATTTTAGCAAATAATTTATTTTATATGTTTTGAGACAGTTTGTTTTAAGAAGTTTCAAAGAGTTAGTAAAAGAGTAAAGAAAAAGTTAAAACTTTTTTATTTAAGTAGGCATCTATTTTTTATTAAGTATTTATTTTGTATTAAAACATAACCTCACTGTATTCATTTATAATGTATCATTATTGCGTGACATTTGTGTCAATAATCGTCAAGCACAGGTGACTTTGCGTAGTGGGAGGGGGCCCCCAAATCAAATTCTGCTTAGGGCCCCCAAAAGGCTCGGACCGGCTCTGCTAGCGAGCTAACTGGGATAGCTAGAATTCATTTCCAGTTGATCTCACTTCCTGGAGATGATTAAAATGGACTAAAGGGAACTACGATTTTTAAAAATATAAAATTCAGTTTTAGAATATATTCAACGTTTCAGTACACAATACTTAATGTTATAAGTAATATATAAAAAGACGATATGACTTACTTTTCGTCATCAGGCTGCCGCAGCTTCTGTGTGTTGACTGTCACTGGACATTTGAACAGTTGCTGAATGTGGAAACCATATTTAACCCAACAACCGGGTCATTTACATTTTGTTAATTGTAGTTAATTTGTAGTCTTACAGTGTTTTACCATTAGAGTGAAATAATAATAATAATAATGATAATAATTAAAAAAAATAGTCACTCGATTAAAAAAAACCTAGATCAATCACAGGAATAAATCGCAATTAAATATTTATTTTTTAATATATTTTATAATATTGTAGAAACAATATAAAGACAGGATATTTTAAATTCTTGTTTGATGGCATATTTTTATGAATAAAGGCCATTACTGCTGATGTCTTGATGAAAATGATTTCCCATTTTAAACATTAATTATAGGCATTCAACATTAGAGTCAGGGCAGGACTTATGGTGTGTTCACATCGAACGCGAATTTAATTATTTGCACGAGTAGATTACATACAAACTCAATGCAAAGACGCAAATAGACTATGGAACGCGATCGGCGGCAATAGTCTTTAAACGAAACGCGTGAAATTTTTGACCGCGTCAACACGCACTGTTTGTCCGCATTAAGGGCCGTTACATAGTCAACGCATCGGTACGCATACGCGTCCACAAGGCTACGCATCGCTACGCTTCGGGCACCAGTATGCGTCGACGCGTAGCCAAATGTGTCGTCCTAGTTTTTGATACGCGACGCACCAATGCACGCAATACTATGCGTTGTCGGTGGGGGCGACATTGCAAGTATTGTACATTAATTCAAAGATATTATGTTTACAGAAGGTGGTTTGAATACAATGGCGGGCGAAGAGGAAAATTATGCAAGCTTATACGTATACATCCGCATTTATAGAGCTCGGGATCGTGACGTCACGCCGCAATGCATCGTGGGAATAGCGGTACGGAAGTAGATGCACTGTATAGTAGGCAATTGGTAATAACGTTGGTCATTATTTAATATTTGGTTTAATTTTGGTTATTTTTAGGAAAATGGTTCAGTATTGCTGTGTTGTGTACTGCTGTAATCGGTCTCACGATCAACGGGGCAAACGCCTCATAAATCAAGTTAGTTTTCACCATTTTCCTACTTGGAAGAAAACACAAGGAGATCTGGTGTCTGAAGTAACAAAGAGGCGTTGGATGGCTTGGGTCACCGCTGTACGAAGAAAAACCATCACCTTCGATAATATTTCCAAAAACATGCTTGTTTGCTCACGGCACTTTCACAAAGATAAGGTATTATCAAAGCTGTGGTCTTTTTGCTTTGTAGTCAACTCCGTTAGCATCGCGATTAGCCGTTAGGCTAACTGATAACTGATATTTTTATGACATGGTCAATAGATTTTCAGCTGCCAGAGTTAACTAGCTAGCTACATTGAATATATTCATTTAGCAGTTAACTAAAGTGTTGCTGTTCAGATTAAAGCAGTATGTTGCTGTGTTTTGGGAGCAAGCTGTTAAATATAAAACATACTGATGTAGCTGTTAGCCAAACATAAACAATGTCACCTTGTTTATTCATCTAGATTTTGGTGGAAAGACTAGGTTAGTGTAATGCTGACAGGCTATGACATAATTTGTACCTTACATTTCTAGAAAGCATCAGCCAATAGATGCACAAATCCAGTGGTAATTCCTAGCTATAGTCTCCTCTGCACTGTACCTTAAATGGTATTCTGGTACTGAAGCTGTAGCTCTGTAGCTTAAATGTTAAAATGCTTTATTATTATTAATAGCTTACATATTATTCTATTGCTGGAGCTCTGTACTTTAATTGTTAATAGCTTAAAGTTATTCCATTGTTGTAAGTCTCTTTGGATTTAAAAATCTCTGCCAAATGAATACATGTAAATGTAAATCACACAATTGCTGCCAGCTACGTAACAGAAATTGTTTTTTTGTTGTTGTTTTCAGGCAAGCCAGCATATGAAATGTTGCAGTGCAACCCTGATTGGGCACCTTCTCTACATCTTGGTCACAAAGGGATCAGTGGAAATTCTGACAGATATCAGCAGAGGATTCAACGGCAGCAAGCTGCAGTTGTGTCACCTTTTACCACACCTTCTGCCGCCACATCTGATGTTGCTTGCTGTGACACACCTGTTGACACATACAATGACCCACCTGTTGACACACCGATGGCCGATGACACACCCTCTGACTCTGGGGAACATCAAGAGTGCAGCTTTTGTGGGCAGAGGCAAGTTGAGATCAACTGTTTGCTAGAGGAGAACCGGCAACTGAAGGAAGAGATCTCCAAGAAAAATTTTGATGAGCGCTTCCTTGAAGGCAATGAAATGAAGGTGAAATTCTAGACTGGTCTGCCTTGCTTCGCTGTTTTGATGGGTGTGCTGGCACAGCTCCTTCCATGCCTACAGACAGGTCGAAAACTTTCACCTTTTCAGATGGTCCTTTTAACTTTGATGCGGCTAAGGCTGAACCTGCCAATTCAACATGTAGCACATCTATTTGGCATAGACAGGAATACAGTCTCAGTTACTTTCAGAGACACCATAGCAGTAATGTTTTCACATTTGAAACCACTGGTGCACTGGCCAGAAAGGCATTGTCTGCGAGGTACCATGCCACATCAGTTTGTGGAGGCTTTCGGGGATCGTGTTGCAGTTATTATGGACTGTTTTGAGATTGGCATAGAGAGGGCATCCAATCTTAAAGCTAGGGCACAAACATTTTCCCACTACAAGCACAAGCACACACTGAAATACCTAATCGGCATTACACCACAGGGAGCAATATCTTTCATTTCAAAAGGGTGGGGTGGTCGCGTGAGTGACAAACAGGTGACAAAGGACTGTGGCATTCTTAATCATCTGCTCCCTGGAGACTTGGTGCTGGCGGATCGTGGGTTTGACATCAGGGACAGCGTTGGACTGATGTGTGCTGAAGTGAAAACGCCCGCTTTCACACGAGGCCGTTGTCAGTTGGATGCGAAGGACGTGGAAGACACCAGGAAGATAGCGCACCTTAGGGTTCATGTGGAGAGAGTAATTGGTTGTGTTCGCGGAAAGTACATCATTGGACGACATAATTCCACTGAGCATGGTGGTTCCCTGTGAAGGCGAAAACACGGTCTTACTTGACAAAATTGTGTGCATGTGCTGTGCTCTGACTAATATGTGCCCCAGTGTTGTTATGAAACCATAGTGTAAAAGGAAAGCTGAACTATTAATAATAATAATAAGTTTATTTTTTATAGTTGTTTAGATAAAAATTCACAGTAACAATATATTGTGCAACATGAAATTGATGTATTAACTATTTATGACACAAAAACATTTGTACAGAACATGGTTTAGTAAACAATAAGAACAAGTGCAGAAGTGCAGAACAAGCTCCGGCAGACACACTTTAGCAAAGAACTCCTGTGCTTTAGCTAAACACATGCTCCAAAAGCCCGCATCAGGTAAAATTCTAACTACAACACAGTCCATCACAGTCCACACTACAAAGTCACAGAACTTTGACTCAGTCACAAAGATTTGTGTTTGCACTTGGCTGTAGTATTGATGTGTCTTCTTCAAGCTAATTTTACCATCAGTTACCTGGATGTAGAAATTCATGTCATCCGCACAGGCTTGTAGGATGTGGGTGTTGCAGTGCTTAAACGTGCACTTGACTTCCAGACAGCCTTTTCCACAACAAGTGCAGTGGATGAGCCCATCAGGTGAGGCCCCAACTTTTGGAAAGGATGGATTTAATATGAACCCACATTGCTCCACCTTCAGGTTTTCATGCTGCGGTGACATAGGCCTGCCTTGCCTCTTCCTCATGTTCTATCCCCCATCTGATGGCAGCTGTGGTGGCTGATTTATTTGGGTAGCAGACCTTCCTCACAGTGGAGATGGCAGGTTTGGAAACACTGGTGGACACAATGGCATGGATGTTAGATGCGGTTATCCTACCTGCTCTCAGGGCGTACCAGGCCGGTGATAGGTATTGCCGTTTTGTTTCGGCTTCCACCATAGCTGCCTGTGCCTCATTTACTGAGGCCCTCACAGTGCTGTAGGAGGAGAGAGAGCTCACATCCATACTTGCCTGTATCATGAAGCTGCAGCAAGGACTTTGGCAGTATGCGAGGGGAGACAGGGTCTGTATAATGTTGATAATAGTCCTCCATCCCCGTCAGACAAACAGCCTTGCTGTGTGTGTGCAAAATACTTAAAAGAGGTGACAGGTCAGAAAGTGTGGTGTTATGTTCACATGAACTCATGTTACCAGCACCGGTACGAATACCCGGCCTGCCTTTTTCTCCACTGATGCGCCGGTCCAGTTCTTTCCGTTGAGCAGCACCAGAGGAGAAATCAATTTTGTGGGCCACCTCCGCTCGAACCTTGTCCACATTAGAGGGCATCATCCAGTACGCTGGAACGTCTGTAACTGTCTTGGTCCCCTGTATCCTCACTGCTTCCTCGATTTTGAACAGCAAAGCCCCAACATGGGTGCAAGACTTGGCAATGCCAGCCATGCATGTGCAATGCCCATTATCGACCTTGCCACAGGAGCTGAGGATAACCCATGGCTGAAGTGGAGATTCATTCAGCCGCTGGGAGTGCATTACCTAAAAAAGAATTGACGCAGCGCATTTGATAAGAGTGAAAGGGAATGTCTCCTCCAGATGTTGCACAATTACAGCACCTTGTGGCTGCAAGGATGGATGAGGTGATGACACAACTGCTGCCACGCCCTCCTTTAAATTAATTAATTTAGCAGATGCTTTTAACCAAAACAATTTACAAAATCAGGAATAAAATTCAAGCTACAATGCAGAGACCTCAGTGAGCCATGGCTGTCTTCCACACGGATCAGACTGAACAATTTGAGCACTATTGTGCTTGACAAAAGCTTTTTTTTCTGCACAAATAAATACAGACATTTGAAATAATATTTTACTACGTTGATATTACACTAGGTTAGTTATTAAAATATCTCTTTAAATTAGTTCACCGGCCGCCGTCCACCAATCAGGCGATGTCAACGTCACAACCGGAACCAGGGCTCTCAAGTCTCACGCATTGGGCGTGAGAAACACGCATTCCAACCCGTTCACACGCTCACACGCCACACCTTGTATTTCTCACGCTGAGGAGTAAGGGAACTTGTCCTGCTATACAATTAATGGACGAGGCGCAGGCAAACGGAGGGAAGTTCTCTGCCGAGTTCATAGCATCTGTCTCGAGTTATACAGAGTTAAATGCTAGCTACCCGCCAATCAGAAATTAGAATTAGTTGTTTCCGGGTAAATTATGTGTTCCCGCTGCAAGCACGTTCGTTACTAGACAACAAGCGCACACACGGAGTGGAAGTTGAAAGAGCACGATCTGATGAATGCGGTTTGCGGACATCTTCATTTATTTTTATTTTTTTTAGCATTTTGATTTTACGATTCCTGGACGATATCTCTTGCCTGTGATCAAAGACAGTGAGAGCTGATGTTGAGGAGTAGCCTATAGCCAAATTCGTGCTAAATTATTTTTGATGCATTCAAAAACTCTCCAACTGCTTTTAAAGGGGTCATCGGATGCAAAATACACTTTTATATGGTGTTTGCAAATAAATGTGTCTTTGCAGTGTGTGGACACAATCACCATGCAATGAAAAAAATCCATTCACTTTTTTTTAATCCTCAAAATCCTCATTATCATTTAAAGAGACATGCACCGAAACGGGTCACTGTGAACAGAGCTGTTTTTGAAGATGTAAAAAGGGTGTTGTTTTACACAACCATTGAGAAATTTTAACCAAAGCATGTTACAAACTTTACATGAAGACCCAAAAGAATCATACCAACTTGTGGAAAATGGGCATCCGATGACCTCTGTAAAGGTGACCGGTTTGGGTCTTGACATACATGCTCAGGGCAAGTTGTTATGACACAATGTTATGTACATTGAGCACTGATGTTCAGTTGGCTTGTTTGGGGTCAAATTTATTTTTATTTTTCAATAAATTTGTATTTTTTTAATATAACTATTTATTTTATTTGGATGAATTTGTCTTTTTATCAGATTTAACAATTGTTATAATTTCCATTTGTGCTGGTCAATTATGAACAATAGGCAAAATTGAACTGCTAGCAAAAATTGAAGCGAATTTGGTTGGGTCGAGGGACCGCTGCTGCAAATATTTGGGTGGCTCCTCCCCTAAATCTCACTCTAAACTTTTGATAAAACTTGAGAGCCCTGCGGAACGATATCAAAATAGGAAGTGAGGCGTCTTGTTTTGGTGAACGGCGGGTTGTGTCTGAGGTGAATTCGTCAATATTATACCGGATTACAGAACTACCGGACGAAAACAGTGGATTATTGCACGTATGATAGGTAATTACTCCTGAAGTGTAACAAACCCGCATAGACGAGCTTCATAGCTCACAGAATCTGACAAGTGTGTGTGTGTGTCACCACTGATGCTTGGTTAACGTTAATGTTACCTTAGTGCGAACGATTGTTTTCTCCGCGTTCACTTTGTAGATCTGCAGATCTTGCACCCACCCGTTTGTGAACTGCAGATGAGCCTCCAGTGATTTGAAGTTTTTAAATTGATCGGAGGTGTAAGCGCTCACTCCACAGACCAGGTAGGTGAAAATATCAGGGAAACTGAGGCTTGGTAAACTTCATATTTACGTTATGTTCATAGGGATCGATTCCACCTATATCCTCATTTTTTTTAGGTAGCGTTGTTTGGCTTCATGGTTAAGTTTGTCAGTGTATGGTATTGCCAAATTTCTTTTGTCACGGTCCATAAGTTTCTCGGTGTGGGTGGAGACCGTCAGGTTACGCTATTACTTTATTCAAAACCGGCATTTGCGTTGCCTCTAAAATGGCCGCCGTTACCCACAATGCACCGTTCCATGACATCTACGCCCGAGCTCTATATGACAGTTCATCGCAATTACACTGTTGACGCTCGCGCAGCCTCTCGAGGAGAAATCTACACAAATGAGTGCAGCACACACACATTCCTGAATACCATCACGACTGAAAATGTCACTGATTTCCTACAATAGTTCAATAAACAGTTAAAATTAAGTCAGTTACATTTTAGATGCAAAATTGTCTGTTTTTGTTCTGTTTCAGCAGCGAAAATAGTTCAAAACAAAAATCACAGCAGAATCACGGCGCATCTCACAGGAACACACAACCTGTTTTCATTACTGAATGATTCAGCATTTTGAACGAATCGGTTGAGTCAAAGATTCAATGACCCATTCATAAACTCTGTCTCATTCTAGAATGAATCAGCCGTTTGAACGAATCGTTTCATTGAATGAATCAATGACTCACTCATTAAGACGGTCGCCTGCCACTATTGGCGGTTTAGTGTTTAGAAGTAGTATCATTCTTTCCAACATTTCTTATTTGTACATTTCAAGTGTCGCACAAGCCCTGAAAAGTGAAGCCAAAGCGTCTCGATCGCCCCTCGGTGACCGGTCCTAGTATAGCTCATAAACCCCGCCTCCCCATGTTATTCAGTGGGACGTGAGACCAACTAAACAATTAAATTACACTTCACATATCTTTTTTCCAAAGATAGTTTCTGTCATTTACTGTAGTTTTCATCACGCTGATGTAATTTCAAGTGTTTCTTTTTAAAATAAGTTTGTTTTTATTTAGTTATTTGATGCTATAAAAACGTTGTGGCGTACATGATTGACAGCTGTGATTGACAGGTTCTCTGAGCAAAGTAGTCACTGAAGCACCAACGGACTTTTTTTCGGGATCTTTGGAGGACTGAGGAGATTGGAGCTTTAAATTTAATATCTAAGTTTCTATAATTAATTATTTCACACCGACATAATGATTTGTTCTGCAGCAGAGGCGTGTGCTTACGATTGATTCAGCGAGAGTGAGGGCGGGACCAGAGCGGGACGTTGATTTCGCTGCTTTACTTCCTGCTCACTACTGCGCAGGTCTGGTCCCGAAATCGCAACTGTGCAGACTCAAGCCCCAAGATGTCAGTGCCATATAGGGACAATGGCGACTTCACTTCTCGCCAATAGATACGTAGGTTGGTCTGGGAACGCCCCCGGGAACGCCCCGTCACGTGATGTGAATTTAGTCAGTGGGGGAAAACAATAGGCTTGTTTGAGATGAGCAAAATCTGCGCAGAACCGATCACCGGTGATCAGCGCGTAATGCATGCCGGTTAGAAATGTGTCCGAGTGCGGTCCGCCTTGCTCTGATGTCATGCTGACGTATGTTAAAAAGCTCTCGCGAGCGCAAGGCGCACGTGCCGGATTCTGCAGTCGCGCGCAGTTGCTCTCCACCGACTGCGCTGATCAAAAGCATGATGGGAAACGACTTGCTGACGACACAGCTTAATGTTGATTGGTTTAAACAACCGTGATGTATTGTTCTCTTTTAAAATGTTTGATTTGAAAACTCGGATATCATGTTTATGTGTATATGTTATGTGTGAATATTCCCAAACTCTCGGACAGTGCGATCTCTATGGGTTATGCAATGTCATTTTATTATATATATATATATATATATATATATATATATATATATATATATATAAAAAACATAGCCTATGTCTGTATTAAAGAAAAAATGATTGATAAACACTTATTTGGGATGGAATTAAATAACAAGTACTTTGGGTGTCTTGTTCATTATATTTATTTTCATATAAAAGCAACAGAACTTAAATTACATCCAGTTTATTAGCAACACTGTGCACGAGCGTGAATCCCGCGATATCCATCATTGATCTCACAGGTGTCAGATCCACTGCGAGAAGAGAGAACTGTCCGGCTTGCCTGCGCTTTTTTCACTCCTCCTTTCACTGCAGCCGCCTACACTCGACTACATTTCAGGCGAGGCAAGGCGCATCTCAAACAAGCCTATTGCCTTGGCGCTCATTGAAATACACGCGACAATCATGCCGAAGAGGTGCTATGTCGTTATCTGTACCGCAAATAAACAAACAAATTATAAATTGAAGTTCTACATCCTTCCTGATGAACACACAGAACCGGAAAGGAGGACAAAATGGCTACAAGCAATAAATAGTAGTGTATAATACTTCTGTGATGTTCTGTAATACCATATAGTACTTCTATAGTATGTCCCAAAATACTATAGGATTACTATAATATTTTGTCCTAAAATACTACAAGATTCCTATAGTTGTTTTTCATAAGAGATGTCTCATTCACATAAGCGTTATCAGCAAATTTTTGAGATTACTGTGTGAGTAGATCCCTGTGTGATATAGTAGTGGGTGTTAAACTCGTATTAGGCAGTGGGCCAGATTTGTCTACTTCCCTTACGAAAAAGAACTATAGTAATCCTATAAGATTTGTATTATAATACTTATGTGATGTTCTGTAATACCTCTATAGTACTTCTATAGTTTGTCCAAAAATACTATATTATTCATATAGGATTACTATTCACATTAGCGTTATCAGCTGAAGATTGGCTTGATAGGCCAGCCGTGAACCTGTCAGCACAGTCCTTCGGCAACCTTGTACTACTGATCACCGTTTTACAAAAGCATTAATAGTTTGGAGTGAAGCATACGTACAATTGGTAAGTGACAAGGTTTTATGGAGTTATAGTATGCAACATATGATTGAGTTATAGGCTAATGTTACCGCTACAGGTACCGCGATGTCTTACCTGGAGATTCAACCAGATAGCAAAATATGTCTGGAAACGACACCTCCAGCCATTTGGTCGGGTCATTGATCCAGTTTTTAAATAAATATGGGCAATCGTACCCTATTGCAGTTAATTTAGCAATATATCGTTGCCGTCGGCAGGCGTCAATGCTTCGCAATAAGACATTTTGTCATTCAAATACACATGATGTTCGCGGTGTTTTCCCCCACGCCGACCACGCCCCCAACTATGACGCGTTGCCGACTGTATGTATGGAAGAGAACAAAGTCCATCTTTTTTTACAGTCTATGGTATATTTAAATCAATTTCATAACATTATTTTATGCAATTGTAATTTTTCAGTGTAAATGATTTAATTTGATCAGCCACAATACCCTTGTCTCGCAGCTTCTTTCGCACGTCATCATAATCGCGCTGCATCTTGTGAACACCAGCGGAGAGGTCTGGGTGAAAACGGACTTGTTCGTTATTGTAAAGAACATTCCCTTTGATCCTGGCTGCCTTTAATACTCGCTCCTTGTCTTTGAAATTCAAGAACTTCATAATCAGTGTCCTCGGGCGTGTCATGCGCGAATCGTTATTTGTCAGAGTGCCGATTCTGTGAGCCCGCTCGATTACCAATGTCTCCCGCGGTTCCATTCCCAAAACCTCTGGTATCCACTTGTGGAAGTATGTAGAACTTCAATTTATAATTTGTTTGTTTATTTGCGGTACAGATAACGACATAGCACCTCTTCGGCATGATTGTCGCGTGTATTTCAATGAGCGCCAAGGCAATAGGCTTGTTTGAGATGCGCCTTGCCTCGCCTGAAATGTAGTCGAGTGTAGGCGGCTGCAGTGAAAGGAGGAGTGAAAAAAGCGCAGGCAAGCCGGACAGTTCTCTCTTCTCGCAGTGGATCTGACACCTGTGAGATCAATGATGGATATCGCGGGATTCACGCTCGTGCACAGTGTTGCTAATAAACTGGATGTAATTTAAGTTCTGTTGCTTTTATATGAAAATAAATATAATGAACAAGACACCCAAAGTACTTGTTATTTAATTCCATCCCAAATAAGTGTTTATCAATCATTTTTTCTTTAATACAGACATAGGCTATGTTTTTTATATATATATATATATATATATATATATATATATATATATATATATATATAATAAAATGACATTGCATAACCCATAGAGATCGCACTGTCCGAGAGTTTGGGAATATTCACACATAACATATACACATAAACATGATATCCGAGTTTTCAAATCAAACATTTTAAAAGAGAACAATACATCACGGTTGTTTAAACCAATCAACATTAAGCTGTGTCGTCAGCAAGTCGTTTCCCATCATGCTTTTGATCAGCGCAGTCGGTGGAGAGCAACTGCGCGCGACTGCAGAATCCGGCACGTGCGCCTTGCGCTCGCGAGAGCTTTTTAACATACGTCAGCATGACATCAGAGCAAGGCGGACCGCACTCGGACACATTTCTAACCGGCATGCATTACGCGCTGATCACCGGTGATCGGTTCTGCGCAGATTTTGCTCATCTCAAACAAGCCTATTGTTTTCCCCCACTGACTAAATTCACATCACGTGACGGGGCGTTCCCGGGGGCGTTCCCAGACCAACCTACGTATCTATTGGCGAGAAGTGAAGTCGCCATTGTCCCTATATGGCACTGACATCTTGGGGCTTGAGTCTGCACAGTTGCGATTTCGGGACCAGACCTGCGCAGTAGTGAGCAGGAAGTAAAGCAGCGAAATCAACGTCCCGCTCTGGTCCCGCCCTCACTCTCGCTGAATCAATCGTAAGCACACGCCTCTGCTGCAGAACAAATCATTATGTCGGTGTGAAATAATTAATTATAGAAACTTAGATATTAAATTTAAAGCTCCAATCTCCTCAGTCCTCCAAAGATCCCGAAAAAAAGTCCGTTGGTGCTTCAGTGACTACTTTGCTCAGAGAACCTGTCAATCACAGCTGTCAATCATGTACGCCACAACGTTTTTATAGCATCAAATAACTAAATAAAAACAAACTTATTTTAAAAAGAAACACTTGAAATTACATCAGCGTGATGAAAACTACAGTAAATGACAGAAACTATCTTTGGAAAAAAGATATGTGAAGTGTAATTTAATTGTTTAGTTGGTCTCACGTCCCACTGAATAACATGGGGAGGCGGGGTTTATGAGCTATACTAGGACCGGTCACCGAGGGGCGATCGAGACGCTTTGGCTTCACTTTTCAGGGCTTGTGCGACACTTGAAATGTACAAATAAGAAATGTTGGAAAGAATGATACTACTTCTAAACACTAAACCGCCAATAGTGGCAGGCGACCGTCTTAATGAGTGAGTCATTGATTCATTCAATGAAACGATTCGTTCAAACGGCTGATTCATTCTAGAATGAGACAGAGTTTATGAATGGGTCATTGAATCTTTGACTCAACCGATTCGTTCAAAATGCTGAATCATTCAGTAATGAAAACAGGTTGTGTGTTCCTGTGAGATGCGCCGTGATTCTGCTGTGATTTTTGTTTTGAACTATTTTCGCTGCTGAAACAGAACAAAAACAGACAATTTTGCATCTAAAATGTAACTGACTTAATTTTAACTGTTTATTGAACTATTGTAGGAAATCAGTGACATTTTCAGTCGTGATGGTATTCAGGAATGTGTGTGTGCTGCACTCATTTGTGTAGATTTCTCCTCGAGAGGCTGCGCGAGCGTCAACAGTGTAATTGCGATGAACTGTCATATAGAGCTCGGGCGTAGATGTCATGGAACGGTGCATTGTGGGTAACGGCGGCCATTTTAGAGGCAACGCAAATGCCGGTTTTGAATAAAGTAATAGCGTAACCTGACGGTCTCCACCCACACCGAGAAACTTATGGACCGTGACAAAAGAAATTTGGCAATACCATACACTGACAAACTTAACCATGAAGCCAAACAACGCTACCTAAAAAAAATGAGGATATAGGTGGAATCGATCCCTATGAACATAACGTAAATATGAAGTTTACCAAGCCTCAGTTTCCCTGATATTTTCACCTACCTGGTCTGTGGAGTGAGCGCTTACACCTCCGATCAATTTAAAAACTTCAAATCACTGGAGGCTCATCTGCAGTTCACAAACGGGTGGGTGCAAGATCTGCAGATCTACAAAGTGAACGCGGAGAAAACAATCGTTCGCACTAAGGTAACATTAACGTTAACCAAGCATCAGTGGTGACACACACACACACTTGTCAGATTCTGTGAGCTATGAAGCTCGTCTATGCGGGTTTGTTACACTTCAGGAGTAATTACCTATCATACGTGCAATAATCCACTGTTTTCGTCCGGTAGTTCTGTAATCCGGTATAATATTGACGAATTCACCTCAGACACAACCCGCCGTTCACCAAAACAAGACGCCTCACTTCCTATTTTGATATCGTTCCGCAGGGCTCTCAAGTTTTATCAAAAGTTTAGAGTGAGATTTAGGGGAGGAGCCACCCAAATATTTGCAGCAGCGGTCCCTCGACCCAACCAAATTCGCTTCAATTTTTGCTAGCAGTTCAATTTTGCCTATTGTTCATAATTGACCAGCACAAATGGAAATTATAACAATTGTTAAATCTGATAAAAAGACAAATTCATCCAAATAAAATAAATAGTTATATTAAAAAAATACAAATTTATTGAAAAATAAAAATAAATTTGACCCCAAACAAGCCAACTGAACATCAGTGCTCAATGTACATAACATTGTGTCATAACAACTTGCCCTGAGCATGTATGTCAAGACCCAAACCGGTCACCTTTACAGGGGTCATCGGATGCCCATTTTCCACAAGTTGGTATGATTCTTTTGGGTCTTCATGTAAAGTTTGTAACATGCTTTGGTTAAAATTTCTCAATGGTTGTGTAAAACAACACCCTTTTTACATCTTCAAAAACAGCTCTGTTCACAGTGACCCGTTTCGGTGCATGTCTCTTTAAATGATAATGAGGATTTTGAGGATTAAAAAAAAGTGAATGGATTTTTTTCATTGCATGGTGATTGTGTCCACACACTGCAAAGACACATTTATTTGCAAACACCATATAAAAGTGTATTTTGCATCCGATGACCCCTTTAAAAGCAGTTGGAGAGTTTTTGAATGCATCAAAAATAATTTAGCACGAATTTGGCTATAGGCTACTCCTCAACATCAGCTCTCACTGTCTTTGATCACAGGCAAGAGATATCGTCCAGGAATCGTAAAATCAAAATGCTAAAAAAAATAAAAATAAATGAAGATGTCCGCAAACCGCATTCATCAGATCGTGCTCTTTCAACTTCCACTCCGTGTGTGCGCTTGTTGTCTAGTAACGAACGTGCTTGCAGCGGGAACACATAATTTACCCGGAAACAACTAATTCTAATTTCTGATTGGCGGGTAGCTAGCATTTAACTCTGTATAACTCGAGACAGATGCTATGAACTCGGCAGAGAACTTCCCTCCGTTTGCCTGCGCCTCGTCCATTAATTGTATAGCAGGACAAGTTCCCTTACTCCTCAGCGTGAGAAATACAAGGTGTGGCGTGTGAGCGTGTGAACGGGTTGGAATGCGTGTTTCTCACGCCCAATGCGTGAGACTTGAGAGCCCTGGTTCCGGTTGTGACGTTGACATCGCCTGATTGGTGGACGGCGGCCGGTGAACTAATTTAAAGAGATATTTTAATAACTAACCTAGTGTAATATCAACGTAGTAAAATATTATTTCAAATGTCTGTATTTATTTGTGCAGAAAAAAAAGCTTTTGTCAAGCACAATAGTGCTCAAATTGTTCAGTCTGATCCGTGTGGAAGACAGCCATGGCTCACTGAGGTCTCTGCATTGTAGCTTGAATTTTATTCCTGATTTTGTAAATTGTTTTGGTTAAAAGCATCTGCTAAATTAATTAATTTAAAGGAGGGCGTGGCAGCAGTTGTGTCATCACCTCATCCATCCTTGCAGCCACAAGGTGCTGTAATTGTGCAACATCTGGAGGAGACATTCCCTTTCACTCTTATCAAATGCGCTGCGTCAATTCTTTTTTAGGTAATGCACTCCCAGCGGCTGAATGAATCTCCACTTCAGCCATGGGTTATCCTCAGCTCCTGTGGCAAGGTCGATAATGGGCATTGCACATGCATGGCTGGCATTGCCAAGTCTTGCACCCATGTTGGGGCTTTGCTGTTCAAAATCGAGGAAGCAGTGAGGATACAGGGGACCAAGACAGTTACAGACGTTCCAGCGTACTGGATGATGCCCTCTAATGTGGACAAGGTTCGAGCGGAGGTGGCCCACAAAATTGATTTCTCCTCTGGTGCTGCTCAACGGAAAGAACTGGACCGGCGCATCAGTGGAGAAAAAGGCAGGCCGGGTATTCGTACCGGTGCTGGTAACATGAGTTCATGTGAACATAACACCACACTTTCTGACCTGTCACCTCTTTTAAGTATTTTGCACACACACAGCAAGGCTGTTTGTCTGACGGGGATGGAGGACTATTATCAACATTATACAGACCCTGTCTCCCCTCGCATACTGCCAAAGTCCTTGCTGCAGCTTCATGATACAGGCAAGTATGGATGTGAGCTCTCTCTCCTCCTACAGCACTGTGAGGGCCTCAGTAAATGAGGCACAGGCAGCTATGGTGGAAGCCGAAACAAAACGGCAATACCTATCACCGGCCTGGTACGCCCTGAGAGCAGGTAGGATAACCGCATCTAACATCCATGCCATTGTGTCCACCAGTGTTTCCAAACCTGCCATCTCCACTGTGAGGAAGGTCTGCTACCCAAATAAATCAGCCACCACAGCTGCCATCAGATGGGGGATAGAACATGAGGAAGAGGCAAGGCAGGCCTATGTCACCGCAGCATGAAAACCTGAAGGTGGAGCAATGTGGGTTCATATTAAATCCATCCTTTCCAAAAGTTGGGGCCTCACCTGATGGGCTCATCCACTGCACTTGTTGTGGAAAAGGCTGTCTGGAAGTCAAGTGCACGTTTAAGCACTGCAACACCCACATCCTACAAGCCTGTGCGGATGACATGAATTTCTACATCCAGGTAACTGATGGTAAAATTAGCTTGAAGAAGACACATCAATACTACAGCCAAGTGCAAACACAAATCTTTGTGACTGAGTCAAAGTTCTGTGACTTTGTAGTGTGGACTGTGATGGACTGTGTTGTAGTTAGAATTTTACCTGATGCGGGCTTTTGGAGCATGTGTTTAGCTAAAGCACAGGAGTTCTTTGCTAAAGTGTGTCTGCCGGAGCTTGTTCTGCACTTCTGCACTTGTTCTTATTGTTTACTAAACCATGTTCTGTACAAATGTTTTTGTGTCATAAATAGTTAATACATCAATTTCATGTTGCACAATATATTGTTACTGTGAATTTTTATCTAAACAACTATAAAAAATAAACTTATTATTATTATTAATAGTTCAGCTTTCCTTTTACACTATGGTTTCATAACAACACTGGGGCACATATTAGTCAGAGCACAGCACATGCACACAATTTTGTCAAGTAAGACCGTGTTTTCGCCTTCACAGGGAACCACCATGCTCAGTGGAATTATGTCGTCCAATGATGTACTTTCCGCGAACACAACCAATTACTCTCTCCACATGAACCCTAAGGTGCGCTATCTTCCTGGTGTCTTCCACGTCCTTCGCATCCAACTGACAACGGCCTCGTGTGAAAGCGGGCGTTTTCACTTCAGCACACATCAGTCCAACGCTGTCCCTGATGTCAAACCCACGATCCGCCAGCACCAAGTCTCCAGGGAGCAGATGATTAAGAATGCCACAGTCCTTTGTCACCTGTTTGTCACTCACGCGACCACCCCACCCTTTTGAAATGAAAGATATTGCTCCCTGTGGTGTAATGCCGATTAGGTATTTCAGTGTGTGCTTGTGCTTGTAGTGGGAAAATGTTTGTGCCCTAGCTTTAAGATTGGATGCCCTCTCTATGCCAATCTCAAAACAGTCCATAATAACTGCAACACGATCCCCGAAAGCCTCCACAAACTGATGTGGCATGGTACCTCGCAGACAATGCCTTTCTGGCCAGTGCACCAGTGGTTTCAAATGTGAAAACATTACTGCTATGGTGTCTCTGAAAGTAACTGAGACTGTATTCCTGTCTATGCCAAATAGATGTGCTACATGTTGAATTGGCAGGTTCAGCCTTAGCCGCATCAAAGTTAAAAGGACCATCTGAAAAGGTGAAAGTTTTCGACCTGTCTGTAGGCATGGAAGGAGCTGTGCCAGCACACCCATCAAAACAGCGAAGCAAGGCAGACCAGTCTAGAATTTCACCTTCATTTCATTGCCTTCAAGGAAGCGCTCATCAAAATTTTTCTTGGAGATCTCTTCCTTCAGTTGCCGGTTCTCCTCTAGCAAACAGTTGATCTCAACTTGCCTCTGCCCACAAAAGCTGCACTCTTGATGTTCCCCAGAGTCAGAGGGTGTGTCATCGGCCATCGGTGTGTCAACAGGTGGGTCATTGTATGTGTCAACAGGTGTGTCACAGCAAGCAACATCAGATGTGGCGGCAGAAGGTGTGGTAAAAGGTGACACAACTGCAGCTTGCTGCCGTTGAATCCTCTGCTGATATCTGTCAGAATTTCCACTGATCCCTTTGTGACCAAGATGTAGAGAAGGTGCCCAATCAGGGTTGCACTGCAACATTTCATATGCTGGCTTGCCTGAAAACAACAACAAAAAAACAATTTCTGTTACGTAGCTGGCAGCAATTGTGTGATTTACATTTACATGTATTCATTTGGCAGAGATTTTTAAATCCAAAGAGACTTACAACAATGGAATAACTTTAAGCTATTAACAATTAAAGTACAGAGCTCCAGCAATAGAATAATATGTAAGCTATTAATAATAATAAAGCATTTTAACATTTAAGCTACAGAGCTACAGCTTCAGTACCAGAATACCATTTAAGGTACAGTGCAGAGGAGACTATAGCTAGGAATTACCACTGGATTTGTGCATCTATTGGCTGATGCTTTCTAGAAATGTAAGGTACAAATTATGTCATAGCCTGTCAGCATTACACTAACCTAGTCTTTCCACCAAAATCTAGATGAATAAACAAGGTGACATTGTTTATGTTTGGCTAACAGCTACATCAGTATGTTTTATATTTAACAGCTTGCTCCCAAAACACAGCAACATACTGCTTTAATCTGAACAGCAACACTTTAGTTAACTGCTAAATGAATATATTCAATGTAGCTAGCTAGTTAACTCTGGCAGCTGAAAATCTATTGACCATGTCATAAAAATATCAGTTATCAGTTAGCCTAACGGCTAATCGCGATGCTAACGGAGTTGACTACAAAGCAAAAAGACCACAGCTTTGATAATACCTTATCTTTGTGAAAGTGCCGTGAGCAAACAAGCATGTTTTTGGAAATATTATCGAAGGTGATGGTTTTTCTTCGTACAGCGGTGACCCAAGCCATCCAACGCCTCTTTGTTACTTCAGACACCAGATCTCCTTGTGTTTTCTTCCAAGTAGGAAAATGGTGAAAACTAACTTGATTTATGAGGCGTTTGCCCCGTTGATCGTGAGACCGATTACAGCAGTACACAACACAGCAATACTGAACCATTTTCCTAAAAATAACCAAAATTAAACCAAATATTAAATAATGACCAACGTTATTACCAATTGCCTACTATACAGTGCATCTACTTCCGTACCGCTATTCCCACGATGCATTGCGGCGTGACGTCACGATCCCGAGCTCTATAAATGCGGATGTATACGTATAAGCTTGCATAATTTTCCTCTTCGCCCGCCATTGTATTCAAACCACCTTCTGTAAACATAATATCTTTGAATTAATGTACAATACTTGCAATGTCGCCCCCACCGACAACGCATAGTATTGCGTGCATTGGTGCGTCGCGTATCAAAAACTAGGACGACACATTTGGCTACGCGTCGACGCATACTGGTGCCCGAAGCGTAGCGATGCGTAGCCTTGTGGACGCGTATGCGTACCGATGCGTTGACTATGTAACGGCCCTTAATGCGGACAAACAGTGCGTGTTGACGCGGTCAAAAATTTCACGCGTTTCGTTTAAAGACTATTGCCGCCGATCGCGTTCCATAGTCTATTTGCGTCTTTGCATTGAGTTTGTATGTAATCTACTCGTGCAAATAATTAAATTCGCGTTCGATGTGAACACACCATAAGTCCTGCCCTGACTCTAATGTTGAATGCCTATAATTAATGTTTAAAATGGGAAATCATTTTCATCAAGACATCAGCAGTAATGGCCTTTATTCATAAAAATATGCCATCAAACAAGAATTTAAAATATCCTGTCTTTATATTGTTTCTACAATATTATAAAATATATTAAAAAATAAATATTTAATTGCGATTTATTCCTGTGATTGATCTAGGTTTTTTTTAATCGAGTGACTATTTTTTTTAATTATTATCATTATTATTATTATTATTTCACTCTAATGGTAAAACACTGTAAGACTACAAATTAACTACAATTAACAAAATGTAAATGACCCGGTTGTTGGGTTAAATATGGTTTCCACATTCAGCAACTGTTCAAATGTCCAGTGACAGTCAACACACAGAAGCTGCGGCAGCCTGATGACGAAAAGTAAGTCATATCGTCTTTTTATATATTACTTATAACATTAAGTATTGTGTACTGAAACGTTGAATATATTCTAAAACTGAATTTTATATTTTTAAAAATCGTAGTTCCCTTTAGTCCATTTTAATCATCTCCAGGAAGTGAGATCAACTGGAAATGAATTCTAGCTATCCCAGTTAGCTCGCTAGCAGAGCCGGTCCGAGCCTTTTGGGGGCCCTAAGCAGAATTTGATTTGGGGGCCCCCTCCCACTACGCAAAGTCACCTGTGCTTGACGATTATTGACACAAATGTCACGCAATAATGATACATTATAAATGAATACAGTGAGGTTATGTTTTAATACAAAATAAATACTTAATAAAAAATAGATGCCTACTTAAATAAAAAAGTTTTAACTTTTTCTTTACTCTTTTACTAACTCTTTGAAACTTCTTAAAACAAACTGTCTCAAAACATATAAAATAAATTATTTGCTAAAATAATGACAAAACTGAGAAATCAGAAACATAATAAGAGCAAGGGTTCAACAATGACAATTATTGTTGAAAACTGTACAAATATTATTATTTCTCAACTGTCTCAATACAGTGTAACTGTCCTCAAAATCTTTTTTATTATTATTATTGTTACAGACTTTGTTGGATTGTACATGACAGAATCCAACAAAGTCTGTTAGGCTACTATAATACCGGTAATGATGTACTGCGAGCATACGAGCGCGTTGTATGCGTGTATGCAATCTATTTTTCCCCTCGGGGCTTGCCGTAGATAGGAATGGGTCGTGCGCACTTGGTACTGGAGTGTCGCGGGATTTTGGAGTTAGTGATCTGAATGATGTGTGGTATAATAAAGTGGAGAAGAGTTCAAACTGCTATGTTTATTATTTATTCAAACTGCTACCCTTACACCTAGAAGGTTAAGTTCCCCTGCAGCTATTTTCTCCAACTTAAACCGATACCGTGACTATGCGCAGTTGCGCACGAATTGTCTATGCACTCGCGAGGTGTCTAGATTATGCGCATGACTTAAACGCTGGCAGACACAGCAGCAGTTGTTGGCAGGTATATTGATCATGAAATCAGAATTTTCTTGTCTTGAATTATTCACTCATTCATTCATATTCATTCATGCATTTAAGTCACTGGTTTAAGTCATCAAAAAAAATAAAAATAATTTAAACTCGATTGGGGGGCCCCCTGGTAGCCGCTTAGTTCGCTTATGCCTCGGGCCGGCCCTGCTTACTAGCATAAAGTAATTAAAACATTATATTAGCGAAACCGTTTAGAGATGTACTAAAGTTACTTTACTACGGTGATAAACCTAGTAACGTTAGGCCTAGTCTGAAATGACTATCTAACATTACGACTGTTTTACGGTATTCGTGATAGTCTTTCACACCTGAAGCACTGCTACAGAGACTTTCCGACATCGCTCCCTATACCCTCAAATAGGGCGTTATTTGAGGTAACAGCCATTTGTAGTGGTGTCCGAAACCATAGTGGACGTTATTGAGTGCACTTATTCAATCCTACATTGCTCCGCAATAATGAGTTTACAGCCGATGTAACGTTACGCTCAACGGCTGTCCGAAATCACTCACTCGTTTTCATTCACTCCTTCAAGTGAACAGTGTAAGGGGTATACAGTCAAAGACCCAGATCACTCACATCACTTGATCCTTTTGCACACACACCATATTACAGCACAACTATACACACCATATTACAGCACATCTATACACACCATATTACAGCACAACTATATAGGGCTGCAACTAACGATTATTTTCATAATCGATTAATCGGACGATTATTTTTTCGATTAATCGGATAAAATTTCAATTTGATTTTTTGTTTATTACAACTAAATAAAACCCTTAATCATGGTATTTATGTGTAAAAGTGTACAAAAGCCACACATTGAGTTTTACTAATATCAATATTTGCATTGTTTTTAATGATAATTGCTGATGGCAAGTTGACAACCATGAAAAACAAAAAAATCTAAATTATATACAACATTGTTTTAACATAATTTTTGTTAAAAACTAATTTACACAGACATGTTCAGATGTGAAGATAGAAACCAAAAACATGTAAAGTACATAATTCATTTAATTTTTATTTAAGATTCAATTAATTATAAGGATAAATTGCTAAAATAAATATAGAAAGACTGAAAAAAAGCGTGTGAACGTAGTAGAGCCGCAGTAGATCGCGTTTGTAAAACAATTAAAACTTAATAGAAGACAAATGCTATAAAAAGAGAACGGAATGGAGACGCAGCAAACAGGCTTGATTAAAAGGACAAGAAAATGATGCATTAGTGCACAAGCATTCGCTGAAAACCACTGACTACAGTGACTAAAAAACAATCTTTTACTGCTGCTGTTAATAACTGCCTTTATATTTAGTGCTTCACTTTCTAAACACCGTTTTAATTTAGCCTATTTCTGCGTAGCGCTATTTTAATCCATCACTTATGTTGCGAGCGAAATGATTGCACAACCTGATGGCCGAGACAAAATACAGACATCCCAAGTCTCCCGGAAGTTCCGGGAGTCTCCCGCATATTGATAGCGGCTCCCTGATATCCGCAAATTAGTTAAAACTCCTGGAATCTAGAGCGTGCAAGCAAGAGAGCGCATGCGAGACAGAAGAGAGTGCTCCAAAGTCCAAACTGTGTAGCGCGCGCACGACAGAGCGGCACAGGGAGAGAGACCTTGCGTGTGTGTGCGTGTGTGCCGCATCATGATAGGCCTGTTTCAACCAATCACCAGTAAATGCTCCCCGTGACGTAAGCAGAGCAACTAATCGATAATGACATTCGTTGACAACGATTTTCATAATCGATTATTATCGATTATATCGATTAGTTATTGCAGCCCTACAACTATACACACCATATTACAGCACAACTATACACACCATATTACAGCACAACTATACACACCATATTACAGCACAACTATACACACCATATTACGCCACAGTAGGGCTATTGCAAACAGAAACAATTCCAGAGAAATTTAATGTCGGGACGTTTTTTAGCGGACTTTGCTTTTCCGGTAGGCGTGAACGGTACATGCGTCTGGGCCGTGAGCGACTGAGCAGAGCGCGCAACACACACACACGAAGCGGAGAGCACAGCGCAACACTGAGCAGTCGTTTCGTGCATCTTCAGAAGCGGGCATCCCTACTTCTGTCCCTCCATTAACAGTTCACGCAACTACCACTTTCAATGCCCAGAAAAAGGTAGTAAAGACATCACGTGACTAGTGAAGTAATCCATGTGACTCCAGTGGTTTAATCTCAATTTTATGAAGTGACGAGTGCTTTGTGCAAAAAAAACATAATTGTTGCGTTTACGCAACATTGCTGCTCTCGCATCGCCAAGGTTCTCTCGTGAACATGCGTTGGAGATTAATATTTTGTAAATTATGGTTAAGGGATAGCATATACTCATGTCGCTTCATAAAATGGAGGTTGAACCACTGTCCCTTTTAAACGGTAACTGAAGAACTTATCATACTCGCTGACCGGAGCGAGCGCATCAATACTTGGGCAAGAGCGCTGTAGCGTCATCTCGCTTTTAAATGCATGAAATTTGAGTCAAATATAACGTTAACTTCTTGAATGGTAGTTCATTTAACATGGTTGTACAGTGTGACAGTCCCTCACTTTTGCAAAACATTGGTAACATTTTACACCAAGATTTTGTTAACATTAGTTAGCCTATAACTACATTAGTTAAAGGGCACCTATTATGCAAAATTCACTTTTAAATGGGGTTTGAACATAAATGTGTGTTGGCAGCAGAGGTGGAAAGTAACGAATTACATTTACTCGCGTTACGTAATTGAGTCGTTTTTTTGTGTACTTCTACTTTAAGTAGTTTTTAAAATCTGTCATTTTACTTTTACTTAAGTACGTTTTGTTTGAAGTACTGTACTTCGCTACATTTGAAATCATATCCGTTACTGAGTAAAAAATAATACAAGAAAAAAAAAAAAAGAAAAAAAAAATCACACTCCGGAAACTACTGCATTGATTGAAGGGAGGGAGAACAAACGCGCAAAAAAGGTGACGCAGACCCAGCTGAAGCTGAAAGCGAAGCGGCCTTGAATTCTTATGAAGCGAATTATGGCCAGTATGGAAATACTTTGGATGTAGAAAAAAGCGTGGTTGTCCTCGAGGATAGATATCCAATTTGCAAAAAATGTGGACACAAAGTGGCTGCAAAAGGAGGACACATAGGACACCATCCCCCTGCAGATAAAGGTATGTCCCGATTATAACTTAAGGCGAATGATTTACGTGATGCCGAGGGAATCCCGGAATCCAGTCATGAAAATGGAATTTACATAACGCAGAAGATGTCACGTAAAACACGCAAAATGATGGATGAATACATGGAAAGTAGAACTGTGCAATAATTCCAATAGCAACATGGTCTGTGAATATTTGAGCGCAAAAATACTGCTATGTAACCTGCTTGTTCTGCGTTTCTGTGTGAATCGGTGTGAATGAGCTGCTCCACTTGGTCTAAGTTACTACATAGGCTACTCAAGTACATGCTGTTTTCAGCTCTCACAAACAATTTGAGGACATGAATACATGAACATTTCCAGAGCTGCTCTGAGACAACGCCTATTGAGCATTTTCACCATTTTATTTGAGAAAAACCATTGTCAAATACACTTTGAAACAGGTCTTCACTACAACCCATCAAAATAAAAGTTTGGTTTAACTAGGAGAAATTATGACAGAAATATATTACTATTGTAGGCATACAATAGAACATACTCCTCAAAATAATAACAACAACAACAACAATAATACAATTTATTTAAACATTATTTAAGGAATATATTTTTTGTCCATTGTTTAATTTAGTAAATCTGTTTTTGCAGCTCTTCCCCAAAAAATAAAAGGACACAAGTTTAAATTTTCATTTGATTACCACCGTTTTTGATAATATATTTGGATTAAATCATAAAAAGAAACATTAATTTTCTGAATAAAATACATTTCATCGGACTATATTATTCTTAAACATTTTAATAAATTATTAATGTTAAAAATAAGTTGTTAATCTAATTCATTATCAATTATTGAATTTAATTGATTCGTTTTATTGAAATTTTAATAAACAAAACTAACAAATGGTTTCAAGTTTGTTATAATAAAAGCATTCGTTCAACCCCAAAAAAACCTGTTTTCCTTAATTTAATTGTCATTTTAACTGATGATAATAATAATAATAACCATAATTTAATAATACCGTTTATTTATTTAATAATTGATTAATACTGTAAACCGTGATATTTTCTGAGACGTTATCATACTGTGAAAATCTCATACCATTACAACCCTACACGGGAGAGCCCCCCACCCCACCCCGCTGTTAAAAAAGTAACTCAGTAACTTTTACTTGAGTAAATTTTAAATGAGCTACTTTTTACTTCTACTTGAGTAGATTTTTAGACCGGTAATTTTACTTGTACTTAAGTAAAATTTCATTGAATTTTTACTTGATTTGTACTTTTTTTGTACTTTTACTTGAGTGTGTACACAACCACCCTATAATGATCAAAATCCACCCAGTGCTTTTATTTAATTCTCCATAAATCATAAGCAGTGTCTCAGAACAAGCCGTTTGCAGATTTGGGGCAATGTGACTACGTATTAGCGTAGACCCGCCGTGAGTGAGCTAAACACAGTCCAACAATGTCTCCTAAGCGATTGAGGTGTTTTGTTGTTGGATCTAAGAATGAACATAGCAGTCTTCATGTACTACCAACATCTGAGCTGCTGAAGACACAGTGTATTACTTTTGATTTTGAAGAAATGCGCCCCCAATTACAGTCTCCGGAGCGATAGGCCTAAAGTTATTTTTGTGCTTCCTGAAATAAAACTGTAAATAAAAATCTACATGGTTGCAAACTTCAGTGTATTGTCTAAAATATGAACCTACAATGGGACTAGAGCCTGTGGACAATAATAATAATAATTTGGAGCATGACACCCCCATTGGTTATTTAGGTTAAAGAAGCTATTCTTGTATTATTAGAACGATTTAGGTCAATTTTGAAGCTTATAGGAATATTTACCCAAAAACAAATACAAAGTTCTGTCATGAAACTCTAGATGGCGGTGACTGATTGGTCCTTAACTCAATCCTGCTTGCAATCACATCATTCTCTTTAGGGCACAGCTGATTGGTTCCTGCTCTATCAGTAGCCAATGAGCTCGCGTGCTCAACCTTCAAATATTTTGTTGGCATTTGCAGCGCACTTTCAGAAACCCTCCTCCTTCCCCAGCTCCACCTGTATAGATCTGCTAAGGGTAATTCATGTACACTATATTGTACAGCAGCAGCACGTCTTACTCGCTCACAGCAGCGTGTCTGTTTATGTATTGGCAGTAAGGTGACCTAGGGCAAACAGGTCTTAAATGGGTGGGGTGCCCAGTTTTTTATGGCTATCTAGGCCACTCATACAACAGCACTCTGGCACTTCAACATCCCAAACACACTGATACTAAAACAATCGACGCTCGAAACGTTTAAAAACCCTAAATCATGACAGAATCCAACAATAATCCATTGAGGTTCTGGTAATCTGAACCTCTGAAAATCTGAGAGGTAATCTTAGGTTCTGGTTCTGTTCTCTGTCCTCAGTAGAAAAGCTTTGGAAACTATTTACGAATGATTGGGCTCTTATTCCTCGGCTGGATCGTGTCGAGACTTTGAAGCTGCACTGAAACAACACCTTGAAAATCGAGCAGCAGGTAGATTTGGCAATGGAGGAGGAGTACGTTAGCCTAAGTCGAGTCATTGGGCTAATGGATCAACAAAAGGATATGTTCAAGGAACTACTTCAGCAACAACAGGAGATTTTTAAAGGATTTATAAAAATGACGATGGAAGCTACAAACACCCGTATGGATGCGATGTTAAGGGACATTCAAGATCTCAAAACAAGCTTACAGTTCACGCAAGGTGAGGTGGACAATCTGAAGGAAGAGAATGCAAAACTAACTGAACGCAACAACACGTTGCAATCTGACGTTTATAAAGTTTGCGATAGTATGCTCATCATCAACGATAAAATGGAGTACCTGGAAGGGCAGAGCCGCAGAAATAACTTGGTCTTTGAGGGAGTAAAGGAATTGCCGGGGGAGACTTGGGCCGACGCGGAGGAAATAGTGAAACAACTGTTGACGGAGAAGCTCCAGCTGCAGCACACGGTGGAGATGGAAAGGGCCCACCGCGTGGGGAAACCGGACGGCGGAAGGGACCGGCCGAGACCCATTATCGTCAAGCTTCTGCGTTCGAAGGATCGAGAAACTATTTTGCTGCGCGCAAAACGCAATAAATTTTTTTTATAAACGAGGATTATACGGACTTAGTTAAAAAGAAGCGAAAAGAATTGATGCCAGAGTTGAGAGCCGCAAGAGATAGGGGCGATATTGCTTTCCTGCGTTACGACAAACTAATAGTTCATTGGCGCACCAGCACACCAAACCAAGTTTAAAAATCAGGATAATCGGCATAATTCTGGTATGTTGAAAAATTTCCTTACATATGGCCTCCAACAAGACTTCTAAAGCAATTTCTGATTTTGAACTCTCATTAAGGAAAAATACTGAATTAAATGGTCTGGATATTGCATACTCACAATATGACTTACAGAGTACTGAGATTGACATTGATCCTGGAAATAATTTATTTACGAGATCTGTTAATGTCTGTCAATATTACACAGAGGATGATTACAATTGTACATTTAAGTATGTTAATACCTTCTCTGTAATTCACTTTAATAGTAGAAGCCTTTATGCAAACTTTGACCATATAAAGAGTTACTTAAAACAGTTTTCAAAATTCAGTGTAATTTTGATAACAGAAACATGGATACGTAATGATAAAGAAATGGATTTTAGTATTGAAGGTTATGAGTTTATAAGTCAGAACAGAAGAAATAAGCATGGTGGGGGTGTAGCTATGTTTGTAGATTTAAATTATGGTTTTAAAATGTTTGAAAATATGACTATGGTGGTGGATGATATACTTGAATGTTTAACTATTGAAATTGTAAGGACACAAAAGAAAAATATTATTGTAAGTTGTATTTACAGAACACCTAATATAGATGTGTTTAATAATTGGTTAGAGGAACACTTTTCAAAATTAAATCAGAAACTTATGTTTGTCTAATAACTAAACCGAGTAGAATTACAAACCATAGTGCTACTTTAATAGACAATATTTTTTCCAATGATCTAGAAAGTAATACAGTCAGCGGACTAATGATAAATGATATCAGTGATCATCTTCCAGTTTTTGTATTACATAAAAATGTTTATCAAAAAAATGAAGAGGAAACTATGTATTGTCTAGAAGGGTAAAAACAGAGAAAACTATTGAAGCATTTAGAAAGGAACTACTAACGCAAGATTGGAGTATTATATACAGAGAGAATGACACTAATAAGGCATATGATGACTTTGTGCGAGTATTTCAAAAAGTATATGATAAAAATTGTCCAACAAAAAAATATTGTAAAAGCAGAAAGGGCATAGAAAACCCATGGATGTCAAAAGGATTGCTGAATGCATGCAAGAAAAAAAATTCTCTTTACACATTTTTTTTAAAGTATAGAACAAAAGAAGCGGAGGTTAAATATAAGAAATATAAAAACAAATTGACAGGTATCATTAGAAAATGTAAACAGGATTATTACAATAAATTGTTAGATAGTAATAAGAATAATATTAAAGGTTTATGGAACATTTTAAATAGTTTAATCACAAATAAATCTAGAATGAACAATTATCCACAATATTTTAGAGAAGAGGATAACACATTATAAATAATAAGAACACAATAGTCAACAAATTCTTTGTAGATGTTGGCCCTAATCTTGCAGCAAAAATTGCAAATGTTGAGTCTTATAATTATGAGCTAATAGACATAAATCCCAAGACATTGTTTCTTAATCCTGTTGAGGAAAATGAGATATTGGACATTGTTCGAAGGTGTAAAAATAAAACCTCGACAGACCACTATGATATGGATATGAAGACCTTAAAATGTGTTATTGAAAGTATCTGTAAGCCGTTAACATATATTTGTAACTTGTCGTTGCAAACTGGCCAATTTCCTGAGAGTATGAAAGTAGCAAAAGTGATTCCTCTGTTTAAGGAAGGAGATAAGCATTTCTTTACTAACTACAGGCCTGTTTCCCTTTTATCACAATTTTCAAAAATTTTAGAGAAGGTTTTTAATTCTAGACTTGATAGCTTTATTGAAAGAAATAATTTACTCTCAGACAATCAGTTTGGTTTTAGGAAAAATTGTTCAACTTCACATGCACTCTTTGATGTAATTGATGAAATAACGAATGCGGTTGATAACAAGAAATATGCAATAGGGTTATTTATTGACCTAAGTAAAGCATTTGACACAATAAATTATGACATATTGATTAATAAATTGGAAAAGTATGGGATTAGAGGGGTAGCATTACAGTGGGTTACCAGTTATTTAAAAAATAGAAAACAATGTGTGACAATAGGTGAGCATCAGTCGAGTTGTCAAGAAATTGTGTGTGGCTTACCTCAAGGTTCCATTCTGGGTCCAAAATTATTTAATATGTATATAAACGATATTTGTAAAACATCAAAAATACTGAGATTTATCTTGTTTGCAGACGATACAAATATTTTTGCATCGGGTGATGATTTACAACAACTGTGTCAAATTGTAACCTTGGAACTCAAAAGTGTTAATACGTGGTTTAAACAAAACAAATTATCTCTAAATTTGAGTAAAAGTAAAATGATGATATTTGGCAACAGTAACACCAATGCTCAGGAGGCAATCCAGATAGAGGGTGTTGTTATAGAGCGGGTGCATGAAACCAAATTTCTTGGAGTTATTATAGATGATAGAATTACTTGGAACTCTCACATTAAATATATTATCACTAAAATATCAAGAAGCATTTCTGTAATCGCAAAAGTAAGGCATATTTTAAATATTAAAGCACTGCATACTTTATATTGTTCCTTGATCTTGCCTTATTTATATTATTGTTCTATGATATGGGGTAGCACTTATAAAAGCACATTAAGACCAATAGTAATGTTGCAAAAAAGAGTTATTCGATTAATCCATAAAGTTGGGTTTTTGGACCACACAAACTCACTATTTTTAAAATCAAAGATCATGAAGTTTTATGACATTGTCGAGTTCCAATCAGTACAGATGTTATACAAAGCAAGGCACAAATTGTTACCAAGCAATATACAAAAAAGGTTCCAAGAACGTAATGGTTGTTATAAGGGGGGGTAAGCGCTAATAAGCTCTTTTGCTTCAGCTCTCTCCTTTTGAGCAGAAAGGTTACTGCTCAAATAAATAAATAAATAAATACTCAGAAATAGAAATTGGCTATGAAACATTCGCTGGGATTTGATCACCCCAAGCGGGCCGCCTCAGAGGAGAGTGTCTGGTTGTCTAAGGTTCCGAAACACTTGAGGATCCTGAGGTACACCACTGAAGAAATGTTTCAAATATTTCCCTCACACTATCATCTTTGAGGGAGTAGGAACCAAACTCTAAACGGTAATCGTAAGACCCAAAGGGAATCAGTAAGAACTAAAGCAGGACTCTATCGAACCTCAAAACTGAAGCAATTCTCCAAAAAATGGACCCATAAACCAACTCTCTCGAAACCAAAACCTTATTTACCTTATATATATATTTACTTTATATATATATATATATATACACACACACACACATTGAGGTCTAAAACCAATACAGGTTTTTGGACTCCCAGACAGGAGTCAATCACAGGTTCAGGTAGGATCAAACAGACGTAGGCCCGTGCACTTCCTCGGTCTCCCTATTCCAAACCTTCTTAAACAAATGTTTGAGTAAGGGGGGAGCTGTTGTAACTTCCCCAAAACCTAACCTAGCCAGAGCCGTCGGAATTGACCTACCTTTTAAACCAAGGACCCATTATAGACCAACTTTAGTCCTTATCTTTTCCATGACATATTTTCTATTTTTTATTTTCTCATTCAGGATTCTCGCAAAATAACAAATTAAATATGTCACCAAACCAGGAATTTAAACAACTCATTAGGGATCTGTACGCTTACCTTAAAGCAAAGCATTCACTCAAAGATAGTGAACAAAATGACTTAGAAACAATACAAACATATATTAAGTCTACTTCCAGAAATTGCTGGGAAGAAGCCTGGCAGATAGCCACCAAATGGGCAAGACGAAATATCAAGAATCTACAACAATCCATCGTTGAACAAGCCTTTCAAAACGTTATAATATTTATGACTACACAGAACAAGATCGGAATTGAACCACCTCAAAATGCCGAAAATCCAGATGCTCAAATCACTAACAAACCAACAAAGAATCTAGAAATAATCAGCATGAAGGAAACGGTTATAAATCTCTCACAAATTTATACTTTATCACCAGAAGAAACATCGGTACTCAACAAGGGGCTATCTTTCATTCCTTCCCATTTAACCAAAGCAAAGGACAGGCATACGGCATATGCAGAACTAAGCAGTTTCCACCAAAGAATGGAAAAAGCAATATTTTTTGGTACCAGCAGTGACCCAAAACAAGCAATTCCCTTTAAAGGTCGATCAAATTGGAGACCCCCACCCCAACAATTACCAAATCGAATTTGGGACTTCTTTGATGAGAACGAAAAACATTTGAAAAAACTAACTTCCAATCCTCAGTCACCGGAACCAAACTTATCCCCCAAAGAAATAGAAGCCCTAAACGCATTAGCCCAGAGAATTGACCTAGTCATAAAACCGGCCGACAAAGGAAATGTGGTGGTAATTATGGATAAACCCCAATACGTACAACAAGGCCTACGACAACTACAAGATTAAAACTTTTTCAATAAGATCCCGAAATTAATTTATCTAGAAACAGTTCCTCGAATTAGACAGATAATTGAAAAAACAGTCAAAGAAGGTTTCTTACAACCAAAACAAATGACCTACCTATTAGGAGAACACAATCCGAGACCTAGAAGGTTCTATTTACTACCAAAAATCCACAAACCAAAAGAAGAATGGCCAACCCCATACATGCCTCCTGGACGTCCTATAGTGACCTATCCGATTGTGGGAGCGAATCATACAGGATAGCTGAATACATTGACTACAACCTGAAACCTTTATCAACTAAACATAACAGCTATATTAGGGATACATATGATTTTATAAACAAAATCAAGACTTCACAAACCAAAACGGAGGCTTTCCTTTTTACATTAGATGTTGTTAGTTTATACAAAAACATTGAGACTAGATTGGGACTCCGGGCGGTAAAGGAAATTTTTGAAAAAAATAAAGATACCACGAGACCGGATGAATCAATTCTACAATTACTAGAAATCAGCTTAACGTGTAACGATTTTGAGTTCGCAGGAAAATACTACCTTCAGATTAACGGTACAGCAATGGGCAAGAAATTTGCCCCCTCATACGCAAATATCTATATGGCAGACTGGGAGGAAACAGTTTTCCCAAAATGTACCAAACTACCAACCAGATACTATCGATATCTGGACGATATTTGGGGGATTTGGGAACACGGGAGGGAAAGCTTCCAGAAATTAACACAAATCTTAAATGACCATCATAGATTAATCAAAGTGAAAGCAACCACAAACCACACAACAATTAACTTCCTAGATACTACCGTCTTCAAAGGTCCAAACTTTAATACAACTCATCAACTGGATACAAAGGTCTATTTCAAAGAAACTGACACACATGCCCTACTCCATCACAAAAGCTCTCACCCAAAACACACCTTCGAGGGTATAGTCCGGGCACAACTTTTGAGATTTTCCAGAATATGTACAAGGGAGGAAGATTTCCAAGAGGCCAAATGTACTCTCCAGGGATGGAAATTAACTTTTTTGTCCACCGGCCACTGTGGCTGGTGGATTTCAAAATCTACCAGCCACTCAATGTTTTTACCAGCCACTTTCTTGTTTTTAACCGACAATGTGTAACTGCATGTGAAAATTAATACTACAAGATCTACAATTGGCCTACTTAAGCAGTTTATTTAATCTCAAGTCTCAATTAAATACTGACATTTTCTCTTTCTCTCTTATACACACACAAACCATGAACTGATATACATTTCATTAAATGAGTAGGGCAGATTAAACAAAAAACTGAACCGATGCTGAACCGCACTCTATGCTGGAGGTTGCTCTCTCTGCGAGAGTATGCCTGTTCTGTCATATTTAGGCTACATCATGCGTTCGCGGCTAACTCTCCCTTTGGACGGCAAACCGCCTCTCGCGCTCAAGCCTCGACGGAAGAAGCGCGCGGGTAGATGTTTGCGCGGCTAGCTCTTTACAACACAAGAGAGCTACCCCGCCCTAAAAATACACCATGCGCTCGCGGCTAGCTCTCCCTTTGGACGGCAAACACCCTCGTCGAGCCTCGACGGAAGAAGCGCGCGGGTGTTGAAGGTGTGCCTCCTCTAAACAGTATGCTATTTTTATTTACCCGCCACGGTGGCCGGTAGGTGAAGCGAGTTTGCCCGCCACAACACAAAATCACCCGCATTTGGCTGGTGGCGGGTGCTAATTTCCATCCCTGGTACTCTCTACAGATCACTCCGTACTAGGGGTTATTCAAGATCAAAACTTAAAAGAATATATAAGGAACATCAGGATAAACAAACAAATCCGAGAGAACAACAAAACTTAGACGAACAAGTCATAGTTCCGGCCATCTTCACTCACACACCAGCTTCAATTAAATTAAACAAAAAAATTAAATATTCTAACATTTCATCATGTTGAACTAAATAACATTGATTAGTTTTATGTACATTTGCTCACCTGTCTAATAAAGTACATGCAACACATTGCGTCTCTGTCAAGTCGAAGTTAGTCGCGGACGTGGAGCTCTCGGCATCTCGAAAGATGTTGATCTTCGTTTTAGTCCTCTTTTTGTCTCAAAGTCTGCAAAGTCCATAATGTTTAAACAAAACAACAACAACAGCGTGAGCGTCTTGCTAGGCATAACGGCAATAACCCGGTTGTCCACGTCTGTCGCCATGGTTACTAACGCAGTGCGAGCGCAAACCTGGCGGAAACCGAGGCTAACGCGGATATGACATCATTGACTGGTGACTCCTCACCCCTGCTCACACGTCCCGTTTCCTTGGTTAAAATCGCAATTTTCTCACGATTTACAAATAGTTGGAAACATTTGGGATATTGTAAGTAATCAACAAAACAAAATATATAACAATGGCCTAGTGGTTTTTGGATATTTTACTGCAAAAATCCTGCATATTGTACCTTTAATAAACTACAACAGGAAATTGCCCACACACATGAAAGAAAACCTGGATTTTTTAAATCAGATACTGAGAGAAAAAAACACAATATATCCCACTCTTACCAATAAAATCATTTAAGACGGTAGAAGACAACATCCACTGGACCAAGGAAACAGGGGAGGCCATGGCGGGACACTGGTTAAGATTTCTGAAATTATAAGAAAACAAAGAATCAAACCTCGCGGAAAAATAACAAAGAGCAATGGGATACAAGGACAAAACACTCAAAAAAATTTTTTTGTAAAAAAATGAATGAAAGGATAATGAATAAAAAAAAATAAAATAAATAATATATATATATATATATATATATATATATATATATATATATATATATATAAAACAGGCCTTTGCCTTTTTACTTCAAAGGTTTCTCATAGGCCGAGACTGTTTGAAAGCATTTCTTTTGTATTCATTGAAAGCATTTATTCAAAGGGGTCATACAGATTGGTCATATATAGGGCTGGGTATTGGCAAGGGCCTCACGATTCATACATATTGCGATACATGTGTCACGATACAATATATCTCAATATATTGCGATATGATACATATTGTGATTTATTGCAATACTTTAAAAAAAAAATATATATATATATAAAATAATAGAGCTGAAAATACAACTGTGTACCACCTGAAGTATTCTGGTATTTGTATCACATTAAATGTATCAGATATGATTGTTTATCAAGTCTTAACCTCCCTCAAACTCATCATCTCTTCTTTCTGCTTTCCTGTCCCTTCTTTGTACAAAAAAAATTCTGATGTCCATCTACTGAAGCCAATAATGAATAAAAATAAGATTATTTGTATTATTTACAAACTTTTGTTTCATCATGTTTTCATAGAAAGTCTGTGTAGCGCTGATTAACGTGTGAAAGACTATCACGAATACAGTAAAACAGTCGTAATGTTAGATAGTCAGGTTTATCCCCGTAGTAAAGTAACGTTAGTACATCTCTAAACGGTTTCGCTAATATAATGTTTTAATTACTTTATGCTAGCGAGCTAACTGGGATAGCTAGAATTCATTTCCAATCGATCTCACTTCCTGATGATTAAAACTGACTAAAGGGAACTTCGATTTTTAAAAAACATGAAATTAAATTTTAGAATATATTAAACGTTTCAGTACACAATACTTAATGTTATAAGTAATATCTAAAAAAGACGATATGACTTACTTTTCGTCATCAGGCTGCCGCAGCTTCTGTGTGTTGACTGTCACTGGACCGTTAAAATTTGAACAGTTGCTGAATGTGGAAACTATATTTAACCCAACAACCGGGTCATTTACATTTTGTTAATTGTAGTAATTGTCTTACATTGTTCTACTATTAGAGTGAAATAAGAATAATGATAATAATTTTTTAAAAATAGTGTCAATCGATTAAAAAAACTAGATCAATCACACGAATAAATCGCAATTAAAAACACTTACGTTTTTAATATATTTTATAATGTTGTAGAAACAATATAAAGACAGGATCTTTTAAATTCTTGTTTGATGGCATCTTTTTATGAATAAAGGCCATTACTGCTGATATCTTGATGAAAATGATTCCCTATTTTAAACATTAATTATAGGCATTCAACATTAGAGTCAGGGCAGGACTGGAGCGGTGGAGGCCCCTGAGCTTGATCATTTTCGGGCCCTACTTTCTATAGCTACATATTGACTTTAAATAGAACAACTTGATAAATGGAGCTATGTAACAACACGATTCTGGATAAATTGAGAATAAAATAGAGATCACGATTCTGAACAAACAACTGAACAAAATAACAATGTAGCCTATTAGAGGTTCTGACAAAATGTCAATTGCTGCAGTTTATTTAAAATGTTTAATTAATCTGAATTATATATATATATTTTTAAACTTGGTCTGAATGAACGATTCAATGACTCACTCAAATACTTCACTTGTTACTGGATGAATCAGCATTTTTGAACAAATCTCCTGAATGAATGATTCAATGACTATATATATTTTTAACAGTCACTTGTCGCCATCTGGTTGCGTAACAATGTAATCGATCAGTTTCAAAGTTTCGCTACCTAGAGTGTTAATGTTAAAAAAACTGAATCATTTATTTATTTGACCACTGATTGAAGCTTGAAAAACTTTTCCCAATAAATAAATAACTATAAGTTCAGTGATCGTTGTGTTTATTGCAATGCACAAATGTATTTGGCAGAATGATGATAAAAAAAAACTAAAAAAAACATACAAAGAACTTGCAATGTAGCACTCATAACAAATCATTTATATAACATATAAATTGAGAAATCTATAATGAGTGTATAAATCTTTAAAAAACTGTTCTTTGTAGTACATATTGTAGATTGTAATTGTATACATCTCCAGACTGTATAGTACAGGCAGTGTTAGGTGACTAATTGTTACTGACTCATTTAGTACTTTAAATTTAGTACTTAAGCAATTTAAAATAAATTCATATAACATGCCTAGCTCAGTTAAAATTGTAGGGGTAATATTAGATAGCAATTATAATGCAATATTATACAGGACGTGCTCTCAGTTGCAATAAGATATCAAAATAACACATTAAACAGCGCAAGATAAAGAATGTGTGTGTAGTACGTAAGTGAGTAGATGGGTGTTTTAGTGACCTTTGAAAACATCACAACTATGCACACAAATGGACAATTTACAGTAAATGAAAAAATAGTACACTATCACAGCTTAAACAAGCATGACATCACACAACAGCAGAATCCAGAGGCTGATCATTTAAGAGTTTATAATAAGATGATGTCCGATTTATTCTCCCTTATGCCTTTTTTTGCACGCATTTCCAAGGATTTTAATAGTAAAACTGTTGAGAAAGAATAAACCCCATATGTATTAAAGAAAACGTCCAAATTGAATTTTTAACTATTCAATAAATGTGTTCAGATTCGATGTGTGCTCATGTGCGCGTGCATGCGTATATGAGTGATTCGAATTTCAGTTGCTATAGCGACGCGTTATGAATTCTGAATGCATATTTACACTCGAACCGATCTCTGTCTGTTGGTTGAGAGAGACGAGGCGAATTCACAGACTTTTGCAGAATATTTTCTGAGCGAATCTTGTGACTTTGAAGCTGTTTTCTGGATTTCTGAGAGGAGACTTTTATTCTAGGAGGACATCGGATAATATATCCTCTATATAGTCATATTTTTTGAAAGAGTCATATAATTTCTAAGAATACTTTTATTTTACAGCTCTTTTCTTATTTTTTGGTTTAAGGAGATTTGTATTTTATTGTATTGTATTTTGTGCTGTATATTGTATTGTTTTTTTGCAGTTTGCAGGAGGATATCGATGGCTCACATGATGGGTGAAAGAGGAGGTGAGAGCTTTAGTTTTTTATTTATGGTTTATGGTATGATTTTGTACAATGACTGACTACATTAATGTGAAGAACCCATTTGATCACATATATTTGATTCCTTGCATGTGAAATTAACTTTCAATTTGAGTAACTGAAGTAACAATAATTGACCACTGACATTGATTATTATTAAAACATTACTAACTATGTGATGTGTGTAATATTCCAGCCTCAGGCCGCTCCAGATCCAGGAGAGCTGCTTTCTCTCAGACGGCTGGTCAGGAGGTTTGGAGACCCGGTTCTGATGACCGTGATCAGGATCCGCTGCCAGACCCGACACAGACACAGAGCCAGGATCTTCCTGGATATTTAACACCTCTGTCTTCTGAGTCTGTTTCTGTGTCCACAGGTCAGGCTGACAGGAGGAGGACGAGGAAGAGCGGCAGCCAGAAGAGCCCAGATGATGGACGTCCGTTCACTTCATCTAAACACTCTCGCAGAGGTCAGAATAGGCTTTAATAAAGAAGTTCTGGCTCAGTTTCTAGTTCTATTTTCAATGGCTGATTTGTCATTGAAATAAGTTGAACCAACTAAAGTAACAATTTGGTGTGACCATACATTGATTATTCATATTATATATTATTTATAAAAAAAGAAAATGTTTTTGATGTGTGAAATTTTCCAGCCTCAGGCCGCTCCAGATCCGGGAGAACTGCTTCCACCGATTCTTCTCCGGGCATCATGTCATCATCAGCTTTGTCCCTCTCTGAGGTCGATGTCGAGCGCTGGTTCTGGAGAGAGTCGTTGAGTCTGAGCAGCAGAGGCTCGTACAGCGTCGAATGGAGGCGGAGTGGCGATGGATCGGAGAGCCGAAACCAACAGGACAGTTGCAGCAACTGCTGTTTGTCCAGGTCCGACAGCCTGGAAGGATTGCTGTGTCCTCCGCTGCCCGGGCAAGTTCCTGTCGAGCCAACAGAGACTTCAAACGGCCGAACCGCTCAGGGTGCCATGGAGGCTTCTCCTGTGAACAAGAGCTCAACAGGTGAGACTGAAATAAGGCTGGCCAGTGTCAGGTCTACAGAGACATTCTGCTATTTCATGCCCAAGTTTTTAACATGTTAATGTCCGGTCACATTTACTGTTGCTCAGCAAAATTTCTCTGAATAAAAAAAAAATATATATATATATTTTTTTTTTTTTAATTGGACATTCGTCTAACATTTTCAGAACATTCAGAGAACATTCAAAAGTAATGTTCCCATAATGCAAAATTATAAAATAGATTGTTCCTTTAACCAAGATTTTTTTTTTTTTTTTACCAGTTGGACGTTTCGAAAGTTCAGGGAACGTTTTGAAATAACATTTTCATAATTTAATGAAAAGTTAGCAAAACATTCTCAATAAGCGATGAACTCGATGGTACTTGCTCTGTCGGACACACACCAGAAACACGCGCACAGAAAGCCGCTTCTAATCTAATGTAAATATATTTTAAGAAATGGCCCATATGATCTTTGCCATTACCAGAACTGACCAAAGTTGACCAAATGAAGCCTGGAAATGTATGTTTTCTTTTTAATAAAAGATCAGATAAAATAAGAAAAATAACTATATCGTCATAATTGTGACTTAAAATGACTATTAATATTTCATTTAATATTTAAATAATATTTTGGGAAATTTATGCAGGCATTAAGCAGAAGTCAGGCGGGTAATGTGGAAATATTTCGTTACTTTGAATTTTTGTTACATTACAGAAAAGAATTTAACAGTGAAATGTAAAATATGCCATTATTGGTTAATTTGACGTCAGAGATGTTTCTAATAGTTGTGTTTTCAATTGTTATTTCTTCATTTCAGGAAAAGCTACAGAATGTAGGAAGAGGAAAGGAGCTGGTTGTTTGCTCAGGCTCTGGAAGGCTATGAAGTGTGTTTTCTGCTGCTGTTGTCACTGTAGTGCTGTGAATGTTGTGGAGCCTTTTGTTCCTCCAGCAGATCTGGAGCCAGAGCCTGATCCTGATCCATCATCACCTGCTCCAGATCACTCCGGCGTCAAGACGAATAATGGTACATCGCCACTCATTATTTCTCCAACATGATTTACAACAGGATTATCTTGTTTTCGACTAAAAATAGGGCTTGTTTTCAGAGAACATTAATATTATTTCCCCCATTATAATATTATTTTCTCGACACAACCAGCACTGATATTTTTTAATAAAGCAATAGATCTAGCAAACTAATATTTTTCTGTTTGTTTTTCAGAGTCCTTTGAGTCTCTCTATAACGTTATAAAGATGATTGGATCTGGAGGATTTGGCAGGGTGTACCAGGGAACACGCAAATTTGATGGCAAAAAGGTCAATCTTACCGAATTGTACAAACATTTTGCTCTTGCATGTATCAAAACATATTTAAATCAATTTACAGATGGTTTAATACTTAGTGCTTGAATACTGTTATTGAAACTGGGTTGTTTTTTTTGCAGGTTGCCATCAAGCGGATACGCAAGATTGACAACAATCGTTATCTTAATATTGTAAGTTGGCCAAAACCTGAATATGTATTGAGTTGTTTAAGTGCAGATTACTATTAGATAAGATTACTTATCTAAAAAGATCAAAGAAAACTCATTTAAAAATGATGCGTTTTCTTCCGATTTTTACCCAGCTAACCTTCTGTCTGCTACTTTTCTCTAGCCTGGGCATCCCGAACCTCTCGTTACAGAAGTGGCGCTGCTGATGATGATGAGGCGAGAACCCATAAGCCCCTTCGTCATACAACTATACGAGTGGTTTGAACATCCTGAAGAATTCACTCTGGTTATGGAGTATCCTGAACCCTACGACATCTTGCTGGACTTCATCACTCGTAATCATCAAGTGTTTGAACCAACAGCACGGTTCATCATGCGACAGGCTGTGCTGGCAGTGCAACACTGCATCCATCATGGTGTTTTTCATAATGACATTCATGCGCAGAACTTCCTGTTGAAGAGAAACCCGGTACAGCTCAAGCTGATAGACTTTGGCTGCGGTCAGCTGTTTAGTAGAGATGGCTACGAGAGCAACATTTACATTGGTGAGCATTCTGGGAGTTTGGAAACCTGAATGTAGTGAATTACTAATTATTTGATGTTTAAAAAAAAAAAGCTCAACAATGTGCAAATGTCTTGCTTGCAGGAGTACCGGATTACTGCCCACCTGAAGTCTTGACAGAACCTCGATTCCACGCCGTCCCAGCAAATGTCTGGTCTCTAGGAGTGTTGTTGTACAAGATGGTGAACGGATGTTCTCCTTTTCACAACAGAAGAAAAATCACACAAGCCAAAGTTACATTTCAGAACCCCACCTTATCCAAAAGTGAGTGAATAATATTGATACATTGATAAACACACACATAAAGCAAAGGCTTTGTACAGAAACAGTTAAAGGTGAAGTATGTAAGATTTTTTATTTAAAGTAAAGATAAGTCACATTTTGCAGTATATTAATCATGTTTTAGATGCTGTTTTCATAGATGCCAGGTCACATGGTCATGACTAACCAGCTCTCTCCTTATTAAATTTTGTACAGAATGCAGGGATCTGATTAGCCAGTGTCTAGCCCGGGATCCAACTAAACGCCCGACGTTAGAGCAGATGTTACAACATAAATGGATTAGTAATGATCTACAGTAGATTGGAGAAGTTCAGGAGATTCACTCGATCAGTTTCAGGTGTGAGGAAGTGTAACAGAGTAGGATTGTTATCTTTTGTCTTCAATTCTGGATTATTTGTAGTGAGATTTTCAAATTTGTGTTCATTGTAATGTTCTTGTTATAGTCAAGTCACCTTCATTTATATAGCGCTTTATACAATACAGATTGTTTCAAAGCGGCTTCACGGTAATAAACAGGACAAATAACAGAATCAGTGATGCAAACAGAATTAAATTCTGTTCTAAATCAGCTCTAAAAAATCATTCATGAGTTGACTTATTCATATAATCTTTGTATTGAATAGGTAATAACATACTTGCTGAGAGCTCTGAGCTCGAGACTTGACCCGAAGCCTGAAGTCCAACTCCAACCTGACAGGAACTCAGAGTCTGTCCACGTCTGAGCAAGAACATGAGAGACTGCAAGACTGGAAAGAAGTCATCAAGTCATCACACACACATTTGCTTTGTTTTAAAAGTCAAGACAAGTCATCTTCTACAAACATTTGTGAAAGAATGTGTCGCCTTCAGGAGCTTGGTACTGTGTGGTACCGTGTTAGGTCCATTCGTGAAATTTCCTCACTACTAAATATTCCACGGTCAACTGTTAGTGGTATTATAACAAAGTGGAAGCAATTGGGAACAACAGCAACTTCGCCACTTAGTGGTAGGCCACGTAAAATCACAGAGCGGGGTCAGCGCATGCTTTCTGCAGAGTCAATAGCTACAGACCTCCAAACTTTGTGTGACCTTCAGATTAGCTCAAGAACAGTGCATAGAGAGCTTCATGGAATGGGTTTCCATGGCCGAGCAACTGCATCCAAGCCTTACATCACCAAGTACAATGCAGAGCGTCGTATGCAGTGGTGTAAAGCACGCCGCCAGCGTGACTAAAAAAAAAAAAAAAGACTCTAGAGCAGTGGAGACGTGTTCTCTGGAGTGACGAATCACGCTTCTCTGACTGACAATCATCAGATGGACGAGTCTGGGATTGGCGGTTGCCAGGAGAGCGGTACTTGTCTGACTGCATTGTGCCACGTGTAAAGTTAAGTGGAGGGGAGATTATGGTGTGGGGTTGTTTTTCAGGGGTTGGGCTTGGCCCCTTAGTTCCAGTGAAAGTAACTCTTAATCCTTCAGCATACCAAGACATTTTGGACAATTTCATGCTCCCAACTTTGTGGGAACAGTTTGGGAATTGCCCCTTCCGGTTCCAACATGACTGCGCACCAGTGCACAAAGCAAGATCCATAAAGACATGGATGAGCGAGTTTGGTGTGGAGGAACTTGACTGGCCTCAACCTGATAGAGCAAGATGTCACCATTTTGGTGTCCGCGTCAAATTAAATTGACAAAAGTCATTTTATATACATAAAAACCATGTTAAATGCAACTTAAGTGTCTAATTTAATATTTCAAATAACTTTTTTGAAAATAAAATGTCAACATATGGGGGAAATAATGTTCCAAACTGTAAAATTGTCATTCAGCATAATTGTCTGGACTTTGATTTTGTCATTACATCTTTAAATAAACAAAATACCAAGTTATATATATATTTGTTTTATTGGCATGTTCACATAAGTGTTGGCTGTTATATTAAAAGGACCATGTCTTAAGTATTTAAATAAAAATGGGACTTTTGTCCCGAAAATGCAGTTTGTCAGAGATCATTCAGTGTAACAGGATCAAGAAGCCATTCCCAAATCATATAAAAAAACAGATAGTCATTTGACATCATCAAATGACACCCTGATGACCATGTGGTGCCGCAGAAAAGTGAGTTTATTGCTCTTAAATATTTGATAATTCCACCTTTTCATGGTGTGATAGCCTGAGTTACAAAAACGTCATTCAGTGAAATGCCAAAAAAACATATTGTTAGAAATATTTAGATATATTTATTTTTGAAAAATAAATAGATGTTGTGAATAATTGTGATTAACTTTACTGTTCAAGCTCATTGTTTGATATACTAGGTGGCCTGTTGATGGCCTGCAATATAAGCTGAAGTTAAAGTTTTGTCATTCAGAGTAATGCAAATTCTGTTATACCAAAGTGTCATCCATTACACTGAATGACAGTATCAATGTATAAATAATTTTAGTATCTTATATTACCGATAAATTAGGAATGCTTAGCAGCAGTGACAAATGTGTTAAACTTAATATTAATAGTTTAACACATTTTTGTATTGTTTAATTTGTTTTGTTTAACGATTTTGTTTAATGTGTTTATATTTTGTATGCTGCATGTTTTTTTTTTTTATGCTTCCTTTTTATATGCTCAATGTTTTATTGTACAGCACACTGGTGCAACTGTTGCTTTTAAATGTCCTATAGAAATAAACTTTGACTTGACTTTAATTTGTGTTATTGATTAATTTTAGATGCTCATGAACAGAGAAAGTTTAAAGGCACTGTAAAAAGCCCAAAAGTAAATGCAGACCCAGTACTTTTAAAGCCCATTTACACCAAGAACAATAACTATAATTGTAACTATATTAGCATTCACACCAATGACCGATAACACTGTTCACACTTGCCGAGCAAGTCAGAATTAAAGTGACAGGCTAAGCAAGCATGGCAGGGAGCTTGCTGACAAATGGGTAAAACCATAGAAAAAAAGATGTAAGACGTATACAACACCCCTTAACTTTCTTTGGGAAAGTAGAGTTTCAAAATACAAGTTTTATATAATTGTTCTTTGACCTAAAGCTTTATTTTCCAATAAAAAAAAGTTCTGGACGTGATTGCAGTCCGAAGAACATCCGAAGCGGGAAGAGCAGATAACGAAAAAATTTGTGCTCGGAATGGAGTAGAGAGCACTTTGGGCACGTGACTGATGGACAGCACCCATTTGCTTGGCCGATGCTAACGCTAGCAGGAGCGCAGTCTTAAACGAAAGTGGCCATAGTTTGGCCGACTGTAGCGGCTTGAAGTGGGGCACTTTGAGGGCCCTAGGGACCGTCGATAGGTCCCAAGAGGGTATGGTTAGAGGACAAGGCGGATTGAGCCTCTTTGCCCCTTTCAAGAAGCGAACAACCAGGTTGCTTCTACCCAGCGATTGGATGGCCACAGGAGCGGGCTATGCTGCTATGGCCGCCACATAGACTTTGAGCGTGAAAGGGTTGTGACCCGCGCCCATTAGCATTAGGAAGGAAAGCACCAGCGGTACTTCACATGAAATAGGGTCTTGGTTCCGGACTGAACACCAGTCTGAGAAAACCAACCACTTAGGGGCGTAGAGGCATCTCGTGGACGGGGCTCTAAACTCAGAGTTAGTATTCAGGACTCATGCTGGGAGCTCCGTAAGTTCATGTTGAGGGGCCATACGTGGAGGGCCCACAGCTCGTGTTGGGGATGCCAGATTGTCCTGTTCGCCTGGGAAAGGAGGTCTTTCCTCAGTGGAATTGGCCATGGGGTTACTGCTTGCAGCTGAATCATCTCGGGGAACCAAGGTTGGGTCTGCCAGAGAGGAGCCACCAGAAGGACTCTGCGTCTGTCCTCTATCCGTTTGATGACCTGAGAGAGCAGTGCGACTGGGGAGGCTGGGCCATTCGTGGACCAGTGCAACCCTGCTCTTAGTAAAGAATATTGGGCTGTTAGAGCGGCCTTCGTAGGCGAAGAGGTCAACCTCTGCCATGCCGAAGATACTGCAGATCGTTTGAACTGTCTGGGGATGGAGGGTCCATTCCCCTGGGAACACGATGCCCCGGGATAGCGAGCGCATACATATAGCTTATATGCAAGCAATATATTAAATATTACAGGCTGCACCTCACGCTGATGTGGAAGAACAGCACCTGTTACAGCATTGAGATGAAATGAGAAGCATTTGGTCGGGCGGAGTCATGGCTTGCGGCTGCAGAGCCATGGAACACAAGCACAGCGAGGCAAGACTGCGTGCCTTCACCCCTGGCAAGTGACATGCTCACTGGTACGGATTTGTAAAATAACCGCCAGCGAAAGATGCTCTTTAGAGAGGGATATGATAGCCACAGTGTGGAAACATAATTTTCAGTTGCAGATCTGTCAGAGCTGGTGTTTGCTCTAGCATTTTAGGCAGCATGGATTAATCCCTGTGCTTCAGGGAGAGTGAGACACGCAGGATATAGCTGGCGTGAGCTCACTTATTCCCGTTCGTTCAACCTGCGCACAGATCACTGCACTGTTATGGCTATGTTATTGGATAGAAGGCTTCAATCATCAGAGAAAAATGAGTTTTTCCCATAGCATCTAGCAAGACGCAATACAGTAAGAGTGAACGTTTCAAAAGGAAACTACGGCTGAAGGATAATTCTGCTGTTTTAACCGGGCCAAGCCCTTCCGGTGCAGCTAGCATACCACACATTCACACAGTGACAGAGAATACTCTCTATGGCACTCCTGTAGAAATGTATCAGCAGCCGAGAGGAGAGCCCGACCTGCTTCAACTTCCTGAAGAAGAAAAGTCTTCGTTGAGCTTTCTTCACCAGGTGGGAGGTGTTAGGAGCCCAAGTGAGGTCTGCTGTAATGTGGATGCCCAGGAACTTGATGTTATCCACACGCTCCACATCCACCCCCTGTATGAGCAGTGGTTGTGTGGAGTGCTATGATGACCATGTCCTCTGTAGACCGGTTCCCCCGTAAGCAAACTGGTGGCTGTCTAGTTCAGGAGGTATAATGTTCTTAATGTGCTGCAGGATAAGCCTCTCAATACATTTAATTATGACAGGGGTCAGAGCAACTGGGCGATTCTCGTTGAGGCTGGTGACAACTGACTTTTTAGGCACAGGTACAATAATGGAGGATTTGAGGCAGACAGGGACTGTAGCCCCAGGGCCAGATGTCCTTGAAAGCTCTCGCAGTAGTCCGTCTGCCTCAAATACTCGATTATGAGGTTTGGCCGACAGTTTGAGGATCCAATGGAGTTACGAGGTTTATTCACAAACTCTTTTTAATAGGTTTAATTGGTTAATATTCGCAAAACCCACAGACAGATGTAAAGGGTGAACAATAGTAAAGATTATGGGTTCACAGTTTTTAATGTTTTATGAGACAATAACTACTCAAGATTTTACTTTAGTATAATTTTCGGGACAATTAGGGCCACAATTAGGGACAATAGCTTAGATTTCGGGACTGTCCCGAATTTTTCGGGACGTCTGGTCACCCTACTCAGGGCTCGACATTAAGCCTTTTCATGTCCTTGTCCTTCGAACAAATAAATCGGTCATAACACTTGTCCAAGTAAAAAAATTGATTGTCCAGAAAAAAAAAAGGAATAATAAAGCAATATTCTCATCAGTGTTCAGTCAACTTTGACATATTTGTGATATTTTAACCTTTATAAAAAGCATTTTTCATTAATCGTTTTAAATATATGCTTCATCTTTCATTTTAAATTCTTAAATTTTATCAATAAATTAAATTAGAATAATATATGGCTGCTACCAATCAAATTAAATAACTTACAGTGACAAATTACAATGGCATTAAAACAAATTACATTTTGTATGTTTTATTAAATTATATCATTTTTAGTATATAAAAAAGTAATATAATTAAGTATTGATCAGCATTTAATATTATTATTTTGTTTAAGTTTTGGGGTGGGCTAACGATGCAATTCATTCTGAGGTAATATTAATTTTTAAGGAGCGATACTTAAAATTTTTCGAGTATAAAATCAACAGTTTTCTCCAAAGGAGAGATCTTCGAGCAGCTGCTCGTGTCCTTTGGACAGACATTACAAACGCAGAGGAAAACTGTTCTAGGTTGTGCTGTCGAGTTACTGATGTTATGAAGTGTTAGTGCACCTGTCGCTCATATCATTTAAACGTATTACATACAAGATCATGGAAAGATACCATAGTTGTATCTAACAATGAACAATCATAATGACAAAACAGAAAACATAAAGAGCATTGGTTTGTGTACATCATAATATGACATTTATAGGCTACACAGGAAAAAAGAACAATAACAAGGCTAAATATCTTTATATAGTTTTTCATAATACATAAAAAATTCTGAGGGATCAAACAAGAGGTAAATTCATCAAGAAAAAGAGGAAACCTTAAAGGAGAAACTTTTTGGGTATAAAATAAAGAAATTAACAACATATTCAAGAGATGACGATGTTGGGGTTTCTTAATAAAAAGTTATCGTTTATATCGTTAGGCCCTATAAGGATAAAACTGTGGGTCACATTAGTAGGGTTTAAAATAAAAACAACTTAAATCAACCCTAAATGTATTCACAAAATAATGCTGGACAGCTGTTTCTTCAACAATAGGCTAACACAAAATGAGCAAGCTTCATCAATATCAAGATATTTACAGATAGATGAATTAAATGTGTTGTTCATATCTTTTAAGTGTGCTAACGCGTTGTAGGTCACATGATAACGTCAAAATGGCGTATGATGTCCTGATCGCATTCATACTCAACGAGATTTGGCTATAAAGTACCTACTCTTTTAGCGCTCATTAAGTACGTACTCATTGAAATTAAGTACCTACTCATTGAGTATGCGATTCCGAACGCAAGTGTGTTCTAGCACAGTTGCTAAAAACAAAAACAAAAAATCAAAGATGACATAAAAGACCAAGGGCCCAACGTATACGATTTAAAACCACACTTGGAAGAGGCTCAGGAAGGAAGCGTATAAAATGCGGATTAAAGTGTTTACACGTGTGCAATGATTCCTTTTGTGCCAGTGTAAATGCAGCCATATGTTAATGTTGAAAACAGTTGTAAAATATTATGGAAAATGTGATTACTTTTTTCAGGATTCTTTGTGGATAGAAATTTTAAAACATATTTTACTTTACCTACATGAAATATAATGTATAAAAGTAAAACTTTAAAAAATAAAAAGTATAAGTATGTATGTATATATATATATATATATATATATATATATATATATAAAATAACTTGCTGACCCCAAAAGGGTGGAGCAAAAAACATTCCGTTTTATCAAAAAATGCATAAAGGATTTTAGAAAAAACAAAAAACTAATTTTAAACTCAATGACAAACCAAATAGCATTTATTTCTCCCTATATAAACCATTAAAATGTAATGGTGAATAACAGACACTGCTGACTGAGGTGGCATCGGTATTCAGAGACATTTAAGGAAACAAATGTACATTTTATTTGCATCTATTTATTTTATTATGTTTTCATGGAATACATATAATTTAATAGGGAGAAAAGCAAGAGAAAACTGTGCTTTCTTAAGGTTTTACAGTGAAAAGATAGTTTGTTCACAACTTATTGGTCTGAATGTATCTTTTCAAACACCCTATACTAGACTTCGGTGGCTGATATATGCAAACATTTTAAAATACAGGACGGATGTGAAAATTACAAATGAAAAGAGACAGAAATGGATACCTCAAAATATGGCATGAATATTTCCAATGCCAGTAGTCAAAATGAGTGTCAATTGATTGTTCAGATCCTCTTGGTCTTTTACTGAATAAAAAGCTAGATAACAAATATGTTATGCAGATCATTAAACAGAACAGTTACCAAATGCTGAAACAGGAGTCTAAATGACAGCTAATGCTAAATTAAATAGCGCCTCAGCATTCATTGTGAACAATACTGTTTATAGATGCATGTCAGATAGTCAAACAAGAGAAAAAAATATTACAGTTTCAGAAGTCACTAGACCAGGTAGATTAAAGTGTCCCCAATGTCCATTTTCTGGCCGTTATCGCTCATATGAACTTTGTTTTCTTGCAGGTTGATGTGGAAGACTGAACTGTTTGAGATGGGCAGTTTACCCTCCTCTTCCTTCCCCAGAACCGGGATTCTCCGCGGTCCGAGCAGAGGGTCCTCAAAACGCATCAGCTTCACTTTGGATAAATCTGCAATTTTTACAACAGCGTTATTACAAAAATAATGGCAACATGATCAGCAATGTAGCATGATTTTGCCAAGTAAGACTTGTTCCTCGATCAACATATTTTGTTGATCCTGGAAAAACATTCCTGTTCAAAGATTTAGTCCCAACCTAATCCTACCCATAAATTATCTCTAAAATCAGAGGGAAATGATAGGTGAATAACACTGATTTAGAAGCCTAAACTTGACAAACTTAGGCTCAATCCCAATTCACCCCTTGCCCCTACCGCTTGTTTTCGAGTGACCTATTCGAGTTACATTTTAATGGTGACCCTTGGCCCTTAAAACAGTTACAAGGGCCAAGGGGTTGAAATATTCCCCTACGAAATGGAACAACTCATCATGAACCCGATACGTTCTCAGTCGTCGATGATCGCTCTGACGTTACGGAAGCGGCGAGTTTTTACAGGATTTCTCCATGACAACGACTGACGATGAGCGCCGCTGCTCTTACCTCCGAGGAAACATGATGATTGTAACGCTCCTTCCTCGAAATGTATGTCTTTTCTGTTTTGGAAAGGTTATATTATTATACTATATTATTATTATAAGAGTAAATAAAGTGCATGGTGGTGTCATCTGGGGCTAAATTTAAATGTTTAACCGTTTGCGAAGCCATCTCGCCGGCGATTCGCTATGTATTCTGGGAACTTTCTCGTAGCCCTCCGTTCGGAGTGTGCCTCTGATGCTGCGTTCACACCAGACGCGAATAGAGCGTCAAATTCATGCCTGTCGCATCTAGTTATATGCTTGAACACTTTGAATCCATTTGCGAAAGAGCGAAATTGACACGCGTAAAAAAACAAAAGTTTGAAGCGTAATTTACGCGTCGGAGGCGAAATCCGTTGGCGGCTATCTTTTTACAAGATGGCTAACGTTAATGTTGATTGAGCATTCATCGAGAGAGTCACCGCTCTGTATCTGCTCTGGAGAGCAGAACAGCGGCGTAGTGATCATCGTCGCCGTATTAGGTCCACCAGACCCTTCGGAGGAGAACCCAGTTTGGCGAGTTTCAGCATTTGCTCCAGGAGCTGCGCCTGGATGACGGCCGCTTTCAGCGGTACTTCCGTCTGTCCCGCGCCCAGTTTAATGACCTGTTGTCCCACATCGGAGCGAGGATCACCCTCGCCCTCACCCACCTAATCTGTAATTTATTTTTGTTTTGATGATAAATGGAGCCAGACTAGGTTACTACAAAAGTGATTAACCTGTCCTGTGATTTTTTTCTCTTCCACACAACACTGTCCAGACACGAACTATGTTCTTGCACTAAAGTATGTTGGTTGTCTTTACATTAGAATAATAATAATGTTTCATATAATCTAGATTAGATATGGAATAAATAGCATTCAATACAAAATTAATGTCTCGTATATTAAAATCAAGTTTTTATGTGATAAAATACTTACTTCACCACGTGACAGCTCAAGCTGGCTCCTGATTGGTTAACGCGGCGCGAACTGACGCAGAAGTTCCGATTTTTCAACTTGGGCGGCAGACGCGAATTCGCCTCAGACAAGTGAATGCACAAAAAGCAAATAAAATAATTCGCGCGTGACGCGCCAGACGCTCAATTCGCGTCATTCACGCAAACTTGACGCGCGAATGAGGCGAATTCACGTCTACCGCGCCTCATTCGTGCCGCAGGAATTTTTTACGCCCATAAATGCGTCTTTGCATTGACTTAACATTGTAATCACTCGCGCCAGACGCTCTATTCGCGTCTGGTGTGAACGCACCATGAAAAATCTCCGTTTCGAGGGCTATGTAGCCCTACCCCTCTATCACAACAAGAATCGGGACACCCTACCCCTACACGTCAACAGGCAGGGCCAAGGGGTGAATTGGGATTGAGCCTTAGACTTGTCCCTCAAATCTGATTGGTTGATTGTAATGTTGTTCCAGGATCAACAAAGATGTCGATCCAGGAACATTTTGTACATGGTGAAATCAGGTTCACCGTAGCATAATGTGGCCTCACAGTATTTGGATACTTTAAAATTTTGCTTGTTAACTTAAATATCTTAAGTTTCATGAAAACCTATGCTAAAATAAATGCAGGTAAGCTTTACCCTTGATGGCTCTGTTGACTCGGGACAGTCTGCGGATGATGGTGTCTCTGCTGTCTCCCTGTCGGATGTGGATCTTGGTGGAGAACAGGCCGTTGGCTGGCTGAGGGTTCAGCAGAGAGACTGACACTCCAGGCTACAGGAGGAACAGAGGTCACAGATGAAGATGATGTATTTATGGAGGATACATTATACAGATCACGTTTATATGACACTTTCTGCATCATGTACACGATTCCCCAAACCTTTTGACCAATGTATTTTCAGTTGTCTATGATTATTAGATAGAATTATTATTAGAAAGAATCCTGAAATAAAAAAAAATGCATCACAATTTCCACACAAAATTTTTTTTTTAATAATGTTCGTTTCTGAAAGAAGTCTCTTCTGCTCATCAAGCCTGCATTTATTTGATCAAAAATACAGAAAAAAAACAGTAATATTGTAAATATTATTACAATTTAAAATAATGGTTTTTCTATTATAATAAACTTTAAAATGTACCAATTTACTCCTGTGATCAAAGCTGAATGTTCAGCATTAGTACTCCAGTCTTTAGTGTCACATGATACTTCAGAAATCATTCTAATATGCCGATTTTTTATCATACATACACTGCCGTTCAAAAGTTTGGGATTGGTAAGATTTGTAATATTTCTAAAAGTATATTATGCTCACCCAGGCTGCATTTATTTGATTAAAAATACAAAATTTAATTATAATATAATATATATATATATAATGCTCAAAAACATTCATCATTATTATCAATGTTGAAAACAGTTGTGGAACTTTTTTTCAGGATTCTTTGATAAATAGAAAGTTCTATTTTATTTATTTGAAATAGAATTTGCTTTAACAAATGTTTTTACTGTAACTTGAGATCAATTTAATGCGTCCGTGCTGAATAAAAGTATTGAATTATTACCCCCCCCACCATTATTTTGTAATAATGTTACAAAATCTTTCCATTTCAGATAAATGTTTTTGTCCTGAATAGCAAATCTGATATCTATTTGATACAACAGTTCAATAAATAAGAAGTTAATATTGTGATATATTTTACACACAATATTGTGTTTTTGCTAATTTTTTCCAATGAAAATATTACCTATATAGGCCAGAAACCTATATCGTGCGTCCCTAAGCAACAAAGTGGTGTTTCGTTTCTGGATGAATCCATGTTTTGAGCGAATCAGTCGTGTGAACCTATGGCCCATACATTAAGAGAGCCAATAGGTGTGTCCCACTGATCGCTGTATGGCTTTGATGTCATACACCGACTCACTGACAAAAGGCCCTTTCATGCTGAACACAACGCGATCAAGCCAAGCGACAATTTTAAAACAGTTTAATCTGAAATCTATATATCTTATCCCCATAATTATTTATGTGTTGAAATGCTGTGTAATAAGTGGTATGACTGTATAACGTATCTCTTAAATGTCCGTCTAGTTTGAACTTGGAAGCTTTGCTTTTAAAGAGCTAATAAAATATTTAAACTCAGATCAATATTTTGTTTCTAATTATTTACTTATGTGGCAAGTAGCTGTGTAATAAGCGGGATAATGTACATCCAGCCGGTGGTTCTCTCAAAATAACCCCTTTAGCTGATCACGTCAGGGTCCTCATCACCCTGTCGGGGGTTATTTTGACAGAACCACCGGCTGGATGTACATTATCCCTTACATATATATATATACAGTGTGTGTGTGTGTGTGTGTGTGTGTGTGTGAAATATTACAATTTTAAATGTTTTTCCATGATTGTGGGAACACTGCATATAAAATGCTGTATAAACAGGGTATATACAGGAATCATGGAATTAAAATTAATACCTTTTAAGACCTTTTTCAAGACCCCTTCCATACATTTTAAGACCTCATCGCCACTTCAAGTTTTAACCGTTACATCGGCGACACCTTACATTTATATACTGATTGTAAGATAGCACAACTAAACAGTCTTAGTTTGTGATAACTCCTTATCAGTACAAAATAATTCAGAAGGGTGGGAATGAAGCACAAGATAATTAATTAAATGACTGACCCAATGCAAGGTTTATTAGAAAGAGAAACCAGACAGGCTCGTGGAGTTTGGAATTACTTGGATGAAAATTATCTTACTAAATGATATTACAAAACGGAATTACTTTTAATCAAATTAATTAATGATACTGAGTTATAATATCACCACCACAATGAGAAATCACATGAAATCCAAACAGCAGTCGAATGAGGAAAGACAGCTGTCCATCACTGCATTGACGACTGCAGTAGCGCAGCTGAATCCGAGTGAGCGAGATGATTACTTAACTGATAGCAAAATGATTTTGACACATATGCTTCCTTTAAGTTTCGTTAAAGAAGCAGTCCTTAACAGAAAACGCGAAGTGCTGTTAGAAACTTTATCTGTCACTGTGTCCCTGCAACATCTGTCAGCGGCAGCGCGTTTTCTACTCGAGCATGTGAATATTATTGTTTTTCTCAACATGAAAGTGAAACAATATAAACAAGATAAATATTATGTTGACTCGAGTGTATACCTTCGTTCTGTACGATAAGTGGAACGGTCTGTTTTATTAGTGTTTTTTCCCTTTCGTACTGATTGATCTTTAGGGCTGCAACAACTAATCGATATAATCGATAATAATCGATTATGAAAATCGTTGTCAACGAATGTCATTATCGATTAGTTGCTCTGCTTACGTCACGGGGAGCATTTACTGGTGATTGGTTGAAACAGGCCTATCATGATGCGGCACACACGCACACACACGCAAGGTCTCTCTCCCTGTGCCGCTCTGTCGTGCGCGCGCTACACAGTTTGGACTTTGGAGCACTCTCTTCTGTCTCGCATGCGCTCTCTTGCTTGCACGCTCTAGATTCCAGGAGTTTTAACTAATTTGCGGGCATCAGGGAGCCGCTATCAATATGCGGGAGACTCCCGGAACTTCCGGGAGACTTGGGATGTCTGTATTTTGTCTCGGGCATCAGGTTGTGCAATCATTTCGCTCGCAACATAAGTGATGGATTAAAATAGTGCTACGCAGAAATAGGCTAAATTAAAACGGTGTTTAGAAAGTGAAGCACTAAATATAAAGGCAGTTATTAACAGCAGCAGTAAAAGATTGTTTTTTAGTCACTGTAGTCAGTGGTTTTCAGCGAATGCTTGTGCACTAATGCATCATTTTCTTGTCCTTTTAATCAAGCCTGTTTGCTGCGTCTCCATTCCGTTCTCTTTTTATAGCATTTGTCTTCTATTAAGTTTTAATTGTTTTACAAACGCGATCTACTGCGGCTCTACTACGTTCACACGCTTTTTTTGAGTCTTTCTATATTTATTTTAGCAATTTATCCTTATAATTAATTGAATCTTAAATAAAAATTAAATGAATTATGTACTTTACATGTTTTTGGTTTCTATCTTCACATCTGAACATGTCTGTGTAAATTAGTTTTTAACAAAAATTATGTTAAAACAATGTTGTATATAATTTAGATTTTTTTGTTTTTCATGGTTGTCAACTTGCCATCAGCAATTATCATTAAAAACAATGCAAATATTGATATTAGTCAAACTCAATGTGTGGCTTTTGTACACTTTTACACATAAATACCATGATTAAGGGTTTTATTTAGTTGTAATAAACAAAAAATCAAAATGAAATTTTATCCGATTAATCGATTAATCGAAAAAATAATCGTCCGATTAATCGATTATGAAAATAATCGTTAGTTGCAGCCCTATTGATCTTAAATGCTTCTTTACATTTTTTGTTTACACATATTTTTTAATGTTTTCAACTGAAAGAAAACCTTAAGATGCAACAGATCTTAAGATGCTTGTTGTGTATATTTAAGTTCCCTATTAGTCAACGATGTTGTTTAACAACCGTGCGTATGGGACATATGCGCTATCATGCAGCAGTAAGGCCGTGTGTCCACCAAAGCGTTTTTTCACGCAGCTGGCGTAAAATTCTAATTGTTTTCAATGGGAGCGCCGCGTTTTTTAAACGCCATGAGCGTAACGAGGCGCTGAGCGTGTATTTAACACTCAAGCGCTGAGCGCCCAGCGTTTTTTACTGGTCGCCGAGAGTTGAAAAATGTTCAACTTGGGGTAAAACGCTGCGCTCATCACTGTCACTTTTTACACAGCCGTCCAATCACAGTGGAGGAGGGGCGGGACAAATACCACACCGACCAACTGTCACAACATTATTTCTGTACAAAGACATCAACCAGCAGAGCTAACCGAACAAAATGGATGAAAAATACATTTTTAGTATGAAACAAATTATCTACGAAATCAGTTACAAGTAAACTGTGCTGCGGATATTCTGTATCATAGCAACGAATCCTCTCAACTGAAAAAGCGCTGCGCTGCCAAAACGCTCTCAAGCGCCCACAGCTAGGCGTTTTCAGCAGAGCGTCTAGCGTTTTCAGCTGGCTAAAAACGCTTTGGTGGACACAGTCATGAAGCGCGGTAACAGATGACGTCATATCTAGCAGTATTCCATAAACTACACAGAACCCCACTATTCGCCGACGCAATGTTTAAATTCAGGCAAACTTTATAGACAAATATACTCAACGAAAAGATGATACAAAATGTAATACTTGGAAAATGGCATTTAAGACTTTTTAATACTTTTTAAGGGCCTTAATTTTCTCTAAATTGATTTATCAACTTTTAATACTTTTTAAGACCCCGCGGACACCCTGATAAAATGTGTCAGCACTGCATTTCAGAAAACAACTCAAAGCCAACCAACACTGCTGTACACTACACTACACCACAGTGAGCTGAATGTAAGAAGCATTACCCATGCACAGCGTGCTTCTAAAATTAGCCTGTCTCTAGCTGCATGAAGCACAGGCCAGATCAACCATTAAAAGAGAGAGAGAGAGAGAGAGAGAGAGAGCGAGAATAGATGGAGGCTTCTGTGCTGCAGATTTGACAGGGCCTCAGTGTCTCTCATCATCACCTCAGATCTGAAGACACAGAACGGTTTCCCAGGGCAACAGTCCTCCTTTACTTTGTCATCTGCTTCAGAGGCGAATACAACGTCTATCTGATCCAACTGATGGAGGAGACGGAGAGGGAGAGAGGGGTTAGAGAGAAACAACTAACAATGAGATCAGACCTAAAGTCAACTAATAATAGGGCTCACTGCACTCAACACTGTGGTTTGGTTGGTTGTTAAAAAACAAAACAAAAAAAAAACACCTTTGCTATGTATTTTTAGAGTAAAAGACAATATTCAAAGGGAAATTATGTAAGGTGGGGCTTGTTTTTATTCAGCAGTAACTTTCTGGAATGTGATGATTGGATAATATAATTTGCCCCACCCACACGGCCGTGATTACATCAGCAGAAATGGAAAGTTGTTTGAGGCGCAGAAAACATTTTTAAATTATTATTTTTGTTAAGAGTATTGTGCAGTGATGAGACATACAACAAGTCTAGGGACATTATTTAAGCCATACATTAAGTTAATATCGATTATGTGTTGTCTTTAAGTGTTCGAAAGTGAGGGTCTTTCTTGATTTCTATCCTTTGGTTTTGTAGAAACTGTACATTTAGTTGGCTTTGTAAGTAGTTGTGCGCTATTACCTCGAGAGAATTAGTCAAATAAACGATATTCTCCAGAAGGACGGTGCGCTCGTCAAACTCCAGCTCTAGATCAAGAACCCTGGGCCCGAATTTCTCTAGGCTGTCCTGGAAATACACAGAAAAACAGAAACAGGACCCATTTTAATGCATTTTATGACACATTTGGTTCTATAATATTATGGAAATTTATTATACTAAGTAATTCAACTAGCATGTGTTCAGCAGCAAAAAAAGGTTTAATAGTTTGCATAATTAAGATACACACACACACACACACAATATTCTACAGTCGGGTCGGTAAGATTTTGAGTCTATTCTGCTCACAAATGCTGCATTTATCTGATTCAAAAATACAGCAAAAGAAGGATATTGTGAAATATTACAATTTAACTGTTTTCTATTTGAATATCTTTTAAAATGTAACTTATTCCTGTGATCAAAGCTGAATTTTCAGCATCATTACTCCAGTCTTCAGTGTCACATGATCCTTCAGAAATCATTTTGATATGAGGATTTGCTGCTCAAGAAACATGTATTATCATCAATGTTGAAAACAGTTGTGCTGCTTCATATTTACGAGGAAACTATAATACATTTTTTCAGGATTCTTTGATGAATAGAAAGTTCAAAAGAACAGCATTTATTTGAAATAGAAGTCTTAGCAACATTAAAAATGTCTTTACTGTAATTTTTTCAGCAATATATTGCATTCTTGCTGAATAAACATTAATTAGTTTCAAAAAAGGTAATATATATATATATATATATATATAGTAATTATTTTGTTCATTAACATTAAGAAAATTAAACGATATAATTGATATATTAATCTTTCACTTGTCTCAAAAACAAAAAAAGCAATGTTGAAACAAGATACTAGCCTACCGCTTAATACATGTATTATTAAGTGTGTAAAGTGTATGGCTGAATTGAAAACAACATACTACTCTTATAAGTTCTGCAGAAAAAAAAATGTTAAATGATATTGCCTCTATTACGAATTCATTCGTTACTTGAATAGAAGATCTAATTGAATACATTGCATTGTGGGATACAATATTCCAATAATAATCTAAAACCCTGTTTTTTCAAGATCGTATTCAAGTACCAAACTTCTCTTCTACCTTTATCATGGCTACAAAGGGCATCACTCTCTTCATGTACTTCTTCAGCTCCGGCATGGCCCCCAGCTCCGTGGCGATGACCTTATTGTCAGGTAGAGCTCCAGTGTTGCTCTGGAAATGACAATGGGAGAGAATAGCCTTTAGATTCACCGCTCAGGTCAAGATTAAACCCTCTAAATTCAACAGCATTTAAAATAGTACCGCAGAAGTGATCAAATAGCTGCACATCCCAATACACCATAATAATTACAGTGCTTAGCAGAAGTGAACACACCCATTATAAAGTTGACAAAAAAAAGGAATAAAAACAATCATCTTTTGGAAATTGATCTAAATGCCTTAATTAAAAAAATTAGAAAAAAATCCAACCTTTAAGGACACCAATTTTCTTTGTGAATGAATAATGTATCGTAAATAAATAAATGTTCTTCCTTAAAATACAGGTTGCATAAGTGAGGACACCCATATGTTATATTCCCATAGAGTCAGGCAGATTTTTATTTTTAAAGGCCAGTTATTTCATGGATCCAGGATAATATGCATCCTGATAAAGTTCCCTTGGCCTTTGGAATTAAAATATCCCACATCATCACATTCCCTTCACCATACCTAGAGATTGGCATGGTGTTATTTCAGTTAGGCTAATAGCTGGTTTGATTTGCATTGAGAGATGATCTTATGGAAACTACCCCATTATAACAGCTAAATAACTGGCCTTTAAAAATAAAGTTTAACATAGGGGTGTCCATAGGGGTGTCCTGACTTATGCTGCCTGTATTTTAAAGAAGAACATTTATTTATTTATGATACATTATTCATTCACAAAGAAAATTGGTGTCCTTAAAGGTTGGATTTTTTTCTCATTTTTTTAATTAAGGCATTTAGATCAATTTCCAAAAGATGATTTTTTTTATTCCTCTTTTTTGTCAACTTTAGCATGGGTGTGTTCACTTATACTATCCACTGTACATATGCAACACCTAATATTCACCATTGTGTCCTTTTGTAAAAAAACTAAAACAGATAGATCCATATTTTTTAAACTCTTGAAAACATAATAATAATAATAATGTTTTATTTATATAGCGCCTTTCCAGGGCTCAAGGACGCTTTACAATGAACAAGCAACAATAATGGCAATGGACAATGATAACAAACAAAACAACAGTAGGTAGATGAGAGTAAAAGTACAGTAAAGGAGAATTATGTAGACAGGGCAGCATATAACAGAATACAATCAGACACAACGAAATGTAGCACGACTTAAGTTTTTAAATAGTTTAGCTGAGTTTTTAATGTATTGCAATTTGGAAATGGAGCTAGCAGATAGACCAATGAAAGGGGCATTACAATAATGACAAATGCATGGATGACAGTTGCAGTGTCTTTGATACTGATGAAGGGACGGAGTTGGGCAATGCGATGTAGATGAAAGAATGCTGATTTAGTGAATTAATATGGGCCTGGAAAGAGAGAGAGGAGTCAAAGATTACACCAAGATTTTTAACAGTACTAGATGGTTTGATGTGAGAGCCAGCAATCTCACAGGTGAAATTAGTAGGAATTTTGCTAGTGAGTGCAAAGGTCCAGTAAAAATAATCTCAGTTTTGTCCATGTTAAGTTTTAGAAAATTTTAATGGAGCCAATCTTTTATTTCATGCACACAAGCAGATATTTTGTCGGCTGTGACAGATAGAGCAGAGCAGGTGTACAGATAGTATATAATTGGATGTCATCAGCATAAAAATGATAATTAAAACCATGACGGTGGAAGATCTGACCAAGGGGTATTATGTAAATTATGAATAATAATGGCCCGAGAACGGATCCCTGGGGGACACCTGGCTTCAGGGGGAAAGTAGGTGAGCAAAAATCTTGAACTGAAATGTAGAATTGTCTGTCAGAGAGATAGGAAGAAAACCAGGAAAGAGCAGCACCAGAAATACCCACATCCGAAAGGCGAGATACGAGTAGTTCATGGGAAACAGTATCAAAGGCAGAGCTGAGGTCGAGCAGCAGGAGCATAGACAGAGAACCAGAGACTCTGATCATTCAGTACCTTGACTAGTGCAGTTTCAGTGCTATGAAGAGGGCGAAAACCAGATTGAAAGGGATCAAAGAGATTATTTTCGACTAGAAAAGACTGAAGCTGGGAGGCAACAGTACTTTCCAGTAATTTCGCTATGAAGGGTAGATTTGAAATAGGACGATAGTTAGATAAAACTGAGGGATCAAGGTTGGGTTTCTTGAGAACAGGGGTAACAGCAGCAGTTTTGAGTGGCAGAGGGAATGAAGCAGAGGTAAGAGATGCATTGATGAAGTGAGAGATAGGTGCAGAGATAACTGAATGGCAGAGTTTCAGAAGAGGAGTAGGAGAAGGGTCAAGATGACAAGATGAAGGGTTGGATTTCAAAATGAACTCAGAGACAGAAGATGTAGTAGTCAGAGAAAAGAAAGTCAGGGACTGACCAGATTGATTCGGCAAATATTCTAATATTCGTAGCATCATTAGAGAAGCACTGGTGGAAGACATCTGTCTTTTCTAGCAAGTGATTCAGGAATGAACAGCAAAGTTCATCTGAGGCTAGAGCAACTTGAGATGGAGGTTTGGTAAGTTTATTTATTGTGTTAAATAATGCTTTTGGCCTGTTGCTTGATTTGTTAATTGTGGCAGATACAAAACTAGAACGAGCCGAGTTCAGTGCTGATTTGTAATTAGTTCAAGAAATTTTGAAATGAGTGTTTAACCATTTTAAATATTAGAGCTGTGTTGACAATATCAATTGATCAATCTGATGAACTTATTCATCGACTCTTCAATCCCAAGAATAATTTTTTTAGTTTATGCTGTTTTCTGTTGATGCGTAAATTAAACTTGACAAAGTATTTGTAGCACGCCAATAATCCCAATACACTTTGAGCCTACTTTTGAAAAGAAACAAATCTGAACTTTAAAATTCTGTCAATTTAATAAAAGTAAAACAATAAATGATGCTCTTTAATGAGGTATGACAGGCGTAAACCGATTATATCCTCGTCTTTACTACTAGTTACAGTATGAAATAAACATGAATGAACATCAGAAGGGATGTTGAAAGAACCAGAACAACTTACTGAAATGTATCATGTAATCGCTCAATCAGTGTCTCAAACGCAGAAAGACGTGAATAAAACAGATTGTAAACAATATTACGTAATGTCACATTTACCTCAGAAAACCCATTTAATGTCTATTAACTCAGTCAGCTAGAAAATAAAAACAACAACTGTAGAGAGGATTTCGATAAATATATCCATTATATTACATAATTATTATATTCCTATTAAATGGTTAGTGATGTCTCATCTATTGTGGGTTTAAATAAATCGGTCACTGTTTAAATGTTTATAAAGCATTGGAGTAGAAATAAAATTATATTACTGATATAAACATTTATTTATATAAAACATGTTGATTTACTCCATTTAAAAATAAATAGCAATTGAATTTGGACTCTGTTGTTACCTTTAATATTACAGAAATGTACTGACTGACAGGGTTCATTTACACACTTTGATATATGAGTGATATACTGATTTAGCAATACACTGAGCTGTGCTTAGGGTGTTTGTACCTCGTAATGTTTGCCAAGCAGAGAGAGGGCGCTGTGCTGCCAGGGTGGGTAGGTCTTCGCCACATAGATGGTGCAGTGCGTGGGCTTAGCTGGTGGTTTGCTGTCCCCCTTCTGTGGTTGACAAAGAAAAAACTTAAACAAACTGAAGATAATAAAGTTTAAAGCCCATTACATAAGAAGTACAATAAGATTAAGTTTTATTAGCTTTAATGTCACAAATTCTGAACACTAAACATGTTCTACAATCATAATGTAAATTGATTGTGATAAATTAATAACAACGAATAATTTATATGGTAACACTTTAGTTTAGGGTCCAATTAACTAGTTGCTTATTAACATGCATATTACTAGGATATTGGCTGTTTATTAGTACTTAATGCATAAAGCACATATTAATGCCTTATTCTGCATGACCATATTCTACATCCCTTAATCTACCCAATACATAAACTTAACAACTACCTTACTAACTATTAATAAGCAGTAAATAGGAGTTTGAGGCAAAATTCAGTCATAGTTAGTTAATTGTGTGTATGGTCACACTTTAGATTAGGGTACAATTCTCACTCATAAAGGATATTGACTGGAATGGAGTTAATCTAGGGAAGGTCCCCCCCCCCCCATTACATGTATCAGTATAGTTTCCTTCACAGTCTAAAACACATCAGCACAACAACTCCTTATCCAAAGCGACATTCATTAACACATGGTCTCAACAACAGGACTGAGAAAAGCCTTTCCTCAGAGCCTTGACTTATAACGCTTACGTAAGGGCTGGCATAGGTAGAAACAGACTGTAGGGAAACCGTCCCATGGTAAAAGCGAGGGATAATGCACTACTCTTCTGTCAGGGGAGGTCTGGGACAGCGCTGAACTCACTCTACATGACAGCTGTCGACTTGACTCATTCTTGAGGTCAATTCTGTTTCGGTGCAGGATCTCTGTCTAACGGCTTAATGTTACAAGGATTTTACAAGGATGCTACTAATTCTAACACAACAGGAAGCTCCCGTAAAACACTTAACTGAAAATCTTCATAAAGAAATTATTGAACATTTTATGTCGTGTAGCAGGGTTGAGGTTTTGAATATCAGAGTTAACCACTAGTTGCTATGCAACTACACATCCAGTCCATGAAAACAGCCACTCTCACCCTTAATGAGTGGAGTGCACCCTTAAAGTTAGGTGAGTTTTAATCATAAAAAGTTAGAGCTGTTCAAATTGTCTATCATTATCAAGCAGCAATTACAAAAGCAAGCACGGCAATGGTAGGTATGCTGTGACTTAAGCACTATTAAAAAAGTCATAACAGCAGAAATATGATTTTAAAATAAACAGATCAATGAAAATAGGCTAATATAGTTCATTTTATCCACTAGGGGGTGCAATTCCTAAAGTTCAGAAGGACCCTAAACGCTGTAACACAAAGCCGTAAGTCAGTCAATGTTGGGTTGTTGTTGAGTGTCTGTCGGCTCAGACCGTTGCCACTAATTGGACACAGTCGACGGCTTTTTTTCGGTTCCCTGATCATGTTGATTTGGGGTCAGAGCTGTTGGTTAGAGATCACTGATTGGCTGTTCGGCTTAGCGAACCAATTAGCGAGAAGTTAATTGGTTAGTGCACCGCGGCAGCCCTTGTGTGAAGCACTAATCATGTGAAAACCGAAGAGTGTAAAGACCAGAGACGCAACTCCATGAGCAAAGACACCAACAAGGCACTTGAGAATTGCTTTTCCCCCTTTCTATACGGCTTGTTCTCATCTGTTTGCTTTAGTGAACTTTATTCACTATGTGCCTTCAAATCTTTACTATTACTACTAACACTCGGAAATCGCGCACTGTACATTGGAGGCAACGCAATCCTAACAATCTGCCTACTATCCCTATGTTCTCTAGTACTTTACTCTCTATTCCAATTGGTCTCTGGAACTGCCAGTCTGCTGTAAACAAAGCAGACTTTATTTCATCTATTGCTACTCATTCAAATCTCAACCTCATGGACCCTAACTGAGACCTGGATCAAACCTGAGGACACTGCCACTCCTGCAGCCCTCTCCACTAATTTATCTTTTTCCCACATCCCTCGCCCAACTGGGAGGAGTGGAGGTATTGGTCTGCTTATCTCAAATGAATGGAAATTTGATCCTTTACCATCTCTAACTGGAAACAGTTGAATCACACGCAATTACTATTACTCACCCTATTAAAATCCACTTTGTAGTTGCTTATCGTCCCCCAGGTCAACTGGGTAACTTCTTGGATGTGTTACTCTCAAACTTCCCTGAGGACGGTACTCCTCTGGTACTACTCGGTGACTTCAACATCCACCTTGAAAAACCCCAGGCTGCTGATTTCAACACTCTACTGGACTCATTTGACCTCAAGCGAGTGTCTACTACGGCTACTCACAAACCAGGTAACCAATTGGACCTTGTCTACACGCGGTACTGCTGCACGGACAACACTTTAGTTACACCATTGCACACCTCAGACCACTCTCACTCTTGCCTATCCTCTATGGTTTCATCCTCACTTCCTCCACCCATTCAGTTTCCAGCACTGGACACTAACAATGCTACTGACACGCTTTGCTCCATTCTAACATCTTGTTTAGACAATTTTCCTCACTTTCAACCAGGCCTGCCCACGCTACACCCTCTGGCTGTCTGATGTTCTCTGTGAACATCGCTCTAAACTCAGGGCTGCAGAGAGGAAGTGGTGCAAATCAAAAAACTCTGCTGTCCTTAGTTTGTATCAGTCTCTCCCCTCTCTTCCTTCTCTGCAAATGTCTGCACTGCTAAAACGACATTCTACCACAACAAAATTAGCAATTGTTCTGACTCTCGCACACTTTTCAAAACCTTCTCTTCTTTGTCCTCCTTCATCTACTCTTACAGCTGTCGACATTGCAACAATCTTCATAAACAAAACAACAACCATCAGTGGCCAATTCTCCACACCACAAACTGACAAACACATCATAACAAATACACGCTCTCTCTCCTCCCTCTCCACTCTCAGAGGCAGACATTTCCAAACTTATCCTTTTCAATCATCCCACTACCTGTCCGCTTGATTCTATCCCCACTCACCTCCTTCAGGCCATTTCTTTTTCAGTTATACCTACACTTACATTATTAACACATCATCCAAGTGGATGCTGCACACTGGTTGTGGTTGAGGAGAGATTCCCTGATATGATTGTAAAGCGCTTTGGGTGTAAAGTAGTACATATGAAAGCGCTATATAAATGCCTTATTTATTCATTCATTCTCTTCACACTCATACCTTTCCCACAGCATTTAAGCAAGCTCGGATAACCCCAATGCTTAAGAAACCCACTCTAAATCCAGCACTTTTATAAAACTACAGACCGATATCCCTTCATTGCAAAGACACTTGAGCGAGACTCTCTCTGTTTCTCGCACAGAACAACCTCCTGGACAACAACTAATCTGGTTTCAAAAGCGGCCACTCAACTGAGACTGCCCTGCTCTCGGTTACTGAAGCACTGAGACTGGCAAAAGCTGCTTCCAAATCCTCAGTACTCATCCTGCTGGATCTGTCTGCTGCATTTGACACAGTCAACTACCAGATCCTCCTGTCAACCCTCATGAAGATGGCCATCTCAGGAACTGCACTCCAGTGGTTCAAATCTTACATCTCAGGTAGGTCCTTCAGGGTGTCTTGGAGGGGTGAGGTCTCTAAGTCACAACTTCTTGCTACTGGAGTTCCTCAGGGCTCAGTGCTTGGACCACTTCTCTTCTCCATCTAAATGTCATCACTAGGATCTGTCATCACTAGGATCTGTCATTCAGAAACATGGCTTTTCCTATCACTGTTATGCTGGTGACACTCAACTCTACTTCTCATTCCAACAAGATGATCCAACGGTACCTGTTCACATTGCAGCCTTTATGACAGAAATTTCTTGCTGGATGAAGGACAATCACCTTAGACCCTTCCTATCAGAGCATGCCACACAACTTCTTGTCAAATTTGTAAGTCGCTTTGGATAAAAGCGTCTGCTAAATGATTAAATGTAAATAAAAGTAAAATAAAAGTGACAAAAGTCAAGATGGCACACACAGATAGAGATTTTAGTAACAACATGGCCGCCTGGAATGACGAAAGTGAAGACAAACTGAACAGCGTGATTCATGTTCAATATGGTAGAAAAAACTGCTTTGTTTTCAATTTTTATATCCGCAGTACTAATTTACCTTTTTGAATGACAAATACAGACTACTGCCACCTACTGGTTTGGAGAGTTATTTCCTCTCATGCACACGCAGAACGTACATGCTAGTTAAAGGCCGTTGGAAACCCAAGTTTCACTGTAATATGCAACGCTTTGCCAAAACACAGATTAATTTCAAGTCTGGTTCCCTCATTGTCAACAAGCAATATTACATCAATTTGGCATGTACATTGTAGGGGTAAGTTTTACCCTGTTGTTATGAACATTTCACTCTGAATGACCCAGGAGATCTTAATAAAACGTAACACGACACTTAACTTCTTGTTAAATTTTGTTGACTAAATAAGACAAAACAGTGGAAAAAAATAAAATAAATATAAATGTATTGTGGTGATCAATGATGTCGTGAAGTCCAAACCTTGCCCTTGGCAGGCTGTGTGTAAGCTTTCAGGCGAAGGCGGAGGTCATGAGCAGTGTCCATCAGATACTGTGAGGATCGAATCAAGACCTCGTCCACTGGACCAGCTGTAGGCCAGAGAGCCTTCATTACGGAAATGCTCTAGAAGGAGAGAAAAAGTGAGAGTTAAAGATGCATTTTGTTCCTGTTTCTACTGGAATTGCACAAACTTTAATTTAAACCAGATAAATGTAAAGTCAGACTGTTTTCTTACGAGAGGTTCTCTCGTATTGCGTAAGTTTAGCTTACGCTACGGGAAAGATTCATCTTCTCGAGATACTGAAGCCAAAAAATTATCCTTAATTTTTGTATACCTTGTCAACGCAGTGCAGCAGCTAGCAGACCTAGAGCAGGCTATCTTGCGTGCTCATTGGCTGCTCTGTAGGCAACTGCGCCCGCGCCTTCATGGCGTCACAGCCCGCCAGAATGGGCGTGGCTTCAGCCTATAAAGGAATGGGCTGTAGGCTGCTTCCCTGATTTTTGTCTCTTCAGCGAGCTCTTCGCATCGCTGGATCTGAGAGAAGCCATCGCCGTCGTCGAACAGCGAACAGCCAGCTTAGGACAGCGCTGAGGAAGCCGGCCGTCTTCGCCACCTTCAGCCATCCGTGCGAGCTACGCTATCCGGCGACGTATCCTTTTGCCTTGCATTAGATTGATTTTCACATCTCTAAAAGAGCAGCGAGCGTCTTTTTAAAGATGCCTCGCACTTCCTGCGGCTCGTGCAGAGCCCCGCTCAGCGCCGGAGACCGCCATCTGATCTGCGCTCTCTGCCTGGGCCTGGAACATGCCGAGCTCGCCCTCGCTTCCGGGGGTTGCGTGCTCTGTGAGGAACTTCCGTTGGCGACCCTGCGGGCTCGCCTCGAAGCTCTCAGATCTACAGCAGTCACTCCGCCCTCTGTGGGACCGCGCAAGAAGAAGCGCCGTTCCCTGAGACAGCCGGAACCTGTGGCCACAGCGACGCGCTCACCGGAGAACCTCCCTCGAGCCTCGCTCTCGCCTTCCCCGCCTCCCCTCCCCGACGCGCAGTTGCCGCTCACGAGCCTCACTGCCGTCGCTTCAGAGGATGAGGCCGAGGGACACACCACGAGGGTGGAAGAAACGGTTGCAGCGCACCTTTGCCCGCCCTCCGCGAGATGGCGGTCACGGTCAGCGCTCCCGTCTAAAGCCTGTAGAGCCACGTCCGCCTTGGTCGGCCGCGCTTATGCTGCCTCCGGCTAGGCCGCGTCTGCTTTACATTCCATGGCTGTGCTTCAGATCCTGCAAGCCGACCTCCTCCGTGAATGGGACGAGAAGGGCCGGGATCCAGCTGCTGTTACAGATTTGAGAAGCGCAACGGATCTTTCTCTCCGCGCTACCAAAGCAGCAGCCCAGGCTATCGGACGAGCTATGGCCGCGTTAACCGTTACGGAGAGGCACCTTTGGTTAACGCTCACGGATATGAGGGAGTCTGAGCGAGCCACATTTCTCAACGCGCCGCTTACCCCCTCTGGTCTGTTCGGCCCAGAGGTTAACGGGATCGTTGATCGTTTTTCTGAGGTACAGAAGACCACGCAGGCCATGAACCTCTTCCTGCCGCGACGCTCGAGTTCCGCCACAGGCCGCTCTCGCGAGAGACAAAGCCAGCCTCCTGTGCGAACCAGCACCCAGCGTCCAGCACAGCCCCAGCCTCAGCCGCGACGTCAGGGCGGCCGCCCTAGGTCGCGCTCAGACAGCCGTCATAGACCGCCGCCTCCCAGAGGGCCTCGGCAGAGAATAACGCTGAAGTCTGAGCACGCGAAGCCCTCCTAACAGTAAGAGGGAAAAGACGCGCGTGTCCCGCTGCGGCCGGACCCCCATCAAAATTCATTTCCCTGTCAGTCCCCTTCAAACAGGCTACTGCAGCGGTCCATTTAGCAGCCAACGAGACGGTTTTATTCACCCTCTCGCCTGCACACAAACGCCGTTTTCACGGCGACCCAGAGAAATCTCAAAAAGAGTGTAATGTCTGGTCCGGCTCATGCCGTCAATGTTTTAAGTGTAGTGAAAGTGCCCACGTCCCAGTGCTCACCCCTACACATAAGCACTCAAAATCCTGTGTCACTCACAGAGCACACTCTCATAAAGCGCAGAAAAGCCGCTCGAGTGTTGCATGTAAGAAATGTGTCCACAAGTCTGTGCCCACTATCTGCCCGCTCTGTTACACGGTCAAACAAACAGGTTATAAACGTAAGTCTCGTGCCCGCCGGAGAGCGCTCACGCTTACTAACACAAACCTTTCCCCGGGCCCCGCCCACGCGCTTAAGCAGTATCACGAAACGCAGAGCGTTAATAAAACGCTCCCCGTCTATTATGACCGGGGCGTTAGATACAGTTGTAAGTCTCGTGCCCGCGCCCACGCGCTCACGCTTACAGAGAGCTCTGTCACCCAGAGCACGGCTCGCGCATCAAAATGTGGTAAAAGTGTGTTCCCCATCCCCTATGATCGGGACATCTCACATAAATCAGCCGGTTTCGGCTGTCAGCGAGCCGCCATTGCCCAGAATCGAGAGCGCGCGCGCCGCGCTCTCGGCTCCGGTTCAGTTTCACAAGCCAGCAAATGGCGGTCTGAACACGGAGGCCATTCGCCCCCTAGCGGCTCGCATAGCCGCGTGGGAAAAAAATCCCAGGGATTTCACAATGGGTGCTGAGCACAATAAAGCAGGGCTATACACTACAATTCATTCGCCGTCCCCCGCGCTTTCGAGCCCGGACCGCGACAATAGTGAATGCGGAAGTAGCACACCTACTTCACGCAGAAATAGCAAAGCTGCTGTGCAAAGGGGCTATAGAAATGGTACCGCCTTCTCTAAGCGAGTCAGGCTTTTACAGCCATTATTTTCTCGTGCCCAAGAAGGACGGAGCCTTCAGACCCATCCTAGATCTGAGACATTTGAACAAAGTGCTTGCGAAAAGATCGTTCAAAATGCTTACGACCAGGAAAATCCTCGCGCACGTTCGCCCGAGGGACTGGTTTATCTCTCTAGATCTGAAGGATGCATATTTTCAGATTCAGATAGTACCCCGTCACAGGCAATTTTTGAGATTCGCCTTCGACGGTCAGGTATATCAATACACCGTCCTGCCGTTCGGCCTGTCCCTGGCACCCCGTACATTTACAAAGTGCATGGACGCGGCGCTCGCCCCCCTGAGAAGTCAGGGGCTGCGTATAATGAACTATCTGGATGATTGGCTGATATTGGCACAGTCAGAGACAGAACTTCTATCTCACAGAACAGTGCTACTCAGTCATCTGGAAAGCTTGGGTCTCACTGTCAACTGGACCAAGAGCTCACTACTGCCCAGCCAGTCAATTTCCTTCTTAGGAATAGAACTGGACTCGGTAACCATGACGGCTCGTTTGTCGACACAGCGCGCGCGCCGTGTTCGCCACTTAGCCGCTTCTTTCCAGAAGGGCAGCTTCCTCCCTTTGAAAATTTTTCAGAGGATGTTGGGCTGTATGGCATCAGCTGCAGCGGTGCTCCAGCTGGGCCTACTGGGCATGCGCCCGCTCCAACGCTGGCTGAATGCTCGCGTGCCCCCCCGAGCCTGGGTATCTGGCGGTCGGAAAATCAGAGTGACTCAGAACTGCATAGCAGCTCTGCAGCCCTGGTTAGCGGCCAGCTGGTCCCAGCAGGGAGTAACGATGGGAACCGTCTCTTACCGGAAAGTCATCTTAATAGACGCGTCCAACTCAGGTTGGGGAGTGCTGTTCGAGGGCAGACCGGCCTTTGGCCAATGGTCAGACCGGGAGAAGGAGTTTCACATAAACTGTCTGGAAATGATGGCGGTCGAGAACGCACTGCAGTGCTTCCTCCCGTTCATACAGGGCCAGCATGTTCTTGTCCGTTCGGACAACACATCTTTGGTTTCCTATATAAACCGTCATGGCGGTGTCAGATCCAGAAAACTCTGCAATCTGACGGAACGCTTCCTTATTTGGTCTCAGTCACACCTGCGCTCGCTGAGGGCGACGCATGTGCCTGGCCATCTGAATGACGGCCCAGACAGACTCTACAGAGACAATGTTCCCCCAGGTGAGTGGTCTTTACACCCCCAAACGGTCCAGAAACTGTGGCGCCTATTCGGCAGAGCGGAAGTCGACCTATTTGCGTCAAAAGACAACCCTCAATGCCCGATGTTCTTCTCGAAGGACGAGGACGCGCTGGCCCAAGTTTGGCCCAGCCTTCCGCTATATGCTTTCCCTCCGGTCTCTCTGTTACCACAGGTGATCAAGAGAATCAGGGAAACGCGCCACTCGGTGCTCCTCATAGCCCCGCGTTGGGAGAATCAGATTTGGTTCCCGGAACTAGCACAGCTGTCGCTTACAGCTCCGTGGCCGATCCCGGTGAGGGCAGATCTCCTCTCTCAAGCTCGCGGCACGATCTGGCATCCCCATTCAGAGCGCTGGTCGCTGCATGCATGGCTGATCAACGGGTACTCATTACCCTGCCAGAAGGAGTGATGAACACAATCACACAGTCTAGAGCCCCTTCCACGAGAAGGCTCTACGCGTCTAAATGGTCGGTGTTCTCTGGCTGATGCACCGACAGAGGTCTGGACCCGCGGACATGCGGGGTGGCGCATCTGCTCACTTTCCTACAAGAGCTGTTGGATAAGGGAGGGTACCCTTCCACGCTCAAAGTGTACGTGGCGGCCGTAGCAGCGTTTGCAGAACCAACGCACGGCCAGCCGCTGGGGAAACATGAGTTGGTCATCCGCTTCCTTAGAGGAGCTAGAAGGATGAATCCGCCGCGCCCCCCGTCGGTTCCTATGTGGGATCTTTCACTGGTCCTCGAGGCCCTGAAAGCTTTTCCCTTCGAACCACTGGACTCCGTGGGGTTGAAATATCTATCACTGAAAACGTTTTTTTCTGACTGCGCTGTCATCAGTAAAACGCGTAGGGGATCTACACGCGCTGTCTGTCAGCGCGTCGTGTCTTGAGTTTGGACCAAATGACTCTAAAGTTATTCTCAGACCTAGACACGGCTATGTCCCTAAAGTGATGGGCACTCCTTTAGAGCACAAGTTATTTCACTATCTGCTCTCGCAGTGTCTGACAGTGAAAGCGATGTAAACCTCCTCTGCCCCGTCAGAGCGCTGAGGAGCTACATTACGCGCACCGCCTCCTTCAGGCGCTCGGAACAGCTTTTTGTTTCGTTTGGAGGGCGCACCAAGGGTTTCGCCTCCTCGAAACAGAGCCTGTCCAGATGGATAGTAGACGCTATAGCGACCGCTTATGCGTCAAAGGATCTGCAATGCCCTCTGGGCATCAGGGCTCATTCCACGAGAGGCGTCGCCTCTTCGTGGGCATGATCCAGCGGGATTTCTATCCACGACATATGTGTAGCGGCGGGCTGGAGCTCCCCGTCTACCTTTGTCAGGTTCTATAACCTAGAAGTTCCCGCCTTGCAGGCTAAACTACTGTCAGTCTAAACGAGAGATCTATTCTGCCCAGATCCCCTGCTCAGATCACTCTCACATGACTTAGCTCTCCTGGTTGAGCTGCACTAAAGGGGTTATGCCATGTGCCTATACAGACCCGCGCCCGCGCTGCTCTGTATTCCCTATGTGTGCTTATGTACAAGTGATGGCCCGCGAAACGGCCGGCCACCTTATTTTTCCACTTATGGGGTTTCCCCCGAAGTTCGGGGTCTCATGTGGATGCTTGGCGCGCACGGCGTTGACAAAGTGTTCCCGTAGCGTAAGCTAAACTTACGCAATACGAGAGAACCTCTCGTAAGAGAACGATACTCGGTTACTAACGTAACCTCGGTTCTCTCTAGAAGAGGGAACGAGTATTGCGTAACCGGCCGTGCTCGCACCACGAGCGACTTCGCTTCAGTCGACAAAAACCAGGGAAGCAGCCTACAGCCCATTCCTTTATAGGCTGAAGCCACGCCCATTCTGGCGGGCTGTGACGCCATGAAGGCGCGGGCGCCCTTCATTGGGCGTGATGTCACGCCCTGCTCACTGGTAGGCTGCAGCAGTTGCCTGCAGAGCAGCCAATGAGCACGCAAGATAGCCTGCTCTAGGTCTGCTAGCTGCTGCACTGCGTTGACAAGGTATACAAAAATTAAGGATAATTTTTTGGCTTCAGTATCTCGAGAAGATGAATCTTTCCCGTAGCGTAAGCTAAACTTACGCAATACTCGTTCCCTCTTCTAGAGAGAACCGAGGATACGTTAGTAACCGAGTATCGTTATTAGCAGTTGTTTGTAGAGATACAATCTCCTATAGCTGTAAAATACAATTAGCAATTTTAGCCCAAATTAAGCTTTTACCAAATATATATATATATATGTTTTTTTACAGTTGGGGGAAAAAAGCATTGGAAAAGTCTTCAAAAAATTTCCTATACATTAATGGTAATTAAAACTAGTTAAAGAACATTTTTCTTACTAAAATTAAATGAATGTCAATTCACAATGATGTCAAAAGTATGACATTGTTGTATGATTATAATTGCTGGATAATTTAAATGTTTTTGAAAGAAGACTCTCCAAGGCTATTTGATTAAAAAAAACAGCAAAACATTTCGGTTGTGTTATATTATTGCAATTTAAAAAAGGACTGTTTTCTATTTGAAAACAATTTTAAATTCAAATTATTCCTGTGTTGGCAAAACTGAATTTCATGATCCTTCAGAAATTCTAATGTGTTTATTTGGTGCTCAAGAAACATTTCTTATTATTATCAATGTTTAAATAGTTTTTGCCACTTCATATTTTTGTCATGCAAAAGTTTGGGTTAAGTAAGAATAGAAAAAAAATACTTTTATTCAACAAGGATGCAACTGATCAAAAGTGACAGTAAATACATTTGTATTAGGGGTGGCACGGTTCACAAAACCCACGGTTCGGTTCGTGCTTTTGTTTATTTGACAAAAAAGGAGAATGTGTATTGCTATCTCGACAGGGACTTATATGCATTTTTAGCATACAAAGATTAAAATTAACTTGCATTTATCAAACTGTCAACTTCAGTGTAGCTTTTACAAAATTTTTAACTTTTAATAGAAAAAGAGAGGAACTCTTAAAGCACTATCTTTTAAATAAGTCAAAATATGTTACACATAATTGCCTATAATGAGGCTATAACAATAGCAAAGGCATAACCATAAAGTGAAACATAAGTTCAACCTCAACACAAAAACAGTATCAACAATGCTTCTATTCCCTGAGAGTGAGGATACATTTTTTTCACTTGAAATTAAAGTGCAGTATTTGGAAACATATGACTGGAGTTCTTATCTAAACTTGGTGTCACTGTATATATTTAAATATCATAGGTAACATGAAATCCAAAATGTTCCCACACGGACTTATACGACGCTGGCGCATCCTCCAACTCCGGTTAGCCTTCCTTATATCTCCCACTTGCCATTTCTATACGTGACGAGACCTGCAGCACTCCATACTCCACTTTTACTGTTTTGCTTGTTCGACTTGAACCGGCGCTGCACAGACCGATCGGTTTATGACATCGAAGTACCGCGAGAGTGATTGAAAAGCATACGGAGCCGTTGCTCTCGCGGTACTTTGATGTTATTCATCGATCGGTCTGTGCAGCGCCGGTACAAGCCTTATATGCATGTCCATTGTCATGTCCACACATCTCTTATTTCGCGCGAAAAGTAAACACACTGTCTGAGGTCACGGGCACGAGGTTACATTGCGCATGCGTCGAACCGTGCGACGCACACACGCACTGAACCGAACCGAGACAAGCGAACCGAACGGTTCGGATGTTTTTTCATGTACCGTGCCACCCCTAATTTGTATTGTTAAAAAAGATTACTATTTAAAATAATTCTGTTCTTTTGAATTTCCTATTCATCAAAGAATCCTGAATAATAAAATCCATCACCATTTCTACAAATATATGATTTGTTTTAAACATTGATAATACTAACAAATGTTTCTTGAGCACCGAATCAGCATATCAGAATGATTTCTGAAGCATCATGTGACACTGAAGACAGGAGTAATGATGCTGAAAATTCTGCTTTTATATCACATGAATAAACATATTAGGATAGAAACTATTTCATGTTATTATTGTTCTGACTGTATTGTTGCTGTGATCATGGTTTAAGAGTTAAGGTCCTTGCACACTGAGTCCGAAATTTGCGTCCGACATTTTCACACGTTAAAAAATAAATATGACCTCGTTTTGTCAATCACGCTTACACACTGCCTCCGAAACTTTCGTCCGTCATAAAAATATTCGGATCGTGTTTGATTTTCTGTGTCTATTGCATCCGTAGCAAGCATTTTGAATGGTGTTCTGACCATCATCACGAATACGAAAAAACTAGTGCTGGGCAACGATTAAAATTTTTAATCGCGATTAATCGCATGGTTTTCTTGCGATTAATCGCGATTAATCGCATTGTTATGCGCAAAATTGAATAATGACTTCTAAAGTAGTGTATTGCGCACTTTTGATTTAAATGTACTGCTATATACAAAAAATTGCAATAACTATAAACAAATAAGGTGCTTTTATACCAGCAGCATTCCCTTTACACAGTAATCTCAAATCTCAACTTAAACATTAATGTAATCAAATCAAATATTTAAACAAAGCTATTTGCCACTGCCAGGGCATTACCTTTTATCTAGTTTGTTAAAACGAGTCCAGTTTTCTTGTTTTTTTTTCTGAACAGGTATCAACAGGTATCTTTTATCAGGGAGCAGCAGAAACAGTCTATGTAGTAGTCAGAGGTCATGATCACTACTATATAAGTCGACCAACGTTACTTATAGTAGCTTAGGTTTGGTCATGCCATGGTTTCCCACGTAAGATTACATTAAACAGAGTAAAAAAAACAATTTATACTTTATACTCACGCTGTTGCTGTGTAGCGCGCGTACACTTCGGCGTACCCTGACGTGCACCTCTCCAAAAATGTAACGTCAATTCTACGTGTACCGCAAGCGCTGTGATTGCTACAACCGCTCCCCGGGTTTCACATGCTCCCTCTGCATGTGTAATTGCGCGTCAACGCGGACAACGACGCAGAGATATAAATGAAAACCAACGCGTAGTCTATAGCGTATTGTCTTCGGCGTAAGTCCGACGCATTAGTATAAATCAGCCAAGAGTGAGGTGAAGTGGTCGAGCACAAGGTGCAGCGACAAGCGGGTACGTTCCTGTGAAACCTTTGCGGTCATGCTCGCCTCAAGCACGCGCCCGCGCCCGCTCGTTGCCGAAGTTGAATTGTCTATAACTTTTTATAAAGGACGCGCAGCACAAATCATTAGAAGAGAGACTGATCCTCGGCTCGCTGTTAGTGAGTTTCCAGAATCTAAATAGTTATTATCTATAGGTTTTATAGGTAATATCCATAGAGCGCCTGTCATTCACTCGCGGAGCGCAACCCTTTAACTGTTCACCAGAGAGAACCTGCCTCTCTCCACTGCTTGTTTGGGTGGGTTATTTGCTGGCTGACCAACATCCCACCCCTCCTGTGATCATGGTTTGACTGTAGGCCTATGTGTATTCAGAGCCAGTGAGCAACGGACTTTCAAAATAATAATAATAAAAAAAAAACTGCGTTAACGTGCGATAAAAAAATTGTCGGCATTAATTAATAAATGCGTTAACGTGATAATAACGCGTTAACTTGCCCAGCCCTAGAAAAAACGCATACGAAAATTTCGGACTCAGTGTGCATGGACCTTAAGCGAGCAATCCTTCAGAGAGGGGGTCTCACCTTCCCCAGCAGAGACCAGGTGTGTTCACACAGGTGGGGGCAGATGGGAGCCAGCAGGAGCGTTTGGTTCTCGATGAACTGGAACACAAGATCCCTGTGCATGCCCTCGATGGCCAGCTCCCTGTATTTATCCTTAGCAGCCTTCAAAGTATCAAGAACATGTTTATTATATATAGTCTCACTGTTAGTTTACACTGAAGGTTCCCTGACAAATATCAAATATTACATGTCGTAATGTTTTTTTGTTCTTTTTAATTAATATTACTACTGCTGATGTAATTGCTCTAGATGTCTCCACCCCTCATTCACAAAATGCATTTAGCCAACGTTGATGTTAATGTGATTTTGTATATGTTACCTGGAACTCAAAAAAGCCGCTCTTCAACGCCTCCTTGTACATCATTCTCTCATAGTGCTGATCTGTTTTAATGATGCTGGAATTCATTTCACTGCAGACAGACACAGATCATGTAGGATTCAATTTTAACAAACACATTCTAGATTTAAATTGAGCCTCTATGGCTGTCAAGAAGTCTGAATGAATGAATTAATAAATTAATGTCAAAAGTTCGGGGTCTGCAAAACTTTTTAATGTTTTTGAAAGAAGTTTCCTATACTCAACATGACAACATTAATTTAATAAATAATACAGTAAAAACAGCAAAATTGTGAAATGTTATCACAATTTAAAGCACTATTTTCTATCTGAATATCTTTCAAAATGTATTGTATTCCCTGTGATCATAACTGAATTTTCAGCATAATTTCTCCAGTCTTCAGTGTCACATGATCCTTCAGAAATCATTCTAATATGCTGATTTGTGGCTCAAGAAACATTTCTGATTTTATAATAATGCACTATAATACATAATAGTTAATATTTTTGAGGAAACCCTGATACATTTTTTTCAGGATTCTTTGCTTAATAGAAAGTTCAAAAGAACAGCATGTATTTGAATTAGAAATCTATAAATTCATTGATGTTTTTGTCACTTTTGATTTATTTTTGAGTATTTGCTGAATAAAAATATTAATATCTTTCAAAAAAAAACTTCTTACTGACCCCAAACCTTTGAACAGTAAAGTGTAACCATCACCATTTTATTATCTTTAATTATCAATTACTTCAACAGTACATTATAATTATTATGCCACATTGTACTCTGGTACATACAATTCACTCACTGTGGTAATATAGTGAATGTCTTTTTTTGTTTTGTCATAGTGTGAATAGACCTCCTGTCTGCCATTTTTTATAACCCCAGTGTTACCTAATAAACACTCTGTCATTAAACGTGTCCGCTGGTCCGGTCCTCAGGTTGTTCTGATTGGCGATCATCTCTTTCACCCATTCCACCCACGTAAAGAGGCGCAAAATCCCAGCATCTGCCATGGCCTCAACGAAGTTAGCGTCCTCCACCGTGTCTCCTGCATCAGCCAGAGCCAAACGCATACCTAAGACACAGACAGACAGTCAGAGACAGAGAGGGATGGATTTGATTAAGGTATATGGCATTCACAATCTTATATCTCCATTATAAGTCACTTAAAAGAGCATTGAAGACAACTACACTTATCAATGACATATGCAGACCTACATAAACCCTTAGATGCATAAGGATTGAATCTATTCCTGATTCTGGCACTAAAGAGTCTGACTGAATGTAAGTAAAGTGTTTGGTCTTCCAGTGAGCCGGTATTTATGAAAGACTTACCATCGGCTGAAAATTTGGCAATGGCTTGACTCAAATTGAGAAAGTTGCCAGTGGATTTGGACATCTGGTGGATATAAACACAGCTAATTAGATCGCTGAAGAGGACCAACCACAACATGTGTGTTCATAAATACAGAGGAACTTCTCAAGCAGTGTTGTTATAGTTCAATAAAACTATTAACAATCATTTTCGTTAATTGAAATAAAGCTGACAAAAGTAAAACACAAACATTAATAAGATGAAAAACTTAGGCATGTTGCTTTGGAAACTAACTGAAATATATATGTTATTATATATTCTAAATATAATTATAATCTTTTTATTTATTTATTTTAATTAAGACATTATCTGGGTGATTCATGGACTTAAGGAGATTAGACTATGTTTGGTGTAAGGAAATTACCAGATATGTTGCCCTCACAGTTATACTGAAACAAATGCCATTCTATGATAGCTTTAGTTAGAGAAAAGTTATGATTCCTGACAAGAAAACAGAGGAAATACAACTCACCTTTTCAGAGTTTAGCAAAAGATGACCGTTGGCACGCACTGCTTGTGGCCATTTTTCACTATTAAAAAAATATATAATAATAATAATAAATTTGTAAGGGCAAAACTCAATTAAGAGTGCCAAAGTGAAATTAAACAACTGAAATTTAGCAGCTGAACTATCTATCTATCTATCTATCTATGTATCCATCCATCCATCGAGTATTTATACACTCACACACACACATACATATTACTTTCTCACATGTCTATTTAATGTGAAAAATGGAACAGTTTGATGATTTACACTGCAAAATGTAGGGGAAGTTGAAATACACAAGAAAAATATCCTTCACATTACTTTTTTCTCTACATACTATACAGAAAGGGTCTGTAAACTGCATTGTACCTGTCTTTGGGCCACATGGCTACATGATTGTAGAGGTAATAGGAGAGGTGGTTTGGCACCAGGTCCTTCCCTGATACTCTCACGTCTACAGGGTACCAGAACTCAAACTCCCTCCTGAGCTTCAGCAGGTGCTCCTTCGGGATGTCCGTCTTCGGGAAAGGTGTTGTTTTGAAGAAGATGTAATCCCACACCTCTCTCGTCATCTGCTCGGGTCTGAGGGAGGAAATATGTCCTTCTGTATCATTACTATTTTTCCTCAAGTAACAATGAACATGTGGCAGGACTTTAAGACAACATTTTCCATGTCATTTTTGTTCTCAATTTGATTCACAGTGAGCCCCTGTTTTATGCTAAATAAATTAAATAATATGAAGTAAAGTTTTCCTTTTAATTGTAACATTTTAAATTGAACTCAATTTAATATCATGTTTTACATTATATTACTGCTTGATTCATTATTTGACTATAGAGAACACTGCAGTGATGGTGTATTTTTGTAGTCCAGCCCTAGGACAGTTGGCATCACCCTGGTTCCCTCGACAAAAAACAAATAGGATTTTCCCATTGGCTTTTGGATTATTGCAGAAAATAAGCTCTGTTAACATTTTGACAATCTTCACAAATTAACTCGCCAAGCGCCAAATGAGAGTAACAATCTTGTTTGTGAGTATAATAAACGGTGTCAATTGCCAGTTGGCCAGTAATATTTTTATGAATTCTAACAATGCAATGTTGTGAGAACATGAACATGAACAAAAGTTAACAGGCCAGTGCTGCATCCAATAACTAGGTCAAGGAGTACAAAAATAAAAAATACTAGCAGTTGGGCATGTTAGCTATAGCCTAACTAATAACTTCATACTGATCTTCATTATCTTATGTGCAGGAAAACCCCTGAACTTCTGCAGAGCAGTAATGAATTAAGTCATGCTGTTCATGCTGCAATGTTTTAATTGGTCAGCAGTGCGCCGGTGAGATTGTTTCGTGTCGCGCCATCCATTCGGTGGCACTAGCAAACACATCCTCCCTGTGATGTTGAGTAGGTCACGTGGCTCGGTCCTTTGAGCTGCACCTCAGCGCTGCTCAAGCTCTGTAAAATCATGCAGTTTCATCCCACATTTGGTGTGTTTGGCTTCCCATACACATCTCAGATAGTGCACGAATACTAGATTGAGCTCCCGTTCATGTCTTCCTGCACTTGAACAGACAAATGCACAAAATATTATGTAAAAAAAAAAAAAAGCCTGTCTCGGCGAGTATCCTAGTAAACATAGTTGGTTATGTCTTAAGCGAACATAAAAAGTTGAGAAAGAAAACGCATGTGTATCAGTATTGGATCCGTGCATTAGGTCTTTTAGGGTGTGTTCACGCTTGGCATGTTTGGTTGGATTAAACGAACCTCTGTTAGTGCGGTTCATTTGAACTTGTGTAAACGCAGTCATCCGAACCCTGGTGCGCATCAAACAAGCGGAGTGACACCAATGAAAAGATGGGTCTCGTTCTGGTGTGGTTCGAATGAAATATGAACGCAACACGGACCAAAGACATGTAAACTAACCAAAAACAGGACATGATGTCAAAAGATGATGTCTTTTGGTCATCAAAAAAAGGGTTTGACACATTTTAGAAGGTCTTTAGAGTAAAAAAAAACGTCATATATAGGCTACACACATCGAGTGGATTTAGCCAAGCACACAGCATTGTATTAGATGTTCTGTAAATTCCATCACGAAATATACAGAATAAAAAACAACCAATCAGGTTTTGAATGTATCCCTATGCCTTTAGGTTCAGTGTTAAAATGCCAATGTGAACACTAAGTGGACCAGGACTCAACTTTTTTGTTTGTGAACCAAGCTAACCGAAATACAAGTGTGAACACAGCCTTAGTGACAGCAGTCTAATATCCCGGCTGTCTGTGTTTTTAATGTTAATCAAACAACAAAAGACAAAGTCTCTCACTGCTCTTGACTGAAAAACATTTGTAACTTTAATAAGGACTATTATCTTTAATTTATACAGTGAAGATTATATGCAGTGTTATACATTTGATTGCTTAAAGGTTTTTAATTATTAGATTTAATTTATATTAGGCTAGTAGTTTTAGCTTTAGAATTGTGAATTTCCACTGGTATCTAATATTTGTGTCATAAGAACATTTACTGACCATGAAAGTTAAGTCACCGGCCATTGGCAGGTGTGGAATAAAGTTAGTCTTTGGGCCCTGCTATAAACGAACTACGCCACGGACACATGACTTCAGCCTCACCACCATTAAGCTTCGACAACTCTATCAGTCTTTATTTACAAAACATTTTCCCTGAAGGTTTGAGTTAGAATAGTTCCAAGAGCGTGATTATAAACACAATGAGGCTGTGAAAGCGGATGAGTTTACATGTACAGTGTGACGACGTTCAATGACCCATTTAGCCACATTAGCAATCGTATTTACATGTTTTAAGTAAAAAACAAACAAACAAGGGGGTATTACTTGTGTACTTTAACCCGTAGAATAAAACGTGAAAATATCTTGAGCTTGTGTTCACTATAGACCTTCTTTCAGACATTTAACCAAAAACCCACTCAAAAATCCATTTACTTCAGGACAAACTTAAAGTGCTAAAATACAAACTCAGAGTTTTGGCAAAGAAAAATACATAATTCCTGCAGCACTCTATTTTAATCTTAATTTTATTAAGTGGTCCTAACCCATGCTAGTAGGAAAATGTCAAGGAGGAAGCTGAATAAATGGGGAATATGGGAATGATTTACATATAAAATAAAACTAGACTACAAAATCCAAATGATCAGTCTAAAATCTTTTACATTTTCATTACACTGGTGGTGGTTGAGAAGAGATTCCCTGATATGACTGTAAAGCGCTTTGGGTGTACAGTAGTACATATGAAAGCGCTATGTAAATGCCTCGTTCATTCATTCATCTTTTCCCCATCAAGTACCTTTCCTCATTCTCCCTTGCTTAAGTGATGTTCAGCTTAAAAAAACATGTATTATGTAAATATATTGCCTGGAATGGTCTTCTTTGCATTTCTTTTATTTTTTTAATTTCAAGCCATTTCTGGAAGAGCAAATAATACCTGATTCCCAGTGGGGAGGGTCCTTGTCCGTTGAGAACCCCTCCCTGGAGAAGATGTGCCACGGTGTAGTAGGCCATATAGATGGTGGAGTCCGACAGGGACTCAATGAGCCATTGTTTATCCCATGGCAACCGGGTTCCTATGGGAACCAAACACATAAAAGAACTACAAAATCAAAGGTTCTCACTAAGGAACAGCAGGAAAATTGCTGATGGTATCGCTGAGTGGTTTGGGGGCAAGGGAGGAGCGAGAAATAAGAGTATCACAAAAGAAATATAGATGGGCCTTGTCCTTACAAAAAGACTTTGATTAAGATAAGCTTCACACAAAGGTGGCTATCTGAGGTGATTTCAAAAGGATGTGTGCAAAGAAAACTAGGCAATTTGCCTAACTATTACAAGCAATCAGGGCTTGACATTTCAGCAGTGGCGTGTAACGCGGTCACTCCTACTAGCCACTTTGGCATTTACATTTTCATTTGTAGTCTTTTAAAAAGGCATCTGTAATAATAAACTAAGCGCAATGTAGTGTTGTTAAAAATACAAATTTAATAAATAATTAATAAAAAATAAAGATGTACTTTTAAGCACATTTTAAGCGCAATGCTATACACATTTTCTATGATACCAGCTGCACTTTCTCCCTCTCTCATCTCTTGGACAGCGAGTCGACACACAAACGCGCCTCCTCTCACTCACTAGTTTCATTTGATTCGGATGAATATTGTTGGTGTTGCAGGGCTTGAATTTTACTCATTCCCGCAGATTTTTTGCTCACACCCAAAGTGCAGCAAATAAAGCCACCTCTCAGTACTAAATTGAGTTCTTTCTCACTGCTTATTGCACTTAGTCAAATACACACAACATAACGTCAAAATGCCAGTCTTGGTGAGTATTCACGTAAACACAGTCAGTGATGTTTTAAGTGAACTTAAACAGTTGAGAAAGAAAACATGTGTAACAGTATAATGGATCCGTGCATTCGGTCTTAAAGTGACAGCAGCCTAATATACCTGCTACCCCAAGTTGTTAACGAATGATCTTTTCAACAGAAGATAATCAATCAAAACTAACTTTAGCTGGACAATAACTTTATTCTAGAGCTGCTGTAAAGCCAAAAAAAAATCTCTGTTACTTTAATTTCCTATTATCACTGTAAAGCTGCTTTGAAACAGTCTATATTGTTAAAAGTGCTATATAAATGAAGGTGACTTGACCAATTTATGAGATAATGTTAAAAATATCTATATGGTAGTTTTCCCCCATGGTATTGATGTCAAAATTGTGGCCAGTGAAAATGCTGAGTGGCTAGTAACTTTGGAAAAACACTAGCCACAGTGGCTGGTGAATGTCAAGCCCTGCAAGCAATTTATTTCAAAAGAAAAACCGAACAAGATACGGTAAAGCTTGCAACAAAGCCACAATGGCACAGACATAAGCAGGTCTCACCTAACCCATACGTTCTGGAACAGGCATGCTCCTGAAGCCAAGCCAATGTTGCTTCAAAGTTCTTTCTGGTTTCATCACAGAACCTGAAGAGAAAAGCATAACGTCAATATTCACACATTAATGCAGCTTCTCCAGCAAGAATGGTACCCCAAAGCAACATGACAATTTTCCACTGCAATCTCCCCAATGCCACAAAGTGCAAGACTTACGTCTCCAGAGCCTCCAGGACACCCATGGCTTGCTTTTTCCATTCCTCATTGCCATAATCCAGATACCTGCCAGATAAAGACCCCAGTCACTGTCTGACAAGTCAAATCCATCAGGGACTCCACATGGCAATGCACCGCGATAAAAAAAGGACTAAAATCGCACAAGATCACAAGGATCAGGCATTCTCTTATTAAACAGGAAGTGAATACAAGACAGAAGTGGACGTTATCATGGGTTCTGAGATGTGCACAACATTATGTATTATCTGTATGAGTGTTTTCTGCACTAACCATTGATCGCACAACGCCACAACACACTCGTCTGCAGACCGAGATAACACCTGCTTCTCTGGCTCCATGTATATCAGTGCCTCACCCTAGAAAGATCAACAAAATTGAGTTAGACCAAGTTTATTTCCATATTTAAAAAAAAAAAAAAATATTCCCAAAACATCATTTCAATAACCCTATTCTATTCAATCATTAACCCTATTAAACCTACTGTTGAAAAGTTGATATGCAAAGTTCTCTAAATTATCCACACACACAAAAAAAAAACTTTATATATGGCATTATATATTTTGGAAATATATCGAGATAAACACAGACTGAAGTAACTTAGGTTTACTTGATTATCCATATTTTTTTTTTAGAAAAATCATGTTAAAAAATGTGAGTGCAAAGAAAATATAACTGCACACTCTCTTAAGCACATTTATTACCAACGTTTCGGGACAACAAGTGGCCTTTGTCAAGGTATAATTTAAATTTTTAATTTCTTTACACCAAGTTTTTCCCTTTAATTTGCACCTGATAAGGTGTGCATTTGCTTTGCTGTTCCTTTTGAAAAATATGAGTATCAAATATGATTCATCAGGCTTTTGATGAAGGTTAATTTGTATCTACATCTACAGACAAGTTTTGGGTAGATCTAACAGTCGTTTTCAGGCACAGAAAGTTAATCCTTATTAAAGTTTCAAAAGTTATTTAGTCAAGAGTAGTGAGTGATTTTTTTCTTTGTCCCTTGTTGTTTGATTAACATTAAAAACAAAGACAGCAGCAGGAATATTAGGACCTAATCCGTGCATTAATAACTAATACAATACACAGTTACACGTTTTATTTCTGTTTATAACTGTTTACGTTCACTTAAGACATAACTGAATATGTTTACAAGGATACTCACCAATACGGGCATTTTGACATAATTCAGCATTTGTGCTTTTGTCTGAGAGGCGGCTTTCTGTGACCACGCTACGGATGTGTGTTACGCACACAAAACTTCTCACACAGCGCGTTCTCTTTCTCGTCTTCTTCGCTTGAACATTTTAATTGGCAAGGCTTAAAAACACGTGCAAATGATAAACTTATTTTGTGCTGGCCCCAGGCAGTCCCTATTGTCGAGCCTTTTTAGATATTGTCTAAAGGTTCAATAAACTGTGCCATTTCAAAAAATATATATATTTCTGACTATTATTTCATATGTCAGGCTTTACAAGGATTTACATATAGTCCACCAACCTTCTCCACCATCATCTTCTGAATGGGCTTCTTCACATCCTGGACCTTCTGACCCTTGAAACCCTCCACTAACATGATCTAGCAAAACAAAGTTCAGTAACAGTTATCTAGCAGATATCTAAAGAAAACATATCATAAAACAGGTGGAATAAAACAGTTTAATACACAGGTACTTCCAAGACAGTATAATCACCATCCTATATTAAAGGTGCAGAAAGCGATTTCTGAGCAATGCTGTAGAAAGTGGATCGCACCGAGCACAAAAACACACTTGCAGCCAATCAGCAGTAAAGGGGTGTAAACACTCATGAGGGGGGAGGTGCCTGTGTTGCATAGCTTGTTTGTGAATTTGGGGGCGGCGCTATCAAGATATCATAAGAAATCGCTTACTGCACCTTTAATGCGCTGAGTTCATTGAAGAACACACACACACACACACACACACACACACACACACACTTAGAAACATTAAGAAGTACAGAACCTTGTTGTCTTTTATTAATAAATTAACTTTGAATCTACTGAACCGCTAAATTATATTACTCAGCAAAGGAGGTGGTAACGTCGCTGTTTTTGAAGTAATTCAACTCACAGCTTCATTGCTAAAAGAGAGAACATTGCACAGAATCAGGAGGTTCACACACTTTACTCTCTCTCGATAGGTTCATTCATTCAAATAAATGCTATGATTCAGTCAAATAAATGTAACCTTACAGCACTACTTTATCTCTGTGTGTGATTTAAAGCGGACAGAATGCTGGATCTA